>JAQQTP010000063.1:2400000-3600000 GCA_029884605.1 Ormosia emarginata
AGATCAAGTCCTAAGGTTCTTCAAGTTTAGCTTCTAGGAGTTAGATCTTATGTTAAGGTAGAGAGGAATCACACTAGCTCATCTCTTGTTTTTATTCAACTTAAATCTCTTTACTAAACCATGTTTTATATTGATCAAGTTTGAGCAAAATGTTTTTAGAAAGGATGAAAAGAAAATCATATTTTATACTTGTGAAAATACTCATCAAGTTTGAGGAAAATGTTTTTAGAAAGGTTAAAAATGATTTGGGAAAGTTTGGTTATGAAATCCTTTAGAAATCTTATTTTCTTGGTGAGCCATTCTTATATTTTTCTAAGGCTCCTAACCAATTAAGCCATTCCCCTAATTGGTTATTTAGCAAGTCAGTAGCCAATTTCTAAAGCTCCTAACCGATTAGGACAATCTCCTAATTAGTTATTTGATTCATCAGGAGCCAAAGTCTAATGCTCCTAACAGATTAGGGCTATTCCCTAATTGGTTATTTGACAAATTTGAAACAAACTTCTAAGGCTCCTAACCAGTTAGCCAATTCCCCTAATTAGTTATTGAGTAAAAGTGTTACGCATGATTCTTTTAAATATCATATAACCGATTAGGCCAATTCTCCTAACCAATTAGGAGAATTCAATACCCAGTTATTGGAGTTGCAGAAAACGAGTTTCAATGGCTCTATTTGAATATTTAATACACCCAACTACTCCCAACGACTCTTAATTTGTTTTGGGTATAAATCTAAGTTGTTGGGCATCAAAGAAATGTTGGAGAACAATCTGAAAATTATTCTTGAGCATTAACTTCGTATTTCATCATCTATTTCTCCAAAACTCTATTTTGAGCTTCAAAGTGTGAATCCTTAATACCCATAGAGCTTCAATTTGTATTATCTACTCTTTGAGAGAGTTTCTATCATTCAAACACTTTGCTTATTTTATAAAGGAGGTGAGGTATCCCTTTAGTGAAAAAGGGTGAGGTATCTCTTATTGTAAATAAGGTGAGGTATCCTTCAAAGGTTGTAAAGGGGGTGAGGTATCTTGTAACACCCCAAAATTTCTTATCTATTAGACAGTAATTTTGATAGTTAACAGAATTTTACTGTTTAGTAATTTCTGGATACTGTAAAATTATTTTGATTATTCTGTCAGAGTATTTGATCATTTTGAGTGATTTACTCCGTGTCAGGAAAATAAAAATTTTCGGGCCGGGAAAAACTTTATGTAATTTAATTTTTACCATTAGGTTTTAACTATTTTACGTAATCTGATTTAATATTTATGCATTTTCTAATTTTTGTGATTTTTATGAATGATTATGAAAATTTTTTACTGTTTGTGGGCCCAGGGGGTGTATGTGGGCCAAGGTGGGTCCCACAAAGTGAAAATTTTTCTACGCATAGAAAAATTTGTACTGTTTAGACGGAGACAAGGGATCTTACTAAACCTGAATCCGGAAGCAGTTTTTGAAATTTTCTTTTACTGTGTTTTGTACTATATTTAATTTATCGGATGATAAAAAAATACAGTAAATATAATTTTGTGGGGTTTTAGCATATAAAAATAAATATGATACTGCTTAAGTCAACATTGGTGATTTGGATATCCACCATTAATTTAATCAATGGTGGATATTTAATCTAAACAAGCTTAATAAGGAAGACTTTGATATCAACCGTCGATTTAATCAACGGTGTAGAATTGGTCATATAAAGTGGCTATGACCATTTGTAACCATTGGATATGGATTTAATCAATGGTAGAGATTTGGTCTCAAAAAGTGACAAAGACCATTTATGACCATTGGATGTAAATTTAATCAATGGTGGAGATTTAGTCTTAAAAAGTAGCAAAGACTAATTATGACCCTTGGATTAAAAGTAAGAAGGAGCAATCTTGACCCTTCATTTTGGAGACACATCTAATAGCTGTAATTTAAAGGAGAAAGATCCAATGGTCTAGATTAAATCTTCTAAATCAAAAGTCTACCTAAATCCTAACCATTGATCTAATCAATGGCTTAAATAGCTTCAAATAATGGCTAATAAAATTTGTCACACTTTAAAGAAGCAAGAGAAGGGGGGACGGTTTTGTGCTTGTCTTAGGTGTTAAAGGAGGTTTGATGACCATTAATGGTGATCTTGGTCAATGGTGCATCATTATTGATCATTATTGATCAATTTGCACTCAAGGAGAATGCATTGGAGGGGGGGCTATGGTTTTGAGAAGCTTTAGGACATAGGAAAGTTTGAAGACCATATTATTGATATCCTTGCTTTCCTTTGTCTTCTCTAAAACCAATAACTCATCAAGCTTTTCTCTCCACTTTCTTTTCATGAAGGTTTCGGCCAAGCACTCCAAGAACACCTTCCATCACTCAAAAATTTCAAACAACCATATTTCTTGAATCCTTATCTTATTCTAAGCAACTTTCATGTTGGAGACTTTATCTAAATCATTCATTTTTAAGGAGTTTTTCCAAGAGCAAGTTCTAAGGTTTTTGAGGTGAAGTGTAAGGAAACTTCATTTCTTCTCTTCTTTTTCATGATCTAAACCATGTTTGATCCATGGTTCCTCTTAATCAAGCTTAATATACTAATTTCTTTGTGTTTGTTTTGTGTTTAAGAAACTTTTGTTGGTGGAGATCTTGTTCAAAGTGCAAAGCAAGGAGCTTTTTGAGGATCTTCAAGAGGTAAGAGGGAGATCCATCTCACCAACCAAGTATGGTGGTGAGAGATGGTCTTATATTTGATGGATGGTGAATCTATGTGAGGATTCATATCCATGGTCTTGTAATTTATTTGTGGGTGTTTATGTATTTTAATTATTTGCCTATGCTTGATATGCTTTGTATGATTTTATGGCTTTGATGGTATGCTTATATTATGCATGATGAGTATATGGCATGCTTATAGTATTTATGATGAAATATGTATGTATATGCCATGATGTGTTGATGGAAAGGAAATCAATTTTTGGCTCCAATGGCTAAGGAAAGGGCTACGGTTTTGATGCCTATAATTAGAGTTTCATGTTGAAATTTTTCTAGAACAAGGAAATTGATTTGTTTAAATGAAAATTATGAAGTGGAGAAAATGAATTTCCTTGGTTCTAAAGGCTTTGGGATTTTCGGCCAAGACACCTCAACATAGGTGTTTATAACTTAATATTTTCATGGAAGAACAAAATTGGATTGATTTGAAGAGTATGGAAAATAAACAAAGAGTTTGATTTTCAAGAGAACAAGAACACGATTTTGAAGGACTTTTATTAATTTATTTTGTGTACAAAGATCCTAAGTATCTTTTTTTTAAACATGAGTTTTAAACGAGACGGGCAAACGTTGATTTTAAAGATTTGCAAAGAAAGTGAAAAAGGATTTGCAAATAAGTGAAAAAAGATTTGTAAAGAAAGTAAAAATGAATTTGAATAAATGGGTTTGGTTTTTATGACCATCGGTATTTCGATTTTGAAAACAAAGATTTTAATGGTTTTGTTTGTGTAAAACCATATTGACTTAGAAGGAAAAATGTTTTGATGATTTCAATAGTCATGTCCACATTTTTTAGGACTTGTATTTCCTTGATTTTTTTGAAAACAAAATGGAAATATAATTGATTTGGTATAAAGAATTTGGAAAGGGAATTAAAGCATTTTATCACTTGAGAAATCAAGTTTTTGTAAACAAAAATGTTTTTGAACTTCAATTTATTTTGAAGAAGGTTGTATTTGGAAATGATTTGGGAAAAATGAAGAATATAATGGTGTATTGAAAATTTACTAACGTATAACTTATTTTTGAGTTTTTAATACGTTAGAAAAATGTTAAATTTTGAAACGTTGATTTATATCAATGGAAAAATGATTTTTGTGGATTATATTTTGGAAAAGGATTTCTTGAGTAAAGAAATGTGGAAAAAGATTTTCTTGAGTAAGAAAATATGAAAAATGAAATACAAAGTCATATTATTTTGAGAAAAGTTAAAAAGGAATTTTTGAAAGTTAAGAAATATTTTCTGCAATGAAATTGTGGTGAAAAATGTTTTACGTAACTTAGAAACGTGATTTTTAAGCTACGCAATTTGAAAAATGTGTTGAAAATGATATTGATTTATTTAAGTCCAAAATAATGTTTGGAATATTGAGGAATATTTTACGTGATTGTAAAATATTGAAAAATATTTTACGTATTTTAAAAATAATTTGAAATACAGTAAAACATTTCTACGCGATTTGAAATACGTTGAAATATTTCTACGCGATTTGAATTACGTTTAAATATTTTACGTGATTTGAACTATTGTTGAAAAATTACTACGTGATTGAAAAGTGATAGAATATTTTTACGTGATTGTGAAAATAACGAAAAATCATTATGTGATTTGGAAAGTGTTTTAAATATTTTGAAAATGATGGAAAATGATTTACGCGACTTAAAAGAATGATTTTTAAGTTATGCGATTTTGAAACAGTGAAAAAATACTATGCGATTTGAGAAACATATATTTTTACGCGATTGAGAAAAACATTGAAAAATTAGTACATGGTTTGAAAGTGCAACAGAAGAGTTGCAGTATTTTGAAAACATAACAGAAATGTTACAAAATTTTGTAAACGTAACAATAATGTTACGGTATTGTGAAAACATAATAAAAATGTTTTGGAATTTTAAAACGTAACAAAAGTGTTACGGTATTTTGAAAATGCAACAGAAGTATTGTGGTATTGTGAAAACGTAACAGAAGTGTTATGGTATTGTGAAAATATAATTAAAATGTTTTTGAATTGTGAAAACGTAACAGAAATGTTACGCGGTTGTGAAAACACGACAAAAGTGTTTTATGACTATAAAAACATAATAACATGATGATTACTGTTGAACCGGTGTCCATATTTCGTATGAGAAAATGATGAGTTTTACTGTGATTGGTATTTGGTGCATTTTATATGCATTGGAAAGATATGCCTGTGATTGGTATTGGTGCATTATACATGCATTGGAAAAATATGCATTGAGATATATGATTAAATTGAACAAATGAAATTGAAAAGATTTGGCCCTTGTGGTTGGACTTGCATTGATATATTCGTGCATTGTATAAAGTATAGCTAATAAGCTATTTTGACCCTTGTGGTTGAAGAGAGAATGAGAATTGATAGTGAGGTCTATGATGGATCTTAGGGGCATCAAGGCGCGGCGGTCGACCAGTGGATATCTGTCGTGGGCTAAGGTTGGACCATATGCCACTTGGCGATGCAGTCCGTTGCAACACATTGACGATACCCGACAAGAACACGATTCTTTTCAATGACTGGGAGATTGTCTGTGGGCTTAGGCTGGGCAATTAACCAGAGCATTCTTCTCGAAATTGTGAAAACCTCCATGGAGTTGTTTTTGAAAAACAGAGTCTATGTGCGCATGCATGAATAAGAGCATTTATATCTGTTTGATATATTAATTGAGGAATATTGGCTATGACAATTGTTTTGAATACTTGGATGATGATGATGATAATTAGATAATGTTGAGGGCATTATCGTAATTGTTATTTATGATAATTGAATTGAAATATGATTGGATGATGATAGTTGATTAATATTGAATATATTATTGGAAGTCTGGTATGATATCCCTGTATGATATTGCTGTTTGTGTTATCTCTGTACTGCCATATTGGTATTGGTGTAGGTGATCTCACTTCTTTGCTATGTTGTCTTGCTGTGTCTGTATTGTTAAAACTATACAGTAGAAGGAACGAGTTGTCTTAGACATAATGGGTGGTAGATATTCTGAGAATGGTGACAACAAGGAGGAGTGGTCACTCAGGACTCGTTGGTGTGCAATGTTAATAAAGAACAGATGTTTGATGCATCAAGATGGATACAAGTAGGAATAAGTATGTTAAGTTTTCTCATTAGTGTTATACCGTGCTATTAAGTAGAACCCGTCATAGGGTTTGCTACTGTTAAAAAAAAGAAAAAAAAGTCTGTTAGTTTTATATTTCTCTTTAAATTGTTAAATATTGATTGGTGTCAGTATTGTATATTAATTAGTAAAGAAAAAATTTTGAAACCCACCTTTTATAACTCAAACCTTTTATGAACTTCTTTTCAGATTTTGAGTCGGGAGTCAGACATGTGATACCTTAAAGAGTGTGTTACATTAGTTGGTATCAGAACATGGTTTGAGTCTTTTGGGGTTTGTGGTTAGGTCTATTTTGCTTGTGTTGTGTTCTCTGTGTGTTTGATTTCCAAAAGGAAACAATATTGTCTGAAATGGTTACATCTGGTTTCCATTGTATTTTTATTCGTGTGTCTTTGAAGAGAGGACGATGGCTCGTTATAGACGTACGCGTGTGGAAGCGAGACGTAATGATGGTGATATGATGACAACTTTGGAAGTGATACAAAAAGCGACTGATGTAACTATACAACAAACTCAGAAGATTGTTTAGCGGCAAGAATTGATAGCTGAAGCTAAGATTTTGTTAGAGTTGAATCAATTTCCGGATGAGAGACCCTGTAACGTTGGACCGTATTAGTTACAAAGAAGGAGAAATCGTAAAGTCAAGCGATTCCAGCAGAAAACGTACTTGAAATCTCTGAGAAGTCAACGACAACAACAATCTTTTGGAGGAAGTACTAATAGTAGTAGGTTTGGTCTGACTGCGACATCTGCACTGAAATGTCGGAAGTATGGGAAAGATCATCTGACAAAGGATTATACGTTCAAGGAAAAAATTTGTTTCAAGTGCGGAAAGCCTAGACACATTTTCAGAAATTGTGTTCCATTAAAGACAAAGTCATCCGTTAGTAGTAAACGTGCTTCGATATCTCAAGTAGGATGGAGCGTTGATTCTCTAAGTGGAGCAAAAGTACTCCAGACTGAAGACCTGAGTAAAGCAGATTGTGTCACAGAAAGTGATCCTTTGATTGTATTGTATAATTTTGGTGGTAACCCATTTCTCTATAACATATGATTGAGTAGATCAATTATATGTTGGTGTTATCTGTGTCTTCATGATCTTCTGAATTCTTTACTTCTGTTTCTATAACTAGCCTATCGAGCTACTCAAGTTATTCAAATTATCCTATTGTTGTTATGAATTAAATTTTTGTGTTAGTTTGATCTGTTTCATAAATAGATATAATCTTTGAAACGAACTGGTTATTTTCCAACCATATCCGATTAGATTATCTCAATAAAATGTTAGTATCCCAGAAAATTCATTCTTAAAATCAGGCAATATCAAATTCTTTGTTGGATATGTCTGGTAACATATCATATAGTTTCATTATTTTTTTTCTTTCTGACCTTCACAATGTTTTTCATGTATAGCAATTTACAAGAAAGAATATTTTGCAAGAAAAGGTATTCCTATCTATATCCATGTCATCGTATCAGAGTGACGTAGCGAAAGCGTAGTGGATCCTTCAAAGGTTGAAACAATTTTTTTGTGAGAAAAATCAAACACAGTAATGGGAATATTGAGATATTTTCTAAGATTGTAGGACTTCTTACCTAGCTTACTAGAAGGAAATAAGCGTTCGTATAGACTGATCCATATAAGAAAAAATTTTAGGAATTGAAATATGTTTGAAGTACTTCTCTAGTATTAGTTTTGTCTAAATCCTAGTGAACCATTATAGGTGAACAGTGACGTATTACGTTGGAGCTTAAGATATGTGCTTATGCAGAATAGAAGAGTTGTAGGGTATGATTTTAGGAAATTGAAGTCATTTGGGAAAAGTTATTCTACGCATGAATGGAAGTTGGTAGATGTTGTGTTTGTATTAGAAGTATAAATATACTTTCTTTATGGAGTAAAATTTAACACCTTCAGTAATTATAGGAATCTGAGATATCTGTTTGGTCAGGAGAAGTTGAATGAGAAACAAAGAGATTTTATTGGTTAAAATCGTTTAGAACGATATAGGTGAAGATGTAATATGGGAATTGGAAAATAAGATAAAAGCATATATATATATATATATATATATATATATATATATATATATATATATATATATATATATATATATATATATATATATATATATATATATATATATATATATATTCGAGGATGTAAAATCAGTTTATCAAATTTCGAGGATGAAATTTCTTTTTAGAGGGGAGTATTGTAACACCCCAAAATTTTTTATCTATAAGACAGTAATTTTGACAGTTAACAGAATTTTACTGTTTAGTAATTTTTGGATGCTGTAAAATTATTTTGATTATTCCGTCAATGTATTTGATCATTTTGAGTGATTTACTCCGTGTCAGGAAAATAAAAATTTTTGGGCCGGGAAAAACTTTACGTAATTTAATTTTTACTATTAGGTTTTAACTATTTTACGTAATTTGATTTAATATTTGTGCGTTTTCTAATTTTTGTGATTTTTATGGATGATTATGAAATTTTTTTACTGTTTATGGGCCCAGGGGGTGTATGTGGGCCAAGGTGGGTCCCGCAAAGTGAAAATTTTTCTACGCATAGAAAAATTTGTACTATTTAGACGGAGACAGGGGATCTTACTAAACCTGAATTCAGAAATAATTTTTTAAATTTTCTTTTACTGTGTTTTGTACTGTATTTAATTTATCGGACGATAAAAAATACAGTAAATATAATTTTGTGGGGTTTTAGCATATAAAAATAAATATTATACTGTTTAAGTCAACATTGGTTGTTTGGATATCCACCATTAATTTAATCAATGGTGGAGATTTAATCTAAACAAGCTTAATAAGGAAGGCTTTGATATCAACCGTTGATTTAATCAACGGTGTAGAATTGGTCATATAAAGTGGCTATGACCATTTGTAACCATTGGATATGGATTTAATCAATGGTAGAGATTTGGTCTCAAAAAGTGACAAAGACCATTTATGACCATTGGATGTAAAGTTAGTCAATGGTGGAGATTTAGTCTTAAAAAGTAGCAAAGACTAATTATGACCCTTGGATTAAAAGTAAGAAGAAATAATCTTAACCTTTCATTTTGGAGACACATCTAATAGTTGTAATTTAAAGGAGAAAGATCCAATGACCTAGATTAAGTCTTCTAAATCAAAAGTCTACCTAAATCTTAACCATTGATCTAATCAATGGCTTAAATGGCTTCAAATAATGGCTAATAAAATTTGTCACACTTTAAAGAAGCAAGAGAAGGGGGGACGGTTTTGTGCTTGTCTTAGGTGTTAAAGGAGGTTTGATGACCATTATTGGTGGTCTTGGTCAATGGTGCATCATTATTGATCATTATTGATCAATTTGCACTCAAGGAGAATGCATTGGAGGGGGGCTACGGTTTTGAGAAGCTTTAGGACATAGGAAAGTTTGAAGACCATATTATTGATATCCTTGCTTTCCTTTGTCTTCTCTAAAACCAATAACTCATCAAGCTTTTCTCTCCACTTTCTTTTCATGGAGGTTTCGGCCAAGCACTCCAAGAACACCTTCCATCACTCAAAAATTTCAAACAACCATATTTCTTGAATCCTTACCTTATTCTAAGCAACTTTCATGTTGGAGACTTTCTCTAAATCATTCATTTTCAAGGAGTTTTTCCAAGAGCAAGTTCTAAGGTTTTTGAGGTAAAGTGTAAGGAAACTTCATTTCTTGTCTTCTTTTTCATGATCTAAACCATGTTTGATCCATGGTTCCTCTTAATCAAGCTTAATATACTAATTTCTTTGTGTTTGTTTTGTGTTTTAAGAAACTTTTGTTAGTGGAGATCTTATTCAAAGTGCAAAGCAAGGAGCTTTTTGAGGATCTTCAAGAGGTAAGAGGGAGATCCATCTCACTAACCAAGTATGGTGGTGAAAGATGGTCTTATATTTGATGGATGGTGAATCCATGTGAGGATTTGTAACACCACAAAATTTTCTATCTATTAGACAGTAATTTTGACAGTTAACAGAATTTTACTGTTTAGTAATTTCTGGATACTGTAAAATTATTTTGATTATTCCGTCAGCCTATTTGATCGTTTTGAGTGATTTACTCCGTGTCAGGAAAATAATAATTTTCGGGCCAGAAAAATTTTACGTAATTTAATTATTACTGAAAAGTCTTAATTATTTTACGTAATCTGATTTGATATTTGTGAATTTTCTAATTTTTATGATTTTGTGGATGATTATGAAATTTTTTCTTGTTTGTGGGCCCAGGGGTGTATGTGGGCCCAGGTGGCCATACGTGGGCCCAGGTGGGTCCCGCAAAGTGAAAAATTTTCTACGCATAGAAAAATTTGTACTGTTGAGATGGAGACAGAGGATCTTACTAAACCTGAATCTGGAAATAGTTTTTAAAATTTTCTTTTACTGTGTTTTATACTGTATTTAATTTATCTGACGATAAAAAAATACAGTAAATATAATTTTGTGGGGTTTTAGCATATAAAAATAAATATTATACTGCTTAAGTCAACATTGGTGGTTTGGATATCCATCATTAATTTAATCAATGGTGGAGATTTAATCTAAATAAGCTTAATAAGGAAGGCTGTGATATCAACCGTCGATTTAATCAACGATGTAGAATTGGTCATATAAAGTGGCTATGACCATTTGTAACCATTGGATATGGATTTAATCAATGGTAGAGATTTGGTCTCAAAAAGTGACAAAGACCATTTATGACCATTGGATGAAGAATTAATCAAGGGTGGAGATTTGGTCTTGTAAAGTAACAAGGACCATTTATGACCATTGTATGTAAATTTAATCAATGGTGGAGATTTGGTCTTAAAAAGTAGCAAAGACTAATTATGACCCTTGGATTAAAAGTAAGAAGGAGTAATCTTGACCCTTCATTTTGGAGACACATCTAATGGCTGTAATTTAAAGGAGAAAGATCCAATGGCCTAGATTAAGTCTTCTAAATCAAAGTCTACCTAAATCCTAACCATTGATCTAATCAATGGTCTAAAATGCTCTAAATGGTGGCTAATTATTATGGTCATTTATTAAATGCACAAGGAGAAGCATGCATGGAGGGGGGGATGGTTTTGTGAAGTATTTTGGAGCTAAAGAAAAACTTTTTGTCATTATTAAGTGGTCTTGGTAAATTATGCATCATTGTTGAATTATTTGCACTCTTTGAAGAATGCATTGGAGGGGGGGCTACGGTTTCGAGAAGCTTTAGGACATAGGAAAGTTTGAAGACCATATTATTGGTATCCTTGCTTTCCTTTGTCTTCTCTAAAACCAATAACTCATCAAGCTTTTCTCTCCACTTTCTTTTCATGGAGGTTTCGGCCAAGCACTCCAAGAACACCTTCCATCACTCAAAAAATTCATACAACCTAGTTTCATGAATCCTTACCTTATTCTAAACAACTTTTATGTTGGAGACTTTGTCTAAATCATTCATCTTCATGGACTTTCTTCAAGATCAAAGTTATAGGGTATTTGTGGTGAAGTGTAAGAAGACTTCATTTCTTCTCTCTTTTTCATGATCTAAACCATGTTTGATCCATGGTTCCTCTTAATCAAGCTTAGTATACTAATTTTTATGTATTTTGTTTTGTATTTGAGAAGCCCTTGGTGGTGAAGGACTTGGAAAAAGAAGCAAAACAAAGAGCTTTTGAGGATCTTCAAGAGGTAAGAGGGAGATCCACCTCACCAACCAAGCATGGTGGTGAGTGTAACGCCCCTTTTTCCCCCATTGTATCATGACAGGTGAGAAGAAGGAACGTCGCACTATAGCGAAACAACACAATAATGACTACGGAAAATTTGAACACTTTTTTTTTTTGTTTAACATAAATTTGGTTAGAACTTCCATTAGTGTACGTATACCTGTTTGTAAATATATCGCGTGATTGAGTTAAAATCAAAAGTTCTATCTTTTATATAAAACTTCTTATAAAAAACGTTCAAGAGAAATCAACATGTAATGAAACATGCAATCATATACAATGTAGATAGTTACATACTTTGTACCATAATTACAAGCCTGTTTAAATTACATTTCCAAAAGATATACAAAAAGCAAAATGTGTACCTACCCCAAGAGATACAAATATATCTACCCACAATCCAGTAGTACGTCAGGCTCCCTCAAAAAAATAAACGGACAGCCATCAGTAGCCATCAATTTACAACCAACCCTAAGACTGCCTGGAATGAGAAGGAACCGTAGATGGATCCTCCTCAGGGTCCTCGTCGTCCGACGAGACATCCATCGGGACGACAGAACAGCGGGCAGGAGCCCGAGAAGTAGACAAAAAGGAATCCTCATGAGGGGTATAATAGATTTCACCCCACATGTCCCTCACGGGCATATAGAACTCCAGCCATACAAAAGCATGAAAATCGAAAATAGAAGCAGTGTAGCGTCCCCATGCCAAGGACACCGTCAATTCGTCGTGGTACACGCATCGATCAGTCTGCACGTTGATATGCCAGCAATCCGGACCACCATGAAAGTTGATCAGCACATAACCAAAAAAATTCACGGGGGCGAAAAGACATTCTCAGCAACTTCGGTCTTAATCGAGATAAGGCCAGAAACCTTGAAACTCAGTAGCTTCCTGGCTCTCCTCACGAGTGTCTTCTAGAGAGCATACAATTCAACCAAAATGCAAAATAAAGGAAATTACCGAAAGAGGTGAGATTCCCAGCTTTCAGTACCAACAAGGCAGCAAGAAAATAAACGGCGTCAAACGCCCACATAAGACACAGTTAATACATATAGGTATGGTAATACATGAAAGCAATTAATGAGAGTAAAGCAACAAGGAATAGTAATTAATATCATCCATAGCCAACTAGCAACATCAGTATTACCAAGAATCAGGTGAATATCACAGTCATAATATTAAGCACATTATCCAATCATGAATGCTCAATGGACCATGTGACTGATAACTCACAATGCAACAAGGGTACCAAAGTTCCTACTCCATGGAGCTAGACATAAACATTTTCAGAGTGAATGATCAAGGAGTAATGCCAGTGTATCGTTAGCCTTAAAAATATAGTGTGCTCATCACATAAAAACATTTGCGCAAAATGGCTCACACATGGCACCTCGACTGTTGATCGCGATATAGGACAGCATCTCAGGCAGGATCGTCGGTGTGTTGCATTGGTCTATCCCACGGCCCCAGTGGAGCTACCACTGTCTATTGTGAGACACCCACACCCCGACGCCCCCAGGGTCAACAACATATGACACCTACGCTTAGTCTATTTGCACCCGCACATAGGTGTTATTTAAACTCCTAGGCAACATAGCCTTCTCATCAATGTCCCACGGACAATACACATGCATGATGACACAATGTCCAATCATGTATGTTCATCAATGATGCATTTGGCATAAGCCTTTCCTCAATGGCATATATGCAATATTCGATGTCCAACATGACATATCAACAATACATTTATTGAAACATTGCCTCAATGGCACATCATCATTCTTATTTCATTGAGTACTACATCAATAATTTCAGCATCAACATGCATTCCTCATTACACACATACCACAATTTCCATAATCATAGATCCAAGGATTCCATATTCAAAAATCATTTCTTCCCTAATGGGGTGAATGCATCTTCCTATCACAAATTAATAAAGTAAAATCCTTGAATCCAGGGTTTTTAGGTTATGTTTGAGTTACAAAGGACAAAGAACCACCATCTCAATCATTTCCAGCTCAGAAACCTCATTTTTGGTCTTGGTAATCGATTACAGCACCTTTGTAATCGATTACCCGAGAAACAGAACCTCTGTAATCGATTACAATCTCATTGTAATCGATTACGTGATTCCCAGAATCACGTTTCGTAACTTCAAGGCACTGGTAATCGATTACACAACCGTGGTAATCGATTACCAATTGGGCAGAACCTCCGTAATCGATTACCCACGGTTGTGTAATCGATTACGTGATTCCCAGAAGCACCATTTTGTGACATCAGAGGCTTGGTAATCGATTATACTCATCCTGTAATCGATTACAAGCTAGACAGAACCTCTGTAATCGATTACACACTAGATGTAATCGATTACCAGGTTTCCAGAATCACGATTTTGTATCTTTAAGAGCTTGGTAATCGATTACAAGCCCCGTGTAATCGATTACCACGCGTAAACTTGTAGAAAAACAGAGTTCTCAGGCCTTCTAACTCAACCAAACCATTCCTCATCATATTTAATCAACAAAATACTCAAATACACCTTCAAATCATGCAAGAGGCATCCATTAAATCATACCAACCCAACAAAATACATTATCATCAAGAACAACATAAAAATGAGAGAACTTTATACATGGATTCAAAAAATCAACAACAAAACACATATAAGACATTCCCTTACTACCAAGGTTGGTTGAAGAGGATCATCCCCTCTTTACCTATATGGAAAACAACACAATGTGCTACTCCTTCTTGTCTTAGATTTTGTTTTCCCACCTTCAAGAAAACCTCAATGTGAGTGATCACCACAATGTTCACTCAACCATGAAAAATAGGTTCTTGGTCATCAAGGTGGCCAAGAGAAAACGAAAATAGCAAGGAAATGGAAGAAAGTTGAAGACTTTACCTCAAAGTTCCAAGCTTTAGCTTTAATGGTGGAAGAGAAATGGAAGAAGAAGAAGAAGAAGAAGAAGAAGAAGAAGAAGAAGAACCAAGAGATAACCACCAAGGAGAGTAGTCTTGGAATGGTGGAGGGAACAAGAAAATGTGATTGGTTTGGCAAATGAGGAAGTTGGTCTTCCAATGTGATGGTGCGTGTGTGTGTTCGGTGGAGAGGAAGAAGAAGAAGAAGAGAGAAAAAGAGGGAAATGGGTATTTGGGTGTAGAGAAGTGAGAGTGTAATATTAGGATAAATGAGAGGAATTATTTGGGCTTCCCTTTGAAGCTTCTGCCGTAGAAGAGTGGAGAAAGGAGAGAGAAAAATATGTTGCAAGGGGAAATTGTTAGGAAGCTTCCCATAATAAGCTTGGATTAGATTTAATCTTTCTTTTGAAATTGAACTAATAGGTGTGATACAAAAATCAGATTTTGAATAATGTGATAATATTTTTAATACATGTTATTATTTATTGGACAATAGTTATAGTTGGTAGAAGTCAACACTACAAATCTGACGGATAAATTCCTCACAGTGTTTTATTATCTCATCGGCTAAGATTTCTCGAAAATGTAAAACCTTGTAAACTGTGTCCGGCCTCGGGTTTAGTAAGATCCCCCGTTGACGTTTCCATAGTTCAAGGTTCTCGGAGAAAATGTCTCATTTCTCCAGTTCCGCTCAGTATACACGTGAAACGAGAAATATATTAAAATATTCCACGTTTTCAGAAAATTCCAAGAAAATTCCAGAAAATCACAAATATTTTTAGAATGAATTCTGATAATAGAAAAGTAAATTTTGGGGTGTTACAACTCTCCCCAACAAATGGGAATTTCGTCCTCGAAATTTTCCATACCTTAAAACAATTCGGGATATTGCTCCTTCATTTTGTCCTCTAGCTCCCAAGCCACATCTCCAGTTGCTTCATTCCAGATTACCTTCACTAGTGCAATGTCTTTTCCTCTGAGTTGCTTTGTCCTCCTATCCTCAATCCTTACAGGAGTTGTCTCATATGTCAAGTTTTCCTTCAATTGTATAGAATCAGGTGCTATGACATGATTAGGGTTTGGGATATACTTTCTGAGTTGTGACACATGAAAAACATTATGAAGGTTTGAAAGAAAAGGAGGTAAAGCTATTTGGTAAGCAACAGGACCTATTCGACGAAGAATTTGGTAAGGTCCAAGAAATTTTGGAGTGAGTTTTCTAGATTTGAGGACACGACCGACCCCAGTCATAGACGTGACTTTCAAGAAGACATGCTCCCCTTCTTCGAACTCAAGAGGTTTCCTTCTTTTGTCCGCATAACTCTTCTGCCGACTCTGAGCCGTTTTCATTTTCTCCTGAATCATCTTGACTTTTTCGGTTGTTTGTTGGATAAGTTCAGGTCCAACGGTAAGCCATTCTCCATCTTGATGCCAGCACAGAGGCGTCCGACACCTCCGCCCATATAAAGCCTCATAGGGCGCAATCCCTATACTTGAATGGTAACTGTTATTGTAGATGAATTCCACCAATGGCAAAATTTCATCCCAACCTCCAGTTTGCTCTATCGCACAAGCTCTTAGCAGATCTTCTAACGACTGAATTATTTTTTTCCGATTGACCATCAGTTTGTGGATGGTAGGCAGAACTTAACCGCAACTTTGTTCCCATAGCCTCTTGAAGACTTTGCCAAAACTTCGAGGTAAACCTCGGGTCTCTATCAGAAACAATACTCATGGGTATCCCATGAAGTCTAACAATTTCACCAATGTAAATCTGAGTCAACTTCTCCAACGGATATCTTATGTTGATTGGCAGAAAGTGAGCTGACTTCGTAAGTCGATCCACTATTACCCATATTGAGTCATATCCTTTCCAAGTTCTTGGTAATCCGACAACAAAGTCCATGGCGATGCTATCCTACTTCCATTCAGGAATAGCCAAGGGTTGTAGTAATCCAGCTGGTCTTTGATGCTCAATCTTCGTTTTCTGGCAAACCAAACAAGATGACACGCATCTAGCGATATCTCTTTTCATCCCATGCCACCAAAATAACTTCCTCAAGTCTTGATACATCTTGGTCATTCCAGGATGCATACTCAGCTGACTCGAATGAGCATGTTCAAGTATGCACTTCCAGAGTTCCTCATCTTTAGGTACACAGACCCTTCCTTGGAATCTCAAAATCCCATTACTTCCTTCCTTCAACGTTGACACACCACCTTGCTTTATCAATTCTCTTTCTTCTTGCAGGAATTTATCGACCTTTTGTTTCTCTCGAATATCATCCATCAGGTCATTCGAGATAGTGATCCTATTCATGCAGATTTTTCCTGATGTTAACTTTACAAATGACCATACATCTCAGAATTGCTCTATCAAGTCCTTTTCTCTAATCATCATAGTGGCAACACTAATCGTCTTTCTACTCAAAGCATCGGCCACCACGTTCGCCTTTCCAGGATGGAACTGAAGTTGGAAATCGTAATCTTTCAAAAATTCTAGCCATCTTCGCTGCCTCATGTTCAGCTCCTTCTGATCGTACAGGTACTTCAGACTTTTGTGGTCGCTGAAGACGTTGAATGTGGCTCCATACAAATAATGTCTCCATATCTTCAATGCAAACACCACTGCAGCTAATTCTAGATCATGTGTTGGGTAGTTCTTCTCGTGCACTCGCAATTGTCTTGAGGCGTAAGCTACCACTCCTCCGTTTTGCATAAGAACGCACCCCAAACCTTGATACGAAGCATCACAATACACTTCAAACGGTTCACTAGGATTCGGTAAGACTAGCACTGGTGACGTAGTCAGCCTCTTTTTTAACTCTTGGAAACTTCCTTCACATGAATCTGTACATTCAAAAGCTTGATCTTTCTTGGTAAGTCGAGTGAGCGGTCCAACGA
Organism: Ormosia emarginata; assembly: GCA_029884605.1. Taxonomy (NCBI): domain Eukaryota; kingdom Viridiplantae; phylum Streptophyta; class Magnoliopsida; order Fabales; family Fabaceae; genus Ormosia; species Ormosia emarginata. The sequence goes on from JAQQTP010000063.1 coordinate 2,417,478, forward strand.
TTTTGGAAAATCCCTCAATAAACCTCCGGTAGTATCCGGCTAATCCAATGAAGCTTCGGATTTTCGTCACTGTAGTTGGTCTTTCCCACTGTAGCACAGCTTCTACCTTTGAAGGATCCACTGCAATTCCTTCCTTTGTGATTACATGACCCAAGAACTTCGCTTCATCTAGCCAAAACTCGCACTTGGATAGTTTCGCATATAGCTCTTTCTCCTTCAAGATCTGGAGAACTATGCTGAGGTGCTCAGCATGGTCCTCGCGACTTTGTGAATAGATCAAAATATCGTCGATGAAAACAACAACGAATTTGTCCAAGTAAGGACGAAAGATCCTATTCATGTAGTCCATAAATATTGCAGGTGCATTTGTCACACCAAAAGGCATCACCAGGTACTCGTAATGACCATAACGAGTACGGAAAGCCGTTTTGGGAATATCTTCCACTTTCACTCTGATTTGGTGATATCCCGATCGTAAATCGATCTTGGAAAACATAGCTGCTCCCTTCAATTGGTCCATCAGGTCATCTATCCTTGGCAATGGATACTTGTTCTTGATCGTAACTTTGTTTAATTAACGGTAGTCCACGCATAATCTTGAAGTCCCATCTTTCTTCTTGACCAACAATACAGGTGCTCCCCACGGTGACACACTGGGTCTCACGAATTCCTTCTCTAGGAGTTCTTCTAACTGCTTCTTAAGTTCCACGAGCTCTGCTGGTGCCATACGGTAAGGCGCGATAGAAATAGGACCAGCTCCAGGTACCAAGTCGATAGCAAACTCGACCTCACGTTCCGATGGCAAACCAGGTACATCATCAGGGAAAACCTCAGGGAAATCTCGAACAACAGAGATTGCGTCCACATCAACTTCACTCTCAACTTTCAAAGAAGATAACAGTATATATCCTCGAGCTCCTTCTTTCAAGAAAGCTTTCACTTGGTTGGCGGTCAAAAATCTAGAATCCTTATCCAAAGGGAAAACTATTATTTTTCTGGAATAGTCTAACAGGACATGGTTGGCAGATAGCCAGTCCATTCCTAATATCACGTCTAGTTGGGATAATGGTAAATAGATCAAATCGACAGAAAAGACCCGACCTTCCACTATTAAAGGACAACCTAGACACACCTTAGTAGTGACTACAGGTTTTGCAGTAGGAGTCGAAACAATCAAATCGAAAGGTAAAGAAGACACAGGCAATCCAAGTCTTTCCACACAGTTATGTGAAATGAAATAATGAGTAGCACCAGAGTCATACAGTACAATTAAAAGATTACCTTCAATGATACCTTCTCCTTGTATCAGATCCTCGGATTCAGAGGCCTCAGCACCACTCAGGGTGTAGACTCTGCCTCCAACTTGTGGTTTAGAAGTCTTAGCAGCATTGACGGATGGTTCCGCCTTAGTCTGGTTACAGTCTCGAGAAACGTAACCAGGTTTTCTGCACCGAAAGCAAATATTCCTTTGATTGTGCAGTCCCTTGTGAAATGCTCCTTCCCGCACTTCATGCATCTCAGAGTAGTCGTAACATTCTGACCCATCCTTGCCGGGCTTCCAGTTGGACTTCCTCCTTGAAACTTTTGTGGTTGTTGGCTTCTAGAGGGTCTGGAATAAGGCTTCTTTTGATAACGACTCGCGTTACCACCACCTCCTCTTTGGGACCGAACGGGCCCAAAGTTTCTGTTTCTTGCCTCGCGTTCTTGTTCCACACTTTCCAATCGGCAGCAAGTGTCAAGTAGCTCAGAAAACTGAGTGATCTTCAAAGCTATCACGATTTTCTTCACATCATGCCTCGGGCCTTCCTCAAACTTCCGACACTTCCACGTTTCATTGGGTTGAAGTTGAAAATAGGCTGAAAATCTGGACAAGTTTTCAAACTTCGCGGCGTATTCACTCACAGTCATGCCTCCCTGTCGCAATCTTAGAAATTCCATTTCTTTTGCGTGCCTGGCACTTTCAGGAAAATACTTGTTCAAGAACCTTTCTTTGAACACTTCCCAGGTTATCACCCTGTTCGCGGCTTGCAGTAGCCTTTGCTCTCCAGTCCACTAATGCTCTGCATCTCCAATCAGCATATATGCAGCATAGGTAACCTTCCGATCGTCAGCACAATTCATACCCGTAAATATTTTCTCCAACTCTTGAATCCACAATGTACCTTTCTTCGGGTCAAACTCCCCTTTGAACTGTGGAGGATTAGCGCGACGAAATCCTTCCAAGTTCTGAACATCTGCTGTAGCCTCTAGCTGTTGTGCAGCCCTAGCCTGTTGTTGAGTTGTCTACTGGTTCTGCTGTAACATTGCCTCAGCCATCTTCTGTATCGCCTCTATGGCAGCAGCCATATCACCTCGACGAGCCATTGTTCCTTCTCAGATTAGACTACGCAAAATACTGAGAAAGTCAGATGTATTCATTTGAATACCAAACAACAAAATCATACAGAATGACACAGCACAAACAAAACAGTCTAAAACCACACGACCCAAAGAAACATAACTGGGAGCTCTGATACCAAGACAGTGTAACGCCACTTTTTCCTCCCTTGTATCATGACGGGTGAGAAGAAGGAACGTCGCACTATAGCGAAACAACACAATAATGACTACGAAAAATTTGAACACTTTTTTTTTTGTTTAACATAAATTTGGTTAGAACTTCCATTAGTGTACATATACCTGTTTGTAAATATATCGCGTGATTGAGTTAAAATCAAAAGTTCCGTCTTTCATATAAAACTTCTTATCAAAAACGTTAAAGAGAAATCAACATGTAATGAAACATACAATCATAAACAATGTAGATAGTTACATACTTTGTACCATAATTACAAGCCTGTTGAAATTACATTTCCAAAAGATATACAAAAAGAAAAATGTGTACATACCCCAAGAGATACAAATATATCTACCCACAATCCAGTAGTACGTCAGGCTCCCTCAAAAAAAATAAACGGTCAGCCATCAGTAGCCATTAATTTACAACCAACCCTAAGACTGCCTGAAATGAGAAGGAACCATAGATGGATCCTCCTCAGGGTCCTCGTCGTCTGACGAGACATCCATCGGGACGACAGAACAGCGGGCAGGAGCCCGAGTAGTAGACAAAAAGGAATCCTCACGAGGGGTATAATACATTTCACCCCACATGTCTCTCACGGGAATATAGAACTCCAGCCATACAAAAGCATGAAAATCGAAAATAGAAGCAGTGTAGCGTCCCCATGCCAAGGACACCGTCAATTCACTGTGGTACACGCATCGATCAGTCTGCACGTTGATATGCCAGCAATCCGGACCACCATGAAAGTTGATCCGCACATAACCAAAAAAATCCACGGGGGCGAAAAGACATTCTCAGCAACTTCGGTCTTAATCGAGATAAGGCCAGAAACCTTGAAACTCAGTAGCTTCCTGGTTCTCCTCACGAGTGTCTTCTAGAGAGCATACAATTCAACCAAAATGCAAAATAAAGGAAATTACCGAAAGAAGTGAGATTCCCAGCTTTCTGTACCAACAAGGCAGCAAGAAAATAAACGGCGTCGAACACTCACATAAGACACAGTTAATACATACAGGTATGGTAATACATGAAAGCAATTAATGAGAGTAAAGCAACAAGGAATAGTAATTAATGTCATCCATAGCCAACTAGCAACATCAGTATTACCAAGAATCAGGTAAATATCACAGTCATAATAGTAAGCACATTATCCAATCATGAATGCTCAATGGACCATGTGACTGACAACTCACAATGCAACAAGGGTACCAAAGTTCCTACTCCATGGAGCTAGACATAAACATTTTCGGAGTGAATGATCAAGGAGTAATGCTAGCGTATCGTTAGCCTTAAAAATATAGTGTGCTCATCACATAAAAACATTTGCGCAAAATGGCTCACACATGGCACCTCGACTGTTGATCGCGATATAGGACAGCATCTCAGGCAGGATCGTCGGTGTGTTGTATTGGTCTATCCCACGGCCCCAGTAGAGCTACCACTGTCTATTGTGAGACACCCACACCCCGACGCCCCCAGGGTCAACAACATATGACACCTACGCTTAGTCTATTCGCACCCGCACATAGGTGTTATTCAAACTCCTAGGCAACATAGCCTTCTCATCAATGTCCCACGGACAATATACATGCATGATGACATAATGTCCAATCATGTATGTTCATCAATGATGCATTTGGCATAAGCCTTTCCTCAATGGCATATATGCAATATTCGATGTCCAACATGACATATCAACAATACATTTATTGAAACATTGCCTCAATGGCACATCATCATTCTTATTTCATTGAGTACTACATCAATAATTTCAGCATCAACATGCATTCCTCATTACACACATACCACAATTTCCATAATCATAGATCCAAGGATTCCATATTCAAAAATCATTTCTTCCCTAATGGGGTGAATGCATCTTCCTATCACAAATTAATAAAGTAAAATCCTTGAATCCAGGGTTTTTAGGTTATGTTTGAGTTACAAAGGACAAAGAACCACCATCTCAATCATTTCCAAATTTCGAAACCTCATTTTTGGTCTTGGTAATCGACATGACACCTTTGTAATCGATTACCCGAGAAACAGAACCTCTGTAATCGATTACAATCTCATTGTAATCGATTACGTGATTCCCAGAATCACGTTTCGTAACTTCAAGGCACTGGTAATCGATTACACAACCGTGGTAATCGATTACCAATTGGGCAGAACCTCCGTAATCGATTACCCACGGTTGTGTAATCGATTACGTGATTCCCAGAAGCACCATTTTGTGACATCAGAGGCTTGGTAATCGATTATACTCATCCTGTAATCGATTACAAGCTAGACAGAACCTCGTAATCGATTACACACTAGATGTAATCGATTACTCGTTTCCGAGTAATCACGATTTTGTATCTTTAAGAGCTTGGTAATCGATTACAAGCCCCGTGTAATCGATTACCACGCGTAAACTTGTAGAAAAACAGAGTTCTCAGGCCTTCTAACTCAACCAAACCATTCCTCATCATATTTAATCAACAAAATACTCAAATACACCTTCAAATCATGCAAGAGGCATCCATTAAATCATACCAACCCAACAAAATACATTATCATCAAGAACAACATAAAAATGAGAGAACTTTATACATGGATTCAAAAAATCAATAACAAAACACATACAAGACATTCCCTTACTACCAAGGTTGGTTGAAGAGGATCATCCCCCTCTTACCTATATGGAAAACAACACAATGTGCTACTCCTTCTTGTCTTAGATTTTCGTTTTCCCACCTTCAAGAAAACCTCAATGTGAGTGATCACCACAATGTTCACTCAACCATGAAAAATAGGTTCTTGGTCATCAAGGTGGCCAAGAGAAAACGAAAATAGCAAGGAAATGGAAGAAAGTTGAAGACTTTACCTCAAAGTTCCAAGCTTTAGCTTTAATGGTGGAAGAGAAATGGAAGAAGAAGAAGAAGAAGAAGAAGAACCAAGAGATAACCACCAAGGAGAGTAGTCTTGGAATGGTGGAGGGAACAAGAAAATGTGATTGGTTTGGCAAATGAGGAAGTTGGTCTTCCAATGTGATGGTGCGTGTGTGTGTTCGGTGGAGAGGAAGAAGAAGAAGAAGAGAGAAAAAGAGGAAATGGGTATTTGGGTGTAGAGAAGTGAGAGTGTAATATTAGGATAAATGAGAGGAATTATTTGGGCTTCCCTTTGAAGCTTCTGCCAGTAGAAGAGTGGAGAAAGGAGAGAGAAAAATATGTTGCAAGGGGAAATTGTTAGGAAGCTTCCCATAATAAGCTTGGATTAGATTTAATCTTTCTTTTGAAATTGAACTAATAGGTGTGATACAAAAATCAAATTTTGAATAATGTGATAATATTTTTAATACATGTTATTATTTATTGGACAATAGTTATAGTTGGTAGAAGTCAACACTACAAATCTGACGGATAAATTCCTCACAGTGTTTTATTATCTCATCGGCTAAGATTTCTCGAAAATGTAAAACCTTGTAAACTGTGTCCGGCCTCGGGTTTAGTAAGATCCCCCGTCGACGTTTCTATAGTTCAAGGTTCTCGGAGAAAATGTCTCATTTCTCCAATTCCTCTCAGTACACACGTAAAACGAGAAATATATTAAAATATTCCACGTTTTCAGAAAATTTCAAGAAAATTCCAGAAAATCACAAATATTTTTAGAATGAATTCTGATAATAGAAAAGTAAATTTTGGAGTGTTACAGTGAGAGATGGTCTTATATTTGATGGATGGTGAATACATGTGAGGATTCATATCCATGGTCATGTAATTATTTGTGGGTGTTTATGTGTTTGATTTATTTGTTCATGCTTTGTATGATTTGCATGATTTATTGCTTTTGATTATGACATGCTTATGGTATATATGATGAAATATATATGTGTATGCCATGATGTGATGATGGAAAGGAAATTAATTTTTGGCTCCAATGGCCAAAGGAAGAGTGGTCACGATTTTGACACTCATGATTAGAGTTTATGTTGAAAATTTTCAAGAACAAGAGAATTAATTTTTGGTCCTTAGAACATGGTGAATTTCGACCAAGACACCTCAAGATAGGTGTTCACAAATTAATATTTTCATGGATGATGAAATGAGATGTTTAGAAAAACAAGAAAAATAAACAAATGATTTATTTTTCAAAGAGTACATGAACACGATTTTAGAAGGATTTTTATTGATTTATTTTGTGTAAAAAGTTTCTAAGTGTTTTACTAAACATGAGTTTTAAATGAAAATAGCAATGTTGATTTTAAGGATTTGCAAAGAAAGTGAAAAATGAAAATGAACAAATGACTTGATTTCAAAGACCAAGTGTTCACGGTTTTTGGAAAGGATTTTGAATGGTTTTGTTTGTGTAAAACCATATCAATTTAGAAAGAAAAATATTTGATGGTTTCAAAAGTCATGTCCACGTTTTTGAAGGCTTGTAATGCCTAAATTTTTATGGAACAAAGTGATATTTTATAAAACGAAGTGTTTTGTCTCTCGAAAGATTTGACAGTTTTCAATGAACACGTTCACAATTTTTGAAGACTTGCGGATACCTTGATTTTATAACAAAATGATTTTCGCACAAGAATTTGGAAAAGGAACTAGAGCGTTTATCACTTGAGAAAATCAAGTTTTTGTAAACGAAAATGTTTTCGAACTTCAATTTATTTTGAAGAAGGTTGTGTTTGGAAATGATTTGGGAAAAATGAAGAATATAATGGTATTTTGAAAATTTACTAATGTATAACTGATTTTCGAGTTTTGAAATATATTAGAAAATGTTAAGTTTTGAAACGTTGATTTATATAAATGGAAAAGTGATTTTTTGTGGATTATATTTTGGAAAAGGATTTCTTGAGTAAAGAAATGTGAAAAAAGATTTTCTTGAGTAAGAAAATATGAAAAATGAAATACAAAGTCATATTATTTTGAGAAAGGTTGAAAAGGAATTTTTGAAGGTTAAAAAATATTTTCTGTGATGAAATGGTGATGAAAAATGCTTACGTATCTTAAAAACGTGATTTTTAAGCTACACAATTTAAAAAATGTGTTGAAAATGATATTAATTTATTTAAGTCCAAAATAATGTTGGGAATATTGAGGAATATTTTACGTGATTGTAAAATGTTGAAAAATATTTTACATATCTTAAAAATGATTTGAAATACATTAAAATATTTCTACATGATTTGAATTACGTTTAAATAGTTTACATGATTTGAACTACTGTTGAAAAATCACTACGTGATTGAAAAGTAATGGAATATTTTTACGTGATTGTGAAAATGGAGGAAAACTGCTATGCGATTTAGAAAGTGTTTTAAATATTTTGAGAATGATGGAAAATGATTTATGCGATTTAAAAGAATGATTTTTAAGTTACGCGATTTTGAAATAGTTAAAAAATACTATGCGATTTGAGAAACGTATATTTTTACTCGATTGAGAAAAACGTTGAAAAATTGGTACGTGGTTTAAAAGTGTAATAGAAGAATTGCAGCATTTTGAAAATGTAACAAAAATGTTACGAAATTTTGTAAACGTAACAGTAGTGTTACGGTATTGAGAAAACATAATAAAAACATTTTGGAATTTTAAAACATAACAAAAGTGTTAAGGTATTTTGAAAATACAACAGAAGTGTTGTGGTATTATGAAAACATAACAGAAGTATTATGGTATTGTGAAAATATAACTAAAAAATTTTGGAATTGTGAAAACGTAACAGAAATGTTACGCGGTTGTGAAAACACGACAAAAGTGTTTTATAACTATAAAAACATAATAGCATGATGATTACTGTTGAACCAGTGTCCATACACTGTATGAGAAAATGACGAGTTTTGCCTGTGATTAGTATTTGGCGCATTTTATATGCATTGGAAAGATATGCCTGTGATTGGTATTGGTGCATTATACATGCATTGGAAAAATATGCATTGAGGCATATGATTAAATTAAACAAATAAAATTGAAAAGATTTGGCCCTTGTGGTTGGACTTGCACTGATATATTCGTGCATTATATAAAGTATAGCTAATAAGCTATTTTGGCCCTTGTGGTTGGACTTGCACTGATATATTCGTGCATTATATAAAGTATAGCTAATAAGCTATTTTGGCCCTTGTGGTTGAAGAGGGAATGAGAATTGATAGTGAGGTCTATGATGGATCTTGGGGTGTCAAGTAATGATCGACAAGTGGATATTTGTCGTGGGCTAAGAATTTGGACCATATGCCACTTGGCGATGCTGATCCGTTGCAACATATTGACGATACCGACAAGAACACGATTCTTTTCAACGACCGGAAGATTGTCTGTGGGCTTAAATTTGGGCAATTAACCGAGCATTCTTCTCGAAATTGTGAAAACCTCCATGGAGTTGTTTTTGAAAAACTGAGTCTATGTGCACATGCATGAATCTGAACATTTATATCTGTATGATATATTAATTGAGGAATATTGGCTATGACAACTGTTTTGAATACTTGGATTGATATATGATTGGATGATGATAGTTGATTAATATTGAATATATTATTAGAAGTCTGGTATGATATCCCTGTATGATATTGCTATTTGTGTTATCTCTGTGCTGCCATGTTGGTATTGGTGTAGGTGATCTCACCTCTTTGTTATGTTGTCTTACTGTGTCTGTATTGTTAAAATTAAACAGTAGATGGAACGAGTTGTCTTAGACATACGCGTGATAAATACTCTGAGATCAGAGACAACATTAAAGAATGACCATTCCAAAGTCGATAGCGTGCAGTGTTGACAAGGAACAGATGTCTGATGCATCAAGAGGGATACAAAAAGAAATAAGTATGTTAAGTTTTCTCGTTAGTGTTGTACCGTGCTATTAAGTAGGACCCGTCATAGGGTTTGCTACTATTTAAAAAAAAAGAGTATGTTAGTTTTATATTTCTCTTTAAATTGTTAAATATTAAGTGGTGTTTGTTATATGATTTTAAATCAGTTAAATCTATTTTTCCGTATTACTTATAAATTTCAGTAAGTTTATGTTTCAGCAAGAAAGAAATTTTAAAACCCATCTTTTATAACTCAAACTTTGTGCAAACTTCTTTTCAGATTTTGAGTTGGGAGTCAGACATGTGATACCCTAGGGAGGGTGTTACAGGATTCATATCCATGGTCTTGTAATTTATTTGTGGGTGTTTATGTGTTTTAATTATTTGCCTATGCTTGATATGCTTTGCATGATTTTATGGCTTTGATGGTATGCTTATATTATGCATGATGAGTATATGGCATGCTTATAGTATTTATGATGAAATATATATGTGTATGCCATGATGTGTTGATAGAAAGGAAATCAATTTTTGGCTCCAATGGCCAAGGAAAGGGCTACGGTTTTAATGCCCATAATTAGAGTTTCATGTTGAAATTTTTCAAGAAGAAGGAAATTGATTTGTTTAAATGAAAATTATGAAGTGGAGAAAATGAATTTCCTTGGTTCTAAAGGCTATGGGATTTTCGGCCAAGACACCTCAACATAGGTGTTTATAACTTAATATTTTCATGGAAGAACAAAATTGGATTGATTTGAAGAGTATGGAAAATAAACAAAGGGTTTGATTTTCAAGAGAACAAGAACACGATTTTGAAGGACTTTTATTAATTTATTTTGTGTACAAAGATCCTAAGTATTTTTTTTTAAACATGAGTTTTAGACGAGACGGGCAAACGTTGATTTTAAAGATTTGCAAAGAAAGTGAAAAAGGATTTGCAAAGAAAGTGAAAAAGGATTTGCAAAGAAAGTGAAAAAGGATTTGTAAAGAAAGTAAAAATGAATTTGAATAAATGGGTTTGGTTTTTATGACCATCGGTATTTCGGTTTTGAAAATAAAGATTTTAATGGTTTTGTTTGTGTAAAATCATATTGACTTAGAAGGAAAAATGTTTTGATGATTTCAATAGTTATGTCCACGTTTTTTAGGACTTGTATTTCCTTGATTTTTTTGAAAACAAAATGGAAATATAATTGATTTGATATAAAGAATTTGGAAAGGGAATTAGAGCATTTTATCACTTGAGAAATCAAGTTTTTGTAAACGAAAATGTTTTCGAACTTCAATTTATTTTGAGGAAGGTTGTGTTTGGAAATGATTTGGGAAAAATGAAGAATATAATGGTGTATTGAAAATTTACTAACGTATAACTTATTTTCGAGTTTTTAAGTACGTTAGAAAAATGTTAAATTTTGAAAGATTAATTTATATCAATGGAAAAGTGATTTTTGTGGATTATATTTTGGAAAAGGATTTCTTGAGTAAAAAAAAGTGAAAAAAGATTTTCTTGAGTAAGAAAATGTGAAAAATGAAATACAAAGTCATATTATTTTGAGAAAAGTTAAAAAGAAATTTTTGAAGGTTAAGAAATATTTTCTGTAATGAAATTGTGGTGAAAAATGTTTTACGTAACTTAGAAACGTGATTTTTAAGCTACGCAATTTGAAAAATGTGTTGAAAATGATATTGATTTATTTAAGTCCAAAATAATGTTTGGAATATTGAGGAATATTTTACGTGAATGTAAAATGTTGAAAATATTTTACATATCTTAAAAATGATTTGAAATATAGTAAAATATTTCTACGCGATTTGAAATACGTTGAAATATTTCTACGCAATTTGAATTACGTTTAAATATTTTACGTGATTTGTGTAACACCCCGATGTAGGGCGTCACATTTACGACAAATTAAAATAAAAAAAACCTTCCCAAGTTATAAATCGTTTGATAATAAGTACAATATGAGTTGTAAAATTTTAGTTATGTATTCTAAGAAGATCAATAATCATCCTATACAAATCCAATCATCTTCTATTATTGATTCAACCTTCGTCCTATGGCCATTTCTTCTTGCGGAAAACATTACTAAATAAAATAAAAACAGAACATGAAATAAAATACATTATTACATACATATCATAATATCCATATGGTTTTGTTTAAGAAAAATAATTAAAAATCAACTCATAACTGTTTGACACACAAAAGTAGATAACAGACTTGCCCAAGTCCAATAGACTAAGAAAACCCAAAAAAATACAGTACAGACATAACCAACACAAAACAATCAAGCCAACCAGTAAGGATAATCCAACGGCTCGCCTCCTTCGTGCTGGTCCTCGGATTGCTGCTTCTCTCACGGAAAATTAAGAGGTTGATCCTCTTCACCGTCTTTACCGTACATAATAATAACACAGAAATACATACAAAGAGGTGAGACAATCTGTCATCATTACCATCAGGCAGTATAGAAAACGATAAATACAAACAGATATGTCATCAAAACATGTTATTACAACATATATAACATTTCATAGAATATATCAGAATAATATAATATGCAGACTCATAATGCACATGTACACGACACAAACCTACTCCATGGAGCTAAACACAACCAATCAGAGGGAATGATCTCGGAAGAACCTGCCTGTCAACTCAGCTGCCGCGGGCCACGTGCTACACAGTCAAATTCGTCGTGACTTGCACAGTACACAGTCAAACTCATCGTGTACTACAGGCATTCTACAAGACAGTCCCTAACAAGATCGTGATTAAGAATAGTGCTTTGTCAAGATCACTAGTGTGTCATGCCCGGTACCACGGCCCAGAGGAGCTACCAACTGTCCACATGTGGAATTTTCGCACACCAATGCCTCCAAGTTCAATAAATGAACAACACTATGCCTATCGCACCGAAACAGGGATGTAATTCATCCTCTTAAGTATAATTCGTTAATGACACCAAAAACAACATATTCCTCAATACATGGTGCAAGACTCAAAAATTCACATATATCATAATATCATCAAATCACATGGTTAAGTGCCATAACTCGGCAATACCATCCTTCAATATAACCGGGTCCAACCCGACAGCATATCGTTGTTATTTTCAATCGCATAATTTAAACATCATTATTTTAAATATGCGTAAAGTATTTCTACTGTTTTTCACCGTATAAAATATTTCTTGATGTTCTAGATTAATTTTTTGAAAACTTTCCGAAATAAAAAAAATCCTTTTTAATAAAATACTTAGAGCGGTAAATAAATTTTAAACGTATTCTCAATTATCATAATAAAAATTACTAAATTGAGTTCTCATTAAATAAATCTTTTAAAACTACTTTAAGAAATATATATATTATATATATATATATATATATATATATATATATATATATATATATATTTTATATTAATCTAAACACCAATTCTTGACTTGTTAGTCCAAAATTAATTTATTTTCCATGACCAAATATATAATCATTACCTATCTCATTTTACTTTGTAAAAATATTTAATCCAATTATTTGTTACTTAATCCTCTAAAATCTATACTTGAAAAATAATTTTAGATTAAAAGTATATTGAATGGCATGTGACCGAAATTTACTATGTCTTCAACAAATCAAGCATTTGAAAATACATACATCAAAATCAATCATACAATAAAGTAAAACCATAAACATTCAAGTAAATGAATCCTCATGGATTCTTCACCACACACAATCATTTTCATACTACCAAAATAGTTGATGAGATTAAATCTCCCTCTTACCTCTTGAAGACTATCCTTCTTGAAAGCTTCCTTAGATAATTTTGTGTGGCTTCAAGAAAATACCTATCAAGCTTAAACAATTTACAAAATACAAAACTAAGCTTGAGAAAGAATAACCATGGATCAAACATGGCTTAGAATTTTTTTTTTAAAAAAAATTAGAAATAGGAAACAAGAATTTTACCTAATAGGGTAGAAATTTCAACCTTGCTTTCCAAGCTCAAGATGGTTGATTTTGAAGAAACTCACAACATGAAAGATGCTTGGAATGATGTTTAACTTTAGGAAATAAGGTTGGATAAAATTATTGAAGAGTAGAAGTATGATTTGGGAGTGGTGGCCGAATGGCTCAAGAAATGGAGAAAAGATGAAGTTCTTCTTTGTGTTCTTGTGTTCTTGAAGAAAGAGAATGGAGAGAATAGATAGGAGTGATGGAAAATTAAGTGGAGAGGTCTCCTACACTATATATAGCCATGTGGTGCATTGGAGGAGTGGGTGGAATGATTTGTGATAATTGCTTGGTGGAGCACTCAAGGAGACAAGGTGGTGCATGCTAGCTCACTAAAGTGTATGATTAAGTGTGATGGAATCAAAATGATAGCCTAAAAATCATGTGCATTGTCTTGGAGTTACATGGAGTGAATGGATGGAAATTCATTGAATATTTGAGTAGGAGACAAGGTAGTTGAAGGATGACTAAACTCCAAGTGATCATAAATGATAGAATGCATTATTATGCATTATTTGAAGAATCATTTACCTTCTTGATGGACATGGCCATGTGGCCTTGGTGGAATTCACCAACAAAAGAATCCCATTCCATGTTATAATGAAGTGCATGAGTTGTACGTGGGTCAAAGTGTTTTACCTCTTTGATTTCTACATTAAACATACTAGGTCCACTAACATGATTATAGAATCTAGGTAAATAGAAAACTGAATTACTAGGGCTAGGTAATTAGGTTTATGATTTCACCTAAGGTAAGTAGATTTATAATCTTAACCTAAGGTAAATAGATTTATGACTTTAACTTAGGGTGAATAAATTTTTATAACTTTAACCGACGGTAAATAAATTTACAACTTTAACCTAATGTAAATAGGTTTATAACTTTAACCTAAGGTGGATAGATTTATGATTTTGCCTAAGGTAAATAGATTTATGATTTTACCTACGTCTATTTCTCTACGTAGATTTTAACCGGTAGTTAATTTCAAATTGACAAAAATTATTGCGGTAAAAACTAATTTTTTACTGTCTAAAATTTATTGCAGTAAAAAATAAATTTTTACTGTGGTTCAATAATAACGCGTATCTAGATAAATTGTCAAACAACGAAGATTTTCAAATACTGTTTCTAGTTTCGGGTTTAGTAAGATCCCCCGGCCCCACTGAACAGTTCAAAAATTCATCTAGCCTGGGAAAATTATTATTTTCCTGACTCGGAGTAATTCATACACAAAGATAAAAAATATTCACATAACAATTAAAATAAATTTATAACACACAGAAATTACAAAACAGTGCAGTTTAGTCGTTACTGTAATTTATCAAAAATTGGGGTGTTACAACTTGAACTATTGTTGAAAAATCACTACGTGATTGAAAAGTGATAGAATATTTTTACGTGATTGTGAAAATGACAGAAAATCATTATGTGATTTGGAAAGTGTTTTAAATATTTTGAAAATGATGGAAAATGATTTACACGACTTAAAAGAATGATTTTTAAGTTACACGAATTTGAAACAGTGAAAAAATACTATGCGATTTGAGAAACGTATATTTTTATGCGATTGAGAAAAATGTTGAAAAATTAGTACGTGATTTAAAAGTGCAACAGAATAGTTGCAGCATTTTGAAAACGTAATAGAAATGTTATGAAATTTTGTAAACGTAACAGTAATGTTACGGTATTGTGAAAACGTAATAAAAATGTTTTGGAATTTTAAAATGTAACAAAAGTGTTATGGTATTTTGAAAATGTAACAGAAGTGTTGTGGTATTGTGAAAACGTAACAGAAGTGTTACGGTATTCTGAAAATATAATTAAAATGTTTTGGAATTGTGAAAACATAACAGAAATATTACGCGGTTGTGAAAACACGACAAAAGTGTTTTATGACCATAAAAACATAATAACATGATGATTATTGTTGAACTAGTGTCTATATACTGTATGAGAAAATGATGAGTTTTGCTTGTGATTGGTATTTGGTGCATTTTATATGCATTGAAAAGATATGCCTGCGATTGGTATTGGTGCATTATACATGCATTGGAAAAATATGCATTGAGGCATATGATTAAATTGAACAAATAAAATTGAAAAGATTTGGCCCTTGTAGTTGGACTTGCACTGATATATTCGTGCATTGTATAAATTATAGCTAATAAGCTATTTTGGCCCTTGTGGTTGAAGAGGGAATGAGAATTGATAGTGAGGTCTATGATGGATCTTGGGGGTGTCAAGGTGCATCGGTCGACCGGTGGATATCTGTCTGTGGGCTAAGGCTGGACCATATGCCACTTGGCGATGCAGTCCGTTGCAACGTATTGACGATACCCGATAAGAACATGATTCTTTTCAACGACTGGGAGATTGTCTGTGGGCTTAGGCTGGGAAATTAACCAGAGCATTCTTCTCGAAATTGTGAAAACCTCCATGGAGTTGTTTTTGAAAAACAGAGTCTATGTGCGCATGCATGAATCTGAGCATTTATATCTGTTTGATATATTAATTGAGGAATATTGGCTATGACAATTGTTTTGAATACTTGGATGATGATGATGATAATTAGATAATGTTGAGGGCATTATCGTAATTGTTGTTTATGATAATTGAATTGAAATATGATTGGATGATGATAGTTGATTAATATTGAATATATTATTAGAAGTCTGGTATGATATCCCCTGTATGATATTCTTTGTTTGTGTTATCTCAGATCGCCATATTGGTATTGGTGTAGGTGATCTCACCTCTTTGCTATGTTGTCTTGCTGTGTCTGTATTGTTAAAATTATACAGTAGAAGGAACGAGTTGTCTTAGACATAACGGGTGGTAGATATTTTGAGATTGGTGACAACAAGGAGGAATGGTCACTCAGGACTCGGTGTGCAATGTTAATAAAGAACAGATGTCTGATGCATCAAGATGGATACAAGAAGGAATAAGTACGTTAAGTTTTCTCATTAGTGTTATACCGTAGTTTATTAAGTAGGACCGTCATAGGGTTATCTCTTTGTTAAAAAAAAAAAAGAAAAAAAAAAGTCTGTTAGTTTTATATTTCTCTTTAAATTGTTAAATATTGATTGGTGTCAGTATTATATATTAATCAGTAAAGAAAAAATTTTGAAACCCACCTTTTATAACTCAAACCTTTTATGAACTTCTTTTCAGATTTTGAGTCGGGAGTCATACATGTGATACCCTAGGGAGGGTGTTACATATCCCTCTAGTGAAAAGGGTGAAGTATCCCTATTTTGAGGCTCAAGCACAAAGGGTGAGGTATCCCAATGTGTGGTGAGTGCTCTATTGTGTAAATGTTTTCAAGCACCCATTCAAGCTTGAAGTTTAGTGGAAAATCTCAAGTGGTTTGCTTGAGGACTGGACGTAGGTCACAAGGGATGGCTGAACCAGGATAAATCCTTGTGTTTATTCTTCTCAACTCTTATCTCTTTACTTTGTACTTATATTTTATATGCTTGCTTAAATACTTTCTATCTTGACTTATTTATTAGTGAGTGAAGTGATTAATCTCATCTATCTATTCACTTTAATCAATCAATAGCTTCAACAAAAATTGATAATCAAACGTTTTGCGAAAGATTTGCGAAAATATTTTGCATACTCAATTCACCCCCCTCTTGAGTATTGAGGCCACTTGGTAACAAGTGGTATCAGAGCTAGACTCTTGTGTAAAGAGCTTAGCAACTTCAAGAGAGGAAATGACTTCAAATGATTTTTCCAATGAAAGTTCTTCTATCTATAAACCTCCCTTTTTCAATGGGGATGAATATGCTTATTGGAAAGAAAGAATGAATTTTTTTATTGAAACTAATGACTTAGATGCATAGGATGCTGTTGAAAATGGTCCTTTTGTCCCCACTCAAGTTGTAAATGATGTAAAAGTTAATACACCAAGAAGTGAATGGACTGATGATGATAAAAAGAAGGTCCAATATAATTTGAGAGCCAAAAACTTCATGACCATAGCCTTGGGATATGATGAGTTCCTTAAAGTCTCAAATTGTAAATCTGCCCAAGAAATGTGGGACACCTTACAAGTTACCCATGAGGGTACTAGTGAAGTGAAAAGATCAAGGATAACTCAATGGAGCAACCCTACTGTCCACAAATGGAATTTTGCACACTAATGTCTCCAAGTTCATTCAAAATTGAACCACACTACGTTTATCGCACCGACAACACGATGTTATTCATCTCATCAATCAATCCACCAAAAATGGCATTAACTCAATGCATGATAAAAATAAGAAATTACCAAAAATACCCTCAATGGTATATAAAAAAAAATATATGCCCTCAATGGCAAAAATATACAGTAAGTCCCACCGGACAAATACTGTTCCAAAGCCTGTACGGGTTCACCTCATAGCCCGACAGCGAAAAATATACAGAATACCCTCAACGGTATAAAATATACAGTTTCGGTCAATCGCGTAGAAATTTTATCGCGTTTTCACAATCTCATCGTTTTTATAAATGTTTTTAAATCGCGTAAATATATTTTTTGTTTTTAAAATCGCGTAGAGTTTTTAATACGTTTTCTCAATCGCGTAAGATTTTTAAATCATTTTCTTGTCCGAATTCCTTAAAAATCACTATTTAAAATAAATAGAAATAATATTTAATACATTTAAACTATGTAGAATATTTTCCATACTGCATATTGTCTTTTGGATATCTTTTCTAATCTTATTTGTCCATTTTTAATAAAAATTGACAGTATTATGTTTTAGAAAACTTATAATAATGGTTTCCTAACTTTTCTGTAAAAATTCTGTTTACTTAATTTTTAACCGTATAATTTAACTTTTTGAAAACCACTAACATGCTTCAAAATATAATATGAGCCATATGTTAGCAATTTACAAAAGTTACTGTATTTTCTTCTAACAGTAAAAATCATTAGTTTAAATTTCTTAAACTTAATTCTAATCAATTTATTTCTTCAAAACTCATTGTAATAAAATCCTTTTGGCATTTATTACTTAACCTTAGTTGAAAACAATTCTATAAATAAAAAACATTTAAATTTGGCATATTGGCCGAAAATCATTCTATGCTTTATAATTCATTCCTAGTTATTTCCATACATTTAATCTCTTATAAAACTCTTGATCTAATTAAATTATCTAGTCAATAGTTAGAAAATAAATTTGGATCAAAAGTATGTGGCATGTTGGCCAAATTTAACAAAGTCTTTGTATTTGATCTTTAAATTATTTTTCATCTTCTAAATCCATGTCTAATTTATTGTATTACCTAAATTCATTACATCATTGTTTTAGAAAATGGTTTGAAAATGATTTTAGAAATCATAATTGCTTGGCTTTGGCATGTTGGCCGAAATACATAATTTCATTCATTGATCCATAAATTCATTTTTTCTTACTCTAAACAAATTGGTAACTTATCAATTTTCCTAGGTTAATTAAATCACATTTTTAGAAAATTTAAGAGAACATTTTGGTTCTCCTCTTTGCCTTGAGACCGTGAGCTTGGGTTTGCATATGCTATTCACATTATAATAGTTATCATGCATCTATGAACACATACCATATATTAAAGCAATCATAAAACACATACAAAATATTAAAACTATTAGACATGCTTTCACACATAATCAATCACAATTAGGGAAAACAATAAACAATCAAGTGAATGAATCCTTATGGATTCTTCACCACAAACACAAACATTCCTCACCACCAACACATGGTTGATGAGGGTAATCTCCCTCTTACCTCTTGAAGAACCTCCAAAGCTCCTTGTATGTCTCCTTCAAGCAAACTTTCTCCACCAAGAGCTTCTTGAAAATCAAAGAAAACATACAATATTAATACCTAAGGCTCTAAACTAGAATAATCATGGATTAAAATCATGATTAAAACTTTGAAATGGATAGAAACATGAAGATCAAAGAACCCTACCTTCAAGGCTTCAAACTTAAGCTTTGAAGAACATGATAGAAAAAGGGTGATTTAGGCTTAGGTTTCAACTATAAAGTGTCTTGAAATGAAGTAAGGAAGTAAGATATAAGGTAGTTTTGAATTATAGAATAAAGAATAAGGATATTGGGTGGGGAGGCCGTGAGGTTGGAGAAGAAAAGGAGAAAGGAAATTGGAGAGCTTTGCTTGTTTGATAATTTTGGAGAAAAGATGAAGACTTTGATTAAATGAAACAAAGTCTCCTATTGACTACACATAGCCGTGAACCACTTTGAGAGAAGGAGATAAATATTTTTGGTTTTGCTTTCTCCAAATGCATGGCCGTAAATGCATAGAGAAAAGAGAATGAATTGAATTGTTGAATATTGCCTTCCTAAAGCTCACATTGCCGTAGAAACACACGGAGAGTAGCCACCAAAATTGACTTGTGTTATTTGGCTCCATTAATAAAAGGTGATAAGAATTGAATTGTGATATTTGCCTCACAAAAATTTTGCTTGGCCGTAGGACACAACAAAGAATAGCCATCAATATTAACTAGTCTTTATTTGGTTCAACTTAGGCTTTCTACGTGAATTTCAAAGTGAATTGGTCATTTAGAGCAATTTGCTCCTTCACCTTCATCGTAGAATCACTAAATTTCAAGAAGTCCAAATTTGTTTAATAGCTTGTTTCCTATTGGTCCTAAAAATTCAAGCCATTATTCTTGACCAATTTTTATTGGTTGAATATTTACTAACTTGATTCCTATTGGTTGCTATTTTTGTTGACCAATTTCTATTGGTGCACATTGTATATTTTCTAATATACTTTAACCAATAAACAATAATTACTATTTATGAAGTCAGTATTTATTGTCCAATGGATAATAAAATATACCTAGATTTTTATCTTACACTAACAGAGTAGCAATTATTATTGATCATTTTTCTTCTACTGATTGCCCTTGATGAGTCACAAAATGAGTCATCAAAGAGAAATTTCTAGAATATGTGACTCACTACGATGAGTCAGTATGATGAGTCATCGTGGAACTGTCTAGAACGGGTGAGTCAGCATGGCGAGTCAGCGTAGATATTTTCTAGAGCAGGTGAGTCAGTATAGATATTTTCCAAAACAGGTGAGTCAGCATGGCGAGTCAGCATGCTGAGTCACTGACTGTGTCATAACTGCATCACTGGCTGTGTCATCAATGGTGAGTCACAGCGTTGAGTCATCAGCTGAGTCATCATAGAAGCTTCTGGAACAGGTGACTCACTACGATGAGTCATAGGGCGAGTCACCGTTTCTGGAACCTTCCGGAATCTGCTGAGTCATAGTGCTGAGGTGTCATGCCACGTGTCGAGTTTCTATTGGTCCGTTGCGATGAGTCACAGCCACTAATTTTGACCAGCTCCTCATTAGTCCACGTGTAAAGCACTTGATGACTAAACGTGGGTCCCGTAAATATTTTCGGGTCCGCTGTCACTTATTTGTACTGACTAATAAAATAATATTATAATAATATAAAATTATTTTATTTGACAGTTAAATCCTAAAAATTAAAAGATTAATTATAGTATCATTCAGAATTGGGTTTAGTAAGATCCCCCAGCTCCGAATAATTAAAACAAGATTTCCCCGGTCCAGAAAATAATATTTTCCTGTCCCAGAGCAAATCACACAAAAAGTCCAAATAAAATCACAGACAGTAATATTAAACACTGTAACATATAGAAAAATTAAAAACAGTACATTCGGGACGTAATGGTTATTTTTCCATTTTTTCCCACGACGAAGCAAATCATCCAAAACGTTCAAATAAAATTACAGACAGTAATATATGTCTGTATTTCACACAGAAAAATTTAAAACAGTGGTTTGACAAAATTTTTATTTTACTGTCTCGAAGCAAATTACGCAAAACGACCAAATAAAATTAGAGCCTGTAAAATATACTTGTATTTCATGCAGAAAAACAAGAAACAGTAAAATCGGGACACAACGGTCGTTTACACAAAAGTTTGAAAAACAACAAACAGGACATTCGGAATATTTTTCAAAAATTTGGGGTGTTACATATCCCTCTAGTGAAAAAGGGTGAGGTATCCCTCTAGTGAAAAAGGTGAGGTATCCCTCTAGTGAAAATGGTGAGGTATCCCTGTTTTGAGGCTTAAGCACAAAGGGTGAGGTATCCCAAGGTGTGGTGAGTGCTCTATTGTATAAAGGTTTTCAAGTACTCGTTCAAGCTTGAAGTTTAGTGGAAAATATCGAGTGGTTTGCTTGAGGACTGGATGTAGGTCGCAAGGGATGGCTGAACTAGGATAAATCCTTTTGTTTGTTCTTCTCAACTCTTATCTCTTTGCTTTGAATTTATATTTTATATGGTTGCTTAAATACTTTCTATCTTGACTTATTTATTAGTGAGTGAAGTGATCAATCTCATCTATCTATTCACTTTAATCAATCAATAGTTCAACGAAAATTGATAATTAAACGTTTTGCAAAAGATTTGCAAAAATATTTTGCATACTCAATTCACCTCCCTCTTGTGTATTGAGACCACTTGGTAATAGCCTAGGTGTGATAAAACCAAGCCTAGGTGTGATACAGGACTTAAGCCACGCTTAGGCGTGGGAAAGTCACGCCTAGGCGTGAGTTCCAAGATTTTTTAAGAATTGTATTCTTGATGTTTTGGACTTCCCTATATATTAGGATCACTCTTATATGCCTTTATAAGTGTGTTGAGGCATCAATAAGGATATTTCAAAAGGGAAATCATTACCTATCAAGTATTAGAAAGTTAGACCCTTTGTGTATCCTATAGTTAAGGATTGTCATAGGTAGGTATCTAACACCCTAGACACTTAGTGTATCATTAGATATCACACAAGATGTAATGAGTTGGTGTAATAAATACGAGTGTACTAGAATAAATTAGTAGCATTTACTCTAGTTAGTTGGTAAAGGTATGAACCTTAGAATATCCAAGAGTTGTGGATTACTTTGGAAGGGTACCTAGAACCTTAAGCAACAAAGTGTTACAAGTACTAACTACTCATGAGTTAGTTTCACTTGAGTGGAGTCAAGTTTGTGTGTTTAGTTCCAAAGCGGGAACAGTTGTGTACTAAGTTTTCTAGTTAAGAGAGATCTCGTGCATTATTTAATACACAATAGAATGAACTATGACTCGAAAGCTTGTCATATTCATTGAGTATAGGAGAAATGTGATTAGCTCTTCTAATAGTATTTTTGAGTTGAAGATGCATGTAGGAAGAGAGTTACTTCCTTGAATACTAAGTTAAGTATGGAAGACCAAATAGTTAGGTATTCCAAGAGTTATGAGTTACCTAAAATAGATATTTGGAACCTTGAGCACTCTAGCGTGACACAAGTCACTACAGGTAGTGCAATAACAAGGAGAGCTTGATACAAATGAGAGAGGTATAGTTTACTTATTTCAATGTACGAGTTACTCACATGCAGTAGAGTTGAGTTAAGTGTACAAAGACCAGAGAAGTGCTCATTTGACTCAATAAGTTAGGTCAAAATGACGTATTAGTTAAGATAGACTCTTTCACAAGGATGAGTTGAGTCTATGAGCAAGTTTACAGTTAGTAAGGAATACAGTTTTCCTTTGTCTTAGGTAGAACCAGGATGTGATAGGTTCACTCTCTACCTTAGCAAGAGTTCGTGGAACTAGAGTTTCCTAGAATGAACAAGTAGAGGTAGGGTTAAATCGTCAGCTTTGCAGTTACAGTTCAGTTGTATGGGCAATTGTCTATGGCTGTTGACATAAGCGATTATATGGGCGGTTGCTTATGTTAATGGTATGTAGGCTATCAGTTTGGTTATACTACGAGGTATTATGCAGTTATTAATTATAGTGGAGGAAACTCCTATGATAGTAATTATTGATAATGCTATATAGTTGTATGTGCGATTATATAATATTGAGTTTAATTTAATTATGTATATAGTTTACATAGTTATTTTACCATAAAATATATGTTTATTACTGAGAATTTATATGTTATCACCCCTTTCTATGTTTTTATGGTAGAAGCAGATGAAGATCATCATAGAGTAAGAAGTTCAAGAAACAGAAGAACTAGTATAGTATAGTTTTACTTGTTTCTTATCTAGATAAAACTTATGTATATTGTTTATATTTGCTTTGTAGTTGTATTCAGAGGTATGTATTACCATAAGTCCTTTTGTAGCTAAGGTTGTGTGTGTGTGTGTGTGTGTGTGTATATATGTACATATATATACATATATATGTACACATATATGTATATATATGTACATATATATGTGAGTTAAAGTTTTCAACATTCTCTCAAGGCTTTCTATAATGACTTGCATGGTTGTTATAGATATATTAGTAGTTAGTTATGTAGTAAGTGACGTAGCTAGTACTATTTATCTCTATATATCCTAGATATATCCAGATATCTATCCTAGGACGTTACATTTTCTGAATATAAGAATTCGATATATTAGAATTGTTTTAGTAGATGGTAGCACCTGGATTTAATTACTGTAATATAATTTTGATTATATCGTCAGTATTAAATTCATGATGTTACACAAAACTAACTCAGCTCACTCAAAGAAAACAAGTACTAAGAAGAAAAAGGATACTTGTTCTTTAAAACCCATTTTTCTCCATCTAATGATCTAACATCCAACTTAAGAGGGATGAATGAAAAAGAATAAGTTTTAGGGTAGAAACCCCTACCTCAAGATGGTGGTAATGATGATTGATCAACCTTCAATCTTTGCCTTGCCCTTGTTCCTCTTCTTCCTCCCTTCCTCTTCCCCCTTTTCATCTTGTTTTCCTTGGCTTTTTGTTACTGTCCCCAAAGAGAAAATGTGAGAGAGAATGAGTATGAGAGAATGATAGAAAATATCAAGGAATGGTAGAGCTGCTGAGACCGTAAGTGACTTATTTCACTTAAGTGTCTCACTAATACTTCCCGATCTGTTAAAAACATTTAGATTTAGCTAAATCAAGTTTTCCAACTTCCAACAACTTTAAAATAAATACTAAGATTCATTAAAAATGTTGTTTCACCATTATCCTAATTTTTCATATCTGCTACTAACCAATCGGGCATTAAATGCACAACTAGTATACCTAAAAATACCAAACCAACTTTGATTATTCTCAAAATTTAACTACATTATTATCCACTCATTTGTGACTTGAAAAAAAAATCTCTAGATTTATTTCCCTCATTTTAGTGACTTATGATACTATCTAAGCCATTTTAATCTATTTTTTAACTTTTAGGTTATAACTAAGTGCCTATATAAACTCAGTTTATCACAAAACTTATATGACATGTTATACAAGTATAATAGTACTTCTGAGACTATACACAAGCCTAACATGTTTTCTCGGTATGTTACATTTCTCCCATCTTTTTTAAAATTTTGACCCTAAAATCGCTCACCTCAAAATAACTCTAGATATTCTTGCTGCATACGAGACTCTACCTCCCATGTATCCTCCTCTATGCTTGCTTCACCCCATAAGACCTTCACTAGAGGAATCTACTTACCTCTGAGCTCCTTGACCCCTCTGTCTACAATCCTCACTGGTTGCATTACATAAGACAAATCATCTTTTAACTGCAAAGATTCATTTCTTATGACGTGTGAAGGATTTTGATTGTACTTTCTGAGTTGGGATACATGAAAAACATCATGAAGGTTTGACAAACTCAGGGGAAGATCTACCTGATAGGCTATAGGTCCGACTCTTTTCAGAATTTGGTAGGGACCAATGAAATGAGAGTTTAATTTTCGTGTTCTCAATACTCTACCAATTCCAGTCATAGGAGAGATTCTTAAGAAAACATGCTCACCCTCTTCAAACTCTAGAGGTCTCCTTCTTCTATTAACATAAATTTTTTGCCTACTCTGAGCTTTAGTCATTCTATCCCTGATTAACATTATTTGTTCTGAAGTCTGCTGCACTATCTCAGGTCCTTGAATAGCTTTCTCTCCAACCTCATACTAGCACAATGGTGACCTGCACTTTCTACCATAAAGTGCCTCATATGGTGCTATCCCTATGCTAGTATGGTAACTATTGTTGTAGGCAAACTCCACTAAAGGCAAGAGTCTATCCCAACTACCCTGTTGATCTAAAGCACATGCTCAAGCATATTTTCTAGGGTCTTGATAGTTCTCTTTGACTGCCCATCTGTTTGTGGGTAGTATGTTGTGCTAAGACTTAGCCTAATCCCAAAGGCCTTTTGTAAGGCTCTCCAAAATCTAAATATAAATCTAGGATCTCAATATGAAACTATACTAAGGGAAACTCCGTGCAATCTAACTATCTCTTGTAGATATAATTAAGCAAATTTATCTAAAGGATAGTTCATTCTATCAGGCAAAAAGTGGGCAGACTTGGTCAGTCTATCCACTATGACCCAAATTGCATCATGCCCTGACTGAGTTATGGGTAAACCTGACACAAAATCCATCGTGATATAGTCCTACTTCTATTCAGGAATTGCTAAAGATTGGAGAGGTTCTAAAGGTTTTTGGTGTTCTATTTTAACTTTCTAGCACACTAAGACACAAACTCCACTATTTCTTTCTTCAATCTTAGCCACCAAAACATCTTCCTCAAATCTTGGTTCATCTTAGTGGCTCTGGGATGAATAGTATACTAGCTACTATGAGCTTCCTCTAAGACCACTTCTTTGATTGCAGAATTTCTAGGAATGCAAAGTCTATCTCTAAACTTAATCATTCTGTCATTCGCTACATCAAAATCTGTTTGATTCCCTAAGAAGATTTTTTCTCTTATCTCATTTAAGGTTTCATTTTTGATTTGAGCTTCTAGTATTTGAGCTCCCAGACTACTCACTATGTCCACCCTACTCATAAAGAGACTTTGTGGTGTCACAGTTACACTAAGGCTCAAATATCTAAAACTCTCAAGAAGCTGACCCTCTCGACCCATCATCCAAGACACATGTTGGGATTTCCTACTTAGTGCATCAACCACTACATTTGCCTTACCCAGGTGATACTTAAGCTCAAAGTCATAATCCTTTAAAAACTTCATTCATCTTCTTTGCCTCATGTTCAGCTCTTTCTATTCAAACAAATATTTCAAACTCTTGTGATCGCTGAATACCTCAAATTGAACTCCGTAAAGATAATGTCTCCATATCTTTAAGGCAAACACTACTGCAACTAATTCTAGATCATGGGTAAGATAGTTCTCCTCGTGAGGTCTTAACTGCCTTGATGCATAAGCAACTACTTGCAAATTTTGCATTAGAACACACCCTAAACCTATATTTGAAACATCACAAAACACTTCAAAATTCTTTTGTGGATCCAAAACTACCAAAACTGGTATAGTAGTTAACCTCAACTTAAGCTCTTGGAAACTATCCTCATACTCTTGAGTCCAAACAAAGGTACTACCTTTCCTAGTTAATCTAGTTAAGGGTAGTGCTAATTGTGGGAATCCACTAATGAATCTCCTATAATACCCAACTAAGCCAATGAAACTTCTAATCTTGGTTACAGTGGTGGGTCTCTCCCACTGCAACATTGCTTCCACTTTACTAGGGTCCACTGCAATCCTTTCTTGAGAGATCACGTGTCCTAGAAACTGAAATTTTGTAAGCCAAAACTCGCACTTAGATAACTTGGCAAACAACTTCTTTTCCCAAAGGATCTCTAAGATTATCCTAACATGTAACTCATGCTCTTCCATTGTATTAGAGTAGATTAGAATATCATATATGAACACTACTACAAACTTATCTAGGTACGGTCTAAAAATCTTGTTCATGTAATCCATGAATACCACTGGTGCATTCGTCAACTTAAAGGACATCACGAGGTACTCATAATGCCCATACCTAGTCCTAAAAGGGGTCTTAGGGATGTCCCTGTCCCTAACCCTAATCTGGTGATATCCTAACCTTAGATCAATCTTTGAGAACACAGATGGTCCTCTTAGCTGATCCATTAGGTCTTCTATCCTAGGCAACATATATTTATTTTTTATGGTTACCTTGTTCAATTGCCTATAATCTACACAAAGCCTCATAGTACCATCTTTCTTTTTCACAAGCAACGCATGGGCTCCCCAAGGAGAAACACTTGGTCTAATGAATTATTTTTCTAGCAATTCCTCTATTTGCTTTTTACGCTCTACTAGTTCTAGATATGCCATTCTATAGGGTGCTATAGAAATAGGTCCTATTCCTGGTATTAAATCTATAGTAAATTTTATCTCTCTAGTGGGTGGAAACTCTATTACATCTGTTAGAAATACTTTTGGATACTCCCTCACTATTGATATATCCTCTAAACCTTGCTCAACCTCTACGCTAAGAGAGAAAAGAAGAACATACCCTTGAGCTCCCTCATCTAAACAGTGATTCACTTAGTTCGCATTGAGATACACTGACTTTGAAGGGATAACTTTGGTAGATATATATGACATAAACATGAGAGTTTTGTCTGCATAATTTAAAACTACATGGTTGGAAGACAATCAATCCATGCCGAGAATGAAATCAATATCTACTAAAGGCAAACATACAAGATTCACAGAGAAAATCCTTTCTTCTAACTTTATACAACAATCTAAACAAATTTTAAAAGTTGTAACATATTTATTGGTGGGAGTAGAAACAGATAAGTCGTAGGGAAGGTCTGTCATAGACAAATCCAACATACTCACACAATCACAAGAAATATAGGAGTGAGATGCTTTTGAATCATATATAACAGTTAAAGAGTGATCATGGATTATGCATTTACCTTGAATCAGACTTGAATACGGGGTCACCTCTCGACCGCTCAAAGTATACATTCTTCCTATTGCCTGCGGTTTAGGGGTGATAGCAGTTTTTTACTTATACGGATAATCTCTGGACATATGCCCCGGTTGGCCACAGGTATAGTAAACAGACTGTCTTGCCAAACATGGCCTATCCCTATGCGGTCTCCCACACTTAGGACACTTAGGTTCCCCTAAACTCTATTGAACCTATTTACCCTTGCCTTATGGGTAACCCGATTTAGGAATACTGATCTTCTTTTCATCAAACTTCTTCATTTTCTGAAAGTTTTGAGTCTTCAGCTCTGTTTGGAGTTGAGAACAACCTAACTCCACTATCTAGCACTTGTTCACCAAGGAAGAAAAGTCTATAATCTCCATAGGCCGAACCATCCTTTTGATGTCTTCCTTCAAGCTAGATTCGAACTTGACACACTTCGAGCTCTCATCTGGGTTGAGTCTATACTGGGACGAAAACTTTGACAACTCATCAAATTTTGCCTCATACTGGCCCAAGGTCAAGTTCCCTTGCTCGAGTCTCAAGAACTCCACTTCTTTTTCCTTTTGGATTGCCCTTGGGTAATACTTTCCAGGAAAGTGTTTCTAAGCACTTCCCAAGAAATTTGGGTTGCTTCAGCCTCCAACAACCTTATAGCACTCCTCCACTAATGTTCTGCTTCCCTCTTAAACATGAAGGATGCGAAAACAACTCGTTGTTCATCTGTACAAAGCATGGCTTCAAAAATCTTCTCCATCTCTGCCAACCACTGTTCGGCTTTCACTAGGTCGTAGTCACCTTAGAAAGATGGAGGATTCATCCTCCTAAACTTTGAAAGGTCTAGAAAGTTATGGTTCCTCCCAACCTATACCTCAAGCAATAGTGGCAGTACTGGTGGGGGTTCTGGTTGTCACTCGGCTTTCAATCTATCCAACCTTCTATTAATAACTAATGTCTGATCATGCATAGCCTTGGCCATTGCCATTAGTGCTTCAGCCATGTTTTGACCCTCCCCAGAAGAATTTTCACTTCTTTTGGTACTAGTATGCCCTGGCGAAGTCATAGTATCCTGTAAACACCCAACATTAAATATTGAGTTAATTAGTTTCAATACCATGTGATAGTGCAATAGTAACCAATAACATCAACATAATGCAAATTATGCAAACATCCCACCAAAGAGATAAGAGATGCACAAATAAAAACTAAAATTACTAACATATCTATGCATAGTCAGTCCATACACAGGCTCAACATGATGAACTGCTCTGATACCATAATGTAACACCCTAAGACAGATATCTCAATATAACTATCATATACAAAGATATACAGAATTAGATATGTTACTTCTATACCATCTAATATATTAGTCCAATATCATTCACAAAAAATTAATATGGAGAGCCACGATGAATGAAAGCCATACATATATATACATTAAGAGCCTTCATGACTGGAGTAATATATGTATAACCCATAAACTAACTCACAATAAAATATACATATACAAGAGTTGTGCAGAAAACATATACTAAACTATTTAATCTCGTAGCTCTATCTTCGTTTTCTTTTGACCCTCTAAGGGGTACTAACCTACTTTACCATAGAGACACGAGAAATAGATGAGAACATAATATTTCTCAGTAATATACAAGTATCTCATGACATTCATTAATATATATATACACATAAATTGAAACTACAACAGCATTATACAACCGCTCATACAATTGTATAACGTATAGAAATCTAAATTATCTCGATATTACTCAATTCGCCCATACAATTGTATAACTCCACTAAACTTGGTAAATTGTCTTACTCGCAATTTTACCCTCACAAGAAGCTTCTTTGGCTCTCTTATCTCACAATATCATCCTTAGCAAAGAGTCTCACTCATTATTTTGCAAGGTTAAGGGATTTAACTCACCTTTAATTAAGATAATTATGTTGTGGCTCAACATTAACTGTTAAAGGAACCATTATTGACTAACACTCAATTATAACCTAAATCAATGAAATATAAGAGCTTTAATCAGAGGACTTGCATGTATAACCCAATTCTTGCTTTCGTAGGGTAAACAAAGCCTTTTTGACGAGTATAACTTACTCATCAAATATATGTCTGGCTTTCCTCACTGTCAAACCACAAGTGGTAATTTGCGCCACAATGTTATGTTTAAGGTCCTAAACATCTTTTCTAAACAATTCATAACTTTTGAGAAGTTTAGAAACTCAACTTATTCATACCTATTAGGTAATTATTTTCCTTGTGAAATAACCCTAAAAGTGTCTTAAAACACTTTAGGAAACATATATTAAATGATTCCATCTAGTCAAGAACTTGAAAACATAAAAAAATGATATTTTGAAGATTCTGGGACAAAAACATGGGCCATGTCTGAAAACATAACCCCCCCGGTATCTGAAGACACGGGTCATGTCTTAAAACACGCCCCCTAGTGTCTTGCTCTGTTAACATAGTTTCACGAGATTGACAAATAGGGAGAAACATGCCTCCCTCCCCCCAGTGTCTAGAAACATAGGTTGTGTTTCTGGAATAGACACATTGTAGAAAATTCTGCAGAATCATGTCGCTGTTCCATTGGAATTTAATCCTCATTCAGCCACTCAAAATTGGTTTCTAAGTGATTTCTAACGTCACATTCAACCCTTAAACATATTGTAATACTTAATTACATAATTATATTACTTAGGTAGGAATTTGTGACAAAAAAATCATAATTCCCCTAACCTAATTTCTAGGTTCAAACTTAATGACTAACCACCTTGTTTGATAACCGAAACCAATGCTCTTGCATTCAATAAGCAAAACTAACTCAGCTCACTCAAAGAAAACAAGTACTAACAAGAAAAGGGATATTTGCTCTTTAAAATCCATTTTTCTCCATCTTAATGACCTAACATCCACCTTAAGAGGGATGAAGGAAAAACAATAAGTTTTAGGTTAGAAACCCCTACCTCAAGATGGTAGTAATGATGCTTGATTAACCTTTAATCTTTGCCTTGCCCTTGTTCCTCTTCTTCCTCCCTTCCTTTTCCTCATTTTCTTCTTGTTTTCCTTGACTTTTTGCTATTGTCCCCAAAGAGAAAACATGAGAGAGAATGAGCATGAGAAAATGATAGAAAATCTCAAGGAATGGTGGAGCTGCTGAGACCGTAAGTGACTTGTTTCACTTAAGTGTCTCACTGATACTTCCCGATCTGCTAAAAATATTTAGATTTAGCTAAATCAAGTTTTCTAACTTCCATAAACTTTAAAATAAATACTAAGATTCATTAAAAATGTTGTTTCGTCATTATCCTAATTTTTCATATCTGCTACTAACTAACCGAACATTAAATGCACAACCAGTATGCCTAAAAATATCAAACCAACTCTGATTATTCTCAAAATTTAACTACATCATTATCCACTCATTTGTTACTTGGAAACAAATTCTCTAGATTTATTTCCCTCATTTTAGCGACCTATGCTACTATCCGAGCCATTTTAAGCTACTTTTCAACTTTTAGGTTGCAACTAAGTGCCTATATGAACTCAATTTGTCACAAAACTTATATAACATGTTATACAAGTATAATAGTACTTCTAAGATCATGTACAAGCCTAACACGTTTTCTCGAGATGTTACATTCCCAACTTGTGTAGAATCTTATTGTATGATACTTAATGAGTGATGAGACTCTAATAAGAGTATTTAATGAAGTATTTATGTGATGAATGTAAATCAATTGGTATGTTGGTTATTGTAGGTAATTAGTGCCATTGTTTTACATATTTGTGATTGTTGAATGATGTGATCCTCACATTTGGGGATAATTTATGTTAGGAGAAGATGAACAAGTCTTTCCCTATTATAGTGATGAGTTGATAATGGACTTTTTCTTCCTCATTATTCTGGAAATTGAGGCGGGATCTTCCCTCTTTGCTAGAGGTTATCCTAAATGGAGAGTAGTTGAGGTGGATTCCTTACTACGGGAGGTGATCATATCCCTTTGATAGCATGAGGGTGTGTAGCTCCCTCCCTATTGCAGAATAGTTGAAGATGGTTATTCCTTCTTTACTCTTGGAGTCGCTTGAAGCAATGACATCTATTACCGCGTAATTGATGGATTTCACAACTCGGGGTTATTGAAGACTGCGTAGTTGATGGATTTCACTACCCGGAGAGAAGACTACTGGAACTGGGTTCCAATACTTGTTCAAGACTTGGGATGAATTTCCTTTGGGTTTATATCATGACATTACCATAGAACTAGATTCTCGTAAATGGTAGTATAACATAATTCATTACATTTTTAGGTTATTGCATAAGCATGAACATAAGGCATAATTTGGCATAACATAACCATTGTATGTGCGGCTGCTACCATGACATTTAAATTCATCACATTGCAATTGTATTGGCAATTGCGTATTCTTTATAAATGTATAAAATGCTGATTTTGGAATACTTCTACTAAGAATTGTGATTTATCACCCTAGTTGTGTTGCCATGTAAATCTAGGTGCAAGCTCTTCAAAAGGGAAGTAGAAGATGTATGAAGACTAGTATAGTTTATATGTTTTATATAGTTAAAACTTGTATATATTATACTTGATCTAATTTGTATGGAAGTTTATGGATTACAATATGCCCTTTTGAGGCAATTGTAACGCCCTTTTTTCTTATCTCGCGAAGAAAGAACGTCACACCATAATATAGAGAAACGAAATAAATTGCAGAAAATAATAAGTACGTTAATTAATTAAGACCCGATTCATTTTTTTAACACGTGATTAAATAATTTGTATTCTTGGATTGTAAAATAATCGAGTATTGAAATATGTGTACATTTTTTTTAAATAACAATAAAGAGATGATAATAATTATAGATACAATAGAATTGACACATAATTTAAAAGTCATACATTCACAATTTATATATAATATTATATGCATCAACCTGTTTAATTACATCATAAATTATACAAAAAGCAAAAAAAGTACCCACCCGAATTGATACAAATATACACCCATTAAATACAACAAAACATCAGACTTCCCCAAAAAGATAAACGGTTAGTCATCAGTAGCCACCGACAGTATTAGCCCCTAAGACTGACGAGAAGGGACTATAGCCGGGTCCTCCTCAGGGTCATCTTCATCCGATGAAATTACCATCGGTGTGACCGAATTTCGAGCAGAAGCCCGAGCAGTAGAGAGGAAAGAGTCCTCTTGTGGGGTGTAGTACATATCAGCCCACATATCCCTAACAGGTAGGTAAAACTCCAAAATGACAAAAGCAGTGAAATCAAAAATTAGAGGGTCATAGCAACCCCAAGCTAAAGACACCGTCAGCTCCCCACGGTACACATATCGGTCTGTTTGCATATGTATGTGCCAGCAATCGGGTCCCCCATGAAAGGTCATCCTGACGTAACCCAAAAATCGGTGGGGACACGATGACATCTCCAGCAAGCTCTAATCATAGTATGGCCAGAAACCCGGAAACTCAAATGTTTCCTTTTCTTCCTCATGAACGTCATCTCAGAAATATATAAATAAACAAGAATATCGAAAATACAGAAAGAGGTGAGACACCCAACTTTCATTACTAATACGGTAGCAAGAAAACAAAACAACATTGGATGCCTACATATCAACACAGTTCATATATCCAATCACAGTAATAATTAAAATTAACAGTAAAAGCAAAATAACAATAAATAGCAGTAAAAATTATCAACAACAGACATACATCATCAATATTTCCAACAGTCAACAATTCAAGCAATCAAATAATTATTATGGTAATAATAGCAGATATTTTTCCACAGTTATAAATGCTCATGCTCAGTAAATTATGAGACTGACAGTTCATAATGCAAATGGTACCAAATTCCTACTCCATGGAGCTAGACATAAACATTTTCAGAGTGAATGATCAAGGAGTTATGCCAGTATCTCGTTAGCCTTAAAAATAGTGTGCTCATCTCATAAAAATATTTGCGCAAATGGCTTATACATGACACCTCAACAGTTGATCGCGATATAGGATAGCATCTCAGTCCGGATCGTCAGTGTGTTTGCATAGGTCTATCCCACGGCCACAGTGGAGCTACCACTGTCTATTGTGAGACACCCGCACCCCGACACCCCTAGGGCCAACCACTATGACCCTACGCTTAGTCTACTCACACCTGCACATAGATGTTATTCAAACTCCTAGGCATATATCACCTTTCCAACAATGTTCAATGAACAACACATATGCATGACGATGCAATGTACATCATGTATGTTCATCAATGATACATTTATCATAAGGTATACCACAATGGCATATATTCATTTCTCAATATCAACATGTCATGATTTCATCAAATGCTTAGTTCCACATAGGAACTCACAACAACATAGAACTAATTCTCAACATCAACATTTAAACGCATATGGTTCATCAATTATTACAAGTCCATATTATGGATTCATATTTCCAAAGTCTTAAGCTTTGATCAATTATGAAAAAGTTAGGTTAAATAACTCTTAAAAACCATGGCGTTCTTAAGAGTTATTACTCAATTTAATTCTTCCATCTCATTATGGATTATGTATATCCCTAAATTCTTAATTTTCAAAAATGCTCCAAGGCATCATTTAACCTCAAAATTTTCTCTAAAACTGTGGCCTCCCTAGGTCTTCAAGTTCCAATTCTTTCCATTTTATACATTAATTACTTGGTATCTAATCACTCAAATTCTATCTCATACAAAGTCACTCCAATCCCCTAAAATCCAAGCCAAAACCATGACCTCACTTTAGTGTAGGAAACCCTCAAATTTTCCATTTATTCATTCTAACATTTTCAAACATTACAACACTACCAATGCATTCAAAATCATTATTAAATCATCAACATCAATTAAGAACACATACACATATAAAATCATCAAATAAAGTAAGCATACAATTATGGATTTCTCCATCAAACAATCACACAAAGTCTCCTCACCACCAATAATGGTAGAAGTGAGTAAATCTCCCTCTTACCTAAAGGAAGAACACGAAAATGGCTTCCTATGTGCTCCTTGGTGGTTTTGGTTTTGAGCTTCCAAAACCCTAAAATTTTTCAACACAAAGAATCAATATTAAGCTTGGTAAAAGATGGTTCTTTGGTCTCCAATGAAACCATAGAACACGAAAATGAAGAGAAGAAAGAAGAAAAATGGAAACTTGACCTTAAAGTTTGAAGCTTTACCTTGGAAGACAATGAAGGTGAAGATGGATTTTGAAGAAATTTTCTAAATAGGAAATGTATAGGAGGTTGCGGTGAGTGTAGAAATGATATTGGTGAGGTTGAAAAAATGAAAGAGAATGGTCTCCTTAGGGGCTGCAAACCGTGAGCTGAGGGAGAGGAAGAAGAGAGAAGGAGGAGAAAAATGGAAGAGAAGCTTGAAGAGAGAGAAAGTGTTAGATGAAAAATGATATTTTTGGGTGAAAATTGGTTAAGTGTGGGAAGCAAAATTTCTTCCCCTTGGGCACCAACAAGCCGCGACAATGAGATGGGAGAGAGAGGTGGAGAGGTTTCTCCAACAAGCCAAGGGCATACTTGTCTTTTGGTGGTCAAAGCTTCTCAAAGAAGCTTTAATTAAAATACACTAAATTTGAATAAAAATGGATTTGATTAGACATAAAGTGGATTACATTAGGATAATGTGATAGAGTTTTTAATTCATGCTATTATCCAATGGACAATTGTTACAGTTGACAGAAGTCAGTATTACTTATCCAGCGGATAAAATTACACAGTGATTTATTATTCGGTCAAATAAAATTTCTCGAAAAACATGAAACCTCGTAAATTGTATCCAATCTCGGGTTTAGTAAGATCTCCCATCGACATTTCCACAGATCAAGGTTCTCAGGAAAAATATCTCATTTTCCCAGCTCTGCTCAATTTGTACGCAAAACGAGAAATAATATTAAAATATTTAACTTTTTCAGAAAATTCTAGAAAAATTCTCAAAAATCACAAATATTATAAAATGCATATTTATAATAAAACAAATAAATTTTGGGGTGTTACAACTCTCCCCATCAAATAAGAATTTCATCCTCTAAATTTTTGTACCTTAAAACAATTCTAGATATTGCTCCTTCATCTTGTCCTCCAGCTCCCATGTCGTATCTTCGGTTGTCTCGTTCCAAATCACTTTCACCAATGGAATGTCTTTCCCTCTGAGTTGCTTCATTCTCCTATCCTCAATCCTTACAAGAGTTGTTTCATAAGTCAAGTTTTCCTTTAATTGTACTGAGTCAGGTGCTATGATATGATTAGGACTCAGAATGTATTTTTGAAGTTGTGACACATAAAAAACATTGTGGAGGTTTGAAAGAAAAGTTGGTAAAGCTATTTGGTAAGCAACGGGACCTACCCGATGAAGAATTTGGTAAGGTCCAAGGAATTTTAGAGTGAGCTTTCTAGATTTGAGAACCCGACTGACCCTAGTCGTAGGCGTGACTTTTAAGAATATATACTCTCCTTCCTTAAATTCAAGAGGTTTCCTCCTTTTGTCCGCAAAACTCTTTTGTCGACTTTGAGCCGTTCTCATCTTTTCTTGAATCATTTTGATCTTCTCAGTTGTCTGCTGAATAAGATCAGGTCCAACTGTAAGCCGCTCTCCGTCTTGATACCAACATAAAGGCGTTCTGCACCTTCATCCATATAGAGCCTCATAGGGGGTCATCCCTATACTTGAATGGTAACTATCATTGTAGGTAAACTCTTAATTCAATATTTCTATGAAGGCTTGCTGCCAAATGACAGAAGCATGGTGGATGCTGCCTCTGGAGGAGCCTTAGTAGACAAGACCCCTGCAGCAGCGAGAGATTTGATAGCAAACATGGCAGCCAACACCCAACAATTTGGCACACGAATTATTACCTCAACCAGAGGAGTCAATGAGATTCAATCGTCTCATGTAGACCAACAGAGAATGGAACACAGACTTGATGAATTGACTTCTTTGGTGAGGCAGTTAGCAGTGGGACAACAAGCACCAATGCAGATGGCTGCAACTGTGTGTGGCATTTGCTCTTGTTCATCTCATCCTACTGATGCATGCCCCACACTTCAGGATAGCGGTTCTACTTTTCCAGAGCAATCTGTTGTAGCAACCGGTATTTTTCCTAGTAGACCCCAATATCGCAGTCACAAAGAAGCAGCCCTGTGTATGATCCATTTTCTAATACCTATAACCCTGGCTGGAGGGACCATCCCAACCTGAGATATGGAAATTCTGGTCAACAACAACAACAAACCTACCAACAAGAAGAAATGCATAGTTTAGATACAAAGCTACAGGGCCTAGCAACAAGTACCAACCACTGCATTTAGGCAAGCACAACTCGCGCCGCCACCTATGCAAAGAGCCCCTCCACTACTGTTCCAATGTACCACTCCCGGTGAGCCACCTTTCGAAGACTTGATGAAACAGTTTCAAAGCAAAATATCAATGCCACCATCCAGAATTTACAAACTCAAATTGGGCGATGGCAACCACTCGAGTGAGTGAAAAGTCAAGGGTCGAACCAATTGCCTTCACAAACAAATAACAACCCAAGAGGCAATGTAAGTGCCATTAGCTTGAGAAGTGGCAGAGAAGTTGACGGTCCTACTCCACCACAACCTGAACTACAAGTGCAGCAACCAGAAGGTAACCAGAAATAGAAGAAAATGGATAGCTCAATCCAAAAATCTGTGACACAGAAGAAATGTGCAGAGAATTCAAATCTGGCCATTCCACTACCTTTTCCAAACAGAGTTACACAGTCCAAGCATACTGCGCAAACAGAAACAGAAAAAGAAGTCATGGACACATTCAGGAAGGTAGAAATCAATATTCCTCTCTTGGATGCAATCAAGCAAATTCCTAAGTATGCCAAATTTCTCAAGGAGCTGTGCACTCACAATAGAAGACTTAAGGGTACTGAGAAGATTAGCATGGGCAGAAATATTTCTGTAATGATTCTGCCAAGCATGCCACAGAAATGCAAAGATCCTGGAACTTTTACAATTCCTTGCACGATAGGCAACTCCAGATTTGAACATGCAATGCTAGATTTGGGTGCTTCAATCAATGTCATGCCTATGTCAGTTTATAAGACATTGAACATTGGCACTTTGCAACCCACTAGTATCGTGATTCAGTTGGCGAATAGGACCACTGCTCATCCAAAGCAGAGTCTTTGGAAGATGTGTTAGTTCGGGTGAATGAGTTAATTTTTCCAGTGGACTTCTACATCTTGGACATGGAAGATGAGTCTTCAGCAAATCATGCTCCATTGATTCTAGGTAGACCATTCCTCAAGACCGCCAAGACCAAGATAAATGTGCATGCTGGCACCCTTTCTATGGAGTTTGGCGATGATTTGGTACAGTTTAACATTTTTGATGCCATGAGACATCCCCTAGAGGAGCATTCTGTTTTCCATATTGATGTGATTGAGATGCTGGTTGATGATGTTTATGCTGAATTCCCTGATATTGTTGACTTTCTGGATTCTGTTTCTTTTGATACATGTACTGCTTGTGATATTGAGCCGTGTGCTACATGTGCTGAGATTCATGTTGGTATGAGTGATGATGTAACTGTTGACTTGAATGATACCGCATGTGAAAATAGAAGTCAGAATTGTGCTGAATTTAATGTTGCTGAATTAGTTGTTTCAAATAGCTTGCTGCCTTCCATTGTACAGCCCCCATCCTTAGAGTTGAAGACTTTGCCAGACCATCTTAAATATGCATATTTAGGAGATGGTGAGAAGTCACCGAGTGATTGTTGCTAAGAATCGCAACCTGAACAAGAAGAAAAATTGCTTCTGCAGGTTTTGAGGCGAATAAGCAAGCCATCAGATGGACACTTGCAGATCTTCCTGGTATTAGTCCCTCCACATGCATGCATAGGATTTTATTGGAGGAGGACACGAAACCAGTAAGGCAACCTCAAAGGAGACTGAACCCCTTGAT
This sequence comes from Ormosia emarginata, assembly GCA_029884605.1. Taxonomy (NCBI): domain Eukaryota; kingdom Viridiplantae; phylum Streptophyta; class Magnoliopsida; order Fabales; family Fabaceae; genus Ormosia; species Ormosia emarginata. The sequence goes on from JAQQTP010000063.1 coordinate 2,456,676, forward strand.
TCTAGATGTGGTGAAGAAGGAAGTGACCAAGCTACTTCAAGCTGGCATTATTTATCCCATATCAGACAGTAAATGGGTGAGCCCCGTGCAAGTTGTTCCCAAGAAATCTGGGGTCACAGTAGTTGAGAATAAGAATAATGAACTTTTACCCACAAGAGTTCAGAACAGTTGGCGGGTTTGCATTGATTATAGGCGGCTTAACCAGGCTACCAGAAAAGATCATTTTCCGCTACCTTTCATTGATCAGATGTTGGAGAGGCTAGCTGGCAAGTCGCATTATTGTTTCCTGGATGGATATTCGGGCTATTTTCAGATTCATATAGCCCCAGAAGACCAAGAGAAGACTACTTTCACTTGTCCATTTGGCACATTTGCATACAGGAGGATGCCCTTTGGTCTGTGCAATGCTCCGGGCACCTTTCAAAGGTGTATGGTAAGTATCTTTTCTGACTTTTTAGAGAATTGCATGGATGTGTTTATGGATGATTTTACTGTCTATGGCTCTTCCTTTGATGCACGTCTGGATAGTCTGGCTCAGGTTTTACATAGATGCATTGAAACTAACCTTGTTCTGAATTTTGAGAAATGTCATTTCATGGTAGAACAAGGCATAGTTTTAGGGCATATAATATCTAGCAAGGGTATTGAGGTAGATCATGCGAAAATAGATGTTATTTCATGCCTATCTTACCCCACATGCGTGCGGGAGGTTCGTTCTTTCCTTGGTCATGCAGGTTTCTATAGGCGATTCATAAAAGATTTCAGCAAAATTGCTCTTCCACTATCCAACTTGCTACAAAAAGAAGTGGAGTTCCATTTTGATCAGAAATGCAAGGATGCCTTCAATCACTTGAAGCAAGCATTGACCAGTACACCTATCATCCAGCCACCAGATTGGACACTCCCATTTGAGCTCATGTGTGATGCCTCTAATTATGCTTTGGGAGCTGTTCTAGCACAAAAGGTCGGCGAAATATCTCATGTCATCTCCTATGCTTCAAGAACTTTAGATCCTGCACAAGTCAACTACACCACCACTGAAAAAGAACTTTTAGCAATTGTTTTTGCTTTAGACAAATTCCGATCATATTTGCTTGGTTCTAGAGTGGTTGTGTTTTCAGATCATACACCTCATGAAGTTTCTCCGAAGAAGCTTGATGCAAAGCCTAGGTTGATTAGGTGGATTTTGCTCCTCCAAGAGTTCGATATTGAAATCCGTGATAAAAGTGGAGCGGAAAATTTAGTGGCTGATCACCTAAGCCGAATTGAAAGGGAGGCAGATACTTTTCCTATCCATGATGTCTTCCCTGATGAGCAGCTTTTCAAGCTGCAAGGTAACATTCCTCGGTGAAAAGGTGCAACTTGGACATAGATCAAGCAGGTATGGAGAGGAAGCTGCAGCTGCAGCAATTGGAGGAGATCTGCTTGGAGGCTTATGAAAGTTCCAAACTTTATAAGGAGAAGACCAAAGCCTTCCATGATAAGTTGATTCTGAGGAAAACATTTGAGATTGGTCAAAAAGTTCTCCTCTATAACTCCCGCCTCTGACTCATGCTTGGCAAATTAAGGTCTAGATGGGATGGACCATTTATTGTTACTAATGTTTTTCCTTCTGGTACTGTTTAGATTAAAAGTGAGGTCATTGTCAAAGCTTTCATCGTAAATGGACACTGCCTCAAACAGTATCATGAACTTCCAGAGAATGCAGAAGTGGAGGTGATGAACCTTCTCCATCCGCATTATGAATAAAAAAAAAAAAAAAAAAAAAAAAAAAACAGCTGTGTGCCCGACAATGAGGTAGGTAGTGTCACTCAGAAGCATGTGGAGGTCATTTTTTCTTCAGCGACAACAACTGCAAAAATCTTGCAGTATGGATTTTATTGGCCTACTTTATTCAAGGTCTGTTACACCTTTTGCAAAAGCTGCGAAAATTGGTCAAAAAAGTTCTGCTTTGAGATTATCATCTGCACCTACTCCTTGGAAAATTGAGATCTAGGTGGCGCGGTTCTTTTGTTGTCAAACACGTGTATCCTCTGGGGACGTAGATATTGAGGATCCTAGGAATGGTACTGCGCTTAAGTTAATGGACAAAGACTCAACCATTCCTGGAAAACCAAGTTCTTGAGTTCTTTGTGTTGCCGGTTAAGTGGCGGATACGATACTCCGTGACTCTCGAGTCGGTTTATTTTTCAGTTTCCCAAAATAACTGAACCCTTCTTCTCCTTCAAAATGGATGTCATTCTTTCAAACTTGAGAAAACATTTTCCTTATCTTCCTCAAAATGCTCTGAGAAAAATCTACACAGTTCAATGTGAGAGATTGAGACTGTTAATGCACAAGGGTATGCCAGAAGATGTACGCTAGATAATTGAAGCAAAGGTCCGATTAGCAGGTGAGTCCTCAATTTCATTTGACTCATATATGCTTGGTCTTGGAAGAAGTTCATATTCTAAAAGGAGAAGAGCAAAAAGGTTACAAGTCTGTCACAAATGTGGATGATGGAACTGTAACAAGCGATGTTGTACTTTGGGGATGATTTCCGCAAATAGAGAAGATAAAATTTTCTTCATTAAGAATGGACTGAGTAAGGAGTCATTAGATAATATCTTATTGACTCTTGAGACGCATTCTTGTGGATTGGTGCATCGTGAAATTCTTAAATTGTGGAATCTCTTCAAGGATGAAGAAAAACGCTACAGTCTTGGGAATCTGACTCTAAAAGACCCTGTTTGCCAATTTATAAGAAAATTGGATGGGAAGCTTATCCTCGACTCATAGAAGACGTTTAAGCCGTTACTGGACGTTAAACCAGAGGCAGATGAGAGCCACATCCACAAACAATCTGTACATATCATCCTCTTCTTCTTCTTCATGTCATCTTTCAAAAAAAAAACACAAAAAAAAATTTATGTATACGTCTTAGGGTTGGCTTTGGTAACACAAACCGTGAATGGGGAAATGCATGCATCCTGATCCAGCCTTCTTCATTGAAAAACAAAGAAGGTAGATTGTATCCCACATGTGAGGCAGCCAGTCGTATTATGGCCACTTGTCCCTTTTGGGAGCCCTATGTTGCGCTGGTTTTGAATGGGTCGAATACTGGTCAACAATGCTTTGGCACAAAGCCGAAAGAGCAGACTACCTCCATCCTAATCTTAAGTAAGTATACACTCATCTTTCATCAAGTTTTTCTAACAATTTCAAAAAAAAAAGGGACGTGATGACTACTGCACTCATAACGCGCAGTATAAAGATACGCCATGGCAACTGTACATACAGGTATGTCATCATTTTCTATTTCTTTTATCTTTGTATCATTTTGTTGTATTTTAATTTTTGTACAGACGATCCTTTGAGCAGGGTCCTTCAGGGGTTTTTAGACTTCTTTACCTTGATGATTTTCTTGAAGTTAAAAAAAAAAGATTCTATTTTTCTTAATTTTAACCTTTTCTGACAACAGCCAACCTACCCTCATAGGTGCAATTATTCCCTTTTCCATTCTTTTTCCTATTTAAACACTCCATTTTCTCCATTTTCCTTCAACTAAGAAACACTCAAAGGGAGGAAAAGTATAGAATGGGGCCTCCTATTCGTAACCTCAAAAATGTCTGTGTTTTTTGTGGGTCGAGTTATGGGAAGGGATTAGAATTTGTAAACGCAGCTAGCACTCTTGGTCGATCACTTGCTGCGAGGAATATTCATCTTGTATATGGGGGAGGTTGTCGTGGGTTAATGGGGGCTGTATCACTTGTTGCTTTTATAGGAGGCAGTCAGGTTTTAGGTATTATTTCTAAACCTTTAGCTGAAAATAACATCACTGGCAAGACAGTTGGAGAAGAAATTCAGGTAACATCTATGCATGGACGAATGAAAACAATGGTTGACAATTCTGATGCATTTATTGTCTTACCAGGTGGTTTTGGTACTTTGGAAGAAATTTTTCAAATTGTCTCTTGGGTCGAACTAAACATCCACCATAGACCCATTGGTTTGTTGAATGTTAATAATTTCTTTGATCTTTTGTTATCTTTTCTTGACAAAATTTGTGGAACAAAAATTTATCACTCCTTCAAAGAAGACAACTTCTTATCTCTGCCTCCACTATTGATGAGCTCATTGATAAATTAGAAGCTTTTGAGTACGTACTGATCGTATTAGCTCAGATAGATTGGTCAACAGGAAGCAGCGAAGGAAGTAACAAGAAACAAAAGCCAGATCTGCAACTTCATCTTTAATGGGTTTGATTTTATTGTACTTTGTTTCTGTTTAAATTTTTGTCAGCTTTCTCCAACAGGTAATATCTTGTATCCTTTACTCATCTATATTTTAACATTGAGGACAATGTTGTGATCTAGTTGGGGGAAAGGATAGTTGACCCAAAAAAAATAAAAAATAAAAAAAAATAAAAAAATAAATTTGTTGTTTTGTTTGAAAAGTATGATATGATTGTCATGTACTTATTAAACCAATTAGTAATGGCAGAGTAAGGAGTAATTTTACTCTTGAGACGCATCTTAATTGGTGGCAGAGTAAGGAGTTTTTTAGGTAGTAATTAATTAGTACTAAAGTTTGAGCTGTTTGATTTCTTTTCAGGGTCTGATGCGGCACTGACAGTGTGTTTCTTTTCTGCTTGGCGTTGATTCACTTCTTATCAGGTTGTGTTGCTCTTTTCTATATCTCTCTTTCACATTGAAGGCAATGTTATATTAAGCGTGGGGGAGAGATTTCAGCATGTTCTTTTTGTAAAAAAAATCAAAAAAAAGGAAAAAAAAAGGGGTTCATTGCACGATTAAGTAATTTTTCTCCCTTCTTGAACTGATATGCTTGGTGATGGATGATTGAATTGATGAATTGAGTTTGATGGATGCATACCTTGTGAGATTTTGAGCCTAATGGATGGATTCAACATTTATGCCATTCTCTTCTTTCTTGTGTGATTTTCACTCATGTTAATGACCACTCTAGAACTTGCTTTGATACTTTTTGAGGCTACATTTCACTTGCATGCATGAACATGATTGAGGCCCTCTTTCTTAATTAGCTAGTTTAACCAAATAGCCAACCTTGTTTCCAATATGATATCAAGCACTCTTTTGACTTCTTGAAAATTCTCTAATTCCTGCCAACCTTATATATTTTCCTTTTCTTAAACCCTTTGAGCTTATTTGACCATTCCTTGTTTCCAGCTCATTATGTGCCTTAAATGAAAAATCGTGTTCTTACTTTACCTTAGGGAATAAAAGAACATTAGCTTGGTTAATGGATGAGTTTTTGAACAAGTGTGGGGGTGTGTGTACAAAATAGTTGTTGAAAAAGGAAAGAGTGCCAAAAAAAAAGTATGTATATAGTTATGTTCAATATATATATATATAAAAAAAGAGGATTGGGAAATGAATATGTAAAGGGATATACATTAGAGTTGGGATGAACTTTTATGCTTGTTATTTGAACTCAGCTTTTTTTTATTCTCTTTGGTATTTATCTTCTCATATCCATTTTATCCTCTTCTGTTACCTTGACCTCACTACAACCTTGAATAAAGTCCTCATGATTTGTGCGTGCATGTGTTTTGAGTAGTGGAGAAGTAGAAGATAAGCAAGCTTAAGGTAGTGCAATTTTCATAGGTTGAATTGAGTGAAATACCTACCTTTTAAACACTTGAGAGATTGAGAGGGAATCTTGTGAAGATCTATCATTCTCGATTCATGTTGAAGATACCTTGCTTGTTGGTTTGAGATGTGGAGAATTGTTAACTCATGAATGTTTTGATCCCTTGAACCTTTGGTTGTTCTTCTTGATTGTAAAATTTTAGGCTCTTGAATGTCGTTGGAATTTAAATTTTTGTTAATCTCTTATGTCCTTATTTTGGTCTTGAGTTTTGCTCAGGAGTGCAAAAAGCTAAGTGTGGGAGAATTTGATAATCACATATTTTATTCATTAAGAAACCCTTATGTTTAGTCATTTACACTCTTCATATTCTTAATTGATTGAGTTTGGTATGATTTTGTGAGTTTGAGCTCAAATTGTTCCTAATTGAATATTTTCAGCATTATTGAGATTTGACACTGTTTCTGTATTTTGGCCATAACTTGAGTTCTTGATATCTGATAATCATCTAGGAGGAATCTCTACAACTTTGATGAAGAGCTCGAAGTCCAATTCAGATGTCTAAGGGACCTAAGTTTACATGGAAGTCAAAATACGGGTTCTGTCACTAGAATCCGAACGGTGTGCACTCATAAAATCATATCCCAAGCTGTAATAATGGAGATGGGCTGAAATTTGGACAGTTGATAGTTAAGACCCAAATAAACAACTTTCATGAAGAACACTTTTTGAAAAAATGAAGTCTAATGGGTCAGTTTGAGCCTGCAAGTCGGAACAGAGGTGCTGAAGTTGGGTTTGGGTGACCTACGGTATTTGGGCCATATCTTGGGCTGTAGGAAGCCAAATTGGACGATCCAGATATGAATGTTATAGCCAAGACAAAGATCTACAACTTTCATGAAGAGTACTTTTCCTGAATCTAAAGTCTAGTTGGTCGTTTTTGGCTTCCAAATCTGACGTCAAAATTTTTGTCCTCAACCACTCCTCTCACCAACCCACTCAACCACTCCTCTCACCAACCCACTCAACCACTCCACTCACCAACCCATTCAACCACTCCACTCACCAACCCATTCACTAACCCACTCAACCACCCAACTCATCCACCTACTCCCCTTTGTCATTTTGTTACCCTAGACTTCTATAAAAGGGCACCATTGGTTATCATGAAAGACAAGTTGTATTCTCCTACAATTCTCTCATAGTTGTTTCTTGTTTCTTCATAGTTTTTCATAGCTCTTGTATATTGTGGTGATTTCTTTCATTGTAATGGAGAGCTAAGTTACTTTCAGTCAATTCGGGACTCTTGAAGAGATTGTGGTTTGGATTCTTGAAACCTTGGTTATGTAATGTATTTGATTTATATTTGAATTCCTCTTCTCTTCTCTTCTTCTTCTGTTTTCTTCATCTTGAATACATGAATGGTGATTCTGTTTATGTTTGATCTGATTTGATCTTGGTTTAAGATTAAGTATTGTGATGAAATTTAGAACTGATTGATCTGAATTAATCACATAACTGAAGATTGAAATTTGTGATGAAACTTAGAACTGATTGATCTAAACTAATCACGTAATTGAAGAGGTTAGGTTACTGATTGGTGCCTAGGTTAATTGAATTCGGTGCTTAAATTGACATATATCTACATGAATGGTGTGATTGCAGATTTGTGTTTATTACTTGTCAATTGAATTCTGGACGATTGTCTAGTATGAATTCTGGATCTGATGCAGAGATCTCGGTTAGATCCAAGTTAACCATTCAAATGTGTTTCGAGTGTTTGTTGAAAGGTTTATGATTGAATCCACTCAATCTCGGATAGATTTCTGAATTGACTGTTCTTCTAATTGTTATTTCTCTTTAAATCTTGTCACTGTGATCCTTGAACTATCAAAACCCCCTTTTTTCTAACTTTCACTTGATTTGATCAAATTGCATCTACGATCCTTGAGGAGACGATCCGGTGTTGTTCACTATACTACAAGTTTAGGTAATAACTTCGGTTATAATTTTGATTGAGTTCGGCGCTCGTCACATTTGTCTCAGAATTGTTCTATTAAATCTTTCTCCCTGATCATTATGGCAGAAACACTGATCGTTTTTCTACTTAAGGCATCGGTAACAACATTTGCCTTTCCAGGGTGATACTAAAGTTGGAAATCACAGTCTTTTAGGAATTCTAACCATCTTCCCTGTCTCATGTTCAACTCTTTTTTATCATACAAATACTTCAAGCTCTTGTGGTCGCTGAAGACGTTGAATGTTGCTCCATAAAGAAAATGTCTCCATATCTTCAAGGCAAATACCGCAGCAGCTAACTCCAAGTCATGCATTGGGTAGTTTTTCTCATGCACTCGCAATTGTCTCGAGGCATAAGCCATCACTTTTTCGCCTTGCATAAGGACACAACCCAATCCTTGGCATGAAGCGTCATAGTACACCTCAAATGGTTCACTCGGATAAGGTAGAACTAACATTGGTGAAGTAGTTAGTCTCCTTTTCAACTCTTGAAAACTTCCCTCGCAAGCATCCGTCCATTCAAAAGCTTGATTCTTCCTCGTGACTTGAGTGAGAGGTCCGGAAATCTTAGAGAATCCTTCAATAAATCTCTAGTAATATCCCGCTAATCCAACAAAGTTGCGAATTTTGGTCACCATCTTTGGTCTTTCCCATTGTAGAACAACTTCCACTTTTGATGGGTCTATAGCAATTCCTTCCTTCGAAATCACATGGTCCAAGAATTTAACTTCGTTCAACCAAAACTCACACTTCGATAACTTGGCGTACAACTCTTTCTCCTTCAAAGTCTGAAGAACTATATTGAGATATTCGACATGATCCTCCTGATTTTTCGAATAGATCAAGATATCGTCGATCAAGAAAACGACGAATCTATCCAAATAAGGACGAAAGATTCTATTTATATAATCCATGAAAGTAGTTGGTGCATTAGTCACACCAAAAGCCATCACCAAGTACTCGTAATGTTCATAACGAGTACGAAAAGCCGTTTTAGGAATGTCTTCCACTTTTACTCTGATATGATGGTAGCTCGATCGCAAATCGATCTTAGAAAACATCGTCGCTCCTTTCAGTTGGTCCATTAGGCCGTCTATCCTCAGCAATGGATACTTGTTCTTGATCGTGACCTTGTTTAACTGACGATAATCCATGCACAATCTCGAAGTACTGTCTTTCTTCTTAACTAGCAATACCGGTGCTCCCCAAGGTGATACACTGGTTCTCATGAATTGTTTCTCCAAAGCTCTTCCAGTTGCTTCTTAAGCTCAACTAGCTCTACAGGCGATAATTGGTAAGGCGCTATGGAGATAGGACTAGCTTCAGGTACAAGATCAATGGCAAATTCGATCTCCTACTCCGGTGGTAAACCAGGTACATCTTCAGGAAAGACTTTAGGAAACTCTCGAACCACCAAGATTGCGTCCACATCTACCTCATTCTCGACTTTCAAAGAAGACAATAGCATGTATCCTCGAGCTCCTTCTTTCAAGAAAGCTTGAACTTAGTTGGCCGTCAAAAATCTAGAATTCTCATCCAAAGGAAAAACTATAATTTTTATAGAACAATCTAACAGGACATAGTTAGAAGATAACCAATCCATTCCTAAGATTACATCTAACTGAGATAATGGTAAACAAATCAAATCTGTAACACCCCAAACTTCCTAAATATAAGACAGTAATTTTAACAGTTAATAGAATTCTATTGTTTAGTGATTTCTGTGTACTGTAAAATTATTTTGATTATTCCGTGACTGCTTTTGATCGTTTTGAGTGATTTACTCCGTGTCAGGAAAATAATAATTTTTGGGCTGGGGAAAATTTTACGTAATTTAATTATTACTGTCAAGTCTTAATTATTTTATGTAATCTGATTTGATATTTGTGCATTTTCTAATTTTTGTGATTTTGTGTGTGATTATGAAATTTTTATATTACTCTATTATAAACTATGTCTGTATATATTTAAGTGTGTTATTTGGTTTTAGAGAAATGGTCTGTATATAAATAATCCTGACAGTATGTTTGTAATGTATGATGATGTAAATTATGTGTGATGATGTATAATATTTTATTTTCCGCTAAGGTTATTTTATAGTTATCAAAGAAGAAAGAAAAAGAAAATTTACAACTCATATTTTATCACAACATCACATTTTGTAACTTGGTATCAAAGCCCAAGTTAGAGTCTTTTGGGTTTGTGGTTAGAGTCTTTTGGGTTTGTGGTTAGGTCTGTCTTGTTTGTGTTGTGTGATTCTCTGTTATTGTTTTCTGAAAAGAAACAATATTGTTTGAAGATTGACCTTACTTTCTTTGTGTTGTCCAGTTAAGTAGAGAAAGTAATGGCTGGAAGAGGAAGAGGACGTGTCAATACTAGAACTAGAATGGAAAATGCTGGCAATGATAACCAGAACATGGCTGCAGCTGTAGCAGCGAAGCAACGGATGGCTGATGTCGTTGCACAACAAAATCAAAGAGCAACTGAGGATGCTCACAGTTTATCTGATTTCCGTAAGAATAGTCCACCGAAGTTTCGGGGAGAATTTGACTCGGAGAAAGCTGAATTGTGGATCCAGGAATTAGAGAAAATATTTGAAGGTATGGGATGTACTGATGAACGCAAGCTGACCTTTGCGACTTTTATATTAGTCGGAGATGGTGAAAACTGGTGGGCATGAGCCCGAAGATTGTTAGAAGCTGAAGGAAGAGTTATGACATGGTAACTCTTTAGGCAGAAGTTTTTGGCAAAGTATTTTCCAGCAAGTGCACGTCATGCTAAGGAGATGGAATTTCTTAGTGTGAGGCAAGGAGTAATGTCTGTTAGTGAGTATGCGGCAAAGTTCGAGAGCTTATCTAAGTTTTCGAGGTATTTCCAAATGCATCCAGATGAGGACTGGAAGTGTAGGAAATTTGAGGAAGGATTGAAGCTTGACATTAAGCGAGCTGTAGCAACCCTGGGAATTGAGTAGTTTCCAAAATTGTTGGACAAGAGCCGTAAGGTTGAGGAGATTGACCAACAGCGTGCGGCGAGAAACAAGAACTTTGGACCTACAAGATTCCAGAGAGGAAAGAGTAGTGGAGGAAACTGTTTTCAACAGAAACCATATACTAAACCGGCAGGAAATCAGAACCGGCAGCAATTTGTTGGAGGAAGTTCTGGTGGCAATAAGGCAAGTCAAGCTGGGACTCCTACGTATAACTGTAACACCCTCCTTAGGGTATCACATGTCTGACTCCCGACTCATAATCTGAAAAGAAGTTCACACAAGGCTTGAGTTATAAAATGTGAGTTTTAAAATTTCTTCTTTACTGAAACATAAACTTACTGAAATTCATAAATATTATTAAAAATATACTTAATATACAATATTGACACCAATTAATATTTAACAATTTAAAGAGAAATATAAAACTAACAGAAAACTCTCACTTTTTAACAGTAGCAAACCCTATGACGGGTCTGTTGGGAATTGCGGATCAAAAGTCTCGCAGCAGAATAGTAGAATTCCCTTATAGGATCCATGTGAAAAAGTCCATAATCCGAGTTTTTAAAAATTACCTCTTGAAGCGTGATAATCACAAGTAAGGTGAATCACCAACACCGTAATAGTGACGATGTCTCTGCGCTATCCACACGAACAGACTTGCAAAAGGGAGTCACGCCTCTGTTTTTGTAGTGCTAGCTGCGAAGAGAGGAGAAGAAGACCTCACTATCTCTCACTCACTTTCTGTAGGTGCAGCTAGGGTTGTGTTGTAACCTAGTAGTAGCTCCCTTGGCAGTACTATTTATAATAGTGGCTGCCTTAAGTGAGTGTGAGTAGTAGCAAGGTAAACTGTGTAACCCTAAACCCATCTGTCATGAGTTAGGCCCACAATTGAATCTGAGTCCAACTTGGATCCTTATTGCTCCAATCTAGTCTGTTCTAAGTGTGCGACCCCGCAGTTCTCATGATGTTAGTAGTAATATTAAAATCTCATTTTAATATTACAAACAATGAGTGGTATCTAGCAACACATCACTTTGCTACCCAGGTAATGAGAATGTCAGTGATTTGACATAACCTATCCGTGACCAATGTTTCCGTGTAGTTTAGTCCCTTTGTCCAGATATCTAGATTGAACACAAGGCATGGAACGTGTCACCCTTGTTTAGTTCAATCTTCAGTTTCCTGATTCCCGAGTAGACATAGTAATAACAAATGAGATCAATATCTCATACTGACTCATTTGAGCATGGCCATGCATTTCGTAGTCTCACTCAATCAGGGGGCCCGAAGATATCACTCCTGTTATATAGGAGGGATAAATCCCATCTAGGTCATTTACATCCCTCCACATGTATCACGGTATGTCTAATAACTAACTTTATAATCATCTTGTTACAAATGACGTTTGATGGCATTAAAACACACAACTCCTCATGTAGGAATCGTAGTGATTTCAAGTCAAAGGGCCACATACACCATTATCACTATGAGAATCGCTTATGATACTCACGTAACGATCCACGTAGCATTCTCATGGCGGGTCTGTCCAATACATCATTATTGTAATATGTATCCATGTGTAGACTTGATATCTCATATCCATGACCCGTGAGATGTGGTCATCAGTCTACGCACGTACTAGTCTCAATGCATTATCGTTGTCCTATTTGACAATAATACTTGACTAGGGACATTTTAAGAATAGTGCTTTATCCAATAGGATCTCACGATCAAGTCATCCACTTGATGTTCTATGGTATCAAACTTACTATTCTAAGGACTTTATTATGTTTACCAAAAATAACACAATAAATGAAATGCCTCATATATCAAAAAAATAGCATAATATAATGTATGTAAACATAGACAAAATGTATTGGCCTCTAGGGCATACACCAATAATCTCCCACTTGCACTAGAGCCAATTAGGCATATTTCTAATGCCTAAAGTCCTAGTGTGACCCTCATGCTTCTGCTATGCAAGACGCTTCGTCAGTGGATCAGCAATGTTACCATCTGTCGGTACTCTGCATATTTTCACATCTCCTCTATCAATGATTTCTCGAATGAGATGGAAGCGCCTAAGTATATGTTTGATCGCTGGTGAGATCTGGGCTCCTTAGCTTGTGCAATGGCTCCATTATTATCACAATAGAGGTCCACTGGGTCCATAATGCTAGGAACTACACCAAGCTTAATAATGAACTTTCTAATCCAAACGGCCTCCTTTGCTGCATTGGAGGCAGCAATATACTCAGCCTCTGTGGTAGAATCAGCGAGTGTCTCCTGCTTTGAACTCTTCCAGCTCACAGCCCCACCATTCAAGCAATAAACAAAACCCGATTGCGATCTAGAGTTGTCCTTATCGGTTTGGAAGCTAGCATCAGTGTAACCCTTTACAACTAGTTCCTCCTCAGCTCTATATACCAAGAACGAATCCTTAGCCCTGCTTAAGTACTTAAGGATGTTCTTGACAACACTCCGTGACTTTCACCGGGATCAAACTAGTACCTGCTCGTCATGCTCAAAGCATACGAGATATCTGGTCGAGTACATAACATGGCATACATGATAGATCCAATTGTAGATGCATATGGAATCTTACTCATGTGATCCCTCTCATTCTAGGTGGAAGGGGATTGAGCCTTAGATAGGCTTATACCATGCGACATAGGCAAGAGTCCATTCTTGAATTCATGCATGTTAAATCGTCTTAACACTTTGTCTATGTATGTACTCTGACTTAGGCCAAGCAATCTCTACGATCTATCTCTATAGATCCTTATACCTAATACATAGGTGGCTTCGCCTAAGTCCTTCATAGAAAAGCACTTCCCTAACCAAGTCTTTACAGACTGTAGGGTAGGGATGTCATTTCCAATTAGTAGTATGTTGTCTACATACAATACTAAAAAGACAATTGTACTCCCACTAACCTTCTTGTAGACACAAGATTCTTCTTCATTCTTGATGAAACCAAACTGTTTGATTGTATCATCAAAACGAAGATTCCAGCTTCTGGAAGCTTGCTTCAATCCATAAATAGATCGTTGCAACTTGCATACCTTTCTAGCATCCTGTGGAGTGGCAAAACCCTCAGGTTGTGTCATGTACACATCCTCAAGAAGATTTCCATTAAGGAAAGCAATTTTGACATCCATTTGCCAGATTTCATAATCATGGTATGCTGCAATAGCAAGCAAGATCCGAACGGATTTAAGCATCGCAACTGGGGAAAAAGTTTCATCATAGTCTACACCATGAATTTGCTTGAAACCTTTAGCCACTAATCGCGCCTTAAAGGTATGCACATTACCATCTATGTCGGTTTTCTTCTTAAAAACCCACTTGCACCCAATGGGTTTTACCCCTTCAGGTGGGTCAACCAAGGTCTATACTTGGTTGGCATACATGGATTCCATTTCAGATCTCATGGCCTCAAGCCATTTTTCAGATTCTGGGCCAATAATGGCTTCCTGGTAAGTCATAGGCTCATCTTGATCCATGAGCAATACGTCACCTTGTTGAGTCATGAGAAATCCATATCTCTTTGGTTGACGACGTATCCTATTAGACCTACGCGGGTCTTGTGCTACTAGAGTAGATTGTGGTTCCACAACGACTTGTGGAGGCTGCTTTATTTCCACCATTGGTTCGCTGCTACTCTATGAACTTTGAATTTCTTTAAGTTCTACTTTCCTCCCACTGATTCCTTTGGAGATAAACTCTTTTTTTAGGAATACAGCAGTTCGTGCAACAAACACTTTGCCCTCGGTAGGATTATAGAAATAGTATCCCTTGGTTTCCTTAGGATACCCCACAAAGAAGTATTTATCTGATTTTGGGCCAAGCTTGTCAGAAACTTGACGTTTCACATAAGCTTCGCAACCCCAAATCTTCATAAAAGACATACTGGGTTGTCTCCCAGTCCACATCTCATATGGTGTCTGTTGAACCGTTTTAGATGGAACACGGTTAAGTGTGAAGGCTGCTGTTAACAGAGCATGTCCCCAGAAGGAGCCTGGAAGGTTTGCATGACTCATCATGGATCGGACCATGTCCAACAAGGTCCGGTTCCTCCTTTCAGAAACACTATTCCATTATGGTGTTCCAGGAGGAGTGAGTTGAGATATTATCCCACACTCTTTAAGATGATCATCAAACTGTTGGCTTAAGTATTCACCTCCTCGATCTGATCGAAGGATTTTAATACTCTTGCCAAGTTAGTTTTGAACTTCATTCTTGAACTCTTTGAACTTTTCAAAGGATTCTAATTTGTGCTTCATAAGATATACAAATCCATATCTACTGAAATCATCAGTAAATGTAATGAAATACTGAAAATCGCCTCTAGCTAGTGTGTTTAGTGGCCCACATACATCACTATGTATAAGGCCTAAAGATCACTAGCCCTTTCACCTTGTCCAAAGTGAATGGGGCCTTAGTCATCTTTCCCAATAAACAAGATTCACATGTCTCATATGATTCGTAATCAAACGAGTCCAAGAATCCATCTTTATAGAGTTTGGAAATGCGGTTCTCATTTATGTGGCCCAAACGACAATGTCAAAGATAAGTCGGGTTCATATCATTTGACTTGAACCTCTTTGTATTTACGTTATAAATGGGCGTTTCGAGATCAAGGACATAAAGTCCATTACTCAAATGTGCACTACCATAGAAAATATCATTAATATAAATAGAACAACATTTGTTCTTTATTATAAAAGTAAAACCTTTCTTGTCCAAACAAGAAACAAAAATGATATTCCTGCTAATAGCAGGCACAAAATAACAATTATCCAATTCAATTACAAGCCTAGTGGGCAAAGCTAATAAATAAGTCCCTACGGCTAATGCAGCAACCTTTGCTCCATTTCCCACTCGTAGGTCGACTTCACCCTTGGTCAATGGTCTACTGCTCTTTAGATCCTACACATTTACACAAATGTGAGATCCATATCCAGTATCTAATACCCATGATGCAGAAGTAGATAAATTGACTTCTATAACAAAAATACCTGAAGTGGAAATCTCACTTCTCTTCTTCTTCTTGAGCTCCTCTAGGTACTTGGCACAGTTCCTCTTCCAATGTCCGGTCTGACCGCAATGGAAGCATGTACCTTCCTTAGCCACTCCACCCACTGGTTTCAAGCTAGAAGTGCTAGGCTTGGACTTTTCATTGCCCTTACCCTTCCACTTGTCCTGGGGCTTTTTTTGCTGTTTCATGCCCTTATTCTTATGGACCATCATTATGGCCTTTCCTTTGCCTTTGTTTATGTTCTGCTCAGCAGTTCTCAACATGCTTAGTAGCTCTGGTAGTGATTTGTCAATTTCATTCATGTTGTAGTTCATGACAAATTGACTAAAACTCTCCAGCAATGATTGCAGGACTAAGTTAGTGGCCAACTCTTGGCCCATAGGAAAATCGAGTCTCTCAAGGTTTTCAATGTACCCAATCATCTTGAGTACATGAGCACCAACAGGGCTTCCCTCTACCAGCTTGCACTGAAAGAGTGCTTTGGAGACCTCATATCTCTCATGTCTAGCCTGCTCTTGATAAAGCTTTTTAAGGTGTATGATCATATCGTAGGCTTCCATGTTCTCGTGTTGCTTTTGGAGCTCAGAGTTCATGGTGGCTAGCATTAGACATCCAATGTCCAAGGCATCATCTTGATGCTTCTTATAAGCATCTCTTTTAGCTCTAGGGGCATTAGCAGCAGGTGGCTCAGGAATAGGCTGTTCTAAAACATACAGCTTTTTCTCTTACTTGAGGATAATCCTCAAGTTCCTGTACCAGTCTAGGAAATTTGTCCCAGACAACTTGTCCTTCTCAAGGACCGATCGCAATGATAAGCTACTTGATGTGTTTATTGCTATAGTAATCTATCAACAGAAATATGCAAAATATAAGTATTATGCTATAAACATATTTAACAAGGTCTTTTAATTAAATACGCCTCCCGCTATTTTATTCAAATCAATGACCCTCAGCATTGACTCAGAAAATCCCATTGAAAGATTTCCTAGTGGGCCAAGATCCATATTTCACCTAGTTTTGAGTCAGCTTTGGCTGATCGCCCAAAATTTAGTTATTTAGGTAGGAAACTCTTTCCAATTACATCACATGCAACTCTTGGATAATTAGGTGAATAACACTTATTCTAATCCATCTAATGGACTAAAGCCCAACTTCATGCCTCTAAGCCTTCAATCCTATTGAAATGGCCTAGTTAAGTCAAACCCAATGGTTGACATTTGAATATTACTATTATCCTATCGCATCTTACTAATATAGATAAAGGCACCCTACTTTGGCAGACCTACACTTGATCGATATTAGTCTTGACGAGTGCCACGCATTGGAAGGCATCACATAATGACTTAATATTTTCTTTGAGGGAATTTTATTATTAGATCTCACCATTTATTAATCTTGTTTAAGATATCATAAACATCATCCATGCATCTCATACATATAAAGCATATAATAAATGTGACATGGTTATGGCCTCTAAGAGAGTAGCATTAATTAATGCTAACTTCACCAAGCGTCTCCCACCAACGTTCTCACTTGATGTCGTCTCGTTGTCTCCACATGAAGATTACATTATAGAAACCTCTTTTACATTCGAGGGGAGTTAGATGAGAAGAGAATGTACAATCAGAATGTAAAGAGAAAGGCACGACACGCAGGTCATATTTAAAATAACCAAAATAGTATAAAATAAAGACTAAGGTCATAACCATGCACCATGCATCTCTAAGAATACATAAACACAAAGCAATAAGACATTATTATTTTTCTGAATTATAAAAATAGTTTTGAATATTGCACTTTCGAATATCACACACCACGAAACGGGGTTCGGGGCAGCGCTCCGACGGACCCCTTCTGCCTCTATGACGGCTAGGGCAACAACACTTGAACCCTAAGGCCCGCAAACACATGAACGCTTCATGTGCCGCAGGGGTTCCTCACAGCCGTCATCACCTATCCATAAACAAGGTTTCCAGAATGCGTGAAGACATGAACACTTCATGTCATGAGGAAGCTTCATAGCTGCCGCAAAACGGAAACAAGGTTTCCAAAACCTTGCGTCACGCTGCTGTGTATATCGCATTCATACAGAAAATATGCAAAAACAGAAAGCATTCAAAACAGTTTTCGCAGAATCATACATATCACATATATATATACCAGATAAACGTAAAAATAGAAAGCATTCAAAACGATTTTCATTCATACATATCACACATATATATCAGAAAAACGCAGAAACATATGAACATCTTCATGGTTTCAGAAATATCAACATGTTTCATAAACAACAAATAAAACAGAACATGGTTTCATACATCATTATTTCGATTTCAGAAATAACATATAAAGATCATATCTTTTATCAAAAGAAAGGAAAGAATCATGTTAGCGCATATAACAAGAAAAGCAGAAAATCGAATCATGGTTTTGCAAGTGGCTCTGATACCACTGTTGGGAATTGCGGATCAAAAGTCTCGTAGCGGAATAATAGAATTCCCTCACAGGATCCATGCGGAAAAGTCCATAATCCGAGTTTTTAAAAATTACCTCTTGAAGCGTGATAATCACAAGCGAGGTGAATTACCAACACCGTAATAGTGACGATGTCTCTGTGGTATCCACACGAATAGACTTGCAAAAGGGAGTCACGCCTCTGTTTTCATAGTGCTAGCTGCGAAGAGAGGAGAAGAAGACCTCACTATCTCTCACTCACTTTTTGTAGGTGCGGCTAGGATTGTGTTGTAACATAGTAGCAACCCCCTTAGTAGTACTATTTATAATAGTGGCTGCCTTAAGTGAGTGTGAGTAATAGCAAGGTAAGCTGTGCAACCTTAAACCCATCTATCATGAGTTAGGCCCATAATTGAATCCGAGTCCAACTTGGATCCTTATTGCTCCAATCTAGTCTGTTCTAAGTGTGCGACCCTGCAGGTTCTCATGATGTTGGTAGTAATATTAAAATCTCATTTTAATATTACAAACAGTGAGCGGTATCTAGAAACACATCACTGCTACCCAAGTAATGAGAATGCCAGTGATTTGACATAACCTATCTGTGACCAATGTTTCCGTGTAGTTTAGTCCCTTTGTCCAGATATCCAGATTGAACACAAGGCATGGAACGTGTCACCCTTGTTTAGTTCAATCTTCAGTTTCCTGATTCTCGAGTAGACATAGTAATAACAAATGAGATCAATATCTCATACTGACTCATTTGAGCATGGCCATGCATTTCGTAGTCTCACTCAATCAGGGGGCCCGAAGATATCACTCCTGTTATGTAGGAGGGACAAATCCCATCTAGGTCACTCACATCCCTCCACATGTATCACGGTATGTCTAATAACCAACTTTATAATCATCTTGTTACAGATGACGTTTGATGGCATTAAAACATGACTACGGGATTTAAGGATGCAAACCCAAGTGCAGGTTGTCTCAAGTAGTAAATTTCTCAGGAGTCCGAGATCGATCCACAGGGAATTGATGAAGAAAAATTAATTGAGGTAAAAAGAGGATTTGTCACAACACCAAAAGTAATAAAACAAAGTCACAAATGAGTTTAAGGGCTTGCTTGGGTTAGGAGATCCACTCTTGGTAATAAATTAAAGGTAAGATTATTTCTCTTTTTAACTCAATTGAAATCCACACACAACGGAGGTTCCAATCGGAAAATATAGCATTCAAAGTTCAATTATATATGCAATCATATTAAGATTCCTTTAATTATCTACCAACATTTGTAAATGAGTTCAAGCATTTACTGTGCCAATCCTATTGTCTACAATAAATCAAGATCTCCATTATACAAAGAAGGTTTCTAAATTGATTGGAAACAAAATACAACACATATAATGTTCATTTAATAATATATCATTTAAGCACAAGAAATAAAATAATCTAACCTTATTTCATTACCAAGAGCTTCACTCTTTCACCCCAAGCAAGGTGAAGATTTAGTTACTCATGGATAAGAAGAAAGAAAGATGAACATGACTTCAATTTAGAACAAGAGAAAATTACAACAAAGGAAAACAATAAACAAGCATAACCTTAATTTCTAAAAACTAAGCCTCACCCCCCAAGTGCTTAACACTTGAGTGCCTTTTATAGAAGAGTAGGGATACAAAATGACAAGGATAATGATTAAGAGTAGGTGGATTAGTGGATGGAGTGGTTGGATGATTGGTTAGGTGGTTGGATTATTGAATTAGTGGTTGGATTTTTGAGATTCTTTGTCTCCGAAATCATTCATTACTTAACTCATTGATTCCGTCGTTTTTGAGCCAAGTGGTCTTCATGAAAGTTCTAGGAAATTGTCTAAGCTTTCCAATGGCTCTGGAATCACCCAAAAATTCATCCTACAGCCCAAGATATGACCCAATTACTACAGACTATTCAGGTCTAGTTTCAGCACCTCTATTTTGACTTTTAGACCCAATATCACCATCAAGGAGCCCGAATCAAGTTTTGTGTTCAACATGAAAGTTGTAGATATGGGTCTTAACTTTCAGATTCCAAATTTTCAGCCCATTTTATAAACCCAAACTCGAATTATGCTCTGATTACTATACACTGTTCAGGTTTCAGACACAAAACTCATGTTCTGTCTTCCAAGTCCAATTAGCTCTACTAGATGTCTGATTGAGACTTTGAGCTCTCATCAAAGTTGTAGAGCTCTCTCTTATCTTTCCTACAAGGTAAAATTCATAATTATCAGACATTTAGAACTTAAGATATGGCCGAAATACAGAAACAGCGTAAGACCAAAATAGTACTGAAAAAAATCAATTAAGTCCAATTTGAGTCCAAACTTACAAAACATAACTAGGCTTAATCAATTAAGTACATGGAGAGTGTAAATGACTAAAAATGAGGGTTTATTAATGTATAAAATATGTGATCATCAAATTCTCCCACACTTAGCTTTTTGCACTCCTGGGTAAAACACATAAGACCAAAGTTAGGAGACAAAGAAAAATGACACAGGCTCAAAAGTTAGAAACTCTAAAAGACTCAATGAAGCAAGAAGAGCAAACAAGAAATTCAAGGGATCAAAGCATTAATGAGGTAACATTTCTTCACATCTCAAACCAACAAGCAAGGAAACTTCAGTTGAAAAGAATGAATCAAGAATGATAGATCCTCACAGAATTCACTCTCAATCTCTCAAGTGTTTAAAAGGTAAGTATTTCACTCTATCCAACTCATGAACAATTGTACTACCATAAGCTTGCTTATCTTCTACTTCTCCGCTACTCAAAACACATGCATACAAAAATCAAGAGGACTTTATTCAAGGTTGTAATGGGGTCATGGTAAAGGAGAGGAGATAATATGGATATGAAAAGATAAATACCAAAGAGAATAAAAGAGCATTATGGTACAGTTAGAGTGGAGAAAATGTTTGAGAACATTCATCATAAAGGACAATCACCAAAATTTGACTAATGTTTTGTTGAAGATCAATACCAAAGAGAATAAAAGAGCATTATGGTATAGTTAGAGTGGAGAAAATGTTTGAGAACATTCATCATAAAGGACAATCACCAATATTTGACTAATGTTTTGTTGAAGATAAATCCCAAATTGGTGAATTGAATTCATTGTTAGACTTGAACATTCTCCTTTTCTTCTTATTGTTTCCAAGCATCCACCTTTATTCTGATAATCCTTTGATTGCAACGGTGGTCAATTTTTTTTTTGATTATTTTGCACACACACCCCCACACTTGTTTCAAGAACAAGGTCAATGCTCACTTATTCCCTAAGGTTGGGTAAAAACATTTTTTTTCTCTTTTTTTTGAAGGATGAAATGAGCTTAAAACAAGGAATGGTCAAACAAGTTCAAAGGGGTTACACAATGGAAAATATACAAGGATGGCTATTTGGTCAAAGTAGCTATTTCAAAATGCCTCAATCATATTAATGTATGCATGTGAAAATGTAGCCTAAAAAAGAATCAAAGCAAGTTCTAGAGTAATAATTCCATGAGTGAAAATCACATAAGAAAGAAGAGAATGGTACAAATATTCAATACATTCATCAATAGGCCCAAAATCTCACAAGATATATTTCTATCATTCTCTATCCACTAATTCAACATCCATAACCAAGCATGTGAAATTTAAGAAAGAAGATAATTTATTCAATCATGCTATGATTCCTGAATTTTAATTGCTTCCAAAGATGTGAGAGTGCATTCGCTTGAATCTTTCAAAGGAAATCAAAAGACAAAAACTTTGTTACTTCCACAAATCAATACTAATTAATTACTACCTAAAAAAAAAACTCCTTACTCTGCCACCAATTAAGATGCGTCTCAGAAGTAAAATTACTCCTTACTCTGCCATCACTAATTGGTTTAGTAAATCTATGACAATCATATCATACTTCCCAAATAAAACAAAAAAAAAAATTTTTTTTAGGTCAACTATCCTTCCCCCCCAACTAGATCACAACATTGTCCTCAATGTTAAAATATAGATGAGTAAAGGATAGAAGATATTACCTGTTGGAGAAAACTGACACAAATTTAAACAAAAACAATGTATGACAAAGTGAAGGAAAGCTTTAAACGAAGTGTCAAATCTGGCTCCTTTTTCATCCTGTTTCCCTCACTGCCTCCTGTGACCAATCTATCTGAGTTATTGCTGGGTCAGGATCAAAGATCAAAGGTAAATGATTTTTTTTTTTGCGTGACTTCAAGAAAACCATCAGGGTAAAGAAGTTTAGAAACCCCTGAAGGACCCTGCTCAAAGGATCGTCTGTCCAAAACCAAAATACAGCAAAATCATACAAAGATAAAAGAGATATAATAGCAAATGATGACATACCTGTATGTACAGCTTTCATGACGTATCTTTATACTGTGCGTCATGAGTGCAGTAGTGGCATATCTTTATACTGCGTGTCACCAGTGCAGTAGACACTCACGAACTTTTTTTTTTAAAGACCAACGTGCAAAGGTCCATCTTAGTCAATGATGGGTCAGCCAAAGGCTAGGGCTTCACAACTAATTAAAGCTATGGTACTCCTTCTGGATCGCCCTTGTTCAAACATTTTTTTTTCTTTTTTTTTGATTTTTTTTTTTTTTTTTTTTTTTTTTTTTTTGATTTTTTTTTTAAAGATGATATGAAGAAGAAGAAGATGATATGTACAGATTGTTGTGGATATGGCTCACATCTGCCTCTAGTGTAACGTCCAGTAACGACTAAAACGGCTTCTATGAGTCGAGGATAAGCTTCCCATCCAATTTTCTTATAAATTGGCAAACATGGTCTTTTAGAGTCAGATTCCCGAGACTGTAGGGTTTTTCTTCATCATAATTGCAAGATTCAAAGGCATCATGTTTCTTTTTGAAATTGAGCCCATCTTTTGACAATTTTTCATAACTTTTGCAAAAAGTGTAGTAGTCCTTAAATAAAGTGGGCCAATAAAATCCACACTACAAGATTTTCGCAGCTGTTTTCTTTGAAGAAAAGTGACATCCACATGCTTCCAAGTGACAAAATATAATGACACTACCTACCTCACTGTCGGGCATGCATCTCTGAAAAATTTGGTCAGGACAATGTTTGAACAAGTATGGGTCATCCCAATAAAAGTTTTTCACCTCTGTTAAAAATTTCTTCCTATCTTGTTGCGTCGATTGAGGCGATATCTATCCTTCTTGTTCTTCAGTAAGAGACGAGGAAATTACCACAGGAAAGCTTTGCTTTTCTCCAAAAAATGTGTACTTCAACCCAGCAGGTAATGGCTTTAGTTCCGGTGTGAGTACTTCTTCATGGGCATTATTATTCATGGGTTTTAGCTCTTCGAATTTTGGCTTTCTTCCTTTGTATTCTATTTCCTCTGTACAATCAAGCAAATCAAATGAATTAATTAAACAAACTTCTAATGGGTCAGAAGAACTCCCTTTTTGAAGATGATCATCTATAATGGCTTCAATTCCTTCAACTTCCTCATTTTCATCAAGGACTTCTTGTGGTTGCTTGCACATGTTAAAAACATTGAGATCCAGTGTCATGTTTCTAAATGTTAGCTTCACCACTCCATTTCTGCAATTTATCAAAGCATTTGATGTTGCTAAAAATGGACGGCCTAAAATAACAGGAATTGACTTGCAACTATCAACCAGAGGTTCAGTATCCAAGACAATAAAATCTACATGATATATGAATTTATCAACTTGAACTAACACATCTTCCACTATTCCTCTTGGAATTTTAATTGATCTATTGGCAAGTAGAAGAGTTACAGAAGTTGGTTTTAACTCACCCAAGTTGAGTTGCTGATAAACTGAATATGGAAGCAAATTGACACTAGCACCAAGATCAAGTAAAGCTTTTTCAATTTTATGTTCTCCAATAATGCATGAAACTGTAGGACAACCAGGGTCTTTATATTTCAACGCATTATTATTCTGAAGAATAGAGCTTACCTGTTCAGCTAAAAATGCTTTCTTTTTCGCATTTAATTTCCTTTTAACAGTGCACAAGTCCTTCAAATATTTGGCATAAGAAGGAACTGTTTGATAGCATCTAATAGAGGAATATTAATTTTCACTTGTTTCAAAATTTCAAAAATTCCAGTGTTATGGTTCAATTTCTTTAGATTTTTCAATGCTTGAGGAAATGGGGGTGAAGGGGAGAGTTTGGTCTCCTTTTGGTCAACTTCTTCATTTTCTTGGGGAATTGGCTCATCTTCTTTCTCACAAGATTCGAGGATTTGTTTTTCAACAACCTTTCCACTCCTAAAAGTTATCACTGACTGGACTTGGTCTATTTGTTGGTTTTCTGAACTCCCCTCCTTTAGACTGTACTGACCCTTAGGATTTGGTTGAGGTTGAGAAGGAAATTTTCCTTTCTCATGAATGATGAGTGCAGAAGAAAGTTTAGCAAGAGTGTCTTTTATGTCATTCATGGTTTGATTGTTTTGTTTATTAATGGACTCTTGCTTTTCTATGAATGCATGCAGTGTTTCTTCAAGGTTTTTCCTATATGGTGGAACATAAGGTGCATATCCTTGAGAATTTTGAGAGTCCTGTTGTGCCTGAGGAGGTGGTGGTTGCACAAATTGTGACTGATTATTATTCCTCCAGCTGAAATTCGGGTGATTTCTCCATCCCGGATTGTATGTATCTGAAAAAGAAGAAGTAAATGGCTTGTTAAAATTATTCATTGCATTTACCTGCTCATGTACAACTTCTTTAAAAACAGGAATTTTAGGACATTCATGTGTTGAGTGTCCTAAATCATCACAAATGCCACAAATTTCTTTATTTTGCACAGATTTGATTTCTTTTGCTTTTCTTAATTCCATGGCTTCAACTTTTCTAACCAAACTGGCAAATCTAGCGTTTAGATCTTCCTCTTGACTAAGGTGATATGCCAAGATTGAGAATTTTCAGCTAACTGGTTCAAATAGTCTAAAGCTTCATCAGGTTCTTTATCCAGAAACTCACCATTGCACATTGTTTCCACAAATTGTTTAGTTTCAGGTGTTAAACCTTCATAAAAGAAGCTTATAGTGCGCCATTTTTCAAAACCATGATGTGGGCAAGAATTTAATAAATCTTTAAATCGTTCCCAACATTGAATATATGCTTCATTTGAATTTTGGAAAAAATTATGGATTTGTCTTTTCATAGCATTAGTTTTATGTATTGGAAAAAATTTCTTTAAGAACTCACCTTGCATTTCTTGCCATGTGCCAATTGATCTTGGATTCAAAGTGTTAAGCCAAGATTTTGCTTTATCTTTTAAAGAAAAAGAAAACAATTTAAGCTTAACAATCTCTTCAGTGCAATTTTGATCATTGAAGGCAATACATATTTCCTCAAATTCTTTCAGATGTAAATATAGACTTTCAGATTCTAAACCATGAAAATTAGGAAGTAAAGAAATCATACCTGGTTTAAATCTAAAATTATTGGCATTGAGTGAAAAAATAAAACATGATGGACTAGAACTTCGAGGTGGTTGCAAATATTCACGCATGGTTCGCAACGGTTGATTTTCATGTTCATCATGTACACTTTCATTGTTAGCCATTGTGCCAATTGTGTGTGATTGTGATTCAAACAAATCAATATATAAAGTACCATGATTAATTTTGACTAAACGACCAGAATTTAAATCACGATACCAATTAAGCATAAATACATAAATAACTTAAAATAAATAAACAAAAATAATGTACAAGCTGGCAGTGTAACCCACCATTAAATATTAACAAGGATGGGGTAATAAACCAACCACCCAAAAAATAAAAATAAAAATAAAATGAAAAATAAAGTGCGAAAAATAAAATACGAAAAATAAAATGCGAAAATTAAAATACAAAAAATAAAGTGCAGAAAGTAAATTTAAATATGAAAACCGAGAGAGTGACAGAGCCCCACAGAGTGGCGAAAGAGAAGAGAAGAAGTAATATTATTTCATTAAGTTAGATTGCACAAAATAAATAACAGAAAAGTAAAAGGAGAGTTTCCCCACTAAATTAGTGCGTAAAATAAAAGGGAGAGTTACCCCACGACGAAAAAAAAAAATGACCAAAAAAAATTAAAAAGCAAAAATAAATAACATAAATATAAAAGTTAGAAAGTTAGTATGTTAATATGTTAGCAAGTTAGTAAGTTAGAGTTAGATAGTTAGAAAGTTAGAGAGTTAGTAAAGAAACCGAAGGATCGGTAAGCCGATCTTTTGCTCCGGTGAGGGAGAAGAGAGAATAGATTTTATTAAAGAAAACGAACCTCAATAAATCAAAACTTCAAATCAAGTCCCCGGCAACGGCGCCAAAAACTTGACTGCGGGATTGAAGGATGCAAACTCAAGTGCAGGTTGTCTCAAGTAGTAAATTTCTTAGGAGTCCGAGGTCGATCCACAGGGAATTGATGAAGAAAAATTAATTGAGGTAAAAAGAGGATTTGTCACAACACCAAAAGTAATAAAACAAAGTCACAAATGAGTTTAAGGGCTTGCTTGGGTTAGGAGATTCACTCTTGGTAATAAATTAAAGGTAAGATTATTTCTCTTTTTAACTCAATTGAAATCCACACACAACGGAGGTTCTAATCGAAAAATATAGCATTCAAAGTTCAATTATATATGCAATCATATTAAGATTCCTTTAATTATCTACCAACATTTGTAAATGAGTTCAAGCATTAACTGTGCCAATCTTATTGTCTACAATAAATCAAGATCTCCATTATACAAAGAAGGTTTCTAAATTGATTGGAAACAAAATACAACACATATAATGTTCATTTAATAATATATCATTTAAGCACAAGAAATAAAATAATCTAACCTTATTTCATTACCAAGAGCTTCACTCTTTCACCCCAAGCAAGGTGAAGATTTAGTTACTCATGGATAAGAAGAAAGAAAGAGAGAAGAAGAGAAAGATGAACATGACTTCAATTTAGAACAAGAGAAAATTACAACAAAGGAAAACAATAAACAAGCATAACCTTAATTTGTAAAAACTAAGCCTCACCCCCCAAGTGCTTAACACTTGAGTGCCTTTTATAGAAGAGTAGGGATACAAAATGACAAGGAGAATGATTAAGAGTAGGTGGATTAGTGGATGGAGTGGTTGGATGATTGGTTAGGTGGTTGGATTATTGAATTAGTGGTTGGATTATTGAGATTCTTTGTCTCTGAAATCATTCATTACTTAACTCATTCATTCCGTCATTTTTGAGCCAAGTGGTCTTCATGAAAGTTCTAGAAAATTGTCTAAGCTTTCCAATGGCTCTAGAATCACCCTAAAATTCGTCATACAACCCAAGATATGACCTAATTACTACAAACTATTCAGGCCTAGTTTCAGCACCTCTATTTTGACTTTTAGACCCAATATCACCATCAAGGAGCCCGAATCAAGTTTTGTGTTCAACATGAAAGTTGTAGATATGGGTCTTAACTTTTAGATTCCAAATTTTCAGCCCATTTTATAAGCCCAAACACGAATTATGCTCTGATTACTGTACACTATTCAGGTTTCAGACACAAAACTTGTGTTCTGTCTTCCAAGCCCAATTAGCTCTTCTAGATGTCTGATTGAGACTTTGAGCTCTTCATCAAAGTTGTAGAGCTCTCTTTGATCTTTCCTATAAGGTAAAATTCATAATTATCAGACATTTAGAACTTAAGATATGACCAAAATACAGAAACAGCGTAAGACCAAAATAGTACTGAAAAAAATCAATTAAGTCCAATTTGAGTCCAAACTTACAAAACATAACTAGGCTTAATCAATTAAGTACATGGAGAGTGTAAATGACTAAAAATGAGGGTTTATTAATATATAAAATATGTGATCATCAAAACACACAACTCCTCATGTAGGAATCGTAGTGATTTCAGGTCAAAGGATCACATACACCATTATCACTATGAGAATCGCTTATGACACTCACATAACGATCCACGTAGCGTTCTCATGGCGGGTCTGTCCAATACATCATTACTCTAATATGTATCCATGTGTAGACTTGATATCTCATATCCATGACCCGTGAGATGTGGTCATCAGTCTGCGCACGTACTAGTCTCAATGCATTATCGTTGTCTTATTTGACAATAATACTTGACTAGGGATATTTTAAGAATAGTGCTCTATCCAATAGGATCTCACGATCAAGTCATCCACTTGATGTCCTATGGTATCAAACTTACTATTCTAAGGACTTTATTATGTCTACCAAAAATAACACAATAAATGAAATGCCTCATATATCAAAAAATAGCATAATATAATGTATGTAAACACAGACAAAATGTATTGGCCTCTAGGGCATACACCAACAGGGTCCTACTTAATAGCATGGTACAACACTAACGAGAAAACTTAACATACTTATTCCTTCTTGTATCCATCTTGATGCATTAGATATCTGCTCCTTGTTAACACTGCACACCAACGAGTCCTAAATGACCACTCCTCCATGTTGTCACCAAAACTCAGAATATCTACCACCCGTTATGTCTAAGACAACTCGCTCCTTCTATTGTATAATTTTAACAATACAGACACAGCAAGACAACATAGCAAAAAGGTGAGATCACCTACGCCAACACTAACATGGTAGCACAGAGATAACACAACAGCATATCATACAGATACATCATACCATAATTATGATCATGCCATCAACATTAATCAACTATCATCATCAAATCATTTATCAGTTCAAATATCATTCAATATTTATGATGATGTCCTCAACATGATCAAATTATCATCATCATCATCCAAGTATTTCTCAACAGAACAATTGTCATAGCCAATATTCCTCAATTAATATATCACATAGATATAAATGCTCAGTTTCATGCATGCGCACATAGACTCAGTTTTTCAAAAACAACTCCATGGAGGTTTTCACAATTTCGAGGAGAATGCTCTGTTAATTGTCAGCCTTAGCCCAAAGACAATCTTCCAGTCATTGAAAAGAATCGTGTTCTTGTCGGGTATCGTCAATGCGTTGCAACGGACTGCATCGCCAAGTGGCATATGGTCCAGCCTTAGCCCACAGACAGATATCCACTGGTCGACCGCTGCGCCTTGACGCCCCCAAGATCCATCATAGACCTCACTATCAATTCTCATTCCCTCTTCAACCACAAGGGCCAAAATAGCTTATTAGCTATACTTTATACAATGCACGAATATATCAGTGCAAGTCCAACCACAAGGGCCAAATCTTTTCATTTGTTCAATGTAATCATATGCCTCAACGCATATTTTTCCAATGCATGTATAATGCACCAATGCCAATCACAGGCATATCTTTCCAATACATATAAAATGCACCAAATACCAATCACAGGCAAAACTCGTCATTTTCTCATACAATGTATGGACACTGGTTCAACAGTAATCATCATGTTATTATGTTTTTATAGTCATAAAACACTTTTGTCGTGTTTTCACAATCGCGTAACATTTCTGTTACGTTTTCACAATTCCAAAATATTTTAGTTATATTTTCACAATACCGTAACACTTCTGTTACGTTTTCACAATACAGTAACATTTCTGTTACGTTTTCAAAATACCACAACTCTTCTGTTGCACTTTTAAACCACGTACTAATTTTTTAATGTTTTTCTCAATCGCGTAAAAATATACGTTTCTCAAATCGCATAGTATTTTTTCACTGTTTCAAAATCGCGTATCTTAAAAATCATTCTTTTAAGTCGCGTAAATCATTTTCCATCATTCTCAAAATATTTAAAACACTTTCTAAATTTCATAGCAGTTTTTTGTTGTTTTCATAAGCGTATAAAAATATTTTATTTCTTTTTAATCACAAATTGGTTTTTCAACAGTAGTTCAAATTACGTAAAATATTTAAACGTAATTCAAATCGCGTAGAAATATTTTAACATATTTCAAATCGCGTAGAAATATTTTACTATATTTCAAATCGTTTTTAAGCTACGCAAATAATTTTTCACCACAATTTGATTACAGAAAATATTTCTTAACCTTCAAAAATTCCTTTTCAACTTTCTCAAAATAATATGACTTTGTATTTCATTTTTCACATTTTCTTACTCAAGAAAATCTTTTTCCACATTTCTTTACTCAAGAAATCCTTTTCCAAAATATAATCCACAAAAATCACTTTTCATTGATATAAATCAATGTTTCAAACTTTAAGAATTTCCTAACGTACTTCAAAACTCGAAAATCAGTTATACGTTAGTAAATTTTCAAAACACCATTATATTCTTCATTTTTCCCAAATCATTTCCAAACACAACCTTCTTCAAAATAAATTGAAGTTCAAAAACATTTTCGTTTACAAAAACTTGATTTTCTCAAGTGATAAACACTCTAATTCCCTTTCCAAATTCTTTTGCGAAAATCATTTCGTTATAAAATCAAGGTATCTGCAAGTCTTCAAAAACCGTGAACGTGTTCATTGAAAACTGTCAAATCTTTCGAGTGACAAAACACTTCGTTTTATAAAATATCACTTTGTTCCATAAAGATTTAGGCATAACCAGTTTTTCAAAACTGTAGGGTATTTGGCCATTGAAGCCATCAAATATTTTTCCTTCTAACACAAATAAAACCATTAAAATCTTTGTTTTCAAAACCGAAATACCGATGGTCATAAAAACCAAACCCATTTGTTCAAATTCATTTTTACTTTCTTTACAATTCTTTTTTCACTTTCTTTGCAAATCCTTTTTCACTTTCTTTGTAAATCCTTAAAATCAACGTTTGCCCGTCTCTTTTTCGAAATCATGATTAGTAAACATTTAGAAACTTTTTACACAAAATAAATCAATAAAAGTCCTTCTAAAACCGTGTTCATGTACTCTTTGAAAAATAAATCCTTTGTTTATTTTCCTTGTTTTTTCTAAACATCTCATTTCATCATTCATAAAAAAATTAATTTGTGAACACCTATCTTGAGGTGTCTTGGCCGAAATTCCCCATGTTCTAGGGACCAAAAATTAATTCGCTTGTTCTTGAAAATTTTCAACATGGACCCTAATCAAGGGCATCAAAACCATAGCCCTTCCTTGGCCATTGGAGCCAAAAATTGATTTCCTTTCCATCAACACATCATGGCATACACATACAAATTTCATCATAAATACTACAAGCATGCCATATACTCATCATACATATTTTAAGCATACTATCAAAGCCATAAAATCATGCAAAGCATACCAAGCATAGACAAATAATTAAAGCACATAAACACCCACAAATAAATTACAAGACCATGGATATGAATCCTCACATGGATTCACCATCCACCGAATATAAAACCATCTCTCACCACCATACCACCATACTTGGTTGGTGATATGGATCTCCCTCTTACCTCTTGAAGATCCTCAAAAGCTCTTTGTTTTGCTTTTTTTTCCAAGTCCTTCACCACCAAGGGCTTCTCAAATACAAAACAAAATACATAAAAATTAGTATACTAAGCTTGATTAAGAGGAACCATGGATCAAACATGGTTTAGATCATGAAAAAGAGAGAAGAAATGAAGTTTCCTTACACTTCACCATAAATACTCCATAACATGGATCTTGAAGAAAGTCCATGAAGATGAATGATTTAGAGGAAATCTTCAACATGAAAGTTATTTAGAATATCATATAGATTCAAGATCTACGGTTGGATGAAATTAAAGAGTGATGGAAGGTATATTTGGGTGCCATGGCCGAACCAAGCTTGGAGAGAAAATGGAAGAGTTGTCTTGTTTTTGTTTCTTGAGAAAGATGATAAAGTAAGGTAGAAATGCATGAAATGAATTTTGGCCCCCTTCCTCCTATGCATTGCCGTAGAGTGAAGAGAGAAAAGAGTGAATTATTTGAGCAAATAATTGGTACTAAATTATTGAAGAATTTTCCAAGTGATAGTAACAAACTTGGACCATTGGATCTTCTTCCTCCTTTAATCTTAGCCTTTAGATGAAGCTACTAAATGGATGGTCAAGATCTCTCCTTCCATGTTGCCATCCAAGGGTCACAATTGAAGTCCAAGCAATTATATAAGACCAAATTTCAACCATAGATTAAATCAATGGTTAAGATTTAATCTTGAAAGTCTAAGCAATTATTTGAAGCATTCTAAGCCATTGATTAATTCAATGGTTAGGATTAAGGTAGACTTTAGGTATAGCTTTAGATAGAAGACTTAATTTAGGCCATTAGATTTTTCCTTCTTGAAATCTAAGCCATTAGATGCATCTCCAAAATGAAGGGTCAAGATTACACCTTCTACTTTTAATCCAAGGGTTATAATTAGTCAAAGCCATTTTTGATGACTAAATCTTCACCATTGATTAAATCCAAATCCAACGGTCACACATGGTCCTAGCCACTTTGTAAGACCAAATCTCCTCCCTTGATCAATTCTAAATCCAATGGTTATAAATGGTCATAGCCATTTTATTAGACTTATCCATCACTGTTGATTAAATCGACGGTTGATATCAAAGTCTTCAATATTGGTCTTGCTTCTTATTGGTCCATGAAAAATTATCATAATTACTAATGTTGACTTAACAGTATAATATTTATTTTTATCTGCTAAACCCCACAAAAATTATATTTACTGTATTTTTATCGCCCGATAATTAAATACAGTACAAAACACAGTACAAGAAATTTTCTAAAACTGTTTCCGGATTCAGGTTTAGTAAGATCCCCTGTCTCTGTCTAAACAGCACAAATTTTTCTATGCGTAGAAAAATTTTCACGTTTTGAGACTCATCCCGGGCCCACGTAGAACCACTAGGACCCACAAATAGTCCAAAAACGGTCGGAGTATCATAAAAATTTCATAATCACCCATAAAATCACAAAAATTAGAAAACGCACAAATATCAAATCAGATTACGTAAAATAGTTAAAACCTAACGGTAAAAATTAAATTACATAAAGTTTTCCCCGGCCCGAAAATTTTTATTTTCCTGACACGGAGTAAATCACTCAAAATGATCAAATACGCTGACGGAATAATCAAAATAATTTTACAGTATCCA
The DNA here is from genome assembly GCA_029884605.1 of Ormosia emarginata. Classification (NCBI taxonomy): domain Eukaryota; kingdom Viridiplantae; phylum Streptophyta; class Magnoliopsida; order Fabales; family Fabaceae; genus Ormosia; species Ormosia emarginata. The sequence goes on from JAQQTP010000063.1 coordinate 2,489,868, forward strand.
GAAATTACTAAACAGTAAAATTCTGTTAACTTTCAAAATTACTATTTAAGAGATACATAATTTTTTTAGGATGTTACAATAACTGTTACAAGTGTGGGAAGAACCATCTGACCAAGGATTGTCAGCATAAAGGAATTATTTGTTTTAGATGTGGGAAACCTGAACATTTATCTAGGGATTGTGATCAGATAAAGAGGGAACCTTCTGTGGGAAATGTTCGTACAGTAAGGCCACAGGCAGGTGGTCAAGTGTATACTATGAGCGGAGAGGAAGCCGCAAAATATGAAGATTTAATCATGGAGGAGTGTGCTATTGAAGATAATCCTTTAACCGTACTCTATGATTCAGGAGCAACACATTCTTTTATTGCATGTGATTGTGTGGAACGTTTGGGATTGACTGTGACTACATTGCCATATGATTTGAGTGTTGCTACTCCTACTGATAAGCCTATGATAACAACAAAAGTATGTTTGAATTGCCCTGTATGTGTTAGGGATAGAATCTTTCATGTGGATTTGATTTGTTTGCCTCTTTCCAAGATTAATGTAATCTTAGGAATGGATTGGTTATCTTCTAACCATATCCTAATTGATTATTCGAAAAAGACGTTAGTATTTCCTAAGGCTAAAGATCCTAGATTCCTAGTGGCAACTCAAGTAGAAGCTTGTTTGAAGGAAAGAGATCATGGGTATCTATTGTTGTCTTCTTTGGAGGTTCAGTGTGAAGATGTCTTAAAGGATATTTTCGTGGTTAATGAATTTCCTGAGGTATTTCATGAAGATATACCTGGACTGCCACCAGAAAGGGAAATTGAGTTTGCTATTGATTTAGTACCTAGAGCTGGACCTATATCTATTGTGCCATATCAGATGTCGTCGGTAGAGTTGGCAGAGCTTAAGAAACAACTGGAGGATTTGTTGGAAAAGCAATTCGTGAGACCTAGTCTGTCACCATGGGGAGCTCCAGTATTGTTGGTTAAGAAGAAGGACGGAACTTCTCGTCTATGTGTAGACTACCGATAATTGAACAAGGTTACGATTAGGAATAAATATCCACTACCAAGAATTGATGATCTGATGGATCAACTGCGAGGAGCCGCAATATTTTCCAAGATTGATTTACGATCTGGGTATCATCAAATTCGTGTGAAGGTAGAGGATATTCCCAAAACTACATTTCGGACTCGTTATGGGCATTATGAATATCTTGTGATGCCATTTGGTGTGACGAATGCACCTACCATATTCATGGACTTTATGAACAAAATTTTTCGTTCGTACTTAGATAAGTTTGTTGTTGTCTTTATAGATGACATTTTGATTTATTCTCGAAGTCAGGAGGAACATGCTGAACATCTCAGAGTGGTTCTCCAGATTTTGAAGGAAAATAAGTTGTATGCCAAGTTGTCCAAATATGAATTTTGGTTAAGCGAAGTTCAATTTTTGGGACTTGTGATATCGGAGGAAGGAATTGAAGTTGATGCTTCAAAGGTGGAGACAGTTTTGGAATGGGAAAGACCAACGACTGTAACAGAAATCTGTAGTTTTATCGGATTAGCTGGTTACTATAGACGGTTCATTGAGGGGTTTTCAAAGATAGCAGAACCTCTTACCCAACTTACACGGAAGAATCAACCGTTCGGATGGACTGATGCATGTGAAGAAAGTTTTCAAGAATTGAAAAAACGATTGACTACTTCACCGGTATTGATTTTACCTAATCCGAATGAACCTTTTAATGTATATTGTGATGCTTCGTACCAAGGATTAGGTTGTGTACTTATGCAGAATTGTAAGGTGGTGGCTTATGCTTCAAGGCAGTTGAAAAATCATGAGAGGAATTATCTGACTCATGACTTGGAGTTGGCAGTTGTGGTGTTTGCATTGAAAGTGTGCAGACATTTTCTCTATGGAGCAACATTCACTGTTTTTAGTGATCATAAAAGTTTAAAGTATCTGTTTGACCAGAAAGAGTTGAACATGAGACAAAGGCGTTAGTTAGAGTTTCTAAAGGATTATGACTTTTAGTTATAATATCATCCCGGAAAGGCGAATGTCATAGCAGATGCGTTGAGCAGGAAAATGCTTAGTGCTTCTGTTATGATGATCAAGGAGAAGGAAATGATAGAAGAATTTTGGGATATGCGTTTATTTGTGAAACTTACACCAGGAAAGATGCGTGTAAACATGATCACCATTTCAAATGATTTCATGGTTAGAATAAGAGATGGACAAAATAGTGACCAATACTTGCAAGAAGCAAAAGAAGCAAAGAGCCAAGGTGCAGAGGTGGAATTTAGCGAAGGTGCTAATGGAATTTTGAAGTTTCAAGGCAGAGTTTGTGTGCCTAATGATCTAGAAATTAGGAGATTGATTTTGGATGAAGCTCACAGGAGTAAGTTGAGTATGCATCCAGGAGCCACAAAGATGTACCAGGATTTAAAACAATTATATTGGTAGCAAGGAATGAAGAAAGATATTGCTGAGTATGTATCATCATGTTTAGTCTTTCAGAAGGCTAAGGTGAAACATCAAAGACCTTCGGGAATGTTGTAACCTTTGCCTATACCTGAGTGGAAATGGGATGACATAGCAATGCATTTTGTGTCAGGACTACCAAAAACATGGAAAGGTCATGATTCTATTTGGGTAATTGTTGATCGGCTTACAAAGTCGGCGCACTTTTTGTCAATTAATATTAAGTACTCAATGGAAAAATTAGCCCAAGTGTACATCAGTGAAATTGTTAGACTTCATGGTGTACCATCCAGTATTATTTCAGATCGAGATCCGAGATTTACGTCGAGATTTTGGAATAGTTTGCAAGAAACGATGGGAACAAAGCTACAACTGAGTTCTGCTTACCATCCACAGACTGATGGTCAGGCAGAAAGAACAATTCAGTCATTAGAAGACTTGTTTAGAGCTTGTGTTCTGGAAGAAACTGGTTGTTGGGATGAATTTTTGCCATTGATAGAGTTCACATACAACAACAGTTTTCATTCGAGCATAGGGATGGCACCCTATGAGGCATTGTATGGAAGATGATGCAGAACACCGTTGTGTTGGTATCAGGACAGTGAAAGTGTTGTATTAGGACCGGAGATTGTTCAACAGACAACTGAGAAAGTGAAGATGATACAAGACAAGATGAGAATAACTCAAACTCGATAAAAGAGCTATGCTGATAAAAGGAGAAAATCGCTTGAATTTGAAGAAGGTGACCATGTTTTTCTGTGAGTGACACCTATGACTAGAGTTGGACGAGTGCTTAAGTCCAAGAAGCTCACTCCAAAGTTTATCGAGCCGTATCATATTTTACGTCGAGTAGGTCCGGTAACTTATCAGATTGCATTACCACCATTGTTATCAAATCTTTACAATGTATTTCATGTATCGCAACTACGGAAGTATATTCCTGATCCTACCCATGTTATCAAGCCAAACACAGTACAGCTGAAGGAAAACTTAACTTATGAAATGTTTCCAGTCAAGATTGAGGATCGAAGAATAAAGCAACTTCGAGGTAAGGAAATTTCATTAGTTAAAATCATTTGGAATGATGTAAGTGGTGAAGCTACATGGGAACTAGAAGAAAAGATAAAGGAACAATATCCGTATTTATTCTGAGGATGTGAAATCAAGTCTATCAAGTTTCGAGGACGAAACTTCTTTTAGAGGGGGAGTATTGTAACACCCCAAACTTCCTAAATATAAGACAAGTAATTTTGACAATTAACAGAATTCTACTGTTTAGTGATTTCTGTGTACTGTAAAATTATTTTGATTATTCCATGACTGCTTTTGATCGTTTTGAGTGATTTACTCCGTGTCAGAAAAATAATAATTTTCGGGCTGAGAAAAATTTTACGTAATTTAATTATTACTGTCAAGTCTTAATTATTTTACGTAATCTGATTTGATATTTGTGCATTTTCTAATTTTTGTGATTTTGTGTGTGATTATGAAATTTTTATATTACTCTATTACAAACTATGTCTGTATATATCTAAGTGTGTTATTTAGTTTTAGAGAAATGGTCTGTATATAAATAATCCTGACAGTATGTTTGTAATGTATGATGATATAAATTATGTGTGATGATGTATAATATTTTATTTTCCGCTAAGGTTATTTTATAGTTATCAAAGAAGAAAGAAAAAGAAAATTTACAACTCATATTTTATCACAACATCACATTTTATAACTTGGGGGTAATTTGGGAATTAAGTAACATAAATGTAGCACCCTACGGTGGGTGTTACAAAATCAATAGAAAAGACTCGATCTTCAATAATCAAAGGACAATCTAAACAGACTTGGGTAGTAACAACAAGTTTAGCAGTAGAAGTTGAAACAGTCAAATCAAAAGGCAAAGAAGACACATGTAAACTAAGTCTTTTCACACAGTCATAGGAAATGAAAGAATGTGTTGCACCAGAGTCATACAATACAGTTAAAAGATTACCTTCTATGACACCTTCCCCTTGTATAAGATCTTTGGATTAAGAGGCTTTAGCACCACTCAGGGTGTAAACTCGACCTCTAGCCTGCGGTTTAGTAGTTCTAGCAGTATTGACGGAAGGCTCCGCCTTAGGTTGATTGCATTCACGAGAAACATGTCCAGGTTTCCCGCATCTGAAGCAGATCACTCCTTTAATAGTGCAATCCCTTGTGTAGTGTTCCTTCCCGCACTTCATACATCTTGGCGTAGACGCTGTTATTTGACTAGTTCTGCCCGGACTTCCTCCAGGACTTCCCCCTTGTGGCTTATGTTGTTGATTTCCAGGTGGTCTGGAATAAGGCTTCTTCTAGTAATAGTTAGCATTACTTCTACCTCCTCTTTGGGACCGAAAAGGTCCAAAGTTGCGGTTTCTTGCATCACGCACTTGGTCTAAGTCTTCCACCCGTCAACACGTATCAAGCAGCTTAGAAAACTGGTTAATTTTCAAAGTGATGATATCCCTCTTCACATCGTGTCTTAGGCCTTCCTCGAACTTTTGACATTTCCATGCTTCATTTGGTTGGTATTGCAAGTAGGTTGAGAACTTAGACAAACTCTCAAATTTAGCAACATACTCACTTACGGTCATATTTCCTTACCGTAAACTAAGAAATTCCATCTCCTTAGCATGCCTAGCACTTTCCGGGAAATATTTATTCAGGAATCTCTTTTTGAACACCTCCCAATTAATTGCTCGATTCTCATCCTCCAATAACCTCTGCTCTCTGGTCCACCAATCCTCTGCGTCTCCAATCAGCATGAACGTAGCATACGTCACCTTCTTGTTGTCGGCATAGTTCATACCCGTGAATATCTTCTCCAATTCCTTGATCCACAAAGTAGCCTTCTCAAGATCAAACTCTCCCCTAAATTGTGGAGAGTTAGTGCGACAAAATTTTGTCAGATTCTGGGCATCAGCAGTAGCCTCTAATTATTGTGCAATCCTCTCTTGTTGTTGAACAGTTTGCTGGTTTTGTTGCAGCATAGCTTCAGCCATCTTCTGAATTGCTTCGATTGTAGCAGTCATGTCTCCTCTGCGAGCCATACTTCTCAGATCAAGCTATACAAAACACAGGAAAAAGTTAGATGTATCCTTGCGGAATACCAAACATAGAGAATCACACAGCACAAACAAGACAGTCCAAAACCACATAACCCAAAAGAAAACTTAACCTGGGACTCTAATACCAGGATAATGTAACGCCCATTTTTCTTATCTCGTGAAGAAGGAACGTCACACCATAATATAGAGAAACGAAATAAATTACAGAAAATAATAAGTACTTTGATTAATTAAGACCCGGTTCATTTTTTTTAACACGTGATTAAATAATTTGTATTCTTGGATTGTAAAAAAATCGAGTGTTGAAATATGTGTACATTTTTTTTTTGAAATAACAATAAAGAGATGATAATAATTATAAATACAATAGAATCGACACAGAATTTAAAAGTCATACATTCACAATTCATATATAATATTATATGCATCAGCCTATTTAATTACATCATAAATTATACAAAAAGCAAAAGATGTACCCACCCGAATTGATACAAATATACACCTATCAAATACGGCAAAACATCAGGCTTCCCCAAAAAGATAAACGGTTAGCCATCAATAGCCACTGACAGTATCAGCCCCTAAGACTAACAAGAAGGGACCGTAGCTGGGTCCTCCTCAGGGTCTTCCTCATCCAATGAAATTACCATCAGTGTGACCGAATTTCAAGCAGAAGCCCGAGCAGTGGAGAGGAAAAAGTCCTCTTGTAGGGTATAGTACATATTAGCCCAGATATCCCTAACAGGTAGGTAAAACTCCAAAATAACAAAAGCAGTGAAATCAAGAACTGGAGGGTCATAGAGACCCCAAGCTAAAGACACTATTAGCTCCCCGCAGTACACGCATCAGTCCGTCTGCACATTTATGTGCCAGCAATTGGGTCCCCCATGAAAGGTCATCCTGACGTACCCTAAAAATCAGCGTGGACGCGACTACATCTCCAGCAAGATCTAATCGTAGTATGGCCAGAAACCTAGAAACTCAGATGTTTCCTTTTCTTCCTCACGAATGTCTTCTTAGAAGTATACAAATAAACAAGAATATCAAAAATACAGAAAGAGATGAGACACCCAGCTTTCATTACCAATACAGTAGCAAGAAAATAGAACGGCGCTGGACGCCCACATATCAACACAGTTCATATATCCAATCACAGTAATAATTAAAATTAACAGTAAAAGCAGAACAACAATAAATAGCAGTAAAAATTATCAACAATAGACATACAACATCAATATTTCCAACAGTCAACAATTCAAGCAATCAAATAATTATTACGGTAATAATAGTAGATATTTTTTCATAGTTATAAATGCTCATGCTCAATGAATTATGAGACTGATAGTTCACAATGCAAATGGTACCAAATTCCTACTCCATGGAGTTAGACATAAACATTTTCAGAGTGAATGATCAATGAGTTATGCCAGTATCTCGTTAGCCTTAAAAATAATGTGTTCATCTCATAAAAATATTTGTGCAATTGGCTTATACATGGCACCTCAATAGTTGATCGCGATATAGGACAACGTCTCAGTCCGGATCATCGGTGTATTTGCATCGGTCTATCCCATGGCCCCAGTGGAGCTGCCACTATCTATTGTGAGACACCCACACCCCGACGCCTCTAGGGCTAACCATTATGACCCTACGCTTAGTCTACTTGCACCCGCACATAGGTGTTATTCAAACTCCTATGCATACATCGCCTTTCCAACAATGTCCAACGAACAACACATATGCATGATGACGCAATGTACATCATGTATGTTCATCAATGATACATTTATCATAAGGTATACCACAATGGCATATATTCATTTCTCAATATTAACATGTCATGATTTCATCAAATGCTTAGTTTCACATAAGAACTCATAAAAACATAGAACCAATTCTCAACATCAACATTTAAACACATATGGTTCATCAATTATTACAAGTCCATATTATGGATTCACATTTCCAAAGTCTTAAGCTTTGATCAATCATGAAAAATTTAGGTTAAATAACCCTTAAAAACTGTGGCTCTCTTAAGAGTCATTACTCAATTTAATTCTTCCATCTCATTATGGATTATGTATATCCCTAAATTCTTAATTTTCAAAAATGTACCAAGGCATCATTTAACCTCAAAATTTTCTCTAAAACCGTGGCCTCCCTAGGTCTTCAAGTTCCAATTTCTTTCCATTTTATACATTAATTTCTTGGTATCTAATCACTCAAATTCTATCTCACACAAAGTCACTCTAATCTCCTAAAATCCAAGCCAAAACCGTGTCCTCACCTTAGTGTAGGAAACCCTCAAATTTTCCATTTATTCATTCTAATATTTTCAAACATTACAACACCACCAATGCATTCAAAATCGTTATTAAATCATCAACATCAATTAAGAACACATCCACATGTAAAATCATCAAATAAAGCAAGCATACAATTATGGATTTCTCTATCAAATAATCACACAAAGTCTCCTCACCACCAATAATGGTAGAAGTGAGTAAATCTCCCTCTTACCTAAAGAAAGAATACGAAAATGGCTTCCTATGTGCTCCTTGGTGGTTTCGGTTTTGAGCTTCCAAAACCCTAAAATTTTCCAACACAAAGAATCAATATTAAGTTTGGTAAAAGATGGTTCTTTGGTCTCCAATGAAAACATAGAACACGAAAATGAAGAGTGTAACATCCCAAAATTTCCTATCTCTTAAACAATAATTTTGACAGTTAACAGAATTTTATTGTTTAGTAATTTCTGTGCACTGTAAAATTATTTTGTTTATTCCGTCAGCATATTTGATCATTTTGAGTGATTTACTCCGTGTCAGGAAAATAAAAATTTTCGGGCTGAGAAAAACTTTACGTAATTTAATTTTTACCGATAGGTAATTATTTTACGTAATCTGATTTGATATTTGTGCGTTTTCTAATATTTGTGATTTTTGTGGATGATTATGAAATTTTTTACTATTTGTGGGCCCAGGGAGTGTATGTGGGCCTAGGTGGCCATACGTGGGCCCAAGTGGGTCCCTGATGCGTGCGGATGTAGTGATTAAAATTAAGATAAAAATCATTAATCGTTGCCCACCGAGAAAATAAAAACCTTACAACTAGTTGTAGTTAGTAAAGGTCGATCCATGAGAAAAATTCAATTAACATTTTATTAAACAATTCCCAATTTAGACTCGATTAACAATAAGCAATAAAAGGGGGTTTTGGAGTTTTGATGAACAATGAACAAATTCTTCAAAGATAACAATAAACAAATTGAAATCAACAATATAAGAAAATTGGTTAAGAGATTGAATCCACCACTAGATTTATATAATAATGTAAATCCACATATCCTTTTATTCCAACATTTTCAATTATGTTTTTATGCAATTGTGAGAGTAAATCTCTGCTTTCCTTACGTGTTGGTCAATTTAGCAAAGCTCAAATCAACTCCTAATCATTGATTAGTCATAAAGCAACTTCTAAAATCTTACAACTATCCAACAATTGCATTAAGATTTAGAAAACCAATTACACTAAGGTCTAATCAATCACACGGGATTAAATTACTTAGAACATATACTTCTCTAGATCTAATACCGCAAAGCATAATAAACCAAGATCTACCACTTTTATAACTGCTGCAAATAGCACAAAGATAATTATACCCACATGAACATCATACATCCCACTAGATCTACCAATGCAGCGCAATAATAAAACCTAGATCTACTACTTTGAAAGTAGGAACAATCTTACAAAAACCTTCATACCAACAATAGAGAAATATATGAATAAAAACATAATTATTGTGTTGAAATAATCAAATATGCAAAGTTCACAACATTAATACTAGCGGTTTCATCACCCCCTTAACCAAGGGAGGTTTAGTTACACATATAGCTAGAAAGAAATCACAAGAAAAACTATGAAGAAACAAGAATAAACTATGAAGAAACAAGAAACTAAGAGAGAAAATGAAGGAGAGAGCACCTTGTTCATGATAAATGGTGCCTTTTATAGAAGTCTAAGGTAACAAAATGACAAAGGGAAGTGGGTGGATGAGTGGGTGAGTGAGTGGAGTGTTTGAGTGGATGGATTAGTGGGTTGGTTTAGTGGATTGGTTTAGTGGATGAGTTGGAATGGTGGAGTGGTTGAATTAGTGAAAAATGCCAAAGGACTTTTGGTGAGTGGGAAATTATGGACATGAATGGGTGAGTGGATGGATGAGTGGATGGATTAGTGGATGAGTGGGTGGAGTGGTTAAGTGGTTGGATTAGTGTTGAGTGGATGAATGGGTGAGTTAGTGGATGAGTGGATGAGTGGATGAGTGGATTAGTGGATGGATGAGTGGATTAGTGGATGGATTGAGTGGATGGTTGAGGACGAAAATTTCGTATCTGACTTGGAAGCTAAAAACGACCCACTATACTTCAGAATCACGAAAAGTGTTCTTCATGAAAGTTGTAGATCCTTGTCTTGGCTATGAAATGGATAGCTGGTTTGTCCAATTTGGCTTCCTTAAGCCCAAGATATGTCCCAAATACCGTAGGTTACTCAAACCCAACTTCAGCACCTCTGTTCCGACTTGCAAGCTCAAAATGACCTACTAGACTTCTTTTTCTCAAAATGTGTTCTTCATGAAAGTTGTTTATTTGGATCTTGACTATCCATTGTCCAAATTTCAGCCCATCTCCATTATTACATCTTGAGATATGATTTTATGAGTGCACACTGTTCAGATTCTACTGACAGAACCCGTATTCTAACTTCCATGTCAACTTAGGTCCCTTAGACATCTGAATCAGACTTTGAGCTCTTCATCAAAGTTGTAGAGCTTCCTCTTAGCTTTCCTACAAGATAAAATTCATGATTTTCAGATTTCAGGAACTCAAGTTATGACCAAAATACAGAAACAGTGTAAAATCTCAATAATGCTGAAAATATTCAATTAGGACCAATTTGAGCTCAAACTCACAAAATCATGTCAAACTCAATCAATTAAGAATATGGAGAGTGTAAATGACTAAATATAAGGGTTTCTTAATGAATAAAATATGTGTTTATCAGTCCCGCAAAGTGAAAATTTTTCTACGCATAGAAAAATTTGTATTGTTTAGACGGAGACAGGGGATCTTACTAAACCTGAATCCAGAAACAATTTTAGAAAATTTCTTGTACTGTGTTTTGTACTGTATTTATTTATCGGGCGATAAAAATACAGTAAATATATTCTTTCGTGGGGTTTTAGCAGATAAAAATATAAATTAAATTGCTTAAGTCAACCTTGGTGGTTTGGATATCCACCATTGATTTAATTAACGATGGAGACTTGATCTTGATTTAATCAATGGTGGAGATTTGATCTTAAAAGTGAATAAGATTATTTATAACCATTAGATAGAGATTAAATCAATGGTAGAGATTTGGTCTCAAAAAGTGACAAAGACCATTTATAACCATTGGATTTAGAAGTGATCAAGGGTGGAGAATTGGTCTTGCAAAGTAACAAGGACCATTTATGACCATTGGATTTAGATTTAATCAATTGTGAAGATTTAGTCTTAAAAAGTGACAAAGACTAATTATGACCATTGGATTAAAAGTAAGAAGGAGCAATCTTGACCCTTAATTTTGGAAACACATCTATTGGCTAGAATTTCAAGGAGAAAAATCTAATGGCCTAGATTAAGTCTTCTAAATCAAAAGTCTACCCAAATCCTAACCATTGAATTAATCAATGGCTAGAAATGCTCTAGATGGTGGCTAATAATGATGACAAATAATTAAACGCACAAGGAGAAGCATGCATGGAAGGGGATGGTTTTGGATTGTTTAGGAGACAAAGAAACAAAACTTTATGACCATTATTACATGTCATGGTCAATGGTGTATCATTATTGATCATTATTGATCAATTTGCATTCAAGGAGAATGCATTGGAGGGGGGCTACGGTTTTGGTGGCTTAAGTGAGTAGCAAAGTTGAAGACCACCATTATTACTCATTCTTGGTCATTATTGATCAATTGCAAGAAGTTAAATAAAAGTAAGTCAATTTTTGATGACTTAGCACATATATCATATGGCCATGTACTACTTTTTGGAGACAAACTACTCATAATTGATTTGTTTGCATCCTTAGGAGATGACTTGAAGGGGGTGCATGGTTTTGAGAGGCCTTAAGGCCATAGAAAAAGTTTGAAGACCATTATTGCCATCCTTGGTCATCATTAAACATTTTCAAGAAGCTAAGTTACCAAGTTTTCTCTCCATTTCTCTTCTCCAAGCAAGTTTCGGTCAAGCACCTTAGAATCATAATCCAAATTTCTATCATTTCATCCAACTTGATTTTCTAAACCTAAACACCATTCTAAGAACATCTCTAGTTATGAGTTTTTCCAAAATCATTCATCTTGGGCTTCAAATCCAAGCTTCAAGTTTCTATCAAAAATAAAAAATTTCATCTTTGTGTTTCAAGAGAAACCATTCGGTCAAGACACTCAAAACCACCATCCAATCTCTTTTAATTTCATCCAACCATAGATCTTGAATCTACATGATATTCTAAGCAACTTTCATGTTGGAGATTTTCTCTAAATCATTCATCTTCATGGACTTCCTTCAAGATCAAAGTTATTGGGTTTTTTAGGTGAAGTGTAAGGAAACTTCATTTCTTCTTTCTTTTTCATGATCTAAACCATGTTTGATCCATGGTTCCTCTTAATCAAGCTTAGTATACTAATTTTTATGTATTTTGTTTTGTATTTGAGAAGCCCTTGGTGATGAAGGACTTGGAAAAAGAAGCAAAACAAAGAGCTTTTGAGGATCTTCAAGAGGTAAGAGGGAGATCCATCTCACCAACCAAGCATGGTGGTGAGAGATGATCTTATATTTGATGGGTGTTGAATCCATATGAGGATTCATATCCATGGTCATGTAATAATTTATATGTGTTTATGAGCTTTGATTAATTGCCTATGCTTAATATGCTTTGCATGAGTTTATGATTTTGATGGTATGCTTATACTATGCATGATTATATTATGGCATGCTTTTATATATATATATATATATATATATATATATATATATATATATATATATATATATATGTATGTATGTGTATGCCATGATTTGATGATGGAAAGAAAATTAATTTTGGTCCTAACGGCCAAGGAAGAGCTACGATTTTAATGCCCTTGTGTAGGGTTCATGTTGAAATTTTTCAAGAACAAGGGAATTAATTTTTGATCCCTAGAACATGGTGAATTTCGGTTAAGACACCTCAAGATAGGTGTTTACAAAATTAATATTTTCTTGAATGATGAAAATAGATGTTTAGAAAAAGCAATGAAAATAAATAAAAAGTTTATTTTTCAAAGAGTACATGAACACGGTTTTAGAAGGATTTTTATTGATTTATTTTGTGTAAAAAGTTTCTAAGTGTTTTACTAAACATGAGATTTAAATGAAAATAGCAATGATGATTTTAAAAGATTTGTAAAGAAAGTGAAAACGAATTTGCAAAGAAAGTGAAAAATGGAAATGAACAAATGATTTGATTTTCAAAGACTATGAGTCTTACGTTTTTTTAAAGGATTTTTAATGGTTTTGTTTGTGTAAAACCATATCAATTTAAAAGGAAAAATATTTGATAGTTTCAATAGTCATGTCCATGTTTTTTTTAAAGGCTTGTAATGTCTTGATTTTTATGAACAAAGTGATTTTCAAAGTGAAAACGTAACTTGATTTAATACAAGGAATTTAGAAAGGGAATCAGAGTGTTTTTATCACTTGAGAGAATTTTGTAAACAAAAGACAAAGAGAGGTTGAACATGTTTGAACTCTAATTTATTTTGAAGAATGATTTTGGAAGTGATTTGAGAAAAATGGAGAATATAATGGTGATTTGAAGAGTTACTAACTTATAACTTATTTTTGAGTTTTGAAAGTACGTTAGAAAATGTTAAGTTTTGAAACGTTGATTTATATCAATAGAAAAGTGATTTTATGAATTATATTTTGGAAAAGGATTTCTTGAGTAAAGAAATGTGGAAAAAGATTTTCTTGAGTAAGAAAATATATTACATGAAGTATAAAGTTATATTATTTAAGAAAAGTTGAAAAAGGAATATTTGAAGGTTAAGAAATATTTTCTGTAATGAAATTGTGGTGAAAAAATTATTTACATATCTTAAAAATGTAATTTTAAAGTACGTGATTTGAAATACAGTAAAATATTTCTAAGTGTTTGGAAATACAGTAAAATATTTCTATGCGATTTGGAATACGTTTAAATATTTCTACGCGATTTGAATTACGTTTAAATATTTTACGTAATTTGAATTACTATTGAAAAATCACTACGTGATGAAAAAGTGATGAATTATTTTTACGTGATTGTGAAAATAACGAAAAATCATTATGTGATTTGAAAAGTGTTTTAAATATTTTGAAAATGAAAGAAAATGATTTACGCGACTTAAAAGGATGATTTTTAAGTTACGCGATTTTGAAACAGTGAAAAAATACTATGCGATTTGAGAAACGTATATTTTTACGCGATTGAGAAAAACGTTGAAAAATTAATACGTAATTTAAAAATGCAACAGAAGAGTTGCGGCATTTTGAAAACGTAACAAAAATGTTACGATATTGTGAAAACGTAACAAAAATATTTTGGAATTGTGAAAACGTAACAGAAGTGTCACGGTATTGTGAAAATATAACAGAAACGTTTCAGAATTTTGAAAACATGAGAAGTGTTACGGTATTTTGAAAACATAATATAAACATTTTTGAATTGTGAAAACGTAACAAAAACGTTTTGGAATTGTGAAAACGTAACGGAAATGTTGCGCAATTTTGTGAAAACACGACGAAAGTGTTTTATAACTATGAAAATGTGATAACATGATTTTGCTGTTGAAAACACAGTATAATTTGGTACAATTTATATGCATTGGAAAGAGATGCCTGTGATTGAATTTGGTGCATTATACATGCATTGAAAAAACATGCGTTGAGGCATATGATACATTGAACTAATGAAATTGAAAAGATTTGGCCCTTTGGGGTTAGACTTGCACTGATATATTTGTGCATTGTATATGGCCCTTGTGGTTGAAGAGGGAATGAGAATTGATAGTGAGATCTATGATGGATCTTGGGGGCGTCGAGGCGCGGCGGTCGACCAGTGGACAGCTGGCGAGTACCCTGTGCCACTTGGCGATGTAGTCCGTTGCAACGCATTGACGATACCCGACAAGAACACGATTCTTTTCAACAACTAGAAGATTGTCTTTGGGCTAAGGCTGACAATTGACAGAGCATTCTCCTCGAAATTGTGAAAACCTCCATGGAGTTGTTTTTGAAAAACTGAGTTTTTGTGCACATGCATAATCTGACATTTATATCTGTGTGATATATTAATTGAGGAATATTAGCTATGACAATTGTTTTGAATACTTGGATGATGATGATGATAATTAGACAATGTTGAGGGCATTATCGTAATTGTTGTTTATGATAATTGAACTGATAAATGATTGGATGATGATAGTTGATTAATGTTGATGGCATGATATATTTGTATGATATGTTGTTTGTGTTATCTCTGTGCTACCATGTTGGTATTGGCGTAGGTGATCTCACCTCTTTGTTATGTTGTTTTGTTGTGTCTGTATTGTTAAAATCAAATAATAGAAGGATCGGGTTGTTTTAGACATAACAGGCAATGAATACTCTGAGATGGGTAACAACAATAAGGAGTGGACATTCAGGACTCAAAGGTGTGCAGTGTTGACAAAGAATAGATGTAGAACAGATGTCTGATGCAACAAGATGGATACACAACAAAATAAGTATAATAAGTTTTAACGTTAGTGTTGTACCGTGCTATTAAGTAGGACCCGTCATGGGGTTTGCTACTGTTAAAAAAAAAAGAGTCTGTTAGTTTTATATTTCTCTTTAAATTATGAAATATTAATTAGTGTCAATATTGCATAATGAATAGTTGAAATATGATTTTCAATATTACCTAATATTTCCAGTAAATTTATGTTTCAGTAAAGAAGAAATTTTAAAACCCACTTTTTATAACTCAAACTTTGTGCGAATTTCTTTTCAGATTATGAGTCGGGAGTCAGAAATGTGATGCCCTAGGGAGGGTGTTACATTAGTTGGTATCAGAGCACGGTTTGAGTCTTTTGGGGTTTGTGGTTAGGTCTGTTTTGCTTGTGTTGTGTTCTCTGTGTTATTGATTTCCGAAAGGAAACAATGTTGTTTATAATGAATATCAGATCTATTGTATTTCGATCCGCACGCCTCGAGAGAAAAAAAAAAGGAAATGGCTCGGGATAGTTGTACTTGTGTGAAAGTGGAACATGTTACTAGTAATGCAGTTGCAGTTACGAGAGCAACAGGAGCAACGTGGAAGGATGACTGCAGGAACAAAGGACCGCTGTTCAGTGGGAAAGAAATGAAAGTTGAGGTTCAGGATCTAATGGAAGAGAATCAGTCTTAGAATATAAGACTACGTAATTTTGGAACCCGATATTTTTTAAAGATATTTGGAAAGTGATTGATTTCAACGGAAGATGTATTTACAACCATTGAGGAAACCAAAGACAGTAACTGATGTGAAAGAAGGTACTTAATGAAGGAATGTACGTCAAGAAAACAAACGTTTATTTGAAATGGTTACATCTGGTTTCCATTTTATTTTGATTCGTCCATCTTTGAAGAAAAGAAATGACTCATGATAGACGTACGCGTGTGGAAGCGAGACATAATGGTGGTGATATGACTACAACTTTGGAAATAATACAAATAGTGGCTGAAGCAATTATACAGCAAACTCAAAAGATTGTTCCGCAGCAAGAATTGATTTCTCAAGCTAAGATTTTGTTATAGTTAAATCAATCTCAGGATGAGAGACCCTGTAACGTTGAACTATATTGGTTACGAAAAAGGGAAAATCGTAAGGTCAAGCGATTCCAACAGAAAACGTACTTGCAATCTCCAAGAAGTCAACAACAACAACAACAACAATCTTGTGGAGAAAGTACTAGTAATGACAGGTTTAGTTTGATTGTGACATCTGCACCGAAATGTAAGAAGTGTGGAAAGGGGCACTTAACGAAAGATTGTACGTCCAAGGAAATAATTTGTTTTAAGTGCGGGAAGTTTGGAACACAATCTTTGAAGATAGAGTTCCAATGAAAACAGAGTTTTCTGTTAGTAAAATCTCAGGTAGTAGGAAGTGTTCGGAGCAGAAGATTTAAACAATGGAGATTGTGTCATTGGAGCTAATCCTATAAATCATACTAAATATTTCTGTGAATAACCTATTCCTTATAGCATATGATTGAGTAGATTAATTTTATGTTAGAGTTATTCGTTATTTTCTGATTTGTTTACTTCTGTTTCTATTCTTAGTCGATCGAGTTACTCAAATTCTTCAAATTGTTGTTATATATCAAATCTTTGTGTTAGTTTGATCTGTCATTCAAAATTTTTGTGTTAGTTTGATTTGTTTTATAAACAGATGTGATCTTTGAAAACAGATTGGTTATTTTTCAACCATATCCTATGAGATTGTCTCAATACAGTATTAGTATTTCAGAAAAAAAAACTCATTCCTGAAAATCAGGCAAAATCAAATTCTTGTTGAATATGTTTGGTAACATATTAAATCATTTCGCTACCTTTTCTTCTTAAACCTCTATAATGTTCTTTCATATATTGCATTTGCAAGAAAGAATATTTTGCAAGAAAGGATATTCCTATTTAAAATCCATGTCATAGTATCTGGTATAAAATGCGGTTGAAAGGAGAATTCGACTATTGAGATATTTCTTGGTAAGAGCTAAAGCTGGAGAATAAAGTGATATGAGGATAAGAAAATTTTAAGTAACACATTACATTAGTCGGAAGTTATATGAGAAAAACTATTCTAGGCATGAATGAAGGTTGGTAGAAGCTGTATTGATATCAGAGAATTCATTCTTGAAGATCGAGTTACATCCAATTCTTTGCTGAATATGTTCGATAACATATTCGATTCGTTTTGTTCTTTTCCATGATGTTTTCTTTCATCTACTGCAATTGAAGGAATATCTTGCAAGAGAGAATATTCCTATTTATATCCAGGTCAGAGTATCAAAGTGGCGCAGTGGAAGCGTGGTGGATTCTTCAAAAATTGAAGAAGTCTGTCTATGGGAAAAGTTAAGACGGTAATGGAAAATCGTAGAAAAAAAAATTATTAAGATATTTGTTTGATCAGGAGAAGTGAACAAGAGATAAAGAACTTTCAATGGTTTAGAATCGTTTGGAATAACGTAAGAGGTGAAACTACGAGGGAACTGGAAGAAAAGATAAAGGAATAATGTCATTATTTATTCTGAGGGTGTGAAATCATGGCTATTAAATTTTGAGGACGAAATTTCTATAAAGAGGGGGAGTATTGTAACATCCCAAAATTTCCTATCTCTTAAACAATAATTTTGACAGTTAACAGAATTTTACTGTTTAGTAATTTCTGTGCACTGTAAAATTATTTTGTTTATTCCATCAGCGTATTTGACCATTTTGAGTGATTTACTCCGTGTCAGGAAAATAAAAATTTTCGGGTCGGAAAAAACTTTACGTAATTTAATTTTTACCGATAGGTAATTATTTTACGTAATCTGATTTGATATTTGTGCGTTTTCTAATATTTGTGATTTTTGTAGATGATTATGAAAAATTTTTTCTGTTCGTGGGCCCAGGGAGTGTAAGTGGGCCCAGGTGGGTCCCGCAAAGTGAAAAATTTTTTACGCATAGAAAAATTTGTATTGTTTAGACGGAGACAGAGGATCTTACTAAACCTGAATCCGAAAACAGTTTTAGAAAATTTCTTTATCTTGTGTTTTGTACTGTATTTATTTATCGGGCGATAAAAATACAAGATAAATATATTCTTTCGTGGGTTTAGCAGATAAAAATATAAATTAAATTGCTTAAGTCAACCTTGGTGGTTTGGATATCCACCATTGATTTAATTAACGATGGAGACTTGATCTTGATTTAATCAACGGTGGAGATTTGATCTTAAAAGTGAATAAGATCATTTATAACCATTAGATGGAGATTAAATCAATGGTAGAGATTTTGTCTCAAAAAGTGACAAAGACCATTTATAACCATTGGATTTAGAAGTGATCAAGGGTGGAGAATTGGTCTTGTAAAGTAACAAAGACCATTTATGACCATTGGATTTAGATTTAATCAATTGTGAAGATTTAGTCTTAAAAAGTGACAAAGACTAATTATGACCCTTGGATTAAAAGTAAGAAGGAGTAATCTTGATTCTTAATTTTGGAAACACATCTATTGGCTAGAATTTCAAGGAGAAAAATCTAATGGCCTAGATTAAGTCTTCTAAATCAAAAGTCTACCCAAATCCTAACCATTGAATTAATCAATGGCTAGAAATGCTCTAGATGGTGGCTAATAATGATGACAAATAATTAAATGCACAAGGAGAAGCATGCATGGAAGGGGATGGTTTTGGATTGTTTAGGAGACAAAGAAACAAAACTTTATGACCATTATTACATGTCATGGTCAATGGTGTATCATTATTGATCATTAGTGATCAATTTGCATTCAAGGAGAATGCATTGGAGGGGGGCTACGGTTTTGGTGGCTTAAGTGAGTAGCAAAGTTGAAGACCACCATTATTACTCATTCTTGGTCATTATTGATCAATTGCAAGAAGTTAAATAAAAGTAAGTCAATTTTTGATGACTTAGCACATATATCATATGGCCATGTACTACTTTTTGGAGACAAACTACTCATAATTGATTTGTTTGCATCCTTAGGAGATGACTTGAAGGGGGTGCACAGTTTTGAGAGGCCTTAAGGCCATAGAAAAAGTTTGAAGACCATTATTGCCATCCTTGGTCATCATTAAACATTTTCAAGAAGCTAAGTTACCAAGTTTTCTCTCCATTTCTCTTCTCCAAGCAAGTTTCGGTCAAGCACCTTAGAATCATAATCCAAATTTCTATCATTTCATCCAACTTGATTTTCTAAACCTAAACACCATTCTAAGAACATCTCTAGTTATGAGTTTTTCCAAAATCATTCATCTTGGGCTTCAAATCCAAGCTTCAAGTTTCTATCAAAAATAAAAAATTTCATCTTTGTGTTTCAAGAGAAACCATTCGGTCAAGACACTCAAAACCACCATCCAATCTCTTTTAATTTCATCCAACCATAGATCTTGAATCTACATGATATTCTAAGCAACTTTCATGTTGGAGATTTTCTCTAAATCATTCATCTTTATGGACTTCCTTCAAGATTAAAGTTATTGGGTTTTTTAGGTGAAGTGTAAGGAAACTTCATTTCTTCTTTCTTTTTCATGATCTAAACCATGTTTGATCCATGGTTCCTCTTAATCAAGCTTAGTATACTAATTTTTATGTATTTTGTTTTGTATTTGAGAAGCCCTTGGTGATGAAGGACTTGGAAAAAGAAGCAAAACAAAGAGCTTTTGAGGATCTTCAAGAGGTAAGAGGGAGATCCATCTCACCAACCAAGCATGGTGGTGAGAGATGGTCTTATATTTGATGGGTGTTGAATCCATGTGAGGATTCATATCCATGGTCATGTAATAATTTATATGTGTTTATGAGAAGCTTTGATTAATTGCTTTTATGCTTAATATGCTTTGCATGAGTTTATGATTTTGATGGTATGCTTATACTATGCATGATTATAATATGGCATGCTTTTGATATATATATATATATATATATATATATATATATATATATATATATATATATATATATATATATATATATATGGAAAGAAAATTAATTTTGGTCCTAATGGCCAAGGAAGAGCTACGGTTTTGATGCCCTTGATTAGGGTTCATGTTGAAATTTTTCAAGAATAAGGGAATTAATTTTTGATCCCTAGAACATGGTGAATTTCGGTTAAGACACCTCAAGATAGGTGTTCACAAAATTAATATTTTCTTGATGATGAAAATGGATGTTTAGAAAAAGCAAGGAAAATAAATAAAGAGTTTATTTTTCAAAGAGTACATGAGCACGGTTTTTGAAGGATTTTTATTGCTTTATTTTGTGTAAAAAGTTTCCAAGTGTTTTACTAAACATGAGATTTAAATGAAAATAGCAATGATGATTTTAAAGGATTTGTAAAGAAAGTGAAAACAGATTTGCAAAGAAAGTAAAAAATGGAAATGAACAAATGATTTGATTTTCAAAGACTATGAGTCTTACGTTTTTGTAAAGGATTTTTAATGGTTTTGTTTGTGTAAAACCATATTAATTTAAAAGAAAAAATATTTGATGGTTTCAATAGTCAAGTCCATGATTTTTTTAAAGGCTTGTAATGTCTTGATTTTTATGAACAAAGTGATTTTCAAAGTGAAAACGTAACTTGATTTAATACAAGGAATTTAGAAAGGGAATCAGAGTGTTTTTATCACTTGAGAGAATTTTGTAAACGAAAGACAAAGAGAGGTTGAACATGTTTGAACTCTAATTTATTTTGAAGAATGATTTTGGAAGTGATTTGAGAAAAATGGAGAATATAATGGTGATTTGAAGAGTTACTAACTTATAACTTATTTTTGAGTTTTGAAAGTACGTTAAAAAATGTTAAGTTTTGAAACGTCGATTTATATTAATAGAAAAGTGATTTTATGAATTATATTTTGGAAAAGGATTTCTTGAGTAAAGAAATGTGAAAAAAGATTTTCTTGAGTAAGAAAATATATTACATGAAGTATAAAGTTATATTATTTAAGAAAAGTTGAAAAAGGAATATTTGAAGGTTGAGAAATATTTTCTGTAATGAAATTGTGGTGAAAAAATTATTTACGTATCTTAAAAACATAATTTTAAAATACGTGGTTTTGAAATACAGTAAAATATTTCTAAGTGTTTGGAAATATAGTAAAATATTTCTATGCAATTTGGAATACGTTTAAATATTTCTACGCAATTTGAATTACGTTTAAATATTTTACGTAATTTGAATTACTATTGAAAAATCACTACATGATGGAAAAGTGATGAATTATTTTTACGTAATTGTGAAAATAGCAGAAAATCATTATGTGATTTGAAAAGTGTTTTAAATATTTTGAAAATGAAAGAAAATGATTTACGCGACTTAAAAGGATGATTTTTAAGTTACGCGATTTTTAAACAGTAAAAAAATACTATGCGATTTGAGAAACGTATATTTTTACGCGATTGAGAAAAACGTTGAAAAATTAGTACGTAATTTAAAAATGCAACAGAAGAGTTGCGGCATTTTGAAAACGTAACAAAAATGTTACGATATTGAAAAAACGTAACAAAAATATTTTGGAATTGTGAAAACGTAACAGAAGTGTCACGGTATTGTGAAAATATAACAAAAACGTTTCAAAATTTTGAAAACGTAACAGAAGTGTTACGGTATTTTGAAAACGTAATATAAACATTTTTGAATTGTGAAAACGTAACGGAAATGTTGCGCAATTTTGTGAAAACACGACGAAAGTGTTTTATAACTATGAAAATGTGATAACATGATTTTGCTGTTGAAAACAGTATAATTTGGTACAATTTATATACATTGAAAAGAGATGCCTATGATTGGATTTGGTGCATTATACATGCATTGGAAAAACATGCGTTGAGACATATGATACATTGAACTAATGAAATTGAAAAGATTTGGTCCTTTGGGGTTGGACTTGCACTGATATATTCGTGCATTGTATATGGCCCTTGTGGTTGAAGAGGGAATGAGAATTGATAGTGAGGTCTATGATGGATCTTGGGGGCGTCGAGGCGCAGCGGTCGACCAGTGGACAGCTGGCGAGTACCCTGTGCCACTTGGCGATGCAGTCCGTTGCAACGCATTGACGATACCCGACAAGAACACGATTCTTTTCAACAACTAGAAGATTGTCTTTGGGCTAAGGCTGACAATTGACAGAGCATTCTCCTCGAAATTGTGAAAACCTCCATGGAGTTGTTTTTGAAAAACTGAGTTTTTGAGCACATGCATAATCTGACATTTATATCTGTGTGATATATTAATTGAGGAATATTGGCTATGACAATTGTTTTGAATACTTGGATGATGATGATGATAATTAGACAATATTGAGGGCATTATCGTAATTGTTGTTTATGATAATTGAACTGATAAATGATTGGATGATGATAGTTGATTAATGTTGATGGTATGATATGTTGTTTGTGTTATCTCTGTGCTACCATGTTGGTATTGGCGTAGGTGATTTCACCTCTTTGTTATGTTATTTTGTTGTGTCTGTATTGTTAAAATCAAATAATAGAAGGATCAAGTTGTCTTAGACATAACGGGTAATGAATACTCTGAGATGGGTGACAACAATAAGGAGTGGACATTCAGGACTCGAAGGTGTGCAGTGTTGACAAAGAACAGATGTAGAACAAATGTCTGATGCAACAAGATGGATACACAACAAAATAAGTATAATAAGTTTTAACGTTAGTGTTGTACCGTGCTATTAAGTAGGACCCGTCATGGGGTTTGCTGCTGTTAAAAAAAAGAGTCTGTTAGTTTTATATTTCTCTTTAAATTATGAAATATTAATTAGTGTCAATATTGCATAATGAATAGTTGAAATATGATTTTCAATATTACCTAATATTTCCAGTAAATTTATGTTTCAGTAAAGAAGAAATTTTAAAACCCACTTTTTATAACTCAAACTTTGTGCGAATTTCTTTTCAGATTATAAGTCGGGAGTCGAAAATGTGATGCCCTAGGGAAGGTGTTACAAAGAGAAGAAATAAGAAAAATAGAAACTTGACCTTAAAGTTTGAAGCTTTGCCTTGGAAGACAATAGAGATGAAGATGGATTTTGAAGAAATATTCTAAATAGGAAGTGTAGAGGAGGTTGAAGCGAGTGTAGAAATGATATTGGTGAGGTTGAAAAAATGAAAGAGAATAGTCTCCTTAGGGGCTGCAAACCGTGAGGTGAGGGAGAGGAAGAAGAGAGAAAAAGGAGAAAAATGGAAGAGAAGCTTGAAGAGAGAGAAACTGTTAGATGAAAAATGATATTTTTGGGTGAAAATTGGTTAAGTGTGGGAAGCAAAATTGCTTCCCCTTGGGCACCAACAAGCCGCGGCAATGAGAGGGGAGAGAGAGGTGGAGAGGCTTCTCCAACAAGCCAAGGGCATACTTGTCTTTTGATGGTCAAAGCTTCTCAAAGAAACTTTGATTAAAATATACTAAATTTGAATAAAAATGGATTTGATTAGACATAAAGTGGATTACATTAGGATAATGTGATAGGATTTTTAATTCATGTTATTATCTAATGGACAATTGTTACAGTTGACAGAAGTCAGTATTAATTGTCCAGCGGATAAAATTACACAATGATTTATTATTCGGTCGAATAAAATTTTTCAAAAAATGTGAAACCTCATAAACCATGTCCAATCTCGGGTTTAGTAAGATCCCCCGTTGACGTTTCCACAGATCAAGATTCTCGAAAAAAATATCTCATTTTCCAGGCTCCGCTCAGTTTACACGTAAAACGAGTAATAATATTAAAATATTTCACGTTCTCAGAAAAATCTAATTTTTTTTTTAAAAATCACAAATATTATAAAATGCATATTTATAATAAAATAAATAAATTTTTGGGGTGTTACAACAAATATATATATATATATATATATATATATATATATATATATATATATATATATAACTTTTTGTTTGTCATGGCTCTACATAATCATTTGTATAAATGTTATAGGTTTAGTTTATTATATGAGTTAGAAGTAGCATGACTAGTATTTGTTGTTCTTATATATGTCAAGTATGTTGGGATATCAATATTGAGATGTTACACACTCCCTATTAATAGTCGTTGGATTAAGTAAAAACTAAATGAATAGCAGAGATTAAAAATGACTACCTACTCATCATGTAACTTAATGAAAGTTTATTATCACAAAATGCTCTCTAAAAAAATAATTAATTACAAGAAAAAACTCAAATTTAGAAACTGATAAAAAAAACCCAATCACTTAGCCACCGATCTCCACCACCCAAACCTATGAGATCCAAGCCACCGCCAACCGTCGATAGCCCATCGAACTAGCACCGCCACCCACGTTGCCGCTCTGCCATCACGAAGCCACGTGTTGATCAAGTCACCCAAGCTCTACCACGAAATGGCGCTGGAGCATCTGAACTTGGAGCGTTGATGGGGCTCTTCCAAAAGACCGAACTTGACGAGTCTCTGATGGCAAATCAATAGGTTTTCGGTGGTTGAGATTGGGCACAGATCTGGGCGGTGGGAGCAGAATGGTGCGCATTGGCTCGCGGTTAGCGATGGAAGAACGACGGAGGACGACATGAATCTGGTGGGGCGCAGAGTTGAGCGACCCTCCGGCAATGATGGACAACTGTGCGACATGGTGGCGATGTTGGCCCACAGCGATGAGGCGAATCTGATGTTGGCGGACTTTGGCTCGCGGCTGGCTTGGAGGGGCGATGAGGATTTGGGTGGCAGAGGATGGTGGGGTGGTTCTGGTGAGGCATGGTGGTGCTACTCGCGGATCTGGGAATGACAAAGGATGACTAGGTGGCTGGTAGCTTGTGCGTGTGGGGGTTCGCTCGATGGCGGTCGAGTGGTGTTTGTTGTAACACCCCTTTGGAGGATGTCACACATAAAAGAAAATAAAAGAAATAGAAATAAAATCTACCCAAGTTGTGAAATATTTGTTAAATATTATTACGGGTTGTAAAATAATTCGATAGACGAAATATGATATAAAAAGATAATACGGAAAATACGAAATAAAAAAAAACATCATCACTGATAATATACATATGGTTAAGTTATAAGTTGTACAAATAATTTACAACTAAGACTACAAATATTTAAACAAAAACGGTAAAGAAAGCAATAAAAGAGTTAATATATACTGACATCTGTTGACGCGCCCAAAAAAAAAAAAAAAAACATCATGGTTATCTAATCCTCGATGGATCACTATCACCTGAAAATGATCATCGGGGGATAAATATCCGGATGCCTCGACACACGGCGATAACGGGATCGCGCGGTCGATACGATGCTTATCTCACTAGGCTCGGGGTTTTCGGCACCCCAATAACGCCTAATGGATAAGGGCAACTCTAAGTGCAGAAATAACGTCGTCGTCATAACTGGCTCATCATCAAAACGATGACGTAGGATCACGGTCACACGTCCTGCATACGTCACCGAGTCACGGTCTCCTCGTAGATGCCAAGCCGAGCACCTCCATGAAATACCAGCTCTATGAATCCCAAAAATCTGGCGTCGCCATCCTCACAATCAATCCGGAGGATATGGATGATCGGATGGTTCTTGATCGTCAAGCGGTCGTTGCTTGCCGATCTTCCTCCTCTTCGGGTACACGATCTCAAGAGGCTGTTCCTCTTCCTCGAAGTCTTTACCGCGTAAAATAAATAAACAGAAAATACATATAACAAAGAGGTAAGACAACATAAAATCATCACAACATGGCCAATAAAAAGATGACAAACAATGTATACATACGAGTTCATGCAATACATAAAGCTTTAACAATTATAATAATTAATTGTAGTAAAATTTAAGTACCATCACAATATGTTACTTCTGAGATAAAACCTCACGAGATAAAATAAGAATTATAAATAAACAAACAAGATATAATAATCAATAATAACTTAACCGGATAAAATAAATAAATAAAATACGAGATAAAAATAAATAGATAAGATGGAAACAAATAGATATAGAGATAAAAATATAATAAAATCCTACTCCATGGAGCTAAACAAAACACACATGTATCGAGAGAGGAATGATTCGCAAAACCTAATAGTACCACGGCTGCCCCACCAACTATTATTGTTGCACACGTTGCGTCTATAGCCCCACGACACAGGAATCCATCAATCCAGGCGTGGTGTAGTTCACGGTCTCACGTTGTGGCACTACAGGCAAATGTACTACTAGATTTCACCAATCTCGATTAAATATAGTGTATGTCGAGTACCATAGTGTGCTATCGGTTTACCACGGCCCAGCGGAGCGACCAACTGTCCACATGTGGGATCCCGTACACTAAAGTCTCCAAGTTCATTAGAACAATGAACCACACTACGTTTATCGCATCGACAACACGATGTGATTCGTCTCGTCAACAAATCCACCAAATATATGGCACATATAACAGATAGATGGAAAGCACATGCGGGTTCACATTTTCCCGACAGCAAATAGATTATCAAAAAGCACATGCGGGTTCATATTTTCCGACAACTGACATAAAATAAATTTTTAAAAGCACATACGGGTTCACATTTTCCCGACAAAGATAAAATAAATTTTCAAAAGCACATACGGGTTCACATTTCCAAAACAAACATAAAATAAATTTTCAAAAGCACATACGGGTTCACATTTTCCGACAAAGACATAAAATAGACATAGTAACGGTCAATCGCGTAGAAATTTTATCGCATTTTCATAATTCCGTCGTTTTTACAAAGCGTTTAAAATCGGGTAAAGATATTTTTCTGTTTTTAAAATCGCGTAGCATTTTAATACGTTTTCTCAATCGCGTAGGATTTTTAAATCATTTTCTTATTCGAATGCCCTTAAAATTACCATTTAAACAGATAGAAATAGTATTTAGTACATTTAAACTACGTAGAATAATTTTTCATACCGCATACTGTCATTAGGATACTTTGACTATTCTATAGGTTCATTTTTACTAAAAATTGACAGCATTTTGTTTATAAACTTATAATAATGGTTTTCTAAATTTTTCATAAAATTTTCTATTTACCTAATTTTTTATCCATATCATTTAATTCTCTTTTGAAATCTCTAACATGCTTCAAAACCTAAAGTGAGCTATATGTTAGAAAATTTCTCAAAATTTCTGTATTTTACTTCCTAATGATAAAATCACTAGTTTTAATCCTTTAACTTAATTCTACTTAATTTGTTTCTTCAAAAATCATTATAGAAAATTTCTTGTTAACTTGTATTGTCTCTTTTTGATTGAAAAAGGTTTGAAATCAATTTTTAGAAATCATAATTACCTATAGTGGCATGTTGGCGAATTTTGTTAAAACTTTTTCATTTGATTTCTAAATCATGTCAAAGGTATTATCTTATCTAAATTCATTAAATCATGTTATGAAGTAATGATTTTGAATCAAATAAATCTTTTAGGCATGTTGGCCCAAAATGTACTAAATTTTTACCATTTGATTTATAAATTCCTTTTCTTTGATCAAAACCATTTAAAACCTTCTTATTTCTCCTAATCAATTAAGTTGCACTTTAGGAAAAATGAAGAGAACATTTTGGTCCTCACATTTTGGCATTGCCGTGAGCTAAGGAATGTGTTCTTTGGAACACTCATGCAAATTTACACATGTTATTCACATCCTAAACCTTATCATACAATTCTAACACATGCATTTATATCTCTAACACATGCAAAATATTTCTAACACATGCAAAATATTTCTAACACATAAAACCTAATTTAAAGCTTATAGACATACAATCAAAAGCTATTAGACATGCAAAATTATTACAATTACCAAATAAGAAAGCTACTAACACATAACACTTAAGCTACTAGCAACCACAAAAATTAACAAATACACATCAATAAACACACCACAACCGAATCCTTATGGATTCTACAAACAATCCATCTTCTTACCACCATCAAGGGATGATAAGAATTGTCTTCCTCTTACCTTAAATGAAGACAAAAAGCTTGCTTTCTCACCTCCTAGGTCACGGTTTTCACTCCACCAAACACCTAAAAATCTCAAACAAAACCTACATGTTACTAACCATGAAAAAGAAGCTAAACCATGGAAAAATCATGGCTTAGAGCTTTGAAAAAGAAGAGAGAAAAGAAAAGCATGAAATTTTACCTTCTAGGTAAAACTTTCAAAGTTGGTTTCCAAGCCCTAAATGGAAGAATTTGAAGAAACTTCCAACTACAAAGGTTCTTAGAATGGTGTTTAGGTTAAGGAAACTTGGTTAGAAAAAATTTTGGATGGTTGGAGTGTTAGGAAACTAGCTTGGCCGAATATGGTGAAGAAAATGGACAACAATGGTGGCTAGGGTTTTGAAGAGAGAGAAGAGAGAAAAGTGATGAAGATGGAAGGTGATTTTTGGCTTTCTCTCTCCAAATGGCCGTAGCCTTCATGTGTAAGGATGTGCATGGATTTGGCTTCATCCAAGCCATTGAACACATCAAAGGTCAAGATCAAATCTTGCTTAACAAGCTTTAATTCTATTGGTTGTTCATGGTGACTCACCTTGCTTAGTCACACAGTGTAATAAATGCTCTATTTGAGTCACTAAATTTGAGTCACTGATTCTGAAAGTTCTACGACTTACGGTGATTAATTAAGCTACCGATCTAACCGATTCGACTAATTGTGGGTCTCATAAAATATTTAGGGTCCACTTTGTCACTAAATTATCTTGACTAATAAAATAATATTATAATAATATAAAATTATTTTATTTGTGATTAAATCTAAAAATTAAAAGATTATTTTTAGTCTCATTCGAGAATCGGGTTAAGTAAGATCCCCCAATTCTAAATAATAAAATAAGATTTCCCAGGCCCGGAAAAATATTATTTTCTGCCTCGGAGCAAATCACACAAAAAGTCCATAAAAATTCACAGACGGTATTTTCGGGCATTAAATCAAGAAGAAAACAATTAAAAAGCAGACAAAACAGTAAAAGCGAAGACGTTCGGGACGTAACGGTCATTTTCCCATTTTTTCCCACAACGTAGGTAATCGTCCAAAACGTTCAAATAAAATATCCAGCAGTATTATTCAGTTGTATATCTTTCAGAAAAATTAATACAGTAGCTCAGAAAAATTTTTATTTTTCTGTCTCGAAACAAATTACGTAAAACGATCAAATAAAATTTGAGCCAAGTATTATCGTAATTGTTTTCATACTGTAAATCGAGAACAGAAAAATAGGGACACACGGTCATTCATACAAAAGCATGAAAAACGAGAAAATAGTACATTAAGAATATTTTCTAAAAATTGGGCGTTACAACTCTCCCAACAAATAAAAATTTCGTCCTCGAAATTCGATGTTCATTTAAACAAATGAGGATCTTGATCCTTCATTTTATCTTCCAGTTCCCAAGTAGCCTCACCGTCACATCATTCCATATGACTTTCACTAGCTCGATCATCTTCCCTCGAATTTGCTTTACCTTTTCGTCGTCCTCTATCCACGACGGGTAAAGTTTCGTAAGTCAAATTCTCCTTTAAGCGCACGTCATACGGGCACATTTGTATAACATGTGTCGGATCTGGTATATACTTCCGTAACTGAGACACATGAAACACGTCATGCAAATTGGATAGAAAAGGTGGCAAAGCAATCGATATGCTACAGGACCTATACGTCGGACAATCTGATATGGTCCAATGAATTTAGGAGTAAGCTTCTTCGACTTAATTACTCTTCCGACACCCGTCGTAGGAGTAACTCTTAGAAATACATGCTCACCCTCCTTAAACTCAAGAAATCGTCTTCGTTTGTCCGCATAACTCTTATGTCTGCTTTGTGCCGTCCTCATCTTCTCTTGTATCATCTTGACTTTATCGTAGTATGTTGTACAAGTTCGGTCCAACAGTCATACTCTCTCCATCTTGATACCAGCATAGCGGCGTTCGACATCGTCTTCCATACAATGCTTCATAAGGTGCCATTCCGATGCTTGTGTGAAAACTATTGTTGTAGGTGAATTCTATCAAAGATAAAAATTCATCCCAACTTCCCCGTTGTTCCAAAACACAAGCCCGTAACAAATCCTCCAAAAGGTGTATAGTTCTCTCATCGACCGTCAGTCTGCGGATGATACGCTGAACTCAGTCGTAACTTGGTTCCCATAGCTTCTTGCAAACTTCGCCAAAATCTTGACGTAAACCTCGGATCTCTGTCAGAAACTATACATGTAGGCACTCCATGTAATCTGACAATCTCGCTGATGTACAACTGGGTTAATCTTTCCAATGAATATTTAATATTGATTGGTAAGAAATGAGCCGATTTCGTAAGTCTATCGACTATAACCCATATCGAATCATGACCTCTCCTTGTCTTTGGCAAACCAGTAACGAAATCCATAGAAATGCTGTCCCATTTCCATTCTGGAATCGATAATGGTTGCAACCTTCCAGCTGGCCTTTGGTGTTCAACTTTTGATTTTTGACAAACTAGGCAAGTTGACACGCATCTAACTACATCACCTTTCATTCCATGCCACCAGAATAACTTCTTCAAGTCTTGGTACATTTTTGTTATGCCTGGATGCATACTTAATAGACTAGTATGGGCATGTTCCACAATATATCGCTCGGTTCTCGGTCACGAGGAATACGAGTTCTACCCGAAACCTCGAGAATTCCATCGGTTCCTTCTTTGAACTCTCTTGCCTCATTTTGCTTCATCTGCTCCCTTATTCCTTGTAAAAATTTATCGGCATTTTGCTTTTCCCTTATATCTTCCATCGGCTCGCTTGAGATAGTAACCATATTCATACGGATCTTTCCGTTTCCAACTCAACAAATGACCACTCATCTCTAAAGCTGTTCAATGAGCTCCTTTTCTTTAATCATCGGAGCGAGAGACACGATAATCTTTCTCGCTCAAGGCATCGGCCACGACATTCGCCTTACGGGGTGGTACAAAAGTTGAAAATCGTAGTCGTTCGAGAAATTCTAACCATCTTCGCTGCCTCATATTCAGCTCATTCTGGTCGTACAAGTACTTCAAACTCTTGTGATCACTGAAGATGTTGAACATTGCTCCATAGAGAAAATGCCTCCATATCTTCAAAGCAAAAACTACCGCAGCCAATTCCAAATCATGCGTAGGATAATTCTTTTCATGAACCTTCAATTGTCGAGAAGCATATGCCACCACGTTCCGATCTTGCATCAACACGCATCCTAGTCCTTGATAAGAAGCGTCACAATACACATCGAAAGATTTCGTCGAATATGGTAGGATCAACAGGTGCGATTGTTAATCTCTTCTTCAACTCTTGAAAAGCGGCTTCACGCTCTTAGTCCATTCAAAAGCTTGACTTTTCCTCGTCGATTGTGTAAGTGGTCCAGCAATCTTAGAAAAACCTTCGATAAATCTCCGATAATAACCAATGCAAGTCCAACAAAACTTCGAACACATTCTTGTCTTAGGTCTTTCCCTTTGTAAAACAGTCTCCACCTTCGATGGGTCCACCGCAATACCTTCTTTAGAAATTACGTGACCAAGAAATTGGACTTTTCCAACCGAACTCACACTTAGCCAACTTTGCATACAAGCTGCTTCTCTCTCAAAATCGAAGAACAACTTTCAGATGTTCAGCATGCTCTTCCTTCGATCGAGAATAGATCAGAATGTCATCGATAAAAACAACGACAAATCTGTCTAGATATGGACGAAATATCCTGTTCATATAATCCATAAATATGGCAGGAGCATTCGTCACCCGAATGGCATTACTTGATACTCATAATGTCCATAACGAGTTCGAAAAGCGGTCTTCGGCACATCTTCCCCTCTTACACGAATACGGTGATAACTGATCGCAAATTAATCTTGGAAAATATCACGGCTCCTCTTAATTGATCCATCAAATCGTCGATTCTTGGAAGCGGATATTTATTCTTGATAGTCACCTTGTTCAAGCTAGATAATCCACACAAAGTCGTGAAGTTCCATCATTCTTCTTGACCAAAAGCCTTTGGCGCACCCCATGGGGAAACGCTAGGTCGTACAAATTCTTTCTCCAACAGTTCCACCAATTGCTTCTTCGGCTCCTCCAACTCTACGGCGACATACGGTATGGTGCAATTGAGATAGGACACATTCCGTACTAAATCAATTGAGAATTCGATCTCCGCTCGGCGATAAACCAGTACATCGTCGGGAAAAACATCCAGGAAAGTCATTGACAACGGGAATAGTATTCACATCCTTCTCATTCTTAACTTCTAGAGAAGACAATACCGAGATATCCTGCGCTCCATCTCTCAACAAAGACTTGACCTTAACGGCGGTTAAGAATCCGGACTCTTCTTCCTTAGGAAAAACTATAGTTTTCTTTGCACAATCTATAAGGATATGGTTAGAACATAACCGGTCCATCCCTAAGATTACATCTATCTCAATAAGAGGCAAACAAATCAAATTGACCAAAAACAAACGGCCCTTCACAACAATAGGACAATCCAAACGGATCTTAGAAGTAACTACGGGTTTAGCGGTTAGGCGTAGATACACTCAACTTAACATTCGAGAAGACACGAGGCAACTTCGGTCTTTCCACACAATCATAAGCAATAAACGAGTGTATAGCACCCGAGTCATACAATACAGTCAGAAGGTTACCTCCGATTTCACCCTCTCCTTGAATAAGGTCATCAGATTGGGAAACTTCAGATCCCATCATTGTGTACACTCGCCCTCTAGATCTCGTTGAGTATTTCCATATTTTTGCTGATTAGTTTTAACATGACGAACAGCAGGTTTCTTCTCTGGTCGAGTACAATCCTTTGACATATGCCCAGGCTGTCCACAGTGTTGGTGTATGCCCTAGTGGCCAATACGTTTTGTTTATATTTACATACATTATATTATGCTATTTTATATGAGGCATTTCATTTATTATGTTCTTTTTTTTTTTTGGTAAACATGATAAAGTCCTTAGAATAGTAAATTTGATACCATAGGACATCAAGTGGATGACTTGATCGTGAGATCCTATTGGATAAAACACTATTCTTAAATGTCCCTAGTCAAGTATTATTGTTAATTAGGACAACAATAATGCTTTGAGACTAGTATGTGCGTAGACTGATGACCACATCTCACGGGTCATGGATATGAGATATCAAGTCTACACATGGATACATATTAGAGTAATGATGTATTGGACGGACCGCCATGAGAACGCTACGTGGATCGTTACGTGAGTGTCATAAGCAATTCTCATAGTGATAATGGTGTATGTGGTCCTTTGACCTGAAATCACTACGATTCCTACATGAGGAGTTGTGTGTTTTAATGCCATCAAACGTCATCGTAACAAGATGATTATAAAGTTGGTTATTAGACATACCGCGATACATGTGGAGGGATGTGAGTGACCTAGATGGGATTTGTCCCTCCTACATACTTGAAGTGATATCTTCGGGCCCCCCGATTGAGTGAGACTATGAAATGCATGGCCATGCTCAAATGAGTCAATATGAGATATTGATCTCATTTGTCATTACTATGTCTACTCGGGAATCGGGAAAGCGAAGATTGAACTAAACAAGGGTGACACGTTCCATGCCTTATGTTCAATTTGGATATACGGACAAAGGGACTAAACTACACGGAAACATTGGTCACGAGATAGGTTATGTCAAATCAACGACATTCTCATTACTTGGGTAGCAGTGATGTGTTGCTAGATACCGCTCCTTTGTTTGTAATATTAAAATGAGATTTTAATATTACTACCAACGTCATGAGAACCTGCAGGTCGCACACTTAGAACGAGACTAAATTGGAGTAATCAGAATCCAAGTTGGACTCGGATTCAATTGTGGGCCTAACTCATGACGGATGGGTTTAGGGTTGCACCACTTACCTTGCTACGCTTACACTCACTTAAGGCAGCCACTATTATAAATAGTACTTGCTAAGGGGGCTGCTACTAGGTTACATCACAACCCTAGCCGCACCTACGAGAAAGTGAGTGAGAGATAGTGAGGTCTTCTTCTCCTCTCTTCGCGGCTAGCACTACGAAACAGAGGCGTGACTCCTTTTGCAAGTACTGTTCGTGTGGATACCGCAAAAACATCGTCGCTATTACGGTGTTGGTGATTCACCTCGCTTGTGTCTGTCACGCTTCAAGAGGTAAAATTTTAAAAACCTCGGATTATGGATTTTTCGCATGGATCCTGTGAGGGAATTCTGTTATTCCGCTGCGAGACTTTGATCCGCAAATTCCCAACACACAGTTAAAACAGACATTTCCCTTGATCGTACAATCTGGAGATAGATGGCCCTTCTTACCGCACTTAAAACATGTCGGTGTAAACACCACTCTTTGTCCTGCTCCACCACTAGGTACACTCCCTCCAACTGGCAATCGCTGAGTCTGACTCCCTTGTGGTCTAGCATACGGCTTACGCAGAAACCGATTTGTATTGCTACCTCCACCTCTTTGAAACCTTGTCGGCCCAAAGTTCCGACTCCTTTGATCTCGCGACGGTTCAAGCTCCTCAAGCCGTGCACACGCGTCTACCAAAGTATGAAAATGATTCATCCTCGAGATATCACTCCCGCTTCAATTCTACTCTCAATCCGGACTCAAACTTAGACATTTCCATACCTCATCTTGTCGATTTTGAGCATAATCCGAAAATTGAGATAAACTTTCAAATTTTGTAGCGTACTCATTCCTTTGTCATGTTTCCTGTCGCAATCCAAGAAATTCCATCTCCTTGGCATGCCTAGCACTCGAGGAAAATACTTATCGAGAAAAGCATTAGAAAATACTTCCCGAGGTGATCTCAGTCCCTTGACTTGCAATACTCGGCGGACTCCTCTCCACCAATGTTCGCATCTCCTCTCAACATGAAAACAGCATAAGTTACTTTCTTTTCATCTGTACATCTCATCCCCTCAAAGATTCTTTCTAAATCTTGCATCCACTGACTCGCTTTCTCCGGATCCACCTCGCCTCTAAATTGTGGCGGATTATGGCGCCTAAATTCAGATAAATTTAGGGCATCAGCTGTAGCATCTTGCTGTTGGGCTGCTCTCAAATTTTCTTTGAGTAATCACTTCACCATCTGCCGCATAGCTTGCAATGGCAACCAACATCGGGTCCTCCTCACGATTTACGTTAGCACGTCCTCTACCTCTACCAGCCATCTTCTTTCTTCAAACATAACAAAACAAAGTTAGATACATCCTTCTAGATATTTCCGAAAGGATATAAATCACAAAGATCACAGAGAATCACACAGCACAAACAAAAACAGACCCAACCACAACCCCAAAAGACTCTAACTTGGGCTCTGATACCAACTAATGTAACACCCCTTTGGAGGATGTCACACATAAAAGAAAATAAAAGAAATAGAAATAAAATCTACCCAAGTTGTGAAATATTTGTTAAATATTATTACGGGTTGTAAAATAATTCCTGATAGACAGAAATATGATATAAAAAGATAATACGGAAAATACAAAATAAAAAAAAAAACATCATCATCCGATAATATACATATGGTTAAGTTATAAGTTGTACAAATAATTTACAACTAAGACTACAAATATTTAAACAAAAACAGTAAGAAAGCAATAAAAGAGTTAATATATACGAGACGTACATGTTGTGACGCCAAAAAAAAAAAACATCATGGTTATCTAATCCTCGATGGATCACTATCAGCCTGAAAATGATCATCAGGGGATAAATATCCCGGATGCCTCGACACACGGCGATAACGGGATCGCGCAGTCGATACGATGCTTATCTCACTAGGCTCAGGGTTTTCAGCACCCCAATAACGCCTAATGGATAAGGGCAACTCTAAGTGCGAAATAACGTCGTCGTCATAACGGGCTCATCATCAAAACGATGACGTAGGATCACGGTCACACGTCCTGCATACGTCACCGAGTCACGGTCTCCTCGTAGATGCCAAGCCAGAGCACCTCCATGAAATACCGGCTCTATGAATCCCAAAAATCTGGCGTCGCCATCCTCACAATCAATCCGGAGGATATGGATGATCGGATGGTTCTTGATCGTCAAGCGGGTCGTGCTTGCCGATCTTCCTCTCTTGAGGGTACACGATCTCAAGAGGCTGTTCCTCTTCCTCGAAGTCTTTACCGCGTAAAATAAATAAACAGAAAATACATATAACAAAGAGGTAAGACAACATAAAATCATCACAACATGGCCAATAAAAAGATGACAAACAATGTATACATACAGTTCATGCAATACATAAAGCTTTAACAATTATAATAATTAATTGTAGTAAAATTTAAGTACCATCACAATATGTTACTTCACGGATAAAACCTCACAGATAAAATAAGAATTATAAATAAACAAACAAGATATAATAATCAATAATACTTGATAACCGGATAAAATAAATAAATAAAATACGAGATAAAAATAAATAGATAAGATGGAAACAAATAGATATAGAGATAAAAAATATAATAAAATCCTACTCCATGGAGCTAAACAAAACACACATGTATCAGAGAGAGGAATGATTCGCAAAACCTAATAGTACCACGGCTGCCCCACCAACTATTGCTTTGTCACACGTTGCGTCTATAGCCCCACGACACGAGAATCCATCAATCCGGGCGTGGTGTAGTTCACGGTCTCACGTTGTGGCACTACGAGGCAAATGTACTACTAGATTTCACCAATCTCGATTAAATATAGTGTATGTCGAGTACCATAGTGTGCTATCGGTTTACCACGGCCCGGCGGAGCGACCAAGCTGTCCACATGTGGGATCCGTACACTAAAGTCTCCAAGTTCATTAGAACAATGAACCACACTACGTTTATCGCATCGACAACACGATGTGATTCGTCTCGTCAACAAATCCACCAAATATATGGCACATATAACAGATAGATGGAAAGCACATGCGGGTTCACATTTTTCCGACAAATGACAAATAGATTATCAAAAAGCACATGCGGGTTCACATTTTCAAACTGACATAAAATAAATTTTTAAAAGCACATGCGGGTTCACATTTTCCGACAACGACATAAAATAAATTTTCAAAAAGCACATGCGGGTTCACATTTTCCCGACAGCATAAAATAGACATAGTAACGGTCAATCGCGTAGAAATTTTATCGCATTTTCATAATTCCGTCGTTTTTACAAACGTTTAAAATCGGGTAAAGATATTTTTCTGTTTTTAAAATCGCGTAGCATTTTAATACGTTTTCTCAATCGCGTAGGATTTTTAAATCATTTTCTTATTCGAATGCCCTTAAAATTACCATTTAAACAGATAGAAATAGTATTTAGTACATTTAAACTACGTAGAATAATTTTTCATACCGCATCTTGTCATTAGGATACTTTGACTATTCTATAGGTTCATTTTTACTAAAAATTTGACATTTTGTTTATAAACTTATAATAATGGTTTTCTAAATTTTCCATAAAATTTTCTATTTACCTAATTTTTTATCCATATCATTTAATTCTCTTTTGAAATCTCTAACATGCTTCAAAACCTAAAGTGAGCTATATGTTAGAAAATTTCTCAAAATTTCTGTATTTTACTTCCTAATGATAAAATCACTAGTTTTAATCCTTTAACTTAATTCTACTTAATTTGTTTCTTCAAAAATCATTATAGAAAATTTCTTGTTAACTTGTATTGTCTCTTTTTGATTGAAAAAGGTTTGAAATCAATTTTTAGAAATCATAATTACCTATAGTGGCATGTTGGCCGAATTTTGTTAAAACTTTTTCATTTGATTTCTAAATCATGTCAAAGGTATTATCTTATCTAAATTCATTAAATCATGTTATGAAGTAATGATTTTGAATCAAATAAATCTTTTAGGCATGTTGGCCCAAAATGTACTAAATTTTTACCATTTGATTTATAAATTCCTTTTCTTTGATCAAAACCATTTAAAACCTTCTTATTTCTCCTAATCAATTAAGTTGCACTTTAGGAAAAATGAAGAGAACATTTTGGTCCTCACATTTTGGCATTGCCGTGAGCTAAGGAATGTGTTCTTTGGAACACTCATGCAAATTTACACATGTTATTCACATCATAAACCTTATCATACAATTCTAACACATGCATTTATCTCTCTAACACATGCAAAATATTTCTAACACATACAAAATATTTCTAACACATAAAACCTAATTTAAAGCTTATAGACATACAATCAAAAGCTATTAGACATGCAAAATTATTACAATTACCAAATAAGAAAGCTACTAACACATAACACTTAAGCTACTAGCAACCACAAAAATTAACAAATACACATCAATAAACACACCACAACCGAATCCTTATGGATTCTACAAACAATCCATCTTCTTACCACCATCAAGGGATGATAAGAATTGTCTTCCTCTTACCTTAAATGAAGACAAAAAGCTTGCTTTCTCACCTCTAGAGTCACGGTTTTCACTCCACCAAACACCTAAAAATCTCAAACAAAACCTACATGTTACTAACCATGAAAAAGAAGCTAAACCATGGAAAAATCATGGCTTAGAGCTTTGAAAAAGAAGAGAGAAAAGAAAAGCATGAAATTTTACCTTCTAGGTAAAACTTTCAAAGTTGGTTTCAAGCCCTAAATGGAAGAATTTGAAGAAACTTCCAACTACAAAGGTTCTTAGAATGGTGTTTAGGTTAAGGAAACTTGGTTAGAAAAAATTTGGATGGTTGGAGTGTTAGGAAACTAGCTTGGCGAATATGGTGAAGAAAATGGACAACAATGGTGGCTAGGGTTTTGAAAGAGAGAAGAGAGAAAAGTGATGAAGATGGAAGGTGATTTTTGGCTTTTCTCTCCAAATGGCCGTAGCCTTCATGTGTAAGGATGTGCATGGATTTGGCTTCATCCAAGCCATTGAACACATCAAAGGTCAAGATCAAATCTTGCTTAACAAGCTTTAATTCTATTGGTTGTTCATGGTGACTCACCTTGCTTAGTCACACGGTGTAATAAATGCTTTCTTGAGTCAATAGTTGTCGGTCACTGTTCTGGAAAGTTCTACGAACTACGGTGATTAATTAAGCTACCGATCTACTGCGTTTGGCTAATTGTGGGTCCCGCAAAATATTTAGGGTCCATTTGTCACTAAATTATCTTGACTAATAAAATAATATTATAATAATATAAAATTATTTTATTTGCGATTAAATCTAAAAATTAAAAGATTATTTTTAGTATCATTCAGAATCGAGTTAAGTAAGATCCCCCAATTCTAAATAATAAAATAAGATTTCCCCGGCCCGGAAAAATATTATTTTCCTGCCTCGGAGCAAATCACACAAAAAGTCCATAAAAATTCACAGACAGTATTTTCAGGCATTAAATCAAGAAGAAAACAATTAAAAACAGACAAAAACAATAAAACAATACGTTCGGGACGTAACGGTCATTTTCCCATTTTTTCCCACAACGTAGGTAATCGTCCAAAACGTTCAAATAAAATATCCAGAAGTATTATTTAATTTGTATATCTTTCGAGAAAAATTAATACTGATGGCTTCGAGAAAAATTTTTATTTCTTGTCTCGAAACAAATTACGTAAACGATCAAATAAAATTTGAGCCAGGTATTATCGTAATTGTTTTCATACGGAAATCGAGAAACCAGAAAAATAGGGACACAGCGGTCATTCATACAAAAGCATGAAAAACAGAAAACAGTACATTAAGAATATTTTCTAAAAATTAAGGCGTTACAGCTGTGGTTCGATGGGGGTGTCTTGGATCTCAGGTTTAGGTGGTGCATTTGTTTGGTTTATGGGTTTAGAGTTTTTTCTGCTTGGTTTCTAGATTATCTAATTTTGTTGGTCATTTTCCAAATTATCTCATTATTTGATTTGCATCTTTGATACTCAAATTTTGTTAGTCAAAGGAGTTGATGAGGTTCCGACTTAGGAGCTCACCAGAAAATGGATTCCAAATTGCTGGAATCTGACCGACCAATTGAGTTGGCTAGAGTTGAGTTGGCTAGTGTTTGGAGAGGTTAAAAAAGAATATGGTAGATGGATTGGATAAAAATATGATAAAAGTTATAAGACTAATAGATAAATAATTGAGTGAGCTATTTTATAAATAAGTAAAACTTGCAATAGCAAGATTTTTTAGGAGCCCATCCATGGACCCATCCTGGTCCTCGTCAAAAGCTACATTTTTTTTTCTCTTATTCTCTTTCACTTCACCACATCATCTATTTCTTGAGTTTATCACTTTATCTAATATGGATTTCAAATTACATGCTCTATTAATAAATCAACAATAATAAATTATTAGTTTATTAATTAAAAAATTAACAATTAAGATTTATTATTTAAAATTCAATAAATTTTATTTAATAATATTTATATTCATATACAAATTTAATTAAATTACTTTTTTATAAATAATTATATATAAAATTTTTTATAAATTTTAATTAATAATATTTATATACATTCACATTTCCATATAAATTCTATCAAATGAAAAAAAAGTAATACATATGTAAACTTAAACATAATGAGTCTATAATAGTAAGCTCTCCGCTGTTTCTTCTTTTAATTTTTTTTTTTTCAAATTTTGAATGATTCTTCCTTCCTCTTCTTTCCTTTTCTTTTTCTGTTTCATTCTTCTTTTTCATTCCCGTTCTTCACTACCTATGATGATTGATTCAGAGGTGAAGGAAAACACGTGCGAAGGTTGGTCTTCTCCCACAAGGTACTACATATGGCTATGGCTATGCAAAGCGGCACCTCTTCACAAGGTACAGGGTGCCAGAACTTCCACATCACTATTCTTCCTCTATCTGTTGCCGTGGCTACGGATATGCAAAGTGGACGCGGGATCTCCAACAACCTCAACATAGTTGGAGCCGGTACGCTACTTTTCTCTCTCTCTCTCTCTCTGAATCGCATATGAACATCCATATTATATGTTTTTAATCTGATTCCACTGTGTTTGTTGTCAGGTTACATCGGCATCGCCCTCATCAAGAACGGTAAATTATCCGATCTGACTGGCGAGCTCCATGTACAAAATTCCAATTCCACTCCCTCCTTCACTTTCTTCTTCATCTAATATTTTTTTTTTCATTTTTTAATTTTTAAATCCGTATTAAAAAAATTGTACAATTGCTTTTCTATTTTTTATTTATTTTTGCAGTAATGGATTTTGTGCAGCGTAATTCAAATTGAGGAGATTGTATATAGACGAGTGATAATTTGTACGAGATGGGAATCATAGGGCTTCAGAAAATTCCCTTTTTTATTTTTTTTGAATTTCATCTGATTATTATTGGTAGTCGTAACAATAAATGGCTTGGGTTCCCACTTCCCACATATTTGGAGTTCGGTCGCTTATATGTCTAACGAAAATCTCCAATTATTGTCCACCTTCAGTATTTTGTTGATTCACCGAGAGAATTTAAAATTTGAAATTAAAGCTGAAGCGTTAAATACGGCGTAAAACTTGTGAATCGTACGCCAAGACAAGATTTACAGTTAATACATATAAGTTTACGGTGAAGCTTTTCACGCTAAGACAAAACTTGTGAATCTTGTACAAGACAAGATTTTTAATACATTAAGAATAAGTAGTTAATCAAGTATAAGTTTACGGTTCACTGTTCACGCTGACAAAACTTGTGAATGCATGGCGACAAATAACTTCAGTTAATACATTATGAATAAGTGGTTAATCGGTATAAGTTTACAGTGAATCCAAGAAAGAGTTCTCGATAATCGTAAGTGGTTAATACGTTAGGAATAAGTGGTTAATCAGTATAAGTTTGGTTAATACAGAAATAAGTGGTTAATCTATATCAGTTTCTTGTGAATCTGAGAAAGAGTTCCCAATAATGAATAAGTGGTTAATACGTTAGTAATAAGTGGTTAATCAGTATAGGTTTCTGGTGAATCCAAGAAAGAGTTCCCAATAATGAGTAAGTGGTTAATACGTTAAGAATAAGTAGTTAATCAATATAAGTTTCTGGTGAATCCAAGAAAAAGTTCTCAATAATGAGTAAGTGGTTAATACGTTAGGAATAAGTAGTTAATCAGTATCAGTTTCTGGTGAATCCAAAAAGCGAGAAATAAGAAGCGAGAAATTAAAATATTGACATACAAAAAAGTCAACAAACATACGTACGGAAACATACGGTGGAGGAAAGTTGGAGTATTTTCGTTGGACGAAAAACGTTTTCCTTTGGAGTTTATCTTAAACTAGAGCTAATTAGTTATTTTAGTAGTCAGTGTGGGTTTTCTTCAGTCCCGATAGTTGAAATGGGATGAGTGAATACGCTCTCTTCGTCTCACCACGCTGATGGCACAGTGCTTCTTTGCTTCTCCAATCGAGATTTGGTGTTGGATATGTTTTCTAAGATTCTAATCGAAGAGAAAAAAGGGATCATCATCTCAAAGAAAGTGTTGGCTTTCGACGAGTTGGGAAGGCCATTCA
The DNA here is from genome assembly GCA_029884605.1 of Ormosia emarginata. NCBI lineage: Eukaryota > Viridiplantae > Streptophyta > Magnoliopsida > Fabales > Fabaceae > Ormosia > Ormosia emarginata. Next base: position 2,532,818 of record JAQQTP010000063.1, read on the forward strand.
TAATCTTGAAGGAGCAGGAGTAGAAGGCCGTTCACCATCAGTCAGTTGGTCTCTCTCTCGAATTTTTTATAACGACTGATTTGGCTCATGGCTGTGTGGTTTGTTGTTTGATATTAAGATTGAATAGAGCAGCTTTTTGCGTGATTTAGTTGCAATTTTTGTTTTCCACTTTTATTTATCTTTTTATTTTTCACCCCTATAGATCCATGCCTCTGTGGGCTGTATGAAATGAAACCGTAGTGATTTTGCATTACTTGGAAAGATGAATGCTTCTATTACAAAAAAGGGTTTAAGGGTAACACTATTTCCACATTCATTCCTTAGTTGGAGACTCCTCAATCACTTAACTAAATACAAGTTTGTTGTTTGAAGTGGCTGCCATTGAGTACTTGCATATGACAACCCATTTGGTGTGGTTCTTAGCTGTATTCTGTAAGTATTATGCATTAATTTTTCTCTATGTATTGTAAATTGAACCTACGTTTGTATTTGCACTTCATGAGTTAGTTAATACCTTACATGGGTATGTTGAACATGGACACGACACAATAGATATCCACCTTATCACTTAAATGATTAAACTGTCTGAAGAGAATCACAGACATAGTTGTTTAGAAAAGTATGAATTTGGGATCCTAAGTAGACACTTTATTTTATCAACTATCATATAGTTTTTTTTTTTTTGGATAAAAAAAGAAATATTATTAGAAGAGAAGAAGAAAGTACAAAGAATGAGGATAAGGAATCCTCACAACCAAAAAACAAAAAGAAACAACTAGAACTTATGTGGGAAAATCATGCAACAAGTCATGCCAATCCCTTTGCATATGCCAAAAGAGTAATCCTATCTCAAATGAAGTCTAGAGTCAAAAAAGAGTCCTTGAAAATTTTAGCATTTCTTTCCAATCAAACACACCAAAGAATAGCATAAACAGAGTACTTCCATAAGATCTTTGCTTCTTTACGAGTACCACGAAAATCTCTGAACTTGATAAGGAGAAACAGATGCAAGTCCGTAGGGCAAACTCAAGACTCTCTAGAGATCCCAAATAGTCTATTCCAAAAATAATTAGCCGCATAACAACACAAAAAGAGATGAGTCCCGGATTCTAAATTTGATCCACACATCATACACATATTTGGAGACAAAACAACGAGAGGCCTGCGTTTCTAAAGCATGTCATTAGTGTTGATCTTGTTATCATTTTTATGAATTAACTATAAAAAAATACTATCTAATATTTCACTTAATAATTATTAAATCATTTTGTGTAAAGTGTTTAACAAGAAGTCATTTTGTATAAGCATTAAGCTCCTGGGCCTTAAAAATAGAACATCAATAGGAATGGCAACAGTGTTTTGCACTGCAGAAAAGAGTGTATATGGCAATTGGGGTTCTGAAGATGATAAAATTGAAGCATGAAAACAGAAAGAGTAATTGTATTTACTTTATAAACAATGCATGGAAACTGAGAACTCTGGAGGTTCTCACAGCTTCAACGCAAAGGCTTTTATTAAAGAAGTGATTGACATTGCACATCAACATGATGTTTATGTTAGTACAGGTGAGTGGGTTGAGCATATGATTTGTAAAGGTACATCAAGTTTCAAAAAATATGTGGTGGTCTAAGCTGATTGAATACCTTTTGTCTATGATGATTTTTTTTTTCTTTTGATTGCTGGAGTAGTGGTTTAGATGATTTTATTTTTATCTTTTTTTCTATCTTATAACAGAATCTGAGTCTCAATCATCTCTCTCTCTCTCCTTCGTCCCATAAGAGTGCTCCGCTTGAAGTGCTCTGTTGTCACCCTCATTGACGACCTCAAATGTTTGCAAATAGAGGTGTGGCCACCCTGCATTCAAGGTTCTGAACCTTTCTCTTCAATTCTCATTCCACTCGAGCCAAGAAATTGATGACGGCAACACATGAAGTATTTTAATATTTTAATACTTTGAAGTGTTTTCATTCAACCCGTAAGAATCATGTATGGTTGAGCAACAAAAGTGTGTTCTTTCAATTTTCACAACTTTTTAATTTTAACTTCATTTCTTATTTTTTTGGATACTAACAATCACTCTCTTGCTGTTATTAGCCATCGTTCAATTTATTAACTTGCACCATTTTTGGACATAATTTTCATCTGTGTAAGAGTGGTAGCTCTCTGTTAATAAAAGTTTCAAGAAGTAACGCAACTAGGTGATGGAGAGACCCCAGGTTAAATTCTGATTTGTTTCTTTTTCTTTTCAAAATGCTGATTTGTAGCTGAGGCTTCCATTTTTTATGTCACTGATAATGTTGAGTTCGTGCTTCGTGGTTCTTCTTTGCGTCCGCCAGCTTATCACTGATGAAGCTCCTTCTGAAAGTGCTCTAGTGCTTCTTTGGCTTTGCAACTCTTTTTTCCCATTATTTTTACTTAAAAATCGGTGTCCGTTCTCTCTCTAAAGTTGATTTTGATAGATGCCATATTTGTCCTCTAAAACAAAGGGTGTGAATTTCTTTGACCTCTTTTTTGTAAATTTCGTTCATTTTAGATGATTGTTGGTTTAAGTTTCTACTTGGGTTTTTTTCCTAGAATGAAATTGCTATATGATAAGCTCTCTAATATATTATTCACATAAAAAATGTAATAAATACCCTAGTTTTCTTCCTTTTAAGATTTAAAAATAATGAAAGTTGGTAATTATAGTTTCGTAGCATCTCTTAAATGATGTTATATATATATAGGCAAGTAATTGGTCAAGTCTTTGTTGCCAATATATAGGCAAAATTTTACTTGCAAAATTCTTCTCTTAGATTAATAATTAGTAGTGTATTTTCAGTCAACGTACACAATTTGGAGGTTGTGGGACAATTACCTTGATGTCTTGAAGGACTACTCACATCTATCTATCTATCTATAAACGATACAATTAGGGATGGTTAACTTCTATTGTTCATTAACTATTCATTCCACATGGTTGTCTCCTACTGCTCACACGCTTGGTTGACACTTTTCACTCCTCACCTGTGCTGATTTTATGAGTGTTCCTATTGGAGATCTCATACAATCGAATTTTGCAAAGACTGGAAATGTTATTATTTTAAAAAGTTAAAATAGGTGTTAGGATAGGGGTTGCGGGTTAGGTGGGATTAGCAGGGTGTTATCATGGGATTAGACAGTGAAGGAAACTTTCTGTGAAGGAAGAGTGTAAAAGAAGGCTATGAATCCTATGGAAAAGTCTCTGTAAAGTGGCGAAAATGAGAAGCCACTGACAACAACTAAAAAAATGAGGATGCGTATACGCCATTCATGAATAACCAACATTTTTAAGTCCATATTTGTGAATGGCAAGGATATTGGTGGATCTGATCGCAAGTCCATTTCAGGAAAAAATCCATTTCAAAGGAATAATCATCATTCAATAGAAAGGTGGTCAATTCTCAGATCAAGTCTTTTCTCTTCTTGAAATAGAAGTTCATTTTATATCCTTTATTAAAAATTATTTGAATGATCAAATCATTCATCAAATCTTATCAAAATCTCAAGTTCATATCAAGAAATCTCATTAATCAATATTCATGAATCAAATCATAGTTCATTTCATCAAATCTCATGAAATCAAATCATGATTCATATCATCAAATCTTGAGTCATCAAATTGTAAATCATTTTATCGAATCTCATGAAGTCTCGTTTTTATCATCAATTATCAAATTCATATCAAAATCTCATTTCTCAAGATTTATATCTCAAATCATTAAGATACATGTCTTATCAATGCTAGCATCATAAAATCATTCATTTGGTAGTAGTCTACTTTCAGATTGGTGCACATCAACCTATTTATGACAATCAATTTGTCAAACAGGACTACCTTAGGTAACTAGGTCATATCTATCTTAGTATAATAAAGAGGACACACAGAAATCATCTGTTTAGAACTGAAGGTAGATTTCAAACTATCATGACAGAGAGGACACACATAAATCCCCACAATATCATTCATCAGGGATAGAGAGAGAGGTAGATCATTACTCAAACTATCCAGGATTTAGGATTACCCAAAGTAGTGAAGTCATCCTCTACAACTTGATGTTTAGGAAAGCTTGGGTAAAAAGGGAGGTCTTCCTCAACCTTTATTACTCTGGTATAGAGAAATTCTCATATTCTCTTACCATTATCCAATCCTTACCTAGTATAAGGTTTATCCAAAATCCAAATTAACCTAATTCCACAAAGGGATATCTATGAGAGAAAACCATTTTTCATCTAATCTCTTTAATCATCATATCATCAATCATGCAAAGATATGCATATCTTAGTTTTTCTCATCATAAGTATTTCAAATTCATCAAACAATCTCATAATCATGACATAAGGCATTAATACTTTACTATCTTATCAATCCAGTATTATTGTATTCCATTATATCATTTTATGCCAAAACATCATGCATTTCATAGCAAAAATACACAAAGACAAGATTTAAGAAAAAAATTACAAATCTGGAAGATGTTGCAAAGTTTTGATGTGGCTTCACTCTCCAAGTGTGTCGCGGCTTCAAATTTTAATTGGGTGCCGTGGCACCTCATTTGGTTTGTGTCGTGGCCTCTCCAAGTGTGCCTGGGCTGAAAATTTTGATTTCCAGAGACTTGGGTGTCGCGGCTCTCCCTATGCTATGTCGTGGCTTCTCTTGCAATTTCTAGGTTTCAAGGAAACATCAGCAGTTTGTGATTCATCAAGAAATACCACTCAAAATCTCACCATATCATCAAGTTCTTCATATATAAGCATCCAAAAATACATTTTAAACAACAAATCAAATATGGGTTTTAACCCATTTTTAAATCTCATGGTTTAACATGTATCAAAATCAAAGTTAGAGGCTTGAACTCATCAACAAAAACACAAAATATCATCTTATTCATCATCTCAAATCTCAACCAAAATCATGAATTTATCATTCTCAAATCAAAAGAAAAGATGAACAAGTGAGGAAAACCCCAACCTAATTTGATGTGACTTTCTTCTTTCCTTTCTTGTCTTTCTTCCCTCTATAGTTCATGTGGGACTTTGTTTCTTTTCTCCCTTTTGCCAACAGCGTGAGAACGTGACAATGGAAAGTGAGGAACCGAAATGTGAGAATGAGAGAATGAGAAAGAGAGAAAGGGGTAGCGTGAATGAGTGGTGAGAAATGAGAGAAAACAATCAAAATATCTTGGGTTTGGTGGGCTTCCAGCAGGAAGCTATAGTGGAAAATGTGGGAGAAAATTCTCAAAATGAAATTCAATTGTAAATCTTATATCTGTTAAAGATTATTTAATTTCTCATAAATGAATTTTTTAAACTTATAATAAAAAATTCTAAGATTTCATCTTATTTTTTTCTTTATCATACCACTATTTTTTTATACTGCAATATTAATATCTCAAGTTTTAGTATTCTTTTATGGGTTAAATTACACCTATAAAATCGAATTAAGAAGCTTTCGAATGCCCATTATCATCCCTTAAACTTAAAAATAAATATTTCATATTTATTTTTATTTTTATAGCTATTTAAGCTAAATCTTAAATTTTTTTAAATTATTTCTCAACTTTAAGTATTATAAATTTATGCTCAATTCAATTCAAATAATTTTCAAAATTTTTAAGTAACTTATACCAATCTTTATTGAATTCCTACGACCTGATTAAATCTATTAGGTTTGAGAGAATGTTACACTCTACACTGCATTCATGTCCTTTTCTTCCTTTGTTTTTGTTGTGCGACGCAATATGTTGTTGCGCTTTTCTCCATTTTGTGCCCTCGGCTTCCGCAGTGTTGTCCTATATATAAGGTGCATATTTTCCTTTAATTAGATTTAGCAATTATCCCACTGCGTGATGCGTGTAACAACCTTCCTGGCCCAATAAGTCCTAAATAATGTTATATAAACTTAATAATACTAGTAAGAGATTATCTGTTAACTCAAGTAATTTTTTGAATTAGTTTGAGCGTAATTCTATAATACTGAATATAAGAGAATAATTAAAATATTTATTGAATAAGTTGATATGATAAAAATAAATATGAAAAATTTATTTCCTAGCTAAGAACCATTGATAAGAGTTGTAAAAAATTTTCGAGAATCAACAAAGTAAGTCTGATATTTTTAAAGATACCCCTAAAAAATAGTCAGGACAGTTAAGTAACTCAGAAAATTATGAAATTTTATAGAGATGATAAGTAAAATATTAAGTATATTTTAGTAAGGAAAATAATTTAAGGTAGACATATTTACCTATTTTACAGGTTCAATTTAATTTGAGAATGTAGTACAACTTATTTAATGAATATCAGTATATGAAAAGTTATGAAAAAATAGATTTGAGGACTAAGATAAGTCCTAAAATTTTTCAAAACACTTATGGTAACTTGAAAACTCAATTTTGAAAGACTAAAATGTACGTACATTTTTAAAAGTTTTACCAAGAAATTTTAATCATTTTTTTATGCCACCACTTGCCAAACTTTTTCTCAAATCCTCTAGATATTTCTATCACTCTTAACTCACATTCTCACTCGGTGGAAAATAGAAAGAAGAGAAGCAAAATATAACAGCAACTTTGTGAGAAAAGGAGAGGAAATAAGAGAGAAAAAAGAAGAAAATTAAAGAGAAAACAAGAAACCAAGGGCTAGGAAATTAAGGTAGGGGATACTTGTCTCAACTTGCTATTTTCTTGCTTCATGATGCTGTTTTTCGTTTATAGTTTTGGGTGAAAATTCTGTTATTGGTTGTACAAATTTGAGGCATTAATTCATGAACAAATTATGAGAGAATAGGCATTCTTGGTTTTTAATTTGTTCTTCTTCATCCATAGAACCTTGAATAAAGTTTAGAACTTGTTTGTGATAAGCTTATTGCCAACCCTTACCTTAGTGATACTCAATGTAACACCTCGAATTTTATTTTTTCTGAATATCTGTGAATTTTATAATTTTTATGATTTTTATGAATTTTTCTAAATTTTTTATTTTTTTAATATTATTTTGAGCTGTTTGTGGGTCCGGGACGGGCTCAGAAAAATAAAAATTTTTCTGGGCCAGAAAATTTTGTGTTATTAACCTGGGGTCGAGGGATCTTACTAAACCCGAAACTAGAAACAGTTTTTGAAATTTTCTTTTATAGTGATTCTATTATCCGTTGGACAATAAATACTGATTTTCTGTAGACAGTAACTTTTGTTTATTAGGTAATAGCTATTAGAAAAGTATCTTACTAGTTATTCAAAGTTAGTGGATACGACACCTTTAATGGTGAACCCATGAGAAGCTAGTCTTCTTGTAAAGAACCAATAGAAACAAGTCAACAATAAAGACTTGAATTTTTAGTGTTACACCATTGGATGGAAGACTTGGAAGGTGAAAACTTGGACCACCTTTTGGCTTAAGGAAGCCCACGGCCAAGACACAAATTGGAGAGGAATTCAATGGCTTAAAATTCATTCTTATCTTTGTAGTAATATCTTACCTCCACAAATATCTACATAGAAAATATCAACATAAAATATGTCACTCTTCTCTCCATTCACTCCATGGAAATAGCTATAGGGAAGGGTCTTGAATTTCATTTAATTCTATCATTCATCTTCATCTTTTACTCAAAAGAAAACTATCACAAAAGCTCTCAAATTCTCTCTCACTTTTCTCCCTAACCCCACGGCCAAACCCCCTACACCCTACCTCCACTCTTCAACAATTTCAACCAACCTTATTTCTAGCATCCTTACCTAATTCTAAGACACTCTTATGTAGTAACTTTCACCAAAATCATTCATCTTTAAGGAGTTCTTTGAAAACTCAAGTTCTAAGGTTTTAAGGTGAAGTTCATGGAAACTTCACTATTTGTTTCATCTTTATGCTCTAGGCCATAATATGATCCATGGTCTTCTTATATAAGCTTTAGATATTAATATATTTGTGTTTGTTTTTGGTTTCAAGAACCTCTTGGTGGTGAAGGATTGATTCAAGAAGCAAACCAAGGAGCTTTGGAGGATCGTCTCCAAGGTAAGAAAGAGATTTAACCTCACCAACCATTCATGATGGTGAGGGACAAAATTGTGATTTGTGATGGCAAATCTATGTGAGGATTTATCCATCTTGTGGTGTAAATTATTTATTTGTGCTTGCTTTGGTTATGAGTTTTATGATTTATGCATGTTGTATGGTATGTGATTTTATAGCTTTTATATTATGTATGAAATTGTTAGAATAGATTATTAATGCTTGATGTATATGGCAAGATGTGATTCATGTTGGAAAGGAAACAATTTTTGGTCTCCAAAGGACCATGAGGCTCACGACTTATACACTTCAAAATGAGTGTTCTAAGTTGAAAATATTTCATGATTAGTAAAATTAGATGATTAAGAAGCAAAGAAATGGATTAATAAAGTTTGGTCCCAAAGACCACATGGCTCACGGCCATGAAGTTCAAATAAGGTGATTTTGCACAAAAATAAATTATTAAGGATGAATTTAGATGATTTATGTAACACCCTCCGTAGGGCGTCACATTTTAAAATAAAAATAAAAATAAATAAATCTTAAAACTAATTAAAATTATTTTATAAAAGCTTTGAGTTTCAAAATATGGATTTTAAAATTTCTTATTGCGGAAATACAAACTTACCGAAAATTTTAAGTAAAATGGAAATTAAATTTAACAGATTAACATACACATCACCAATCATTTCATGTAAGTTAAAACGTAAAGACTCGAGAGAAACAATAGTAAACCCAAAGACGGTACTACCAATAGCACGGTAATAACACTAACGAGAAAAATTCAACCTACATAGTCTGTTTCTTCACCAATCGCATCTTGTTGAAACTTGTAAGACCACTCAATGACGCCGCCACCATCTTCGAATATTGTCTCCCTAGGGTTAAGAATGTGCTCGCCTACTATACGACTAATTCAAGAATACAAACCAAACAAATACAACACAAGAAAGAGGTGAGAATATCAAAGACGGTAGTAAAGAATAATACGAATGACAAAGTCATTCCATACATATGAGATAATCACAATTATAGTCATGTTATCAAATATTTCTAATATGCATACAACCTAATAAAATAAACAAGAATAACATTATCGGGATAGATATAACAATTCATACCATATAAAATATCATAACAAGGTACAATAAAAATAAAGATTAAATTCAATAACAACAATATTTCAGCAGAACAAAAATACAATAATGCACAGACAAAATACAACATATAAACAATTAATATAGATATGAAAGATCACAAATAAAAATATCACGGAGATATAACACAAATAAAGAAAACCACATAGATAAATCAATCTCACAGATAAAATAAGATAAGAAATGGACAACTAACATAAAAATTATCGATAAATATAAATAGAGAAAATGTAAAAACATCCAAGATATTACCAGATAAAGATAAATAGAGAAAATGGAATATTATCCAAGATATAATCAAATACACCAAAACACAACCCTACTCCATGGAGCTAAACCCAAACAGATATCGAGAGAATGACTTGCAAAATCTATTAGTACCATCACTTGCCCAACCAACTATTACGCGGTCACATCGCATGGCATCAATAGCCTACGCAAAGACTGGGAATCCACCATCCAGGCGTAGTATTAGTTCACGGTCTCCCGTTGTGGCACTATAGGCAATGTACTACTAGACTTTACAAACCTCGATTAAATATAGTGAATGTCGAGTACATTAGTGTGTTATCTATTTTGAGCTACCAACTCGTCCACACGTGGGATCCGTACACTAAAGTCTCCAAGTTCATTAGAACAATAAACCTCACTACATTTAATCGACAACACGATGTGATTCGTCTCACAACCAAAACACCAAAAATTGGTATAAAGACAAAACATAATTCCAAATATATGAAATTACGAAAATGCCCTCAAGATAAAAATATGCCCTCAATGGCAAAAAGCACAGACGGGTTCACTTTTTCCCGACAAATAAATAACCTCAAAAGCTCAGACGGGTTCACATTTTCCCGACAAATAAAAATAAATATAGTAACGGTCAATCGCGTAGAAATTTTATCGCGTTTTTGAAATCTCGTCATTTTTACAAACGTTTAAAAATCGCGTAAAGATTTTTTTCTGTTTTTAAAATCGCGTAGCATTTTAATACGTTTTCTCAATCGCGTAGGATTTTTAAATCGTTTTCTTGTCCAACTTCCTTAAATAATGTTTAAAAGCAATGTAAATAATATTTAGTACTTTCAAATTACGTAGAATATTTTTCATAAAGATATCTTGTCTTTTGGACATCTTTTCTATCTTATTTATCCATTTTTTTACTAAAAATTGTGATATTTTGTTTAATAAATTATAATAATGGTTTCCTAAATTTACCATTTAAAAGTTCTTTTCATTTTTATTAATACCAAATAATTATACTTTTGAAAATTCCTAACGTGCTTCAAAACACACGATGAGCTAACGTTAGAAATTTTATAAAGCTATCGTATTTCTTCTTACAGTAAAAACCATTAGTATTAACCTCTTAAACTTAATTCTAACTATTTTATTTCTTTAAAACTCATTGTAGAAAATTTACTTTAACTTGTATTGCTTCTTCTTGATTGAAAATAGCTTGGAATTAATTTTTAGAAATCATGAATGTATAATTTGGCATGTTGGCCGAATTTGATAAAAACTTTGCATTTGATTTCCGAATTATTTTTCACCTTTTAAATACATGTTTAATCTCTTGTATTGTCTACATTGATTTAATCCTTACCCTAGAAAATAGTTTTAGAAATCAAAGTGTTGAAGTTAGACATGTTGGATGAAAATGTAAGGTTATACCATTTAATTTCCAAATTCATTTTTCTTAATCTAAACAAATGGATATCTTACCAATTCTCTTAGGTTAATTAGGTCACCTTTTAAGAAAATTAAGAGAACATTTTGGTTCCCCATTTGGATCATGGCCGTGAGCCTTGTTAGTGTGTTCTTTGGAACACTCATACAATCCTTGACATATTATTCATATCCTATATTTTATCATGCATTTCTAACACATGCAATATTATCAAAGCTTGTAGACATGCAAATTAAAGCTTGTAGACATGCAATTTATTACAAATATCACATAAGAAGACTACTAACAAATACACAACAACCTACTAGTAAGCACCAAATTATCAAACACACAAATAACAAACACACAAATAATTAACACATCAAAACAAGCACACCACCGAATCCTTATGGATTCTACAAACACAACCACATATATTCCTCACCACCAACACTTGGTTGATGAGGGTAATCTCCCTCTTACCTCTTGAAGAACCTCCAAGTCCTTTGTATGTCTCCTTCAAGCAAGCTTCCTCCTCCAAGAGCTCCTTGAAAACAAAGAAAACATACAATATTAATACCTAAGGATCTAAACTAGAATAATCATGGATTAAAATCATGATTAAAACTTTAAAATGGATAGAAACATGAAGATTAAAGAATTTCACCTTCATGGTTTCAAACTTGAGCTTTGAAGAACAAGGTAGAAAATGGAAGATTTAAGAAAAACTTCCAACATGAAAGTTCCTTAGAATGGTATGGAGATTCAAGATCTATGGTCATTTAGAATTTTAGAAGCTTGGAAGGTGATTTTTGAGGGTTGGCCGTGAGCTTGAAGAAAGGGAGAGATGTGAGCTTTTGTGGTTTTTGCTTGATAGGAAGATGAAGATGAAGGAATCTTGAGAAATTCCTAACATGAAAGTGTCTTGGATTGATGAGAGGATTCAAGAAATGATATTGGTAGGAATTATAGAAATTTGGAGAAGTGTTCTTGGTGCTTTGGCCGAATCAAGGGGAGAGAAAATGAGAGAGAATTTTGGTTGCTTGGTCTTGGTTCTTTGGAGAAAAGGATGTGTAGAAGAGTAAGTGAGGTGAATGGGTGGAGATTGTCTCCATTTGGGAGCCATGGCCGTGGAGCACATGGAGAGAAAAGGAAGGTGAGAGCTTCTTGCCAAAGTTGAAAATGAGCCAAGACTCTCCTATTTATAGACTCAGGGAAAAGATGAAGGCTTAGGATATTTTTCGGTTTATCATAAGCAATGAACAACAATTTCTGCTTATAAAGCTAATGTCTATTGTCTAATGGGTAATAAAATATACATAGATTTTTATCTTATACTAGCGAGTAGAAATTATTATTGGTCATTTTTCTACTGATTGCCCTTGATGAGTCATAAAGCAAGTCATCAAAGAGAAATTTCTAGAACATGTGACTCACTACGATGAGTCAAGATGATGAGTCATCGTGGAACTTTCTAGAACGGGTGAGTCAAGCATGGCGAGTCGGCGTAGATATTTTCTGCAGAGCGGATGAGTCGGCGTGAGATATTTTCCAAAGCAGGTGAGTCAGCATGGCGAGTCAGCGTAGATATTTTCCAAAGCAGGTGAGTCAAGATCTTTGAGTTGGATCGCATCACAGCGCATCATTGGTCGCATCATAAATGGTGAGTCACAGTACGAGTCATCGAGAAGCTTCGGGCTGGCGAGTCACTGCGGTGAGTCACGCCGAAGTCGACACTTACGGAACCTTCTAGAAGCTGCGAGTCATGATCCGAGGTGTCACGCCACGTGTCATCGTCCTATTGGCCCGTTGCGATGAGTCATAGCCACCAATTTTGACCGCTCCTCATTGGTCCACGTGTCTGACAAGACTTAATGACTAAACGTGGGTCCCGCAAAATATTTCCGGGTCGTTACTTATTTATCTTGACTAATAAAATAATATTATAATAATATAAAATTATTTTATTGTGATTAAATCTAAAAATTAAAATATTAATTTTAGGCTCATTCGAAATTGGGTTTAGTAAGATCCATCCGAATAATTAAAAGCAGATTTTCCGGTCCGGAAAAATATTATTTTCCTACCCCGAGCAAATCACACAAAAAGTCCATATAAAATTACAGACGGTATTATCGGACATTAAATCAAGAAGAAAACAATTAAAAACAAGAAAAAAAGAAAAAGCAAGATGCGTTCGGGACGTAACGGTCATTTTTCTATTTTTTCCCACAACGTAGTAATCGTCCAAAACGTTCAAATAAAATATCCAAGAGTATTATATACCTGTATATCTTTCAGAAAAATTAAAACAAGAATTTCGAGAAAAATTTTTATTTCATGCGGAAGAAAAATACGTAAAACGATTATATAAAATACTAGACAAGTATTATACATCTGTTTTTGATACAGAAAAATTTAAAACAGTAATTTGATAAAATTTTTATTTTACTGTATCGAAACAAATCATGTAAAACTATCAAATAAAATAACAAACAGTATTGTTTTTTTTATTTCATACAGAAAAACAAGAAACAGTAAAATAGGGACACAACGGTCTTTTACCCAAAAGTTGGGATGTTACAATTTAGATGATAATGAATTAATTAAGGATTTTATAAATGGAAACAAGAAATAAATAAGTTTTATTATTTTACAAATGTTGATTTTCGGCAATAAAGATAGAAATTAGAGATTTAAAGTAGAATAGTAAATTGAAGTATTTTGTTAAATAGGATTGTTAGTAAAATAAATAGGAAATATTTTATTAAATTAAAGTGACACAGATTTTGAGAAAAATGATAGAAAAGTGTTATTTAAATACGTTTTATTAAAAATGAGGATTTGAAGTCCAAATTATGTTTTAAACTTAGAAAGTTTCAAAATTAAATTTTTAACGTCAAGAAATATTTTATACAATGAAAAATAGTAGAAAAAAATTTTACGCATTTCAAAAATGTAGATTTTTTAGTTATGTGATTTAGAAAATGTCAAAATATTTTTACGCAATTAAGAAAATGTTAAAAAATATTTACGTGATTTGAAAACATGACAGAAATGTTGCGCGATTGTGAAAATGCGATAAAATGGCTACGCGATTGAAAATACCAATAGGATTACTGATGGGTCAACGTGTGGGACCCAGAATTATAATTTATGACTTTGGCTTATTTATCCATGCATTATGAAAATTTAGTGGAATATGTAAAGCTGAAGGCCTAGGAGTTGAATTACACCTCAGTGCGGGTGCGATAGGCATAGTGTAAGTATCTTGTTGACCTTGGGGGCGTTGGGATGCGGGTTTTCCACAATGGGCAGTTGGTAGCCCATTGTACCGTGGATTAGACCGATGTAACGCATTGACGATCCAGACCGAGACACTATTCTTAATCAAGATCTGGCGTAGACTATCTTATATAATGCCTGATGTGCACGTTGATAAAAATTTATCGCACTTGGTCTGAGGCAACTGTGATACAGACAGATCTTCTAGATCATTTTCTTCGACTTGTGTTTAGCTCTATGGAGTAGGAAAATGAATATATATGCATGTCCATAGTCTATATATATATATATACATCTCTGTGATATTTTATTTGTTAATATTGATTAATGCTTGATGCTATGACTATATTAGTTGTTTGCTATATCTGCATGACATTACTGTCATTCCTGTCTCTCTACTGCTATGATGGTATTGGTGTAGGTGATCTCACCTCTTTATTGTATTGTTCTATTTATGTTTATGATTGGTAAAGACAGTGAAGAAGAGGAAGCAGGAGCACCTCAGTTTTATTAGCATATTTTGTTTGTTATGGCGTCGAGATCGAGTTTCTTTGGTTATGTGAGACTGCTGTTTCGTAATGGCACTAAGGCCTAACGTCTTAGTCCTGATGAGGAGGTCTTATTTATCAGGGAGAGTTGACTGTCTCTCTGAGTAGGATCTACCACGGGGATCCTTTCCTTTTCTGTTGATGTATATGTATACGTAGAGTTTCCTTTATCTATTAGACAGTTCTGAGGTGGTCGTTACCGTACCCCTAGGGAAGTTAGTGTATGTTGTCTGCCCGGACACCTGTCCGTAGGACTAGCTATCACTCGGGGTTTTTATCTTCCGAGGAGACGAAGGAAGATCCCGAGGAGGACCTGTCTAAGGGTTCTACTCCATAGGCGGCATACTTGGGCTAGTTATAGTGGTGATAGTTATGTGTATTTATTTTGAGAACTTCAGTTGTATATATTTAAGCTTGTCAATACCTATGATATATATATATATATATATATATATATATATATATGAAGTAAATTATTTAATGACACTTTTTGGTGTTTTTATATTTTGGTAAGTTTATATTGTCAACATCAAGAAATTTTATAACTCACATTTATATTATAATATATATTATTTTATAACTTGAGGAAATTTGATAATGAATAATATATAAATGTAATACCCTATAGTGGGTGTTACACTCACGACCAAGGCATGAAGATGTATGGGTCTATACCTTTTTTATTACCTTGTTTTTGCTGTAAATTATTTTTGCTATAAATAGATTTTGCTATAAATTTTTTTTGCTGTAAATGGATTCTGCTATAAATAGATTTTGCTGTAAATTATTTTTGTTGTATTTTGTTTCTATTGTAAATTATTTCTGTAGTGAATTACAACTGTTGTATACTGTTATTGTTGTTGTGTTATTGTTGATTGACTTGAATTTGATGAGAAAAATGAGTTTTCAATGTGTTCTTAAGATGAATTATTTAAAGCAAGTTGATGCCCCGTTTTTTATCTTAGTTACTATGCAATTGTTTCATGTATAGTTGCAAAATATTGATTGAAAATGTCAAGAATTGCACTAGTTTTTTTTTTATGTATGCTAAATGAACCATTAAGAATGATAATAGATTTATAAAAGTAACAAGATTGTCATCAAGGGGAATCATGGTCGTGAGACTTGTTTTAGTCTCTTATCCTTGTGAATGGATTTTATGTGCAAGAAGATAAAATGCATGGCCTTAGGTTATTTAAAGATCATGGCTATTTGTTAGCAAGAAGAGAAAATGGTTGATGAATAAAAGTTGGATTGAGTTACCTTTGTAGTCTATAAATATGCATAATATCTTGCTTTGAAATGTAGTTTAGAAACATGGAAGAATCTATCCTATTTTCTTTGTCTTAAGTATTGATACTTTTTGGTACATGAAAATATTACTTAAATAATAAAGAATTCATTGAGTATTTTGGTCTGAAATGCTAAAATAGCTTTTGCCATGTTTCTTTTAAGCTCATTTATAATGGTTAAATGTTTACATTGTGGTTTGAATGGTGTTGGAAAATGTGGCGAAGGTGCTGACCTTTTTATAGTTGAATTATATGCTTTTATGCCTTGAAATGAGCTTGATTATGAATTATGTTGAGAAACATAATAATGAAAGAATAAAGGAAGATTGAGGTTGAGTGAGTCACTCACTCTCTACAAGCATATAATGTAATGTATGAATGAAAGACTTGATGATTAAGGTTTTGCTTCCTTATTACGTGAGGAAAAGCTTGATTATGTGAAAGTGAATGAAGAAATGGTTTTAAAATATATTTGCATGTTTTGTTTTCAAACTTTTTACTTGCTATTTTCTTGTATGAATGGCCCTATGGCTTGAGCCAAAGGTGCTCCTAGTGTCAGGGTTGTGGGTGCTCATACCCAATATGGTGGAAAGGTAAGCGGTAACCTCACTATTGTGGGGGCAAGATTGACCACTTATACCAAGGTAGTGCAAGGAGGTCAAGGAACAAAGGTTGTCCTACCTCTTCCTACTTGGGGATATACAAGGATCCAAAGGACTTCCTGGAATAAAGGTTTTCCTGGAAGAACTTCCTGGAACAAAGGTTGTTCTAGAAGAAAGGGATCATTGAAAATATGCAAGTAACATGTATTTTCCAAAAACAAAATCTTTTAAAAACATTGCATATGCATACTTTAGGGCATTCCTTAGGCATAATCATTCATCATAATGTATTGCATAAAATGACAATTGTATGGATAATTGTCTTGATTTTAGAAATAAATTAATGAGGACCAAGGTTGATGCCTGACTTGAAAATATCCTGAAAGAATGAAATATAATGATTATGTTGAGGTATGATAATTGATATGGGTTATTAATATCTTATGTTTTATTATGAAAGATCAATACATATGAAGTAAATTATGTATACTTAGTACTAATGCTTGAATTGATTGTGATAAAGGATTGAATTTGAAACTGTATGATTGATTGGTATGGAAATAATTTTTATAAAGGATAATAATTAAACCTTTATTTCGGGAAAAGAGAGAGAACTAGTTTTGACAGTTTGCCACCTCTCTATAACTTATATAATTATACTTATATTGAGTTTTAAACAAAGGGTGTGTTTTTCCCTGAAATAACTAGAAATATTATGATGACACATTTTCATAAAACTACTGAGAGTTCTTTGAATTCTCACCCCCGCATATTTGTATTTCCATATTATTTCCAGGAACTCCGAAGGTATTGGCATGCAAAAACGAAGACCGAGTCAAAAAAGAGAAGTTTAGTTGTAATTGGTAGATAAACATTATGTAGAATTTGTATATGTATTGCCATGGAGGCATATGATGAAGTATTTGTATTAAGAAGTACGTAAGTGTATAATGATTATTTCGATATATGTGTATGATTATACCTGTATCAGGCTCATATTTTTGAATAAGTTATATTTATTTTCATAAACTTATTTGTTTTTAGTATTAAAGTGACATCACTAATGCTACTTACTGAGACATGATCCTAGGCATATCATTAGTACTAGTATTAGGGTGTTACAATGCGCACCATTCCAATATATTTTTCTTCTCATTGGTTGCAGGCCCAACCACTCTAGCATGCTTTTAGGTGTAACTCACAAAGCTTTTGCTTTGGACTCAACAATTTCCCAATTTGAAGCTCAGGATCATGGGCCTCAATTGAACTTTTGTCTTTTTGTCTATTCTTTGCTCATATTAATCTATAAAATAAAATGATTAAATAGTGATACTAAATTGATTAAAATAAATACATGAATAGAAAAATTATCAAGTTATATATATATATATATATATATATATATATATAAATTATTACTTAAGAATATTTCAAAGTAAATAGAAACTCAATTTAAAAATACACATGAATTCTAATTATTTCTATTCATATTTGAGCATTTTAATCCAATAATAGGATATTTAGAAAGTACTTTCGTACACTCATCACATCTCCAACTTGCTTATTGCTAGTCCCTAACAATTTCTATGCAAAAGAGATGAAAGAGAGAAAGAAAATAGTAAAATAGCCCATCAATTAACATTTTTCATATTTATATATCAAAACAATCTTAGGAGTTCAACAACCCTATCACAAGCAATCCTCCTATAACAATCCACAGAGTGTGTGTGCGTTCCAAACTATATTCATCTAACTAGAAGGCCTAACACATGCAACATCAAGAACATCTTAAGCAAAATATTCAACTTCATAACTCATGAGTATAAAAGTGTTTTGTGTGAGGATTCTCTCTATGGAGTTGACGATAAATGTACACACACTCTCATGGAGAATTAGGCAATTATGTACAAGCAATAAGTAAATATGATAGGAATACTAACAAATGAGACTTCCACCACTCTTTCCAAAAGCTTACTTAGGATTAAAACGGTCAACACAAAATATTGTAATATGGCTTGGATTCGAAGCTAAAAAAAATGTAAAGGATTCAAAAACTCCTAAGTACACACAAATGGGATCTTATTAAATATCTCAGTAGACCACAATTCTCACTTGATGTACTCTTCAATTTTTCAGATCATCGAATAATAATGCTTTTCATTCTTCTTCCTCTTTTTCTTTTTTTAAACAATTTGATGAACAAACACATGCCACTTGGATATTCTTGCTATTTTTTTTATCTAAACTAAGAAGAAATAAAATGCAAATTCCATAGTTAGTATACACTTGGAAGTAAAAAAGGTAAAAAAATTAGTGTTCAGGCTATACGCCAATATGAAGAGGCATGAATGATGTGGGCATATGAAAAGAAAAAGCTACATGTGTTTATGGGGTCAAAGTTAGCTACTAGGGGTCTATGATGGAAAGGGCTAGCTTGAAAGGCTCAAACGTTGATCCTAAGTTGACCTTCGTCATATCCCAAGTGTATCCACCATCTTACCACAAACTATGTAATGATGTTCTCAAAAGAAGTGTCTAATTCAATAGATTAATGAATCCTTATCATAACTTACTGCATTTGTAGGCTCTCTATCCTCTCCAAAACTCACATGAATACTTAAGCAAAAGAGTTCTCTAGCTACATGTGTCAAACCACCATCTTACCACAAAGCTTGGATGAGTGCAATAGGTGATGCTTTAGTGAAAATGACTATGGTGGGTTTGGTGAATTCACAAAGATGGCTATGAATGAGAATGAGTACACATATGATAAGGATCCACGTGCAATGCAAATTTTAAAAAAAAATTGACACATGAAAATATGCCACAAAGTTCCAACAAGCATTTTAAATATTGAATTTGCACCACCAACACCTTCTAACTTAAATGAAACATTGTCCTTAATGTTTAAGACTCAAAATTGAATGGGGAGTAGCTAGAAATGGTAGAATACACTTGATGAGTGACATGGTAACCCAGTGTTGAACTCAATCAAAATTGTAACTGAGTTATACTTATAGCTTGCAGTATAGGAAATAATACCGGATCGCCTCTTAAGGATTTTAAATTCAATTTGATCAGATCAAGAAAAAAAGATTAGGGGAAGGAATTCGAGAACTCAAAGCATGTAAATAACATAACTGAAATGAGAAATTCAATTAAAAGAACAATCAATTCAGAAACCTATCCGAAATTGGGTTGATTCTATCATATATCTTTCATCAAACAGTTGAAGTGCATTTGAATGGTTAATTCAGATTTAATCAAAATATTTGCATTAAATATAGAATTCATACTAGATAATCATCTAGAATTCAATTAACAATTGGCACACAAATTTGCAATCGCATAATTCATGTTAGATCTATGTTAATTTAATCTTCGAATTCAATTAACCTAGACACAAATCAGAAACGTAGCCTCTAATTTTGTGATGAATTCAGACCAATCAACCAAAATCCAATCACAATTCTCAATCTTAAATCAAGATCCAATAAGATCAAACATAAACAGAATCATCATTCATGCATTCAAGATCAAGAAGGAAGAAGAGGAATCCAAAAGCAATTCAAACACAAAACAGAACCAAGATCTCAAGAATCCAAACCACAATTTCTTCAAGAATTCCGAATTGATTAAAGAAGTTTAGCCCTCCATGAGAATGAGAGAACTCCGAAAAAGAAAAGAAAGAAAACGAAAATCTATAGAGAAAGGAAATGAAGAGAGTTCTAGAGAGAATGTGAGAAAAATGTGTAATGAAAACTCCCTCTATTTTCTGCCTTCTAACCCCCAAAACTACTTCTTCTTTTGGCTCACATGATTAAAAACCCATTAATTACAAAGCTGGGTCCATTATGAGAAATTGGGCCCAAACCCCATGCAATTTGAAAGGTCTACAACTCAAGTTATAAACAAAACAATATCAAAGGGTCTCTGAACTCGTGTTCTGACTTCCAGGCTCAATTAGGTCCACTAGACATCTGATTGAGACTTCGAGCTCTCATCAAAATTGTAGAACTTCCTCTTAGCTTTCCTACAAGGTAAAATGCATAATTTTCAGATATCTAGAACTTAAGTTATGGTCGAAATACAGAAACAACGTCAAAACTCATTAATGTTGGAAAAATCAATGAGGCCCAATTTGAGCCCAAACTTACAATATGTGAATGACTAAAAATGAGAGTTTATTAATGTATAAAATATGTGATTATCACATAGGTAGGTCGCTAAGCACCAAAGATGGTAACCTGAAATGACAAAATGAAACTAACTGCAAACAAAAACAAAGAAAACAACAACAAACAACAAGGAAAAGAAAGAAAATAAGAGAAAAAAAAAAAAAAAAAACAAACAAAACAAATAAAGAAAAACATACCTACGTGGCGTGGTCAAGGTTGATAGACCGGATCCATAAGTTGAATGTCTTCCATTTCTAGAACTTGCCTATCAATTAAAACTTTAAGGCATTGACCATTTACTTTAAAGATCAGATCATCCTTAGGATCCTCAATTTCTACCGCCCCATGTGCAAAAATATTCTTCACTACAAAAAGACAAGTCCACATAGACCAAAGTTTTTCTGGATGCTTATTATGGCGTCCCAGGGCCGACGAGGGCGGGGAATGGTTGCCGGTGCTAATTGAAAGCATCAATAAGCGTCTTCTGGCAGGGTTCTAGCCTAAGGATCCCATGAATGAATTGAATATGCACCGGAATGAGAGGGATTCGGAGACTATGCAGGTATGAGACTGCATAGTTGAGGATGACTTAAAGGAATTAATTAGGCGTAGTCATATCAACAAGTTATAACTTCTTTTCAGGAGCTTAGAACATAAGAACTCCATGGTTAAGCGTGCTTGACTTGAAGCAATTGTGGGATAGGTGACCTCCTGGGAAGTTTCCTAGGATGTGTGTGAGTGAGGACAAAGTTGAAAAGACACATGTTGGTTTGTGGAGACACTCATCAATCCTGCAGCTAGTCTCGGGATGTTACATATGGTATCAGAGCCGGGACCTCTCCCAGTATGGTGTGGTTCAGGGACAAACCAAGCGGAAGTTAGTGGACATGTGGTGTCCCGGGGCCGATGAGGGCGGGGAATGGTCGTCGGTGCTAATTGAAAGCATCAATAAGCGTCTCTTGGCAAGCTTCTAGGTGAAGGGTCCCATGAATGAACTGAATACGCACTGGAATGAGAGGGATTCAGAGACTATGCAGGTATAAGATTGCATAGTTGAGGATGACTTAAAGGAATTGATTAGGCGTAGCCATATCAACAAGTTGCAACTTCTTTTCGGGAGCCTAGAACATAAGAACTCCATGGTTAAGCATGCTTGACGGGTTGGAGCAACTTGTGTGGGATGAGTGACCTCTCAAAGGGAAATTTCTTAGGATAATTTTGATATATAATATACTACCACAATAATCCAAAAGAAGGAGGAAAATAACAATACCAAAAAAAAATTTAATCACTAAAATTATCATATTGACATAACTTCTAACTTTTGACATTTTTCATATGAGAGATAATAAAATCCTTAAATGCATCGAACTCAATCAAAATTGTAAAGTTATATCTATAGCTTTGTATAGGAAATGTGAGTGAGAACAAAGTACGTTGAAAAGACCCGTGTTGGTTTGTGGAGACACTCATCAATCTTGCAGGTAGTCCCGGGATGTTACACTTATGGAGTCTAGAATCATATAAGAACACTCGATCATTAGGCTTAAATGTTTTTCTCAAAATATTTTTATCATGAAATACTTTCATTTTAGTCTTATAGATTTTAGAGTTCTCATAAGCATCATTTCTCAATTCCTCTAACTTGGTCAACTGAGATTTTCTAAACTTACTTGCTTCTCCCATGTCAAAATTGAAATGCTTGATGGCCTAATAAGCCCGATGCTCGAGCACCATAGGTAAGTGGCAAGGCTTTCCAAAAATAAGCCTATAAGGTGACACCGAGTTTTGAAAGTTATATGGTAGGTCCAAAGCACATCAACTAGTCTCAAATATCAATCTTTGCGATTCGGGTTGACCCTTTTTTTTTAAAAAAAAAATTTGCTTAATTTCCTTATTTACAAGTTCTACATGTCCACTTGTCTGGGGGTGGTAGGAAGTAGAAATCTTATGTACCACACCATATTTCTTCATCAAAGCCTTAAAAGAACAATTGCAAAAATATGTACTCTGGTTACTAATGATAGCACATGGTATACCAAATCGAGATAACACATTCTCGTTGAGAAATTTAATTACTGTCCAATTATCATTGCTTCTGCAAGATGTTGCCTCTACCCATTTTGATATATAATATACTACCACAATAATCCAAAAGAAGGAGGAAATGATCCCATAAAATCAATGCCTTAACAATAAAAAAATTTAATCACTAAAATTGGGTTTAAGGGCATCATATTACAACAGGACATAACTTCTAACTTTTGACATTTTTCATATGAGAGATAATAAATGTTTGCATCCTTAAATAAGGTGGGCCGATTGACCGAGCACCGAACTCAATCAAAATTGTAGCCGAGTTATATCTATAGCTTGTAGTATAGGAAATAACACTGGATCATCTCTCAAGGATTTTAAATGCAATTTGATTAGATCAAGCTAAAATTGGGGGAGAGGAATTCAAGAACTCAAAACATGTAAATAACAGAATTAAAGTGAGAAATTCAATTAAAAGAATAATCAACTTAGAAACCTATCTGAAATTGGGTTGATTCTATCATTGATCTTTCAACAAACATTTGAAGTGCATTTGAATGGTTAATTTAGATTTAACCGAAATCTATGCATTAAATCCAGAATTCATACTAGATAATCATCTAGAATTCAATTAACAATTGACACACAAATTTGTAATCACACAATTCATGTTAGATCTATGTTAATTTGATCTCCAAATTCAATTAACCTAGGCACAAATCAGTAACCTAACCTCTACAAATTCGTGATTAATTCAGATCAATCAATCATAAATCCATCGTAATTCTCAATCTTAAATCAAGACCTAATCAGATCAAACATAAACAGAATCACCACTCATGCATTCAAGATCAAGAAGAAGAATAAGAGGAATCCAAATGCAATTCAAAACAAAAATAAAACCATGATCTCAAGAATCAAAACCAAAATTTCTTCAAAAATCTCTAAATTGATTACAGAAGTTTAACTCTCCATAGTTATCACCATAAAGGAGCTTGAGGAAGAAGAGAGAAAAGTCTAGAAAAAAGGTGAGAAGTGTGTGTAGAATGAAAGGTAGCATCAGATTGCTCCCCCTCTCTCCCTATAACTAACCCTTAATTTGGCCTTTCCTGCTTAGCAACCTGATGGGTACAAAGTTGGGCCATTTATGAGAAATTTGGCCCAAATCTCATGTTAATTGGAGGTCTACAACTCAAGTTATGGACAAATCATTCTCAAAGGGTCTCTAATTCCGTTGGCTGACTTCAAGAGATGAAAACTCTGTTGAAACATCATAGTTTGGAGAAGTTGTCTCATATGAATTGGAGATATATATCTAAGCTTCCATGTGCCACCGGTTTTAGGCCTATATCACATCCACAGCTCAAGTTATACCATGATTAGTGTACACTGCTTGGGTTCCATTGACAGAACCCGTCTTCTGACTTCCAGGCCCATTAGCTCCACTAGATGTCTGAATTAGCCCTGGAGCTCTCATGAAAGTTGTATAGCTCTCTCTCATCTTTCCTACAAAGTAAGATACATAATTTTTAAACATCTAGAACTCAAGATATGACCGAAATACAAAAATAATGTAAAATCTCAATGATGCTGAAGAAGATCAATTAAACCCAGTTTGTTATGAAAAGGGGTGCAAAGAATCTCTATTCCCTCATGAAAACTTGAAGCTTGGAAGTTGGAGTCACCTACAAAAACTCAAAGAGTATACTTTTGGTGACATCAATCTCTTATCCTTATTTATACTTTAAATTGAATATGATGTGATATTTGGAGAAGTAGAAAGTTTTGTTATGCCTTAACATGCCTAACATGATCGTTGTTTGCCGAAAATGCCTATACAAGTTATGATGATGATCATGGGTTTCTTGATAAACTTGAATCATGCCTTAAAATGTTTTTGAAAATGTAATGTGATCTTATAAAATTCTTTTTGAAAGGGGAAGAATTTTTAAAATGATTTTTGATTGATGGATTAAGAATAAATATCTTTTGCCTTGCTTTACTTTATGGTAATGTGCTTACATGGTCTTGGCATACATATTTCACTTTATGCATCTTATGCTTCAATGAGGGGGAGCCTAGCTCTTAAGTTGTTTATATCTCTTGGCTTACATCCTTGTTTGATTACATAAAGTATTTTATTACTATCATATGCTAAATGTTGATGTACCAAAATATGACAAGTATTGCGTGAATAATCTTTTATATCTTGAAAGCATGCTTGTTTCTTCTCTCTATTCTTGAATCATATGTACAATCAAATAGGGAGGTTTTGAAAATTTTGATCTTATAAAATTTTAAAGAAGAATTTTTAAAATTTTTTATGGATTAAGAATAAATATCTTTTGCCTTGCTTTACTTTATGGTAATGTGCTTACATGGTCTTGGCATACATATTTCACTTTATGCAGGTTGAATATCCTTGTTTGATTACATAAAGTATTTTATTACTGCTAAATGTTGATGTACCAAAATATAAGTCCTGGATGTAAATAATCTTTTATTAAAGAAGTTTTTGATTTTGATGATCCTACTCTTTTTGGCAACATGAATTTTATCTATAGGGGGAGAGAAAATATGATCTTTCCTTCCTAAGCCTTTTTGTTGATGTCAAATAGGGGGAGTGAGAATTGGAAAGAAAAATATGTTCTTGTGTTTATTGTTTGATATGCTTATATTGCTCAATATATTTTTCTTTAGTAATTTGTCATCATCAAAAAGGGGGAGATTGTGGAAATAAGTTTGCCCAATGATTTAATATGTTAAGTTTTAATGATGACAAATAGAAGTAAAAAAGAATGATACTTATGCTACATAGATGTACTTAATAGATTATATAAAGATATTGAATTATGAGTTTGGACTAACTATGTTTTAAGTGAGCAATACTTTGTAGGATAGTCCAAGTACCAAGAGTGAGCATTGTAACAAGAAAGCAAAGATCTTAATTATGTTCAACTCAAGGAGAATGTACATGCCTATTTCATAAAGGTTTTAATAACAACAAAGTTATGTCAAAGACCAAGTCCAAAGGAAGATTAAATGGTATAACTTATACGACTTAGGGTCTTTTATGTAAGAAGCCTTTTGGATATCTCAAATATGTTTTCAAATTATTACAAATGGTTTTCACACACTAAAATGCCCAACAAACAAGTTTTGAAAAGCTAGTTATGGTGATAGTTTAAAACTATGAAAAATAGTCAAGTTTGAGTTTTGAAAAATTGACCTTTGGTTACTCTTTTAATCATAGCTTTCAAAATACTTTGATTTTTGTTGTGAAACTTCTTTCATTTGAAAATAGATTCAAAGATCTTTCCAATGAGTGGTCATTTGCTTTAAACGGATGAGAAATGAAGAAGTTATGACCATTTAAAGTCAGTTTTCGAAACCAGGGTGGTTTATTCGAATAAGGGATGTGTTAACGTTCCAGAATGTGTTTTTAGTGATTTATTTGAATAAACAAAGTGTTATTCGAATAACAAGTTCCAGAAAACACTTCTTGGTGTGCTATAAGTGGATTTATTCGAATAACAAATGTATTATTCGAATAACACGACCCTAGAACACGCAACGACTATTTTGTTGGCATTAAATGCTGCCATTAAATGTACCTAACGACTCCTTTGATCAAAAACACTATAAATACATATCTTAGGTCATCTTTAATGGCTAACCTACATCTTGAAACATATTTCTATTGCACTAATCCAAAGATCAACCTTTTAACCCATTTGTGCTATGTTTTTATAAATATTTAAGATATCATTGAAGAACATTATAGAGCTTCAACTTGTGTAATATACTCTTGTGAGAGTTTATCATTCTATCTCCATTTGATTTTCTATAAAGAGAGTGAGGTATCCCTCAAAGGTTGTAAAGGGTGAGGTATCCCTATTTTGAGGATCAAGCACAAAGGGTGAGGTATCCCAAAGTGTGTTGAGTGCTCTAGTTTGTAAAGGTTTCAAGCACCTATTCAAGCTTGACGTGATAGTGGAAAATCTCGGGTGGTTTACTTGAAGACTGGACGTAGGCCACAAGTGGTTGATGACTGAACCAGGATAAATACTATGTTTGCTTCTCTTAACTCTATCTCCTTTACATTTGTACTTTAATTATATATGTTTGAGTTAAATTTGATATCTAACTTATTTGTTTGATTTATCCTATAGCCTAAGTGGTATTTGAGAAATCTCTAATAGTTGTACCTTTTCTGCTGCATGTGTTAATTGAAAATATCAAAATGCATAATTTCTCAAAGCTATTTTAAAAATTTGTAATCACCCAATTCACCTCCCTCTTGGGTGATGGTTGCCATGACTAACAAATGTAGCCTAAAAAAGAATCAAAGCATGTTCTAGAGTGATCAATTGCCATGAGTGAAAATCACACAAGAAAGAAGAGAATGACTAAATGCTCAATTCATCCATCAAAAAGCTCAAAATCTCATAAGGTGTGCATCTATCAAACTCAATCCACCAATCAAACATCCAAAAACCAAGCATGTCAATTTCAAGAAGGAAGAAAATTTATTCAATCATGCTATGAACCTTGAATTTCAATTGCTTCAAACTTAGAAACTTCACAAATCTCAAAACATCATTGGAAAGCAATTAAAAACACATATTTTTTTTATTTACAAAACCAATCTAAAAACTGCATAAAATTTATTCCATCCCCTCCCCAACACTTGAATTTTACATTGCCCTCAATGTAAAGCATAAAAAAAATCAGAATGCAAATCACCACAATATTCATGGCAAGGAAAATAAAAGTGTGGTACGGGCCTCCCTCATTATCCATCCATGTAAATGGCATCGAGCACATCCATCATTTCCACATTGTGCTCTTGACAATCTTCATGAAAATGCTCAAGTCTATGCCCATTGACCTTGAATGTTCTCTTTGTTGTCACATCTTGGAGCTCAATTGCACCATGAGGAAAAACATTAGTAACAACAAATGGCCTATCCCATCTCGACCTTAAGTTTCAGGGCATTAACCTAAGATGAGAATTATAAAGGAAAATTTTTTGACCATTTTTGAATTCTTTTCTAGCAATCATTTTATCATGGAAGGCTTTGGTCTTTTCCTTGTAAATTTGGGAGATCTCATAACCCTCCAACCAAAGCTCTTCAAGTTCTTGGAGTTTGTGCTTCCTTTGGGCCAGTTAAGTTCAAGTCAAGATTGCACTTCTTTATTGCCCAATATACCTTGTGCTCAATCTCTACCGGAAGGTGGCATGCCTTACCAAAAATGATCTTGTAAGGAGACATCCCAATAGGTTTTTTAAAGGTGGTTCTGTAAGCCCAAAGAGCATCCTCAAGTCTTAAGCTCCAATCCTTCCTGTTAGGTTGTACAATTTTCTCCAGGATTTGCTTGATTTCTCTATTTGAGACTTCTGCTTGCCTATTCATTTGAGGGTGGTAAGGTGTGAAAACCTTATGCAAGATCCCATATTTTTTGATTAAAGTCTCTATGCTCTAGTTATAGAAATGTGAACCTTGATCACTGATGATGGCCCTTGAGACTCCAAAACTGCAGAAAATCTGTGATCTAACAAAATCATCCACAACTTTGGAATCATAAATCCGAGTGGCTTTTGCCTTCACCTATTTAGATACATAATCCACAGCCAACAATATGTAAACAAAACCAAAAGAAATAGGAAAATGTCCCATAAAGTCAATACCCCAGACATAAAAAATCTCACAAAACAGTAAAGGCTACTAGGGCATTTCATTCATGTGAGAAATATTACCTGTTCTATGATACTATTCATAAGACTTACAAAATATGTATGCATCATGAAATAGGGTAGGCTAATACAATCCAGAGTTCAAGACTTTCCTAACTAAACATTGGGGCCTAAAATGGCCACCACATGCAAGTGTATGACAAAAGCTAAGAATAGAATGTAACTCATTATCAGGTGCACATCTCTTAATGACTTGGTCACTACAAAATCTCCACAAATAAGGGTCATCCCACACATAATATTTTGACTCACTTTTCAGTTTATCAATTTGTGTCTTAGTGAAATGTGCAGGTAGTACTCTAGCAACCAAGAAATTAACCAAATCTACAAACCAAGGGATGTTACCTTGCAGCTTGAAAAGCTACTCATCAGGGAAGACATCGTGGATGGGAGAAGAATCCGCTTCTCTCTCAATCCGACTCAAGTGATCAGCCACCAGATTCTTCGCTTCACTCTTATCACGAATATCAATATCAAACTCTTGGAGTAGCAACATCCACTTAATCAACCAAGGCTTTGCATCGGGCTTCTTCAGGACAAACTTCAAAGTTACATGATCTGAAAACACAACCACTCTAGAACCGAGCAGATATGATCGAAATTTATCTAAAGTAAAAACAATTGTGAAAAGTTCCGTTTCAGTTGTGGTGTAGTTGGCTTGTGTAGCATCTAAAGTCTGCAAAGCATAGGAGATGACATGAGGTACTTTGCCGATCCTCTGTGTAAAGACAACTCCCAATGCATAATTAGAGGCATCACTCATGAGCTCAAATGGGAGTGTCTAATCCAATGGCTGGATGATAGGTGTACTGGTTAATGCTCGCTTCAGGTGATTGAAGGCATCCTTGCACCTCTGGTCAAAGTGGAACTCCACATCTTTTTTGAACAAGTTGGACAGTGGAAGGGTAATTTTGCTAAAATCCTTTATGAACCGCCTATAGAAACCTGCATGACCAAGGAAAGAATGAACCTCCTGCATGTATATGGGATAAGATAGGCATGAAATGACATTTATTTTTGTAGGATCGACCTCAATACCTTGCTAGATAGTACATACCCTAAAACTATACCTTACTCTACCATGAAATAACATCTCTCAAAATTCAGAACAAGGTTAGTCTCAATGCATCTATGCAAAACCCGAGCCAAACTATCCAGACATGCATCAAAGGAAGAGCTATAGACAGTAAAATCATCCATAAACATATCCATGCAACTCTCTAAAAAATCAAAAAAGATACTTATCATACACATTTAAAAGGTGCCCGGAGTGTTGCACAGACCGAAGGGTGTAACGTCCTAGGACAGATATCTAGATATATCCGGGATATATAGAAATAAACAATACTAGCTATGTCACTTACTACATAAAATGACTACTAAATCTATCTATAACAACTATGCAAGTCATTATAGAAAGCCTTGAGAGAATGTGAAAAAACTTACTTAAACTTATATATATATATATATATATATATATATATATATATATATATATATATAACCTTAGCCACAAACGAGCTTATTGTAATACATACCTCTAAATATAACTACAAAGCAAATATAAACAATATGCATAAGCTTTATCTAAACAAGAAACAAGTAAAACTATGCTACACTAGTTCTTCTATTTCCTAAACTTCTTACTTTATGACGATCCTTGACCTGCTTCTACCATGAAAACATAGAAAGGGGTGAGAACATAAAAATTCTTAGTAATAAACATATATTTCATGGCATAATAACTATGTAAATTATATACATAATTAAACTAAACTCAACATTATATGATCACCTATACAATCACATAACATTATTTATAATTACTATCATAGGAGTTTCCTCCACTATAACTGATAATTGCACACTACTTAGTAGTATAGCCAAATCGATAACCTATATATAGTTAACATAAGCAACCGCTCATATAATCGCATATATCAACAATAACAGATAATTGCCCATACAACTAACTGTAACTGCAAAGCTGACGATTTAACCCTACCTCTACTTGTTCACTCTAGGAAACTCTGGTTCCATGAACACTTGCTAAGGTAAGGAGTAAACTTATCACATACTAGTCCTGCCTGAGACAAAGGAAAATTGTAATCCTTACTAACTGTAAACTCGGTCATAGACTCAACTCATATTTGTGGAAGAGTTTATCTTAACTAATACATCATTTTGACCTAACTTATGGAGTCAAATGCACACTTAACTCAACTTTACTGCAAGTGAGTAATTCGTGCATCCAGATAAGTAAACTATACTTCTCTCATTTGTATCCGGCTCTCCTTGCTATTGCATTACCTGTAGTGACTTGTGTCACACTAGAGTGCTTAGGGTTCCAAATACCTATTTTAGGTAACTCTTAACTCTTAGAATACTTACGACTTGAACTTCCACACTTAAATTAGTATTCAAGGAAGTAACTCTCTTCCTACATGCAACTTCGACTCAACTATACTATTAGAAGAGCTAAGCACATTTCTGCTATACTTAATGAATATGACAAGTTTTCGAGTCATAGTTCATTCTATAGTGTATTAAACAATGCACAAGATCTCACTTATCTAGAGAACTTAGTACACAACTGTTCTCGCTTAGGAACTAAACACACAAACTTAACTTTACTTGAGTGAAAATAACACAAGTATGGCTAGTACTTGTAACACTTTGTTGGTTAAGGTTCTAGGTACCCTTCCAAAGTAATCCACTACTCTTGGATATCTTAAGGCTCATACCTTTACCAACTAACTAGAGTGAATGCTACTAATTCATTCTAGTACACTCGTATCTATTACACTAACTCATCATATCTTGTGTGATATCTAATGCAATGTTAAGTGCCTAGGGTGTTAGATACCTATCTATAGCAATCGTTAATTATAGGATGCACAAAGGGTTTAACTTTCTCATACTTGATAGGTGTTGATTTCCCTCTTGAAATATCCCTAGTAGCATTCCAACACACTCTAAAAAGGATGTATAAAGAATCCTAACTAGTAGGAAACTTCATTTCAACAAGATTCATAATTCTTGAGAAATTCTGGTACCCATGCATAGGCGTGGAAATCCTGTGCATATACGTGACACTCACACATAGGCGTGGAAATCCTGCGCATATGCGTGACACTCTCTGCCTCGCCTGGACTGAAAATTGTGTGTTCTACACATAGGCATGGAAATCCTGCGCACATGTATGACACTCTCTGCCTAGATTGAAAACTGTGTGTTCCATGCATAGGCATGGAAATCCTGCGCATATGCATGACGCTTTGTAGAAAATTCTGTAGAATGCATTTCTGCATAATTGGTTTCCAAACCAATTCTAATCTTCCAAATCTTGGATTCTAAGTGTTTTCTAACTCTGATCATAGTTTCCAATCATACTAGAATCATTAAACACTAAATTCAACTCAAGAATTCACTTAAACTGGATTAATGCTCAAAATCACAACCTAGGTTCTATGTTCCAACTTATGGAATTTCTTGATTTGTTTAAGCACAAAATCAACCAATTTGCATTCAATAGAGTGAAACTAACCTAGTTTCATCAAAAGAAGCAAAAACTAACAAAGAAAGTGGATTCTTGCATCTTAAATCCAATTTCTCCATCTTGGTGACCTAATCTCACTCAATGGAAAAGATGAAGAAAGGATGAGATTGAAGGTTAGAGAACCCCTACCTCTTAAAAACTACTTGATTCTTGAAGCCTTGCCCTTGATCTTGCCTTGGATCTTTTTACTTTTCCTTTTCTTTCTTCCCCTTCCTCTCTTCTTTCCTTTCTCTCTTTTATTTCTTTCTTTTTCTATTTGTTTGCTAGGGCTCGTAGGGGATAAGAAAGAAAATGAGATAGGGATATCAAGGGAATTTAGAGAAAAGTCTAACTTAAGTTTCTGTGCTAAAACTTATATATGCTAAAGACACTTGAATTTAGCTAAATCAAATTTTCTAACTTCTAACAACTTTGAAATAAATCGTAGGATTCATCTAAATTGTTGTTTCACCAATATCTTAATTTTTCATATCTGCTGCTAGTTAATCCGGCATTAAAACGCATAACCAGTATGCTTAAAAATACCAAACTAACTCTGATTACTCTCAAATTTTAACTACACCTTATTCACCCTATTTGTGACTTAGAAACAAACTCTCTAGGTTTATTTCCCTCAACTTAGCAATTTATGCTACTATCTGAGTCATTTTAAGCTACTTTTCAACTTCTGAGTTGCAACTAAGTACCTAAACGAACTCAGTTTGTCACAAAACTTAACTGACATGTTATACAATTATAATAGTACCTATGAGATCATATACACGCCTAACATATTTTTGGGATGTTACAAATGGCATCCTCCTGTATGCAAATGTGCCAAATGGGCAGTGAAAGTGGTCTTCTCTTGGTCTTCTGGGGACATATGAATATGAAAATAACCTGAATATCCATCTAGGAAATAGTAATGCGACTTGCCAGTCAGCCTCTCTAACATCTGATCAATGAAAGGTAAGGGAAAATGATCCTTCTTGGTGGCCTGATTAAGCTGCCTATAATCAATGCAGACTCGCAAACTGTTTAGGATTCTTGTGGGTAGAAGCTCATTATTCTGATTTGCAACTACTGTGACCCCGAATTTCTTTAGAATAACCTGCACAGGGCTCACCCATTTACTATCGAATATGGGATAAATAATGCCAGCTTGCAGCAATTTGGTCACTTCCTTCTTTACCACATCTAGAATTAGGGGGTTCAGTCTCTTTTGGGGCTGCCTCACTAGTTTGGTACCCTCCACGAATAAAATCCTATGCATACATGTGGAGGAACTAATACTAGGAATATCTGCAAGTGTCCCTCTGATGGCATGCTTATTCTGCCTCAAAACCTGTAGTAATTTTTCTTCTTGTTCAGGTTGCTGATTCTTAGCCACAATCACTGATAATTTCTCACCATCTCCTAAATATGCATATTTAAGATGGTCTGGCAAAGTCTTCAACTCTAAGGATGGGGGCTGCACACTGGAAGGTAGCAAGCTATTTGAAACAACTAACTCAGCAGCATTAAACTTAGCATAAATCTCATTTTCACATGCTGCATCATTCAAGTCAGCACCTGCATCATCACTTATACTTGCATAAATCTTAGCACATGTAGCACATGGTTCAATATCACAACCAACACATGTATCACAAGTAACAAAATCTAAAAAGTCAGCAATATCAGGGAATTCAGCACACATATTAGCATAAGCATCATCAACCAACATCTCAATCATGCTAACATGGAAAACTAAATGCTCCTCTAGGGGATGTCTCTTGGCATAAAAAATGTTAAACTGTACCACATCGTCGCCAAATTCCATAGAAAGGGTGACAACATACACATTTATCTGGGTCTTAGCTGTCTTGAGGAATGGTCTGCCTAGAATCAATGGAGCGTGGTTTGTTGAAGACTCATCTTCCATGTCCAGAATGTAGAAGTCCACTGGAAAAATTAGCTCATTCACCTGAACTAGCACATCTTCCAGCATTCTTGTAAGATGAGCAGTGATCCTATTTGCCAACTGAATCACCATACTAGTGGGTTGCAAAGTGCCAATGTTCAAAGACTTATAAACTGACATAGGCATGACATTAATAAAAACACCCAAATCTAGCATTGCATATTCAAATCTGAAGTTGCCTATCGTGCAAGGGATTGTGAAAGTTCTAGGATCATTATATTTCTGTGACATGCTTGGCTGAATCATTGTAGAAACATTTCTGCCCATGCTAATCTTCTCAGTACCCTTAAGTTTTCTCTTGTGAGTGCATAACTCATTGAGGAATTTGGCATACTTGGGAATCTACTTGATTGCATCCAGGAGAGGGATATTGATTTCCACCTTCCTAAATGTCTCCATGACTTCTCTTTCCATTTCTGCTTGCGTTGTCTGCTTGGACTATATGACACTATTTGGGAAAGGTAGTGGAATGACCAGATTTGAATTCTCTGCACATTTCTTCTGTGTTACGGATTTCTGGACTGAGCTATCTATTTTCTATGAATTTTGCTGTTTCTGGTCACTCTCTAGTTATTGCACTGGTAGCTCTAGTTGTGGCAGACTAAGACTATTAACTTCTCTGGCACTTCTCAAGGTAATGGCACTTACATTGCCTCTTGGGTTATTGACTATTTGTGAAGGAAATTGACTCGACCCCTGACTTTTCAACTCACTCACAGTGGTTACGAACTGCCCAATCTGAGTCTGTAGATTCTGAATGGTGGCATTGACATTCTGCCGGAACTGAATGTTATTTGTGGCCATCTGTTTCATCAAATCTTCCAATAATAGCTCAGCTAGAGTGACTTGGACAGATTGCTGCACAAGTTATTGTTGTATGAATATAGGTAGTTCGTATTTGTTACAAGGACCTGTAGCTTAGTATCTAAATTACTGTTGCTGCTATTGGTGGGGTTGTTGTTGCGACTAGAATTCCCATATCTCTGGTTGGGATGGTCCCTCCGGCCAAGGTTATAAGTACTATAAAATGGATTATATATGGGCTACTGTTGTGACTGCTGATATTAGGGTCTATTAGGAAAAATACCAGTTGCAGCAACAAATTGATATGAAAAATAGAACCACCATCCTGAAGTGTGGGGCATGCATCAGTAAGATGAGATTAACAAAAGCAAATGCCACACACCGTTGCAGCCATCTACATAGGTGGTTGTTGTCCCACTGCTAACTGCCTCACCAAAGAAGTCAATTCATCAAGTTTGTGTTCCATTCTCTGTTGGCCTATATGAGACAATTGAACCTCATTAACTCCTCTAATTGAGGTAATGATCCCTGTGCCAAATTGTTGGGTGTTTCGCTATCAAATCTCTTACTGCAGCAGGGGTCTTGTCTACTAATGCTCCTCCA
The DNA here is from genome assembly GCA_029884605.1 of Ormosia emarginata. Lineage (NCBI taxonomy): Eukaryota > Viridiplantae > Streptophyta > Magnoliopsida > Fabales > Fabaceae > Ormosia > Ormosia emarginata. The sequence goes on from JAQQTP010000063.1 coordinate 2,568,280, forward strand.
GAGGAAGCATCCACTATGCTTCTTTCCATTGGCTGCAAGCCCTCATAGAAGTATTGAATTAAGAGCTGATAACTGATTTGGTGGTATGGATAACTTGAGCACAACTTCTTGAATCTCTCCCTGTATTCATGCAAAGTTTCACCTGAAATCTGTCTGATGTCATATTTGTCGTTCCTAATTGCAGCACGCTCTGGAGACAGGAAAAAATATCTCCAAGAACAACCTCTTCATGTCATTCCAACTCATGACTGAACTTAGTGAAAGATAAAACAACCAATCCTTGGCTGCATCAACAAGTGAGAAAGGGAATGCCCTCATCTTGATGTGCTCCTCAGGGATCCCATGTGGCTTCATGGTTGAACAAACCACATAGAACTCCTTTAGGTGCTTATGGGGATCCTCACTTGCAAGACCATGTAACTTGGGCAACAAGTGTATCAATCCAGAGTTTAACTCAAAATCAGTATTAAGATTAGGATATTGAATGCACAAAGGCTAGTAAGTTACATTAGGAGCTGCAAGTTCCTTAAGGGTCCTATTATGCATGTTATCAGCCATGGTTTCAGAATTACTTATCTCAGGTTCACTCTCAAATTCAAGATCAAAATCAAGTTCAAAAGCAATTCTTGCACTTAGCCTACGAGCTCCAATCAACTTATGCAAATTCCTATCAATCTCAGGATCAAAATCAAACAAGTTATCAGAATTAGACCTAGTCATGCACCAACTAGGGCTATAGAGGTGTCAGAATGCCAAAAACACAAAAACATTCAAATTTACACTACAGAAATGGCTAGAAAAAATAAAAAGCACATAAAATGAATTTTAAAAATATTAGGACTACCACAGAATGAAAACTACAATGATTTAGAAAATTATCATGTAAAGAAAATATTTCAAAAATTGAAAAAGTGGTCTAAATGATGAAATTTGGCCAAAAAACACATAGCCAATGATATCCTAAGGATTTAGGGTTTAGGGTTTAGGATTTAGGGGTCTTGATCATTGAATTTTTTTCTATCAACTAGCCAAAATTTAGGTTATTCCGAGTTACCAAAACAATTATTGAAATTACTACTATGTCCCTAATTTTCTCAAAAACCCTATTAGATGATGGAATTTGTCTAAAATCCGAGGGAATGATCCAAAGTGGATCACCTTGCTCAAAATGATGATTTAACCTTGGGGACCAAGTCTTAGCTCCAAACTCCATAGTCAAATCAATACTAGTCACCCCTTGCATTAGAAAAAAATAAAAAAACTAGGTGAAAAAGTGCTAGCTGGGTGTGAAACAGTGTTAGGCAGTTAGGAACACGTCCAAAATGATTGAATGACACTTACAAGGAAATCCTGCAATGCAATTATCGATAAAGGCAGCAAAAGAATGATCAACAGTAACCAATCAGCAAAATGAAATTCAGTTCAGCAGAATGATCAACAAGAGTTAATTGTTAGTAAGAACAAGAGTTAGTATAGTCACTTAATATGATCAGATTACAATTAACAACCCCTGGCAATGGTGCCAAAATTTTGACTGAGCGCCAAACTCAATTAAAATTGTAACCGAGTTATACCTAAAGCTTGTCATATAGTAAACAACATCGGATCGTCTCTCAAGGATTTTAAATGCAATTTAATTAGATCAAGCTAAAATTGGGGGAGAGGAATTCGAGAAGTCAAAACATGTAAATAACAGAATTAAAGTGAGAAATTCAATTAAAAAAACAATAAACTCAAAAACCTATTCGAAATTGGGTTGATTCTATCATTGATCTTTCAACAAACATTTGAAGTGCATTTGAATTGTTAATTTAGATTTAACTAAAATCTCTACATTAAATCCAGAATCTGTACTAGATAATCATCTAGAATTCAATTAACAGTTGACACACAAATTTACAGTTGCACAATTTATGTTAGATCTATGTTAATTTGATCTCTGAATTCAATTAGCTTAGGCATAAATTAGTAACCTAGCCTCTGCAAATTCATGATTAATTCAGATCAATCAATCATAAATCCATCATAATTCTCAATCTTAAATCAAGACCCAATTAGATCAAACATAAACAGAATTACCATTCATGCATTCAAGATCAAGAAAAAGAGGAATCCAAATGCAATTTAAAACAAAATAAAACCAAGATCTCAAGAATCCAAACCACAATTTCTTCAAGAATCTCTGAATTGATTACAGAAGTTTAGCTCTCCATAGTTATCACCATGAAAGAGCTTGAGGAAGAAAAGAGAAGAAGAGAGAAAAGTCTAGAAAGAAGGTAAAAAGTGTGTGTAGAATGAAAGGTAGCCTCGGATTGCTTCCATCTCTTCCTATGACTAACCCCTAATTTGGTCTTTCCTCCTTAGAAACCTGATGGGTACAAAACTGGGTCATTTATGAGAAATTGGGCCAAAACCTCATGTTAATTCATACGTTCTACAACTCAAGTTATGGATTCTTAAAGGGTCTCTTATTCCATTGGCTGACTTCAAGGGATGAAAACTTTGTCGAAACGTCGTAGTTTGGAGAATTTGTCTCATATGAATTGGAGATATATGTCTTAACTTCCATTTTCCACTGGTTTTAGGCCTATATCACATCCACAACCCAAGTTATGTCATGATTAGTGCACACTACTCGGGTTCTATTGACAGAACCTATGTTCTGACTTCCAGGCCCAATTAGCTCCACTAGATGTCTGAATTAGCCCTAGAGCTCTTCATGAAAGTTGTAGAGCTCTCTCTCATCTTTCCTACAAGGTAAGATACATAATTTTTAAACATCTAGAACTCAAGATATGACCGAAATACAGAAATAATGTAAAATCTCAATAATGCTGAAAAAGATCAATTAAGCCCAATTTGAGCCTAAACTTACAAAACATGACTAAGCTCAATCAATTAAGTATATGGAGAGTGTAAATGACTAAAAATGAGGGTTTATTAATATATAAAATATATGATTATCATCGATAAAATCCACATTGTAGAATTTTGTAGTTGTTTTCTTCATTAAAAAGTGACCCCCACAAGCTTGAGAGTGACAAAATTCCAAGATGCTAACAATCTCTTCATTAGGGATGCAACGCTTTAAAATTTGGTTAGGGCAGTATTTGAAAAGAAAATGATCATCCCAATAGAAATTACATACCTCTGTCATGAACTTCCTCTTGCCCTGAGCGCTCTAATCCACTGGTATCTCACCTATAGCCACATAATTCACAACATGAGCAAACCATGGTAGAGAAGTAATAGAAAGTAAATGTTAATAAGGAAAATCATCCCTGATTGGTAGGTGATCAGAGGTGTCCTCAAATGTGAGTCTTGAGAGATGGTCAGCCACTACGTTCTCCACTTCTTTCTTATCTATGATGGTGATATTGAATTCCTGTAAAAGTAAAATCTACCGTATTAGTCGCACCTTAGCGTCCTTCTTTATAAGAAGGTACTGAAGGGCTGCATGATCTGTGAAAATGATAAAAGGAGAACAAATCAAGTAAGCATGAAACTTATCCAAAGCAAACACTATAGCTAGCAACTCTTTTTCAGTGGTGGAGTAATTCATCTGTGCACTATTTAGAGTTCTACTAGCATAATAAATGAAAAAAGGCTTTCCCTCCTTTCGTTGTCCAAGAACAACACTTACAGTAAAATCACTAGCATCACACATGATCTCGAAAGGTAAAGTCTAATTAGGTGATTGCATTATTGGTGCTGAGGTAAGCTTGCTAATTAGCATTTTAAAGGCCTTTTGACAAGCTTGTGTCCACTCAAATGGGACATCTTTAGCTAAGAGGTCACATAGTGGTCTAGATATATTGGAAAAATTCTGTATGAACCTCCTATAAAAACCCGCATGATCAAGAAAAGATCTTATATCCTTTACTGTCCTAGGTGTAGGCAACTTGGAGATTAATTTGATCTTAGATTGATCAACCTTTATCCCCGTAGAAGAAATAATATGCCCTGAGACAATACCTGAAGTTACCATAAAGTGACATTTTTTCCCAATTCAAAACCAATTTCTTTTTCTCACAACGAGTCAACACTCTCTCTAAATTTAATAAGCATGCAACAGAAGAAGATCAAAAAACAATTAAGTCATCTATAAAAACTTCCATGCAATTTTCAACCATGTCAATAAAAATGCTCATCATGCAACGTTGAAAAGTAGCAGGTGCATTACACAATCCAAATGACATTTTATGAAAAGTATAAGTACCAAAAAGACAAGTGAAAGTGGTTTTATCCTGATCTTCTAATGCAGTTTCAATTTGTTAATAACCATCCAAGAAACAATAGAATGATGACCAGCCACATGCTAAAAAATTTGATCAATAAAAGGGAGAGGAAAATGGCCTTTCTGGATGGTAGCATTCAACTTTCTGTAATCAATGCACATTCGCCACCCAGTCACAAGTTTTGTAGGGACTAACTCTCCCAGGTCATTCTTCACCACAGTAACACCTGACTTTTTAGGAACAACCTGTATAGGACTTACCCATACTATCAGCAATAGGATATATGATTCATGCATTTAATAGTTTCAACACTTCATTCTTAACCACTTCTTTCATAGTGGGATTAAGCCTACGTTTGGAGTCTCTACGAGGGTTAGTTCTGTAACATCCCAAATACTAATACTAATGATGTATCCAGATTACACATTAGTAATTAGATTTGGCACATCACTTATAAATATCATCAATTTTTATAGAAAATAAATTAAAGATATACAAAAATATGAGTCTGTCTCAGAAATATATTATACATATATTTGAGAATGGAATTTAGTACAAACTATACATCATTGTGCTTTATATACATAACTTGCCTCCAAGGCACAAAATCTCTACAACTAAGTATCAAAATTAAAACTAAATGAAATAAAGTAACTCTACATCAGAGTTCTTCTTCTCACTTGACTTCATACATTCTGTAATGTATATGAAATTACGTAATAGTAATTAGAATTAAGCATGTCACTTAGAACTAATAAAATAATTTGAAATTTTGTTTATACAATACACATAAAATATGAGCCTGTTTAGGGTTGAGATAACATATATATATACTATGAAGGATAATATATAAAGCATATTACAATACATAATAACTACATAAACTGTTACAAAGTACTAAATATACATTTTAAATACATAATGATATGAAAAACCTATTCTATATCTTCTTTCTTCGTCTCTTTGCTGAAGAACTCATCCTTGGAAATATTATGGAATAGAATAAAAAAGGGTGAGAATTCTAAGAATTCTCAGTAATAGTATTTAAAATCTATGTCATCATAATAAATCCAGCTATTTCAGGGAAAAACACATTTTTCAAAAACTCAAGTTGTTTATACAGTAGAAAGGTGGCAAAATGCCAAATCAAGTCCTTTCTCTTCCCGAAATAAAATTTCAATTATTAATAGTTTCCAAAAACATTTATTATCAAGCATCAGAAATTATATCCATAAACACTTTCAGTAAAATTTTCTAAACAAGAACCATAATCTCAAATTCATTCAATGATTCTTATATCATAATTAAGTTATAATATGACTATCAAATTCAAATTCATTTCAGTGCTCATTCATCATATATCATAATCATCAAATACGTAGTGAGAGAATGTCCATCCTCATGCTACCTTAATTGTAACACTCTAATACTAGTACTAATGACATGCCTAGGATCATGCCTCAGTAATTAGCATTAGTGATGTCACTTTTAAACTAATAACAAGCTTATGAAAATAAATATAACTTATACGAAAATATGAGCCTGATACTGATTTAATCATACACATATTTCGAAATAATCTTTATACAAATACATACTTCTTAATATTAATAATACATAAAATGCCTCCATGGCAATACACAAACAAACTTTACATAATGTTTATCTGATAATTACAACTAAACTTTTTTTCTTTGATTCAGCCTTTGTTTCTGCATGCTAATGCCTTTGGAGTTCTTGGAAATAATACAGAAATACAAATATACGGGATGAGAATTCAAAGAATCCTCAATAGGTTTATGAAAACATGTCATCGTAAAATTTCCATCTGTTTCAGGGAAAACAGATACTTTGTTTAAAACTCATTATAAATATAATTATATAAGCTATAGAGAGGTGGCAAATTGTCAAAGCTGGTTCTCTCTCTCTTCTCGAAACCGAAGTTTAATTATTATCCTTTGTAAAAACTATTTTCATTTTCCATTAACTAATACAGTTTCAAGCAAATCCAGCTCTCTATCACAATCAAATTAAGTATTAACACTAAGTATACATAATATACATCATATGTAATCATCTTTCATAATCAAACATAAGTTAATCATCCATATGATTCATTATACTTCACATAATGACCATGTTCATTCATCATCACTCAATATACTATACAAGTCAATTACTTCATTATCTATTCATCATTCAATATACCTCTTTTATATACTATATTTCATTCTTTTGAAATACTTTCAAGTCAGGCATCAACCCTGATCCTCATTAATTTGATTCTAAAAACAAGACAATTGCCCATGCAATTATCATTTAATGTTATGCATGATGATGTATGAGTATGTATAAGAAATACCTTAATGTATGTTATGCAATGTTAGTAAAAACATTTTATTTTAGGAAAACTCATGATATTTGCATATTCCCAAGACAACCTTTGGTCCTTGTATTTCTTCTGGGTAAAATGAGGTATTAGGAAAACCTTTGTTCCTTGACCTTGTAACACCCACCGTAGGGTGTCACATTTAAGACTAATACTAATATAACTTACCCAAGTTGTAAAAAAATTAATCTTGTAAAAACACTAATTTCAAAATTTCATTTACGGATAACTAAAAATAAATAAAACCCCTAAATACAATATGCAACTGAATAAAACTCATCATAATATACATAGATATTGAAACCTTATTCACAAATAATTTACATAAATACATTGTACTCCAAAAGATAAATATGTACAACATATACATTAAAACATAAACTGTTTAACTAGAACTTCTAAAAACTAAGAATTTGGGCCCTCGGAAGGATCCTCCTCCTCCTCCTCCTCCTTCTCCTCAGTATCATCAAAGAACCTCAGCGGATACAATCATTGTCGGGCTGGTGTCCTAGCAGACGACACCATTGATTCCTCTTGTGGAGTATAGAGACTGCCACCCCCAAGCTCTCGAATAGGCATCGAGAACTCCAAACGAATAGATACATTCATAGACATAACTGGAACCCCATCATGAGTTCCACTAAGATTCATAGTCAAATCCCCAGTATACACAAAACGTTCATTGTCCATATCAAACCTCCATGTATCAATTCCCCCATGGAACTGTACTATAACAAAACCAAGCACCTGACGCCTTGTTGCCATAAAAGCAAACAAAAGGAAAACTATCACGTATAGAAAATAGAATTTCCTGCCTCTTCGTCTCCACGATCTTCATTAAACATACATAATAAAGCATAATAACATAACAAAGAGGTGAGATCCCCTACATCAATACCAGCATGGCAGTCTAGAAAATGATAGTAAATATACAGATACTGTAACACCCTAAACTTTTGGGGTATTACCGTTGAGTCCCGAATGTACTGTTTGATGTTTTTCAACTTTAGGATAAATGGTCGTTGTGTCCTTTTTGTACTATTTGTTGTTTTTCTGTATGAATTACTGCTTTATAATACTGTTTGTTATTTTATTTGAACTTTTTGTGTGATTTGCTCCGGGATAGGAAAATAATATTTTTCGAGCCGAGGAAATCTTATTTTAATTATTCGGATTTGGGGATCTTACTAAACCCAATTCTGAATGATACGGTTAGTAATCTTTTAATTTTTAGGATTTAACTATAAAATAAAATAAATAATTTTATAATATTATAATATTATTTTATTAGTCAGTACAAATAAGCGGTAATGGACCCGAAAATGTTTTGCGGGACCCACGTTTAGTAAAAACTTAATAGGATTAGTAGCTTAATTAAACATCATTAGTGGTGGAACATTCAAGAGCATGTGACTAAGCATGTGAAAAGGCTTAATTAGTGACAAGGCTTAATGACAAGGCTTAGTGACTAGGCTTAGATTAACCAATGAGAGCAAAGCTTGGTGACCAAGTTTTAATCCTCACCATTCATCAATCCTAAGGCTTGGATGGAGCCAACCTAATGGACACCTCCCTTGCCCTTGATGTCTACGGCCAAGTTTCTTTGGAAAGCCAAAAATCACTTAATTTCCTAACATTTTCTCTCTTCTCTCTCTTCCAAAAATACCAAACTCCATTAGTGATTTGTTGAAGCACCATTCGGCCAAACACCATTCTTCACCATCCAACCACCCAAAATTTCTTCTAACCAACTTTTCTAAACCTGAACACAATTCTAAGAACATCTCTAGTTGAGAGTTCTTGCAAAATCTTTCATCTTGAGCTTGAAAAACTACTTTGAAGATTCTACCTTGAAGGTGAAAATCTTTGTTTTTCATTTCTAAATTCTTTTTCAAAGTTCTAAGCCATGATTGATCCATGGTTTAAGCTTTCTTTCATGATTATAACTTGTAGAATTTTTGTTTAAGCTTGATAGGTGTCTTGGAGGGTGAAAATCGAAACCCTAGAAAGGAGCAAAAGAGTATTTGTCTTCATTTAAGGTAAGAGGAAGACTTAAATCTTATCATCCTTGGGTGGTGGTAAGAAGATGGAAATTGTTTGTGATTGTAGAATCCATAAGGATTCATTTGTGTGCTTGTTAATAGCTTTCCTATTTGTGATTTGTATTAATATGCATGTCTACAAGCTTTAAAAATATTGTATGTGTTAGAAATGCATGTGTAAATAGTAGGATGTGAACAATATGTCAAGGATTGCATGAGTGTTCCAAAGAACACACCACTAAGGCTCAAGGCCTCAACCAAAAAGGAGAACCAAAATGTTCTCATCAATTTTCTAAGAGTGTGATTTAATTAACCTAGGAAAATTAACAAGATGCAAAATTGTCTAGAGCAAGAAAAATGAATGTAGAGATCTAATGGTAATTTTAAGTGTTTCGGCCAACATGCCAAAGCCAAGGATTTATGATTTCTAAAATCATTTCCAAACCATTTTCAATCAAAAAGAAGCAATATATGTTAAAAGGAATTTTTCTACAATGAGTTTTGAAGAAATAAATTGATTAGATTAAGTTTAAGAAGTTAAAACTAATGATTTTAGTGGTTAAAAAAATAAATAAGTAGCTTTTGTAAAATTTCTAACGTAGAGCTCATATTATATTTTGAAGCACGTTAGTAGTTTTCAAAAGTGTAATTAAATGGTTATAATATAAATAAAAGGAATTTTTATGAAAAACTTAGAAAATTATTGTTATACATTTTCTAAGCAAAATACTATTAAATTTTTGCTAAAAACAGACAAATAAGATAGAAAAATAGCAAATATAATTTATACGGTATGAAAAATATTCTATGTAGTTTAAACGTATTAAATATTATTTCTGTTTATTGAAACATTAATTTTTAAGGAATTCGGACAAGAAAATGATTTAAAAATCCTACGCGATTGAGAAAACGTTTGAAAAACAGTACGCGATTTTAAAAATAGTAAAATATATTTACGTGATTTAAAAACGTTTGTAAAAGCGACGAGATTTTGAAAACGCGATAAAATTTCTATGCGATTGATGAAAATAGCAAGTTTTTACTGTCGGGCCAAAGTGGTGGACCCGGACAGATTATGGAACAGTACTGTCAGGTGGGACATACTGTATATATTTGCGATTTGCCAGTGAGGGCATATTCGTAATTTTTGCCAGTGAGGGCATATTCATAATTTTTTTATCATGCATTGCGTTATGCCAATTTGGTTGATAATTGGTGGATTGATTGACAAGATGAATAACATCGTGTTGTCGGTGTGATAAGCGTAGTGTGGTTCAACTTGAATGAACTTGGAGACATTAGTGTGCAGATTATTCCATTTGTGGACAGTTGGTCGCTCCACTGGGCTGTGGTAACTGGTAACACACTAATGGACTCGACACGCACTATACTTAATCAAGATCTTGTGAAGTCTATTAGTGCAAGCCTGTAGTGACACGACGTATGACAGTGTGCTACACCACTACATTTTTTTTACAGTGGGCTATAGACGCAACGTGAGACAGCAGAATAGTTATTGGGCGGTCGATGGTACTAATAGATTTTGCGGGTCGTTCTCTCTGATGTCTGTATTTTTAGCTCCATGGAGTAGGGTTGAGTCACATTTCATATATTTATGTTTTATACATTTTAATATTATTTATTTGCTCTATTTTATCTATCTGTATCATTTTATTTATCTGTACCATTTTATTCATATGTACCATTGTATATTGTTGTATTGAGTTTCTGTATTATTTAATATTATGATTTATGTTATTATAGTATGCTATATTGTATGAACTGTTATGCCTGTTGTATTGTCGTTTTCTTATTTTACCATGTTTGTAGTGATATAGATTGTCTTATCTCTTTCGTGTATGTGTTATCTATATATTTTAAATTATGTGATAAAGAGTTTGAGGAAGAGGAACAACCTCTTGAGTGTGAGTTTCCCGAAGAGGAGGAGGAGCAGCAAGCCGAAGATCAGTTCTACGATCAAGAACCATCCGATCATCCGTACCCATTGGATTGATTGTGTGGATATGACGCTACCAGGATTCTTTGCATTCGTGCAACTGGAGTTTCACGGAGGCTCTGAAGCCTGGCGTCTGCGAGAAGATAGAGACTCGGTGACGTACGTAGGGCGTCTGACTGTGACCATACGTACGGAATTTGATGGAGTGCTGATCTTTTCTACCTTGTTGTACCTAAATGTGGAGTTGCCACTATCTCTTAGGCGTCATTGGGGTGGTATGTTTGATGCGCCTAGTGAGATTAGCAGCGTGTCGACTGCACGGACTCGTGTCCGTAGAGGGTTGAGGCATCCTGGATATTTATCACCTGAAGTTTCATCTGAGAGTGATCCTTCAGAGGGTTAGATATTTATGATGTGTACTTAGGCGCGTCTGTGTTTGTATATTTTGACTTTTACTGTTTGTTTACTGTTTTAGTTTAAATATGGATAGTTGTAAATTATTTGTATAACTTATAACTAGAACCATATGTATATTATGTGTGATGTTGGTTTGTTTATTTTGTGTTTCCGCGTTATTTTATTCAATACTATTCTGTTTAACAAGAAGAATTTTACAACCCGCAATATTATGTTACAAATGTTTTACAACTTGGGTAGATTTTATTTATCTTTCTTTTATTTTATTTATATATGTGACATCCCCACAAGGGTGTTACAGATACAATATTAACACATCTAATCATGTTATCATATCACATATGATATATCAGATAACACCATTGTCACATCAATATGCAGACCTACTATGAATATATACACAGACCAATTCCTACTCCATAGAGCTAATCACAATTTCGGAGAGAAGGATCGGGCGTACATGGCTGTACATTGTCAGATCCAACTTATGTGCCAAGATATCATATCAAAATGCACAAAATGATTTATATCAAAAATCTCAACCAACAAAATGTAGCAACTTATACAAGATACCACAACCAACTGACATTCGCGCCTTGACACTTCCAAGATCAATAACTGATCGTAACTACGCAATTCTCACCCGCACAAAGGTGTAAATTCATCTCTTAGGCAACTTGCCTTTACCAATAAAGCTTACACGCTTTTCAATGCATAATGCATGATCCAAATACACATACAAACATCATTATCACTGTTTTTTCACAAATACATGCCATTATTTGGTGGTACTACTTTTCAACACAATCGGGCCCACCACAACAACCCGACAACAAACTGCTATTATTTCCAATCGTGTAAACATTTTATCGCATTTTTACAATCGCGTAACATTTTTCTTACATTTTCAAATCGCACAAGTATTTTCCCGCATTTTTGTAATGGCAGAAATATTTTCAAATGTTTTCTAAATCGCATAGAGATTTTTAAACATTTTCTCAATCGTGTAGCTTAAAAATCACTATTTTGGAATCGCGTAATATTTTTCTAATATTTTTCAATCGTGTAAGATTTTTCTTAGCTTTCTAAACTCATTTTTTTAAACTTTTTACATAATGTAGGTATTTTGGCCTTATTTACAATATTTTCTCACCAAAAATCCTTTAAGTAGTATTTTATACTATTTCCCACTAAATTTCATTTCTTTGGTTTAATTAGATATTACAGCTCGAAATTTTTTAACGCGTTCAAAATGCAATGGGTGAGCTATACGTCAGTAAATTTCAAGTTTTAATTTTATTTATCATCATAACCTAATTACACTAAATTAATTCTAAAAGTTAGTTCACTTTCTTTTTATCTCTAAAAACCCATTAAATTGAGTTATTGTTAATTAATTACCTAAGTTTACACTTAGACAAATAATTTTAGATCTAGAATATCAAATCTTGGCATGTTGGCCAAAAATCCACTTGTACTTCATAGATTATATTTATTTATTTTCTATCTCATTTTTCTTTGTAAAAACCTTTAATTCAATTTCTTGTCATTAATTCACTTAATCCATAATTAGTAAAATAATTTAGAACATTTTGCTCCAAAACTTGATGTTGAGGCCGTGAGCCTCTAGGGTTGTTTGGAACCTTCATACACTTCCTCACCATATGAATCACATCCTACTTTATGCAATAATCAACATGCTTTCATAATCACTTATTCAAGTATATTATCAAAGCTATAAAGCATACCAATCAAAACCATCACAAATAATGAAAACTTAAACAATCAAGTGAATAAATCCTTATGGATTTTTCACCACAAACAATTCCATTTCCTCACCACCAACACATGGTTGATGAGGTTAATCTCCCTCTTATCTCAAGGAAGACAAAAACTCTTCTTGTTTGGCCTTCTATGGATTTTGTGAATCACCCCAAGAAAATCCTAACAAACTTAAACCAAACCGAAGTCACAAACAAAGCTTGAAAATAAGAAACCATGGATCAGTCATGGTTTAGAAACTCAAGAATCAAACTTAGGAACAAGGAACAAGAATTTTACCTTATAGAGTAGAAAATCCTAGCCTGATTTCAAGGTAGTTGATGGAAGAACTAGGTTAAGTTTATAACATGAAAAGGTCTTAGAATAGTGTATAGGTTAAGAAAATGAGATTAGATAGAATTTTGAAAGCTTGGATGACATTTTATGGTGATGTAGCCGTGAGCTTCATGAAGGAGAAAGGTAAGGTTTTCTTTGTGTTTAGAAGAGAGAGAATGGAGATAATAGCTTCTTAGTCACAAAATATGATATATTTGAATGAAATATCCTAAAACTAAAGCTCTTTGCCGTGGAGTGCTATAGCATGGAGAGTCAAAGACTTAGCTAACAAGTATAACAAATATCTCTAAGTGTAGGTCATAACTTGTCATGCTTTGGTCACTTTGTTTTCTATTGGTTCATGCTTTAGGAGTTATGATATGAATCACCAATTCTAGATGGTGCAAGAACTCTCCTTAGCTGTGGAGCTCAAGGAGAAAACTAAGCTCAAGGAGAAAACTAAGTTTTGATTCAATTGAATTTCAATTATGCTTAGGTTAACTAGTTAGTTCATCTAGTTTCATGACTAAGTTTCCAAGTCATTTTTGTTGACCAATTTCCATTGGTTTACATTAAGATTCAAGCCTTCTAATTGGTTCACAAAACAAGTCATCAAGACTTTTTCTAAAGGCTATTGTCCAATGGATAATAGTTATAAAAACTATTACCCAATGGGCAGAAGCTACTGCTCACAAGTCAGTAAGTATCGTCAAATGGATAATAAAATACGAATTTTTTTTATTAAATAGATAAATTCTAAAAATCAAAAGATTGAGATCTGTGCCTCTCGGATTCGGGTTTAGTAAGCTCCCCTGGTTTCGAATAAATCATCGAAGATTTTTCCCAGCCCTAAAATTTTTATTTTCTCGGCTTGGAGTAAATCACACACAAAGATAAAAAACAGTCACAGAACAGTCAACATAAATTTATAGTGCACAGAAACCACAAAGCAATAAAATCATGCATTATTGAGAAATAGCAAATTTCGGGGTGTTACAACTCTCCCCCACTAAAAAAAAAAATCCGTCCTCGAAATTTATCGTACCTTAGAACAATTGTGGATATTGTTCCTTCATGTTATCTTCTAATTCCCATGTATCATCTCTTGTCGTTTCATTCCAGATCACTTTTACTAATAAAATATCCTTGCCTCTGAGTTGTTTCACTCTCCTATCCTCAATCTTAACAGGAAGTGTCTCATAAGTCAAATTCTCTTTCAATTATACCACATCGGGCTGAATGACATGAGTTGAATCGGGAATATACTTTTTCAACTGGGATACATGGAAAACATTATGAAGATTGGAGAGAAAGGGTGGTAAAGCTATCTAGTAAGCCACTGGACCTATCTAATGAAGAATTTGATAGGGTCCAATGAATTTAGGAGTGAGTTTTCTGGATTTTATAACTCTTCTGACTCCCATCGTGGGTGTGACTCGCAATAACACATACTCACTTTCTTCAAATTGAAGAGGTCTCCTTCTCTTATTGGCATAGATTTTTTGCTGACTCAGAGTTGTTCGCATTTTCTCTTGAATTATCTTTACCTTCTCCATTGTTTGTTGCACCATCTCAGGTCCTATTGTTATACTTTCTCCATCTTGATGCCATCACAAAGGTGTTCAGCATCGTTGTCCATACAGCGCTTCATAGGGTGCCATCCCTATACTTGAGTGAAAACTATTGTTACAAGTGAAATCTATCAAAGGCAAGAATTCATCCCAACTCTCTGTTTGTTCTAACACACAAGCTCTTAGCAGATCTTCTAATGACTGGATAATCATCTCAGTTTGACCATCAATTTGCAAATAGTAAGCAGAGCTCAAACGAAGTTTAGTCCCCATTACTTCTTGTAAACTTTGCCAAAACCTTGATGTAAACCTTAGATCTCTATCGAAAATGATACTAGAGGGTACACCGTGAAGTTTAATGATTTCACCAATGTACACATGGGTCAACCATTCCATTAAATACTTGATATTGATTGGCAAGAAGTGTGCAGACTTCATAAGCTGATCAATAATGACCCATATAGAACCATACCTTTTCCTAGTCTTTGGCAATCTAGTAAAAAAATCCATGACAATACTATCCCATTTCCATTCTGGAATAGTTAGGGGTTGTAGCATACCTGCTGGTCTTTGATGTTCAACCTTTGCCTTTTGACAAACAAGATAAGACGACACATGCTCAGTAACATCTCTCTTCATTCCAGGCCACCAAAATAACTGCTTCTGATCTTGATACATTTTGGTCATTCTGGGATGTATACTCAACCTACTGGTGCGAGCTTCATCAAAAATTGTCTTCCTAAGCTCGCGATCATTGGGTATGCAGATGCTACCTTTGAACTTTAGGACCTCATCAGGTCCTTCCTCGACCGTTGACACACGACCTTGCTTCATTAGCTCTTTCTTGTTCTGCAAAAATTGGTCATCTCCCTGCTTCTCTCGAATCTCTTCCAGCAAATCATTTAAAATAGTTACCATATTCAGATGAATTCTTCCTAGTGCTAATTCTACTGATAACTATATATCTCTAAACTGCTCTATTAATTCTTCCTCTTTGATCATCATGACAGAGACACTAAGCATTTTCCTACTCAAAGCATCTGCCACGACATTCGCCTTTCCAGGATGATATTGAAGTTGAAAATCATAATTCTTCAAAAATTCCAACCATCTTCTCTGTCTCATGTTCAACTCCTTCTAATCAAACAAATACTTCAAACTCTTATGATCACTGAAGACATTGAATGTAGCCCCATACAGAAAATGCCTCCAATTATTCAATGCAAAAACAACTGCGACTAATTTCAAATCACGCGTTGGGTAATTCTTTTCATGTACCTTCAATTGTCTAAAAGCATATGCTACCATTTTTCTATTCTACATCAGTACACATCCTAATCCTTGATAAGAAGCATCATAATATACCTCAAAAGACTCGTTTGGATCCGGTAGAATCAACACTGGTGCAATAGTCAACCTTTTCTTTAACTCTTGGAATGGATTGGTTATCTTCTAACCATATCCTAATTGATTGTTCGAATAAGACATTAGTATTTCCTGAGGCTAAAGATCCTAGATTCCTAACGGTAACTCAAGTAGAAGCTTGTTTGAAGGAAGGAGATCATGGGTATCTATTGTTGTCTTCTTTGGAGGTTTAATATGAAGATGTCTTGAAGGATATTTTTGTGGTCAATGAATTTCCTGAGGTATTTCCTGAAGATATACCTGGACTACTGCCAGAAAAAGAAATTGAGTTTACTATTGATTTAGTACCTGGAGCTGGACCTATATCTATTGCGCCCTATCGGATGTCGCCGGTAGAATTAGCAGAGCTTAAGAAACAGTTGGAGGATTTATTGGAAAAGTAATTTGTGAGACCTAGTGTGTCACCATGGGGAGCTCTAGTATTGTTAGTAAAGAAGAAGGATGGAACATCTCGTTTATGTGTAGATTACCGACAATTGAACAAGATTATGATTAAGAATAAATATCCATTTCCAAGGATAGATGATCTGATGGATCAATTGCGAGGAGCCGTAATATTTTCCAAGATTGATTTACGATCTGGGTATCACCAGATTCATGTGAAAGTGGAAGATATTCCCAAAACTGCATTTCGGACTCGTTATGGGCATTATGAATATCTAGTGATGCCGTTTGGTGTGACGAATGCACCTGCCATATTCATGGACTTTATGAACAGAATTTTTCGTTCGTACTTGGATAAGTTTGTTGTTGTCTTTATAGATGACATTTTGATTTATTCTCAAAGTCAGGAGCAACATGCTGAACATCTCAGAGTGATTCTCCATATTTTGAAGGAGAATAAGTTGTATGCCAAGTTGTCCAAATGTGAATTTTGGTTAAGCGAAGTTCAATTTTTGGGACATGTTATATCGGAGGAAGGAATTGAAGTTGATGCTTCAAAAGTGGAGATAGTTTTGGAATAGGAAAGATCGAAGACTGTAACACAAATCCGTAGTTTTGTCGGATTAGCTGGTTATTATAGACGGTTCATTGAGGGGTTTTCGAAGATAGCAGGACCTCTTACCCAACTTACACGAAAGAATCAACTGTTCGTGTGGACTGATGCATGCGAAGAAAGTTTTCAAGAGTTGAAAAGACGATTGACTACTTCACCGGTATTGATTCTACCTAATCCGAACGAACCTTTCGATGTATATTGTGATGCTTCGTATCAAGGATTGGGTTGTGTACTTATGCAAAATCGTAAAATGGTGGCTTATGCTTCAAGACAATTGAAAAATCATGAGAGGAATTATCCGACTCATGACTTGGAGTTGGCTGTGGTGTTTGCGTTGAAAGTGTGGAGACATTTTCTCTATGGAGCAACATTCACTGTTTTTAGTGACCATAAAAGTTTGAAGTATTTGTTTGACCAGAAAGAGTTAAACATGAGACAAAGGCGTTGGTTAGAGTTTCTGAAGCATTATGACTTTCAGTTACAATATCATCCTGGAAAGGTGAATGTCGTAGCGGATGCGTTAAGTAGGAAAATGCTTAGTGCTTCTGTTATGATGATCAAGGAGAAGGAACTGATAGAAGAATTTTGGGATATTCGTTTGTCTGTGAAACTGACGCCAGGCAGAATGCGTTTAAACATGATCACCATTTCAAATGATTTAATGGATAGAATACAAGATGGACAGAACAGTGACTAGTACTTGCAAGAAGCAAAAGAAGCAAAAAGCCAAGGAGCAGTGTTAGAATTTAGTGAAGGTGCTAATAGAATTTTGAAGTTTCAAGGAAGAGTTTGTGTGCCTAATGATCCAGATCTTAGGAAATTAATTTTGGATGAAGCTCACAGGAGTAAGTTGAGTATGCATCCAGGAGCCACAAAGATGTACCAGGATTTAAAACAATTATATTGGTGGCAAGGAATGAAGAAAGATGTCACTGAGTATGTATCATCCTGTTTGGTTTGTCAGAAGACTAAGGTGGAACATCAAAGACCTTCGGGAATGTTACAACCTTTGCCTATACCTGAATGGAAATGAGATGACATAGCAATGGATTTTGTGACAGGACTACCAAGGACTTGAAAAGGTCATGATTCTATTTGGGTAATTGTTGATTGGCTTACTAAGTCAGCGCACTTTTTACCAATTAATATTAAGTACTCAATGGAGAAGTTGGCCCAAGTGTACATCAGTGAAATTGTTAGACTTCATGGTGTACCATCCAGTATTATTTCGGATCGAGATCCAAGGTTTACATCAAGATTTTGGAATAGTTTGCAAGAAGCGATGGGAACAAAGCTACGTTTGAGTTCTGCTTACCATCCACAGACTGATGGTCAGTCAGAAAGAACAATTCAGTTATTAGAAGATTTGTTGAGAGCATGTGTTCTGGAAGAAAGTGGAGGTTGGAATGAGTTCTTACCATTGATAGAGTTCACATACAACAACAATTTCATTCAAGCATAGGGATGGCACCCTATGAGGCATTGTATGGGAGGCGATGTAAAACACCATTGTGTTGGCATCAGGATGGTGAAAGTGTTGTGTTAGGACCAGAGATTGTCCAATAGACAACTGAGAAAGTGAAGATGATACAAGACAAGATGAGAATGACTCAAACTCAGCAAAAGAGTTATGCTGATAAAAGAAAAAAATCACTTGAGTTTGAAGAAGGTGACCATGTATTTCTGCGAGTGACACCTGTGACTGGAGTTGGACGAGTGCTTAAGTCCAAGAAGCTCACTCCAAAGTTTATCGGGCCGTATCAGATACTCTGTCGAGTAGGTTCGGTAGCTTATCAGATTGCATTACCACCATTGTTATCAAATCTTCACAATGTATTTCACGTATCACAATCACGAAAATATATTCCTGATCCTACTCATGTTATCGAGCCAGATACAGTACAACTGATGGAAAATTTAACCTATGAAACATTTCCAGTTAAGATTGAGGATCGAAGAAAAAAGCAACTTCGAGGTAAGGAAATTTCATTAGTTAAAATCATTTGGAATAATGTAAGTGGTGAAGCTACATGGGAATTAGAAGAAAAGATCAAAGAACAGTATCCATATTTATTTTGAGGATATGAAGTCAAGATTATCAAGTTTCGAGGACGAAACTTCTTTTTAGAGGGGAGTATTGTAACACCCCAAACTTCCTAAATATAAGACAATAATTTTGACAATTAATAGAATTCTACTATTTAGTGATTTCTGTGTACTGTAAAATTATTTTGAATATTCTGTCAGTACATTTGATCATTTTGTGTGATTTACTCCGTGTCAAGAAAATAGTAATTTTCGGGCCAGGGAAAATCTTACGTAATTTAATTATTATTGAAAAGTCTTAATTATTTTACATAATCTGATTTGATATTTGTGCATTTTCTAATTTTTGTGATTTTGTGTGTGATTATAAAATTTTTATCTTACTTTATTTATTTTAGTGTTATCCGTGGGCCGTCTGTGGGCCCAAGGAGGTCGTATGTGGGCCCTACGTGGGTCGAGAAAGGTAAAAATTTTTCTGTAGCCAGGAAAATTCGTACTGTTGAGACGGAGACGGGAGATCTTACTAAACTTGAATCAGGAAACAGTTTTAAAAATTTTCTTTTACTATATTTTGTACTGTATTTAATTATCGGGTGATAAAAATATAGTAAAAATATTATTCGAAGGGTAATAGTAGATACAAAAATAAATATTGTACTGCATAGTCAATATCAGTGGCTTGGATATCCACCATTGATGTAATCAACGGTGGAGACTTGATCTTGATTTAATCAACGGTTGAGATTTAGTCTTAAAAAGTGGCTAGGACCATTTATAGCCCTTGGATGTAAAGTTTGAAGGAGTAATCTTGACCCTTCATTTTGGAGACACATCTAATGGCTAGGATTTCAAGGAGGAAAGATCCAATGGCCTAAATTAAGTCTTCTATCTAAAGCCTAAACCTAAAACCTATATTAATCCTAACCATTGACCTAATCAATGGTTAAGATTGCCTAAAATGGTGGCTAGGAGATTTGTTGCATTTTGAAGAGTGCATGGAGGGGGGGATGGTTTTGGTGCTGCATTAGAAGCTAAAGTAATATTGGAAGACCATAATTGATCACCTTTAGTCATTATTGATCACCTTGGTCTTTGTTGAACATTTTCAAGAAACAAAGTTATCAAAATTTCTCTCCATTTCCCTCCTTCTCTAAGCTCATGGCCAAGCACTCCTACACCACCTTCCATCACTCAAAAATTTTATACAACCATACTTCTTGAATCCTTATTTCAATTCAAGAACCTTTGTAGTTTACACTAAGCTCTAAATTTTCCATCTTCAAGGAGTTTTTCCAAGAACAAGTTCTAGGGTTCTTAAGGTGAAGTTATGGAAAACTTCATTTCTTCTCTTTTTTTTCATGTTCTAAACCATGTTTGATCCATGGTTTCTCTTATTCAAGCTTGATATACTAATTTCTTTGTGTTTGTTTTTTGTTCAAGAGACTTTTGTTAGTGGAGATCTTGTTCAAAATACAAAGCAAGGAGTTTTAAAGTGGTTCTTCAAGAGGTAAGAGGGAGATCCATCTCACCAACTAAGCATGGTGGTGAGAGATGATTTGTGTATTTGATGGATGGTGAATCCATGTGAGGATTCATATCCATGGTCATGTAATAATTTGTATGTGTTTATGTGCTTTGATTATTTGCCTATGCTTGATATGTTTTGCATGATTTTATTGCTTATATGGTATGCTTATGATATGCATGATGAAGATATGTTGAATATATTATGATGGATGTATGATAAAACAAGAAATTTTGGCTCCAATGGCCAAGGGAAGGCTACGGTTTTGACACCCAAAAATTAGGGTTTTATGTTGAAATTTTTCAAGAACAAGGAAATTGATTTGTTTAAAGAAATTATGAAGTGGAGAAATTATTTTGGTTTTAAAGACCATGGTGAATTTCGGCTTTATCACCTCAAAATAGGTGTTCACAAATTAATATTTTCATGAATGGTAAAATTGGATGTTTAGAAAAGCTAGAAAAATAAACAAATGGTTTGTTTTCAAAGAACTTGAGCTCACGATTTTGGTGAGGAGTTTTAATGGTTTTGTTTGTGTAAAAACAAAGAATGGAACTTAGTTGATTTAGAAGGAAAAATACAAGAATGGTTTCATGGCCATGTTCACGATTTTGAAGACTTGAAATGCCTTGGTTTTGTGAAAACAAAGTGATTTTCAAAGTGGAAATATAACTTGATTTAATACAAGGATTTTGGAAAGGGAATCAGAGTGTTTTTATCACTTGAGAAATGGAATTTTCATATGTAAATGGAAAAGAGAGGTTGAAAGTGTTTGAACCACAATTTATTTTAAAGTGAATTGATTTTTAGAATTGATTTGAAATTATAAAGTATATGTTGGTAACTTAGAATTTTCTAACGTGTAACTCATCCTTTAGGTTTTGGAGAGCGTTAGTAAATTTTATTTGAAACATTGATTTAATTCAATGAAATTATGAAATATATTGCAAAAAGGATTTTCTTGAATAAGAAAATGTGAAAAATAATGTGAGAAGTCATATTATTTGGAAAAAGGTTGAAAATGAATTTTTGAAAGTTGAGAAATATGTTACGAAGTTGAAAAATGGTGAAAAATAATTTACGTAACTTAAAAACGTGATTTTTAAGCTACGCGATTTAAAAAAATGTTTAAATATTTTCACGCAATTTGAAAAACGTTGAAATATTTCTACGCAATTTAAAAGCATTTAAATATTTTTACGCGTTTGAGATAGTGTTGAAAAATCACTACGTGATTTTTAAAAAATGGTGGAATATTTTTACATAATTGATGAAAACGTTGAAAAATCTATATGTGATTTGAAAATGTAATAGAAATATCACAAAATTGTGGAAACGCGACAAAAGTGGTGCGCAACTATGAAAACACGATAATATGATTTTCGCAATTAAATATACAGTAAGATTACTATTAGACTAGTGTATGGACACTATATGAGAAAATAATAAATTTTGCCTATGATTGGCATTGGTGCATTTTATATGCCTGAACTAGTGTATGGAACTGTATATGAATTTTGCCTATGATTGGCATTGGTGCATTGAACATGCATTGGAAATGTTCGATGGACTATATGAGGCTATTTGCCTAGGAGAGACGTACACTTCTTGAGTGGGTGCGATATGCGTAGTGTAAGTCACTTGTTGACCTTGGGGGCATCGGGGTGCGGGTTGCTTACATGGGTGGTTGGTAGCTCTTCTTCCCGTAAGTTTGACCGATGCAACACACCGATGATCCTGACCGAGACACTATTCTTAATCAAGATCTAGTAAAGACTGTCGTGTATATGCTAGATGTGCAAACACATATGAGAAATGTGGCACTTGGTCTGAGGCATGTTGGTACAGACAGATCTTTCTGATCAACTTCTCCGAACTGAGTATTAGCTCCATGGAGTAGGAAATTGAGTCAAAGTGTGCATGCATAAATCTTAGCATTTATATTTGTATGACATATTAATTGAGGGATATTGGCTATGACAATTGTTTTGTTAAGAAATGCTTGGATGATGATGATGATAATAATGTTAATGGCATGATGGTAGTTATTATTTATTGTATCTGTTATGATAAATAATGTTGATGGCATGATTGTAATTATGGTATTATATAGTTGTGTGGTATGTTGTTTGTATTATCTCTGTGCTACCATGTTAGTATTGGCGTAGGTGATCTCACCTCTTTGTATATTAGTTTGTACTGTATTTATCTTTAGTAAAGACGTTGAGCAAGGCACTAAACCAGAGGGTGAAGAAGAGCAAGCTCCTATGGAGGAAACAAAGTTTTGAGAAGATAGAAATGCCCAGCTTTCTAGGATACGTGACGTTACAGTTTCGCGGAGGTCTGGAGGCGTGGCATGTTCATTTGGATCATCAGTGTATATTTTATATAGGGGACCTGAACATTACCTACAGTAGGCTTTATCAAGGGAACCCCTATTTTAATGTCAATATTTATATACAGTTAGAGTTTCCACTATCCATTAGGCAGTACTGGGGAGCCTACTACTGTACGCATAGTGAGATAAGTATCGTGTCGTCCGCTCGGACACTTGTCCATAGGGCTTCGCGTCGTGCTGGATTCCTTCTTGCTGAGGAATCTGAGGAGGACCCATCTGAGGGTTCTGCTGTTTAGTAAGACTTGGGCAATATGTGAGTTTTAAATTATGTTTAATTACTTTGAGAACTTGGTCTGTATATAAATAATCCTGACAATACATTTGTAATGTATGATGATGTAAATTATGTGTGATGTTGTATAATATTTTATTTTCTGCTAAGTTTATTTTATCGTTAGCAAAGAAGAAAAAAAGAAATTTACAACTTGTATTTTTATCACAACATCATATTTTATGAACTTGGGGGTAATTTGGTAATTAAGTAACATAAATGTGGCACCCCACGGTGGGTGTTACAGTAACAGGGCAATTTAGGCATATTTTAGAAGTACTAACAAGCTTGGCAGTTGGTGTAGAAACAATTAATTGAAAGTTCAAAAAGACACAAGCAATCCCAAATGATCCACACAATCATACGTAATAAATGAATGTATTGCACCCGAATCATATAGTACAATTAAAAAATTACATGATATGACACCTTTTCCCTTGATAAGATCTTTAGACTAGGAGGCTTCAACTCCATTCATCGTATACACTCACCCACCAACTTGCGGCTTAGCAACATGAACGTTACTTACTAAAGGCTCCACCTTCGCTTGATCACAATCCCTCGAGATATGACCAAGCTTTCCACATTTAAAGCAGATTATCCCTCTAATTGTGCAGTCCTTTGTCATATGACCCTTTCCATACTTTAAACACCTCGTTGAGGGTGCCATAGTCTGACCAAAACGATTGCTACTGGAACCTCCTCCACGTAGTTGTTGTGCTGTTGCTGACTTCCCGATGGTCGGGAATATGGTTTTTGCTGAAACCGGTTGTTGTTGTTGTTGTTTCCTCCCCTTTGGAACCTAGATGGTCCAAAGTTACGATTCCATGTATCTCGAGATGGTTCTAATTCTTCAAGTCTGCGACACATGTACATCAAGGCTGAGAACTGATTCATTCTCATTGGTAGTACCCCTCGTTTCAACTCAACTTTTAGACCTTCTTCATACTTATGACATTTCCACACCTCATTTAGCTAACCGTCATTCCACCTTGTCATAGCCCAAGAAATTCCATCTCCTTGGCATGCCTTGCATTAGCCGAAAAATATTTTTCCAGAAATACTTCACAGAATACCTCCTACGTAATTTCCCTTACTTAAGCTTGTAGTACTCTCCGAGTTGCTTTCCACTAAATTTCACCATCTCCCATCAACATAAATGTGGCATAAGTCACCTTGCGATCGTCCGCACATCCACAAACTTGCCTTCTCTGGATCAAACTCGCCTATGAAATATGGCTGATTATTTCGACGGAACTCAGAAAAATTCTAGGAATCAGCATTTGCTTCTTCTTGTTGTGCAGCTCATTGATTCTGTTGCATAATTACATCTGCCATTCGCTGCATTGCTTCGGCAGCAGCTGTCATCGCATCGTTGTCATGTCCCATATTCATACGTGTACCTTTGTTATGAGACATAGCTTTCTTCACAAGCGACCAATCAAAACATAATAAGAGTCATATGTAACCTTTTAAAAATCAAACACAGAGAATGACACAACACAATCAAAACAGACCTAACCTCAAAAACCTAAAAGACTCTAACCGGGGCTCTGATACCAACTAATGTAACACCCACCGTAGGGTGTCACATTTAAGACTAATACTAATATAACTTACCCAAGTTGTAAAAAAAATTAATCTTGTAAAAACACTGATTTCAAAATTTCATATGCGGATAATTGAAAATAAATAAAACCCCTAAATACAATATGCAACTGAATAAAACTCACTATACTATACATAGATATTGAAACCTTGTTCACAAATAATTTACATAAATACATTGTACTCCAAAAGATAAATATGTACAACATATACATTAAAACATAAACTGTTAAACTAGAACTTCTAAAGACTAAGGATTTGGGCCCTCAAAAGAATCCTCCTCCTCCTCCTCCTCTTCCTTAGTATCATCAAAAAACCCTAACAGATACAACTGTCACTGGGCTGGCGTCCTAGCAGATGACACCATTGATTCCTCTTGTGGAGTATATACACTACCACTCCAAGCTCTCGAATAGGCATCGAGAACTCCAAACGAACAGATACATTTATAGACATAACTGGAACCCCATCACGAGTTTCACTAAGATTCATAGTCAAATCCCCGGTATACACAAAACTTCATTGCCCATATCAAACCTCCGTGCATCAGTTCCCCCATGGAAATGTACTATAACAAAACCAAGCACCTGACACCTTGCTGCCATAAAAGCAAATAAAAGGAAAACTATCACGTATGGAAAACAAAATTTCCTGCCTCTTCGTCTTCACGATCTTTATTAAACATACACAATAAAGTAGAATAACATAACAAAGAGGTAAGATCCCCTATATCAATACTAGCATGGCATTATAAAAAATGATAGTAAATATACAGATATAATTAACACATCGAATCCTGTACACAGACCAATTCCTACTCCATGGAGCTAATCACAATTTCGGAGAGAAGGATCGGGAGTACATGTCTATTCATTGTCAGCCCCAACTTATGTGCCAAGATATTATATCAAAATGCACAAAATGGCTTATACAAGACACTCTCAACTAATCATGAAAAGAGTAGCAACTCCGTCGAGATCATCGGTGCGTTTGCATCGGATACCACAGCATAGAGGTGCTATCATCTGGCCACATATGACATTCTACGCCCTGACGCCTCCAAGATCAATAACTGATCATAACTACGCAATTCTCACTTTCACAAAGGTGTAAATTCATCTCATAGGCAACTTGCCTTTACCAATAAAGCTTACGCGCTTTTCAATGCATGATGCATGATCCAAATACACATACAAACATCATTATCACTATTTTTCACAAACACATGCCATTATTTGGTGATACTACTTTTCAACACAACCGGGCCCACCACAATAGCCCGACAGCAAACTGCTGTTATTTCCAATTGCGTAGACATTTTATCGCATTTTCACAATCGCGTAACATTTTTCTTACGTTTTCAAATTGCGCAAGTATTTTTGTTCCAAAGACCAACATGGCTCACAGCCATCAAGCTTGAATTAGGGTAACTAAGGCAAAAATATGTTATGAATTGTGGACTTAGTTGATTTTGTAACAAGGATGTGAGTTAAGGTTTTACAAATTGAAGAAGGAAATGAACAAAGTTTTAATTTTGAAAAGGAATTGGATTAGGGTTTTACAAAATGGAAGAGGAAATAAATAAAAAATTGTTTCATTAATTATCAAGCAAATTTTGTTCATGATGTTGGAAAAATAAGATTAAAAAGCAAATTTGAAACTTGAAGTATTTTATTCAAGAGAGTTTTTAGTAAAATGAATGGAAAAAGATTTTAAATTAAAATAATGCAAGTTTTGGAAAAAAACGTTAGAAAATATTTCCTAGAGGAGTTTTTGTAAGCAAATAATGGAAATAAGGTTAAGTTTTATATTAAACTTGAAAAGTTTCAAAAATAAGTTTAGAAAGCTAATAAAAGTTTTATGCGATTAAAAAATAGTGTTAAAACCTTATGCGTTTCAAAAATGATGATTTTTGAGCTACACAATTGAGAAAACGTTTTAAAATTTTTACATGATTGAGAAAACATTTTAAAAATTTTTACGCGATTGAGAAAACGTTGGAAAATATTTACGTGATTTGAAAATGTAACAAAAATGTTACGCAATTGTGAAAACGCGATAAAAGTGTTATGCGACTGAGAGGAACAACAGTTTGTTGTCGGGCCGACGTATTGGACCCGCAAATGTCAATATATGGTTTTGGCCAGTTGTGGCATGTTTGTGTGAAAACCATGTTTTTAACATTTTATCTGAGTATTGAATCGTTATTCATGCATTGAAAGTTGTTTAAGACTATCTTTGTTAATGTTGTATGCCTCGGAGTTGAATTACGCCTAAGTGCAGATGCGAATTGCGTATTGTGGGTCACTTGTTGATCTTATAAGTGTTGAGGCATAGGTATCCCACAAGTGGACCGTTGGTCGTTCCACTAGGCCGTGGTGACTGAACACCACATCAACGATCTCGACCAAACACTATTCTATTCTCGATCTTGTGAAGAATGTCTTGTATAAGCCATGATGCGTACGCTGAATTTGTGATAAGCACTTTGTTGAGGCTAACGATATACGAATATGTCTCTCTGATCATTCTCTTTGAAACTATGTTTTAGCTCCATGGAGTAGGAATTGGTCCATTGTGCATATGCATAGTCTTTTGAAATATTATTATGATTTATGTCTGTTGAATTATCTATTATTTGATACGATGAATATTTGTTTGTTATTTATGTATTTGAATGACATTACTATTTCTATGCTGCCATGCTGGTATTGATGTAGGAGATCTCACCTCTTGTATTATTCTGTTTTTATGTTTATGCTTGGTAAAAACAGTGTGGAAGACGAGGAGGTAACACATATATTCTATTTGTGTTGATTTTTTTGAGGTTTGGTGATGGCTTTGAAACCTGGTTTTCTCGATTACATCAGTGCGCAGTTTCATAGGGGCATGTATGCCTGGTGTGTCGACCTAGAGACGGAGCGTATTAGATATATTGGAGATGTGACCCTGACATGAAGTAAGACCTACCATGGGGTTACTACTTTTTCGTTTACTACTTTTGTGCACTTAGAATTTTATATGCCTATGAGAGATTTGAGGGGTGATTATTATTATACCCCTAGAGAGGATAGTGTGGTGTCATCTACTCGGACACCTGTTTGTAGGGCTGGGTACCACCTGAGGTTTTTATCATTTGAGGAGACAAAGGAAGATCCAGCTGAGGATTCTTCTCATTAGATCTTTTATGCTGAAATAATTTATGTTATGTTAAAAAGTTTGTATAAATGTCTTTTGGGAATAAGTATTATGTATAATGATATATATTATTCAGTGTTTATAACTTGTGCCTTTATTATTCTGTTAAATTATATTATCCACAAAAGAAATTTTGAAAATCGTACAT
This sequence comes from Ormosia emarginata, assembly GCA_029884605.1. Lineage (NCBI taxonomy): Eukaryota > Viridiplantae > Streptophyta > Magnoliopsida > Fabales > Fabaceae > Ormosia > Ormosia emarginata. Next base: position 2,596,610 of record JAQQTP010000063.1, read on the forward strand.
ACAATATTAAATCTTTTATAACTTGGATCTTGTTTAGTAAGTTTGAAGTCTTAAATGTAATGCCCTAGGGAGGGTGTTACATTAGTTGGTATCAGAGCCCCGGTTAGAGTTTTTTGGGTTTTGTGGTTAGATATGTCTTGTTTGTGTTATGTGATTCTCTGTATTTGGTTTTTGAAAGGAAACACTATTGTTTGAAATGATTACATTTAATTTTTCATTGTATTTTATTTAGTCTAATTTCGAAGGAGAACAATGGCTCGAAATAGAGGTGTGCACGTGAATACTGGATGTGACAATGACAGTATGGCTGCAGCTGCTGAAGCAATGCAAAGGATGGAAGATGTTATATTACAACAAAACCAGAGGACTGCCCAATAGCAAGAAGCAACCGTTGAAGCTTAGAATTTGTTAGAGTTTCGTCGTAACAATCCGTCACAATTTAGAGGAGAATTTGATCCAAAGAAAGCAAATCTTTGGATCAAAGAGTTGGAAAAGATATTTAGAGGAATGTGATGTACCGATGAGAGGAAGGTAATTTATACTACCTTTATGCTTGTTGGGGATGGCGAGGATTAGTGGGCAGGAATGCAACGAATGTTTGAAGCTGAGGGAAGGATGATCACATGGGAAGTCTTTAAGAACAAATTCCTAGAGAAGTACTTTCCAGCCAGTACGGGATATGCGAAGGAAATGGAGTTCCTTGACCTGAAACAAGGAGGAATGTCAGTCAGTGAGTATGCTACTAGGTTTGAAAGCCTATCAAAATTCTCAAGGTATTTTCAACTACAGCCTGATGTGTTAGTGTATGCCCTAGAGGCCGACACATTTTGTTTATATTTACATATGTTGTATTATGCTATTTTTAATATATGAGGCATTTCATTTATTGTGTTCTTTTTTATAAACATAACAATGTCCTTAGAATAGTAAGATTGATGCTATAGGACATCAAGTAGATGACTTCATCGTGAGATCCTATTGGATAAAACACTATTGCTAAATGTCCTTGGTCAAATATTATTATTAATTTAGACAACAATAATACATTGAGACCAGTATGTGCATAGACTGATGACCACATCTCACAGGTCATGGATATGAGATATCAAGTCTTCACATGGGTACATATTAGAGTAATTATGTACTGGACAGACCTACTATGAGAATGCTACATGGATCATTACAAGAGTTTCATAAGCGTTTCTCATAGTGACAATGATGTATGTGGTCTTTTGACCTAAAATCACTACGATTCCTACATGAGGAGTTGTGTGTTTTAATGCCGTCAAATGTCATCTGTAACAAGGTGATTATAAAGTCGATTATTGGACATACCGTGACTCTTGCGGAGGGATGTGAGTGACCTAGATTGGATTTGTCCTTCCTACATAACATGAGCGATATCTTCGGGGGCCCTGATTGAGTGAGACTATGAAATGCATAGGCATGCTTAAATGAGTCGATATGAGATCGCAATCTCATTTGTTATTATTTAGTCTACTCGGGTATTAGGAAACGAAGGATGGAACTATACAAGGGTGACACATTCCATGCCTTGTGTTCAATCTAGATATTTGGATAAAGGGACTAAACTACACGGAAACATTGGTCACAGAAAGGTTATGTCAAATCACTGACATTCTCATTAATTGGGTGGCAGCGATGTGTTGCTAAATATCGCTTACTGCTTGTAATATTAAAATGGGATTTTAATATTACTGCCAATGTTATGAGAACCTACAGGGTCGCACACTTAGAGCAGACTAAATTGGAGCAATAAGGATCCAAGTTAGACTTGGACTCAATTATGGGCTGGACTCATAACAGATGAGTCTAGGTTTGCACAACTTACCTTGCTGCTGCTTTCACTCACTTAAAGCAGTCAACTATTATAAATAGCACTGCTAAGAGGCTATCAAGGCATGCATTACAAACCCTGGCCGCACTTGACAGAAACAATGAGTAAGAAAGTGTCAGGTTTCTTCTATTCTCTTCGCAGCTAACACTGTGTGAAAGAGGTGTGACTCCTATTTATGGACATTGGACGTTCGTGAGTCTATTTGTATGGATACCGTTAAGACATCGCTGTTACGGTGTTGGTGATTCACGTCACTTGTTTTGATCACGCTTCAAGAGGTAAACAATTTTTAAAACTCGGATTATGGCTTTTTTGCATGGATCCTTGGTGGGAATTCTGTTTTTCGCTGAGTGATGTATTCGTGATTCCCAACATGATGAGGAGTGGAAATGCCATAAGTTTTGAAGAAGGTTTGAGGCATGATTTAAAGAGAGTAGCGCTACCTCTGGGGATTGATCAGTTCCCAACTTTACTAGATAAGTGTCACCAGATTGAGGAGTTGGACCAATCTCGAGACACGAGGAATCGTAACTTTGGACCTTCACGGTTCCAAAGGGGAAGGAGTAGCAATGTTAATCATTTTCAGCAAAAGCCACATTCGAGACCACTGGGGAATCAACCTCAACAAAGATCGTATAGAGGAAGATCTGGTGGCATTAGATTTGGTCATACTGTGGCATCTTTGTCAAAATGCTTGAAGTGTGGAAAGGACCACTTAACAAAGGATTGCACCATCAAGGGGATCATTTGTTTCAAATGCGGAAAGCTAGGGCATATCTTCAAAGATTGTAATCAACCCAAGGCAGAGCCTTCTATTAGCAATGTTCGTGCTGCAAGACCTCAGGCAGGAGGAAGAGTATATACTAAGAGTGAAGTGGAAGCCTCCCAATCTGAAGATTTGATCACGAGAGAATGTGCCGTAGGAGGTAATATTTTAACAGTACTGTATGATTTAGGGGCGACCCATTCTTTCATGCCTATGACTGTGTGGATCAATTAAGACTATATGTGTCTTCATTACCTTTTGATTTGATTGTTTCTACTCCTACTGCTAAGCCTGTTGTTACTACTCAAATATGTTTAAACTATCCTATTTCTGTTAAAAACTGAACCTTTTCTGTTAACTTGATTTGTTTACCTCTTTCTAAAATAGACGTAATTTTAGGAATGGATTAGTTATCTTCTAACCATATCTTGTTAGATTGTTCTAATAAGACTTTAGTATTTCCTGAGATTAAGAATTTTGGATTTTTAATGGCCAACCAAGTCAAAGTTTTCTTGAGGGAAGAAGCTCAATGATACATGTTATTATCTTCTTTGGAGGTCAAGAGTGAGGAGGATGTGAATGTTATTCCTGTAGTTAAAGAGTTTCCCGAGGTTTTCCTGATGATATACTTGGATTACCGCCGGAAAGAGAGATAGAATTTTCTATTGATCTTGTACCAGGATCGGGTCCTATATCAATGGCACCATATCAGATGTCACCATCAGAGTTAGCAGAACTCAAAAAGTAGTTTGAGGAGCTATTGGGAAAGCAGTTTGTGCGACCAAGTGTATCACCGTGGGGAGCTCTAGTGCTATTGGTTAAGAAGAAGGATGGAACTTCTCATTTGTATGTAGATTATCGTCAGTTGAATAAGGTCACGATCAAGAATAAGTATCTACTTCCGAGGATAGATGACTTGATGGATCAACTAAAGGGAGCTGCTATATTCTCCAAGATTGATCTACGATTTGGTTATCATCAAATCTGTGTGAAATTAGAGGATATTCCTAAAATAGCTTTTTGAACGCGTTATGAGCATTATGAGTATCTTGTGATGCCATTTGGGGTAACGAATGCTCCTATTGTATTCATGGATTACATGAATAGGATTTTTCATCCCTATCTAGACAGATTTGTCATTGTCATTATTGACGATATTCTGATCTATTCTCGAAGTCAGGAGGAACATGCTGAACATATCAGTGTGGTTCTTCAAATTTTGAAGTAGAAAAAGTTGTACACTAAGCTATCTAAGTGCGAGTTCTGGTTGGAAGAAGTTCAATTTTTGGGTCACGTAATTTCTAAGGAAGGAATTACGGTGGATCCATTGAAAGTTGAAATAGTTCTTTAATGGGAAAGACCGAAGACTGTAACAGAGATCCATAGTTTTGTCGGATTAGCTGGTTATTATCAAAGGTTTATTGAGGGATTTTCCAAGATAGCAGGACCTCTCACCTAGCTTACACGAAAGAATCAAGTTTTTACATGAATTGATGCATGCGAGGAAAGTTTCCAAGAGTTAAAGAGAAGACTTACTACTTCACCAGTGTTGATTCTACCTTATTCCAATGAACCTTTTGAGGTGTATTGTGATGCTTCATATTAGGGTTTAGGATGTGTGCTCATGCAGAATAGAAAAGTTGTAGCGTATACTTCAAGGCAGTTGAAAGTACATGAGAAGAATTATCTGACGCATGATTTAGAGTTAGCTGCTGTGGTGTCTGCGTTGAAGATCTGGAGGCATTTTTTATATGGAGCAATATTCAACGTCTACAGCGATCACAAGAGTCTGAAGTATCTATTTGATCAAAAGGAGTTAAATATGAGGCAAAGAAGGTGGTTAGAGTTTTTGAAAGATTATGATTTTCAACTTCAGTACCATCCTGGAAAGGCGAATATCGTAGCAGATGCCGTGAGTAGAAAGATGTTTAGTGTCTTTGCTATGATGATCAAGGAAGGTGAATTGATAGAACAATTCAAGGATATATGGTTGTCAGTGGAATTGACACCAAAAACAATGTGCTTAAACATGATTACTATTTCAAATGATTTGTTGGAAGAAATTTGAGAGAAGCAGGGAAGTGATCAATATTTGCAGAACGAGAAGGAGCTAGTAAGGCAAGGTGTTGTGTCAGAATTTAAGGAAGGACTTGATGGAATCCTAAGGTTTGGAAATAGGATATGTATACCAAGCGACCTAGAGCTTAGGAAGTTGATTCTTGATGAAGCCCACAAGAGCAAGTTGAGTATGCACCTTGGAACAACTAAGATGTATTAGGATCTGAAGCGGTTGTATTGTGGCAAGGGATGGAGAGAGACATTGCTAAGTATGTATCATCTTGTTTGGTCTGTCAGAAAGCTAAAGTAGAGCATAAAAAACCTTCAGGAATGTTAGAACCCCTGACTATTCCAGAGTGAAAATGGGATAGTATTACAATGGATTTTGCTATTGGACTGCCAAAGACTAGAAAGGGTTATGATTCTATATGGGTGATTGTTGATCGGCTTACAAAGTCAGCTCACATCTTGTCAATTAACATAAGGTATTCAATGGAAAGATTGACCCAGGTATATATTAGTGAAATTGTTAGACTTAACGGTGTACCCTCTAGTATTATTTCGGATAGAGACCCAAGGTTTACTTCAAGATTTTGGCAGAGTCTACAAGAAGTAATGGGGACAAAACTTCGTTTTAGTGCTGCTTATCATCCGTAAATAGATGACCAATCAGAGAGGACGATTCAATCATTGGAAGATCTATTAAAGGCTTGTATTTTGGAATAAATTGGAAGTAGAGGTGAATTCTTATCTTTGATAGAATTCACTTATAATAATATTTTATATTCAAGCACAGGGATGGCACCCTATGAGGCGTTATTTAGATGACGATGTTGAACACCTTTGTGTTCGTACCAAGATGGACATAATTTTACTTTAGGACCTGAGCTTGTGCAATAAACGACGAAAAAAGTTAAGATGATTCATGAAAACATGCAGATAACTCAAAGTCAACAGAAAAGCTCTGATAAGAGAAGAAAACCTCTTGAGTTTGAGGAAGGAGAACATGTGTTTTTGAGAGTTACACCCACGACTGGGGTCAGACGGGTTATTAAATCCAGAAAACTCACTCCCAAATTCATTAGACCATATCAAATTCTTTGTTGGATAGGTCCAGTAGCATACCAAATAGCTTTACCGCCTTTTCTTTCTAACCTTTATAATGTCTTCCATGTGTTGTAATTGTGAAAGTATGTTCCTGATCCAACCCATGTCTTAGAACCAGATACAGTACAATTAAAAGAGAATTTGACCTATGAAACACTTCCTGTTACGATCGAAGGTACAAGAGTGAAGCAACTCAGAGGAAAAGAGATTTCATTAGTAAAAGTAATATGGAATGATGTAACTAGAGATGCAACATGGGAATTAGAAGACAAGATGAAAGAGCAATATTCACATTTGTTCTAAGGTATGATAAAATTCGAGGACGAAATTCTTTTTAGAGGGGGAGAGTTGTAACACCCTAAAATTTCGTATCTTTTAGTTATATATGATTTTATAAATTTTGTGATTTTTGTGAATTGTTTAATTTAATTTAATTATTTTATTATTATTTTTGAATTGTTTGTATGTTTTTAGCAAGACCGAAAAAATAAAAAAAATTTAGGGCCGAAAAATTTTGGACTATTAATATGGGGCCGGGGGAGCTTACTAAACTCGAATCCGGAAATAGTTTTTGAAATTTTATTTTTCTAAGATTTTATCTGACAAATAAAATTTATATCCATTGGATAATAACCACTGATTTTGCTAGCAGTAGCTTTTGTCCTTTGAATAATAGCTCCCGATAAAAATCTATGTTGGATGACTCTAGGCTTAGGCTAGTCATCTTTTCTAGAGCATTCTTTTGTGACTCACCTAGTGAATCACCTTATGACTCACAAAGATGAACCTATTAGAAACAAGTCAAGAATGGTGGCCATGACTCATTAGGTGACTCATGGTGTGGCTCACTACATGACTCACAATTTTTGGTGACTCACTCAAGGGGACTCCATAGCCAAAGAGGTGTAGGAGGGTCCTAGAAGCTTAGTTCATCACTTAAGCATTCCATCTTCATCTTTTCTATCAAAGTAACACAAAAACTCTCTTACTTTTCTCTCCATTGAAGCCCATAGCCAAACACCAAGAAACACCATCCAATCTTCCATAATTTAAACTAACCTCACATCTTGAATCTAAACATCATTCAAAGACACTTTTGTGTTGTAACCATAACCTAGTTCATCCATCTTCTATCTTTTTCTTCAAGCTTAAGATTTGAAGTTCTTAAGGAAAAGTTTTGTAATCTTCTTTTTTCTTTTCTATTTCAAGTTCTAAGACCATAACTTTGATCTATGGTCATCATAGTCAAGCCTTTGATGTTAATATGTGTGTGTTTATTTTGTTTCAAGAGCACTTTGGTGGTGAAAGTTTGCCCTAAAGGAGGCATACAAGAGACTTTTGGAGCATCATCTAATGTGAGAGAGAGATTAACCTCATCAACCACTTATGGTGGTGAGGAACGAAATTTGTTGGTGAAAAATCCATGTGAGGATTTACTTACTTGTTTGTATAAAGTTAGTGCTTTGAATGTATTTGTTTTATGTGATTTTATTGCTTTAATAGTATGCATGATATTTTCTATGGTAGAAATTGTTGATTGAAGTTTGTTGTATGCTTTGAATCATGTGAGAATGACGAAAATTTTTGGTACCAAAGACCAACATGACTCACGACCATCAAGCTTGAATTAGGGTAACTAAGGCAAAATATGTTATGAATTATGGACTTAGTTGATTTTGTAACAAGGATGTGAGTTAAGGTTTTACAAATTAAAGAAAGAAGTAAACAAAGTTTTAATATTGAAAAGGAATTGGATTAGGGTTTTACAAAATGGAAGAAGAAACAAATAAAATTTTTTATCATTAATTATAAAGCAATTTTCGTTCATGATGTTGGAAAAATAAGATTGAAAAGCAAATTTGAAACTTGAAGTATTTTATTCAAGAGAGTTTTTAGTAAAATAAATGGAAAAGATTTTAAATTAAAATAATGCAAGTTTTGGGAAAAACGTTAGAAAATATTTCCTAGAGGAGTTTTCGTAAGCAAATAATGGAAATAAGGTTAATTTTTATATTAAACTTGAAAAGTTTCAAAAATAAGTTTAGAAAGCTAATAAAAGTTTTATGCGATTGAAAAATAGTGTTAAAACCTTACGCGTTTAAAAAATGATGATTTTTTAGCAACGCGATTGAGAAAATGTTTTGAAATTTTTATGAGATTGAGAAAACATTTTAAACATTTTTACGCAATTGAGAAAACATTGGAAAATATTTATGCGATTTGAAAATGTGACAAAAATGTTACGTGACTGTGAAAATGCGATATAAGTGTTATGCGACTAAAAGGAACAACAGTTTGTTGTCAAGCCGACGTACTGGACCCGAAAATGTCAATATATATTGGTGTATGCCCTAGAGGCCAATACATTTTGTTTGTATTTACATACATTGTATTATGCTATTTTTTAATATATGAGGTATTTCATTTATTGTGTTCCTTTTTTTATAAACATAATAAAGTCCTTAGAATATTAAGTTTGATACCATAGGACATCAAGTGGATGACTTGATTGTGAGATCCTATTGGATAAAACGTTATTCTTAAATGTCCCTAGTCAAGTATTATTGTTAATTAGGACAACAATAATGCATTGAGACTAGAATGTGCGTAGACTGATGGCCATATATCACGGGTCATAAATATGAGATATCAAGTTTCCACATGGATACATATTAGAGTAATGATGTATTGGACTGACCCGCCATGAGAATGCTACATGGATCGTTACGTGAGTGTCATAAGAGATTCTCATAGTGATAATGGTGTATATGGTCCTTTGACCTGAAATCACTATGATTCCTACATGAGGAGTTGTGTGTTTTAATGCCATCAAACATCATCTGTAACAAGATGATTATAAAGTTAGTTATTCGATATACTGCGATTCATGTGGAGGGATGTGAGTGACCTAGATGGGATTTGTCCCTCCTATATAACATGAGTGATATATTCGGGGCCCCTGATTGAGTGAGACTACAAAATGCATGGCCATGTTCAAATGAGTTAATATGAGATATTGATCTCATTTGTTATTATTATGTCTACTCGAGAATCAGGAAACCAAAGATTGAACTAAACAATGGTGACACGTTCCATGCCTTGTGTTCAATCTAGATATCGGGACAAAGGGACTAAACTACACGGAAACGTTGGTCACGGATAGGTTATGTCAAATCATTGACATTCTCATTACTTAGGTAGTAGCGATGTGTTGCTAGATATTGCTCACTATTTGTAATATTAAAATGAGATTTTAATATTACTACCAACATCATGAGAACCTGCAGGGTCGTACACTTAAAGCAGACTAAATTGGAGCAATAAGGATCCAACTTGGACTCAGATTCAACTGTGGGCCTAACTCATAACAGATGAGTCTAGGGTTGCACAACTTACCTTGCTACTGCTCACACTCACTTAAGGTAGACACTATTATAAATAGTACTGCTAAGGGGGCTGTTAAGTATGTATCATCACTACCCTAGCTGCACCTACAGAAAGTGAGTGAGAGATTGTGAAAGATCTTCTTCTCTTCTCTTCGCAGCTAGCACTGCGTAAAAGAGGCATGACTTCTTTTTGCAAGTCTGTTCATGTGGATACCACAGAGACATCGTCGCTATTACGGTGTTGGTGATTCACGTTGCTTGTGTTTATCATGCTTCAAGAGGTAAACTTTTAAAACTCAGATTATGGCTTTTTCGCATGGATCCTGTGAGAGAATTTTTATTATTTCGCTGCGTGATGTATTCACAATTCCAAACAATATATGGTTTTGGTTAGTTGTGGCTTGTTTGTATAAAAACCATGCTTTTGAAATTTTATCTGTGTTTTGAATCATTATTCAAGCATTGAAAGTCATTTAAGACTGTGTTTGTTAAGGTTGTATGCCTCGGAGTTGAATTACACCTAAGTGCAGGTGCGAATTATGTAGTGTGGTCCACTTGTTGATCTTGGAGGTGTCGAGGCACGGGTATCCCACAAGTGGACAGTTGGTAGCTCCACTGGGCCATGGTGACTGAGCATCACATCGACAATCTCGACCAGACACTATTCTATTCTCGATCTTGTGAAGAATGTCTTGTATAAGCCATGATGCGTACGCTAAATTGGTGATAAGCACTTTGTTGAGGCTAATGATATGAATTGGATCTTGTGTTTTAGCTCAATGGAGTATGAATTGGTCCATTGTGCATATGCATAGTCTTTTGAAATATTATTATGATTTATGTCTGTTGAATTATCTGTTATTTGATACCTTGAATATTTATTTGTTATTTCTGTATTTGAATGGCATTACTATTTCTATGCTACCATACTAGTATTGATATAGGAGATCTCATCTCTTGTTGTATTATTCTATTTTTATGTTTATGCTTGGTAAAAACAGTGTGGAAGACGAGGAGGTAACACATCCATTCTATTTGTGTTGATTTTTCCGAGGTTTCGTGATGGCATCGAGACTTGGTTTTCTTGGTTACGTCAGTGCGCAGTTTCATGGGTGCATGAATGCTTGGCATGTCGACCTAGAAACAGATCGTATTAGATATATCGGGAATATGATCTTGATAGGAAGTAGGACCTACCATAAGGTTACTACTTTTTTTGTTTACTGCTTTTGTGCATTTAGAGTTTTATATGCCTATGAGAGATCTATGGGGTGATCGTTATTATACCCTTAGAGAGGACAATATAGTGTCATCTGCTTGGACACCTATTCGTAGGACTGCGTACTACCCGAGGTTTTTATCGTCTGAGGAGACAGAGGAAGATCCAGTTGAGGATTCTTCTCATTAGGTCTTTTATGCTAAAACGATTTATGTTATGTTAAAAAGTTTGTATATATGTCTTTTGGGAACAAGTATTATGTATAATGATGTATATTATTCAGTGTTTATAACTTGTGCTTTTATTATTCTGTTAAATTATATTATCTACAAATGAAATTTTGAAAATCGTACATACAATATTAAATCTTTTATAACTTGGATCTAGTTTTGTAAGTTTGAAGTCTTAAATGTAATGCGCTAGAGATGGTGTTACAAGAGGAATGAATAGAAACAAACACCCCTACCTCTTTGTGAAATCTTTATATGGAATTGATGCTTAAACCTTGGCCTTGCTTCTTTCTCTTTTCTTCCTCTCCTCTTTTTCTTTCTCTTTTCTTTTCTCTTCTTCTCCTCTTCCTCTTTCATTTTCTGATTCTCCTGTTTGAGAAAAAGAAAGGAGATAAGTCATATATATTGACTTAACTTAATGGTTAGGTATTAAAACTTATACCTCCTAGGAATACTTTGATCTTATTATTTCAGATTTTCTCACCTCCATAGGTATTAGAATAAATCCTAAGATTTATCTAATTACCAACTTCATCATTATCTTTAATTGTCATATCTACGCTGAGTCCATTCGGCATCAAAACACTTACTCGGTGTGCTTAAAAATTGAGCTCAGTTTACCTTCAAACTTTAATTGTAACTTCCTTAACTTACTTATAACTTATAAACAACTTGTCCTTAATTATTTTTCTTATCTAGGTAATTTATGCCATTTTCTAAGTTATTTTAAGCTAATTTCCACATTTTGTATTACGATAAAGTGCTTAAACTAGCTCAGTTTACCAAGAAACTTCACAAACATGTTAAACAAGTATCAAGCTATCTTTGGAACCTTATACTAGCCTAACATGTTCTTGAGGATGCTACAGGAATCTTGTGATATGCCTTAATTGTGAATTGAGATAGTTCTTGATACTTGGTTTTCAAACTTGGTACTTGTTAGTTTCCTATATATTGTAACTTATCATGGTGTACACAACCATATGGCTAGAGAACAAGGTGTTAATCTAGATCCTTATAGCAGGTATGCTATTGTGGTTAGGGTTACCAGTATGGGAGTAACAATAGTACTCTTACATTAGTGAGGGGAAGGTGTTTACTATTACCAAGTGGAATTTAGGCTGTTAAGCTTATCCTACTTTGTATATAAGAGAGACAGAGGTCTCTAGGAAATTAAGCAAGTAGCTTGTGTTTTCAAATCTTAAAACTTGCAGTAGCATTGCATAATCATTCTATTAGAACTTTGTTTGAGCATAATCATTCCTCATAATGTAAAGCATTGCATGATTGACAATTGTATGGACAATTATCATTGCTTGATCGATTGGTTGGTTGGTTGTTTGTTGATAGTATCTTAGGATTGTATGGGCGATCTTTTGATGTTTATGATCTTTGGATATTATATTATTTAGAATATTAATGCGTTCAGTTTATTATTTGTTGTAAATGATTAACTGTTGGTCTTGGTATACGAATACTGAGAAATTGTGATTTCTCACCCCTGTATACTCTATGTAAATCCAGGTGAAGACTCTCCAAAAAGAAAGGGCAAGGAAAAGAAAAAACATAAGACTTAGTGTAGCAGTTTTACTTCTTGTTGAACTAGTTTGTATATTAGTATCTTTCTGGTTATATATAAAAGTTTATGTATATAGTGTGACTTGTTAGCAAGTGACGTATGTATATATGATATTTGCATCATTCAAGGCTTTCTAGAGTAACTATAAAGGTTATTATGGATTTTATTTATATGCATTCTTAGAAGTGACACATTTAATGCGATTTATCTTGAAATATTATGCGTATTTTATGAAAATTGTATTAGGGTGTTACATCAGCCATTACATTGGCTTTATCCTGGTGATACTTTAACTTGAAGTCATAATCTTTTAAGAATTCCATCCATCTTCTTTATCTCATATTCAGCTCCTTCCGATCGAACAAGTACTTTAAACTCTTATGATCATTGAACACCTCAAACTAGACTCCATAGAGGTAATGTCTCCAAATCTTTAAGGCAAAAACTATAACGGTTAACTCCAAATCATGCGTAGGGTAGTTCTCATTATGTGGTCTTAATTGCCTTGATGCATAGGCAACTACTCTCCTATCTTGTATCAAAGTACACCCTAATCCCATCTTTGAAGCATCACAAAATACCTCAAAGTTTTGGGGATCCAGAATTACTAATACTGGGGTAGTAGTCAACTTCTTCTTTAGCTCTTGGAAACTATTCTCACAATCTTGAGTCCACTCAAAAGTACTACCCTTCGTAGTCAACCTAGTTAATGGTAGCGCTAATTGAGAAAATCCCAATAAACCTTCTATAATACCCAACTAGGCCTATATAGCTCCTAATCTCGGTCACAGTGGTGGGTCTCTCCCACTGTAACACTGCTTCTATTTTGCTAGGGTTCACTAAGATTCTCCTTGAGAAATAACATGGCCCAAAAACTGAACTTCCGTTAGCCAAAACTCACACTTGGACAATTTGGCAAACAATTTCTTATCTTTGTGCTTCTCTAAAACTACTGATAATGCTCTAGCAAGTGCACTAGTTCATATAAGTAATATAGAGAGTAAATATCATTCCCATGAGGATTGAAATTAACACAGTTTTTTGCCAATCCCACTATTGGTTATAAACAAACTTTGATGAAGTTTCTTTCAAAATAATAATTGTAAAGCGAATGAAATCTATTTGTAAGAATTAAAATAACATAAATTAGCTAACTTGGGTTTGTTAGGAAGATAAAAGTGGTTAGGGTTTGATTTCACTTAATCTCCCTATGAGTTATGACAATTTATTTGATTCAAATCCTTCATTTATTTTGGTTTACGATTAAATCCTGAAAATTAGTTCACATTCAATTCCTTGAAATATGAATCCCTCTTAAACCCACAAACATCAATTAATCCCTTAATTAAAATCTACAAGAATAAGAATTTAACGTCTTGTGAATGTTCTACAATCACATACTCATGAAATTCTATTCCTAAATATCCCAAAAGTATGGCAATTAGACCAAGAAGCTTGATCCATACTCCATCTTCTGATTTCGTATTGATTCTTTATATGTGTGTGTGTGTGTATGTGTGTGTGTGTGTGTGTGTGTGTGTGTGTATGTGTATGTGTGTGTGATCAGCTACTCCACATTAATATCAAAAAAATAAAACAGGTCCAATTGCTAAACCATGAAAGAAAGACTTGAATTAATATCAAAAAGCCATTACATTATAAGTTAAGAAAGATCCATCACCCTAACCAAAGAAACTTAGCAATTCATGGTGCAAACAAAGGAAATAACAAGAAGAAAAGAAAACAACCTAGTCATCTTTGATGATTTGGAAAGATTCATGTTCTTTCGTTGATTGGTAAGCCTATTTCTTCCTTTCTAGGACTGTTTCGTACTTGTCTCTCTCTGTTCTGATGGCCAAAAAATCCCTAGGTCATAATTTATGGGCCTTTTATTCTGATATGGGTGCCTAGGCGCTCAATGTATAGTACGAGGCTCTGATCAATCTAATTCAGCGCCGAGGCACTGAAGTGAGAGAGCCTGAGTGCTGACCTTCCAGAGAGCCTATTCTGTTATGGGTTTGGGTGCCTAGGCGCTTAGGGGATAACACCTAGGCGCTGAGTGAATGGACTAAATTCCCTTGCTTTGGCTACAAAAATCTAGCTTCTCCCTCCTTAGATCTTCCCTATAAAAACACTTTAGAGTGGTAAGGATTATTCTTCCTTTCAATCACTTATTCTCACTCACAAGCCAAAACAACTTAAATCCTTATCTACGTTCATAAATGCAAGATACTTGGGCAACAAACAAGCAAAAGAGTAAATTAGGGGGAAACTAAATCAACTTTTCATGACATAAAGTTATATCTTTTGCACACTCATCACTCCCCCAAACTTAACTTTTGCCACATCCTTGGGCAAAGAAATAAAATAAAAAAATAGAGCAACTAAAGCCATTTTGTTTATTAAAAAAGAAATGAAGTGCTTCCAAACAAACTCAGTGCTGTAAATCATGAAATACAGAGTTCAGATCACTGAAAGATATAACTAAAAAGATCACTTTTCTTAAGCACCACAACACCAAGAATAGAGTAACTTTGCAAGCACACAGATTCACATGCGAATAGATTTAAACAAATTTGCTCTCTTCACTCAAGTGTTTGGGCTCTTGTATTTTCAATCCTTCATAACATAAGCACACTTTACCATAGGCTTGGTTCCTTTCTACTAATCCATTATCCACACGCATGTATGCCATAAGTCATGAGGTCTTTTATTCGGGGTTGTAATTGGGCTAAGGTGAGGGGTGGACATATAAGGAATGGTCGGGTTCAGTCAAATGAGCTATAGACTGAAAAGAATATAATTCTATTAAGAAACTCCATGAACTAGCACACACTCCCTACTCAATCATACCCTACATTCAAATTTATTATGGTACCCCTTTTTCTTTTTCTTTTCTTTTTTTGATTCTTTTTTCTCTTTTTCTTTTTCTCTTTTGTTTTTTTATAACCATGCCCTCTTTCACAATATATTCTATTTAACCCATCATTTCCTAATGTAAAAATTCTACTCCCTTTTCATCCCCAAACCAACAATAGTCTATTGACTCCTTTAGTATGTTATTTCTATGGTTTTACGCTTAAGGGTTGTGTTGAGCTAAAAAAATGGAATGGTGCTCAGGCTCAAGGGGTTGCACTAGGGAAAAATGTGCGAGGTTGCCTTTTGGCCAGAAGGTTATCAATCAAACAATGCCTCGATCATGCTTCATGCATGCATACATGGTAACAATTTCAAAAAAAGAGAAAACAAGCTTTAAAAGGTATTCCTATGAGTGAACAGCACACAATCAAGAAGAGATGAGTGGGTGGCTGTGTCCCCCCCTTATGCATTAAGGCTCAAAACTCAATTTGGGTTCTCACTTACATATGAGTGGCATACCTTAAGTTACCTTATCCTCGAAACTGTGGTGAAGAGAATCTTACTCAAAGCTATTCCCTCAGTTACCTTGCTTTATCTTCTTCATTAGCAACAATTCTAATTATTATTATTTTTTGTTGTTTTTTTTTAAAGAGATAGAAATATGAACTTGCAATTAAATTAATCAAGAACTGACAAAAATAGGGAAAGGTCATATGAGCATTGTTGATATGAATATGAATCTCCCACAAACTTACTCTCATACTTGTCCCCAAGTGTAACACCCCAAAATTTATTTATTTTGTTATTGATATTCATCTTATAATATTTATGATTTTCTAAAATTTTTCTGAATTTTTCTGAGAATGCTGAATATTTTAATATATTTCTCGTTTTACGTGTTCATCAAGCGGAGTCGGAGAAACGAGGTATTTTCTCTGAGAACCTTGAATTATGGAAACATCGACGGAGGATCTTACTAAACCCGAGGTCGGACACAGTTCATGAGGTTTCACATTTTACAAGAAAATTCTAACAGATAAAAATTAGACAACGCTGTGTGAAATTCATCTGTCAGATTAATTAATACTGACTTCTGTCGACTGTAACTATTATCTAATGGATAATAGCATGTAATAAAAATCCTATCACCTTATCCCAATCTAATCTACTTTATGTCATAACAAATCTACTTTAATCAAATATATTGCTATTTTAATCAAGTTTCTAGAAGCTTTGACCTAAAAATGACATGACTACCCTTAGCTTGCTTGGGAAGCTTGTCATTTTCCCTCTTCTCTCTCTCCATTGCCACGACACACTCCAAGCAAAAGGGGGAAAAATTTGTTTGCATCACTTTAACCTAATTCTCCAAAACTATCTCATCACTTTTACCATACCACTTCTCTCTCTACCACTTCATCTTCTTCTTTGCTCTCTCTTCTCTCTAAAAGCACCATTGCCATCTGAAAATCCAGCCCCTCCTCTTCTTTGATCTCTTCATCTTTTCTCTTCATCAACCACATATCCTTACTCTCCATCATCATCTCTACCACTTTCATTCACAAAGTTTCACCAAAATCTTCCATTTTCTCTTCTTCTCCATTTCGGGTTACCACTTCCACCATCACCATTTTCGTTTTCTTGCTTCATTACTTTCATTTCTAGCTTCTCTTCATCATTCTAAGTTTTTTTCCTTTCATACCCTACATCAAAATCTTTCATCTTCACCATCCTTCTTCAAGATCAAAGTTTGAGACTTTAAGGTAAAAATCACAACTTTCTTCTCTTCTCTTCTCCTTTTCATGTTCCAAGACCATTTTCATGGTCAAGGATGCTTTCTTTTCAAGATATGGTGTTGATTCTTTGAGGTTGTTTTCTAGGGTTTTGAGGAGCCAAAAACCAAAATCACAAGGAGCACTTTGGAGGCTATTTTCGTGCTCTCCTCTTTTGTAGAGGGAGACCACTCTATTCAACCAAAAATGGTGGTTGGAGACTTGTTGTTTGAAGATTTGTGAGAAACCCTAATAGGGGTTACTCTTGCTACTTCATTTTTATTTATAATTGATTCTTTAAATTTTCATTCTTTTAATTGATTTGTTAGATAGATTTGAATTGTATTGCCATTGTAAAAATTGTGATGGATTGAAATTGATGAGGTTGAGACAAAAGCCCCATGCTTGAAGCATGGAGGCTCACGACCACACCTTCTTTGGTGGGGTGTTGGTGTTTAAAATTTTAAAGCTTAATGGATTGGTATTAATTGAGTGATTAAGGACTAATGAAGAAATGAAAATCGTTGAACCCTAAATTTGTGAGGCTCACGGCCATGGAGGGGAACAATGGTGAAGAATTTTGACTTGGATGGAGGAATTGATAAATTGGACATTAGAAGACCATTAGGAATTCCTAATGTGCAAAGATAATTGATTAAAGGCATAATTTGGTAAAATTGAGAATCCTACTCAAGAGAAAGAACATGAGTGTGTGAGTTTTGGGAGAACATGAAATTAATACATAAAATGAATTAATAATGATACGATAATGCATAAAAATGAAGACAAATATTGGACTTGAGAGCCTAATGAGGACCACGGCCTTGGCTTGATTAATATGGAAATGATTTGACTTTAATGAACTAATGGGATTAAGAGAATTAGTGGTAAGGAGTTAATGTCTAATGTGATGAAAGAATAAAAATTCAAAGACCCTTGAATGACACGAATTTAAAGGATTAAAGTAACCTAATGTTGTCACATTTAGTTGAATGACTTATAACTTGAAAAAGTGGATTCCATGATGTGGACCAAGATGGCGAATGTACTCTGGAAAATTGGATTGATACAGAATGTGATTCTAAGTGATTGTGGACCCCCCCTTGTGGGCTAAATACTTGATGGTTACGTACCGTGAAAATATTCTGATGAAATGATACTGTTATATGACTATGATAAACATACATGATTTGACATTATGTCGTCATGCATATGTGTCATCCGTTGGACACTGTTAGAAAGGCTGTGTGGGCTTAGGAGTTGAATAACACTTATGTGCGGGTACGAATAGACAAAGCGTAGGTGTCATATGTTGTTGACCCTGGGGGCGTTGGGGTGTGGGTGTCTCATAATAGACAGTGGTAGCTCCACTGGGGCCGTGGCATAGACCAATGCGACACACTGACGATCCTGTCTGAGATGCTGTCCTATATCGCAATCAATTGTCGAGGTACCATGTATAAGCCATTGCGCAAACATTTTTATGAAATAAAGCACACTATATTTTCTGAGGCTAATGATATACTGGTATTACTCTTTGATCATTCACTCCGAAAATGTTTATGTCTAGCTCCATGGAGTAGGTTTTGAGACACTTTTGCATCGTGAGCTGTCGGTCGCATAACTCATTGAGCATGAGCATTATTAACTGTGAAGCATGCTTATTATTATTTCTGTAAAAATTGTTGGTTACCTGAACGGTTGACTGCTAATGGTATCTCTGTTGTTTAAATGTTATCATTTTGCTTTCACTGTAAATTTTTAATGATGTGGTGCTTAAATGTATAAATTGTGTTCTATTTGGGCGTTCAACGCCATTTAGTTTCTTGCTGCTATTATTAGTAATGAATGAAGGGTATCTCACCTCTTTACTGTATATTTTACCATTATGTGTCACCCTATGATTGCCCAAAGACATTCGTGAGGAGGACAAGGAAACCACTGGGTTTCAGGGTTTCTGGCCGTATCTTGACTGAGATCGAGGCTGCTGAGGATGTTATTTTGCCCCTATGGATTCTTTGGTTACGTGCGGATCAACTTTCATAGTGGTCCGAATTGCTGGCATATCAACGTGTAGACTGATCGTTATGTATACCATGGCGAGTTGACGGTGTCCTTAGCGTGGGGACGTTATGATGCTCCTATTTTTTATTTCCATGCCTTTGTATGGCTGGAATTTTACCTGCCTGTGAGAGACATATGGGTGGATATGTACTATACTCCACATGATGACTCTTTCTTGTCCACTACTCGGGCTCCTGCCCGTTGTTCCGTCATTCTGATGGATGTCTCGTCGGACGATGAGGACCCTGGGGAGGACCCATCTACGGTTCCTTCTCGTTCTCGTCAGTCTTAGGGATTGTTTTTTTTATCGATGGCTACTAATGGCTGTCTATTTATTTTTGTGGGAGCCTGACATATTATTGGATTGATGGGTATATATATATTTGTATCTCTTGGGGTAGGTACATATTTTGCTTTTTGTGTACATTTTGGAAATGTAATTAATACAGGCTTGTACGTATAATTATGATAATGTAGTTTCGATGTATGGTTTAATTTCTGTTGACTATATTATAACTATTCAGTGTTTGAAGTTTCGCTACAACAGGTAGTTTTTTCTAATTTACTATTGTACTACATACAATGACTTACACAAAAAAAATATACAATAATGATAATATAATAAGTGTATGGCAAAAGTTTTAAGATAAATTAAACCAGCATTAATACACCGAGTTTTATGGAAATTCAAACCAAGTACTATTTTTTGCAGTATAATCTTACCTTATATTTTTACGATTATATAAATATAATAGTGTGACATTCTTTCTTCGCGAGTATTGGATAAGAAAAAGGGGCATTACACTGTCTTGGTATCAGAGCTCCCGGTTATATCTTCTTTTGGGTCATGTGGTTTTGGACTATCTTGTTTGTGCTGTGTGATTCTCTGTGATTTTTGTTGTTTGGTATTCATAAGGATACCTCTGACTTTCTCTGTGTTTTGCATAGTTTAATTTGAAAAGAAGTGATGGCTCATAGAGGTGATATGGCTGCTACCATAGAGGCAATACAAAATATGGCTGAGACAATGCTACAGCAGACAGCTCAACAACAGGCTAGAGCTGCACAACAACTAGAAGCTACGACGGATGTTCAGAACTTAGAGGGATTTCATCGCGCTAACCATCCACAGTTCAAAGGGGAGTTTGATCCAGAGAAAGCAACATTGTGGATCCAAGAGCTGGAGAAAATATTTGCTGGTATGAATTGTGCTGACGAGAGGAAGGTGACCTATGCTGCATACATGCTGATAGGAGACACTGAGCATTAGTGGACTGGAGAACAAAGGTTACTGCAAGCTGCAGACAGAGTGATAACTTGGGAGGTGTTCAAAGAAAGGTTCTTAAACAAGTATTTCCCTGAAAGCGCTAGCCACGCAAAAGAAATGGAATTTCTGAGGTTGCGACAGGCAGGCATGACTGTGAGTGAGTATGCTGCCAAGTTTGAGAACTTGTCCAGATTTTTGACCTATTTTCAACTTCAACCCAATGAAATCTAGAAATGCCGAAAGTTTGAGGAAGGCCTGAGGCATGAGGTGAAGAAAATTGTGATAGCTTTGAAGATTACTCAGTTTTCTGAGCTACTTGATACCTGCTATCGATTGGAAAGTGTGGAACAAGAACGTGAGGCGAGAAATAGAAATTTTGGGCCCGTTCGGTCCCAAAGAGGAGGTGGTGGTAACGCAAGTCGTTATCAAAAGAAGCCTTATTCTAGACCATCTGGAAGCCAACAGCCACAAAGACCTCAAGGAGGAAGTCCAACTGGAAGCCCGGGAAGGGCAAGTCAGAATGCGGTGTCTACGCCGAGATGTATGAAGTGTGGAAAGGAGCACTTTACAAGAGACTGAACAATCAAAGGAATTATTTACTTTTGGTGTAGGAAACCTGGTCATGTTTCTCGAGACTGTAGCTAGACCAAGCAAAACCATCCGTCAATACTGCTAAGCCTTCTAAACCACAAGCTGGAGGCAGAGTCTACACCCTGAGTGGTGCTGAGGCCTCTAAATCCGAGGATCTGATACAAGGAGAAGGTATCATCGAAGGTAATCTGTTAATTGTACTGTATGATTCTGGTGCTACTCATTCTTTCATTTCATATGACTGTGTGAAAAGACTTGGACTGCCTGTGTCTTCTTTACCTTTTAATTTAACTGTTTCGATTCCTACTGCAAAACCTATCGTTACTGCCAAAGTCTGTCTAAATTGACTTTTAATTGTGGAAGGTCGAATCTTTTCTGTCGATTTGATCTGTTTACCATTATCTTAATTAGATGTGATATTAGGAATGGATTGGTTATCTGCTAACCATATCCTGTTAGACTGTTCTAGAAAAATAATAGTTTTCCCTTTGGATGAGGATTCTAGATTTTTGACCGCCAACCAAGTGAAAGCTTTCTTGAAAGAAAGAGCTCGAGGATACATGCTATTATCTTCTTTGAAAGTCGAGAGTGAAGTTGATGTGGACGCAATCTCTGTTGTATGAGAATTTCCTGAAGTTTTCCCTGATGATGTACCTGGCTTGTCATCGGAATGAGAAATCGAATTTGCTATTGACTTAGTACCAGGAGCTGGCCCTATTTCCATAGCGCCTTACCGTATGGCTCCAGCAGAGCTAGTGGAACTTAAGAAGCAGTTGGAAGAGCTTTTGGAAAAACAATTCGTGAGACCTAGTGTGTCACCCTGGGGAGCACCTGTGTTGTTGGTTAAGAAGAAAGATGGTACTTCAAGATTGTGCATAGATTATCGCCAGCTGAATAAAGTCACAATCAAGAATAAGTATCCATTGCCGAGGATAGATGACTTGATGGACCAATTAAAGGGAGCAGCTGTGTTTTCAAAGATCGATCTGTGGTCGGGTTATCACCAAATCAGAGTGAAAGTGGAAGATATTCCCAAACAGCTTTTCGTACTCGATATGGACGTTATGAGTACCTGGTGATGCCTTTTGGTGTGACTAATGCACCTGCAGTATTCATGGACTATATGAATAGGATCTTTCATCCTTATTTAGACAGATTTGTCGTTGTTTTCATTGACGATATCCTAATTTATTCACAAAATCAGGAGGATCATGCTGAGCATCTCAGTGTAGTTCTCCAGATTTTAAAGGAGAGAAAGTTGTATGCTAAGTTATCCAAGTGTGAGTTTTAGTTAGACGAAGTGAAATTCTTGGGTCATGTGATCTCGAAGGAAGGAATTACTGTGGATCCTGCAAAGGTAGAAGCAATGTTACAATGGAAAAGACCAACAGCGGTAATGGAAGTCCGAAGCTTCATGGGATTGGCCGGATATTACCGGAGATTTATTGAGGGATTTTCCAAAATCGCAAGACCGCTCACTCAACTCACTAGAAAGGATCAAGCTTTTGAATGGACAGATTCCTGTGAAGGAAGATTCCAAGAGTTAAAAAGGAAACTAACTACGTCACCCGTGTTAGTTTTACCGAATCCAAATGAACCATTTGAAGTGTACTGTGATACTTCATATCAAGGTTTGGGGTGTGTTCTTATGCAAAATGGAAAAATGGTGGCTTATGCCTCAAGACAATTACGAGTGCATGAGAAGAACTACTCAACGCACGATTTGGAGTTAGCTGCCGTGGTGTTTGCATTGAAGATATGGAGGCATTACTTGTATAGAGCAACATTCAATGTCTTCAGTGACCACAAGAGTTTGAAATGCCTATATGATCAAAAGGAGCTGAATATGAGGCAACGAAGATGGCTAGAATTTTTGAAAGACTACGATTTCCAACTTCAGTATCATCCTGGAAAAGCAAATGTGGTTGCCGATGCTTTGAGTAGGAAGACGGTCAGTGTTTCTACCATGATGATCAGAGAGAAAGATCTAATAGAACAATTCAGAGACATATGGTCGTTTGTGGAGCTGACGCCGGGAAAAATCTGCATGAATATGGTCACAATCTCGAATGATTTAATGGATGATATTCGAGAGAAACAGAAGGTCGACAAGTTCCTACAAGAGGAAAGAAAGCTGATACAGCAGGGCAGTGTGTCAACATTGAAGGAAGGAAATGATGGAATTCTGAGATTCCAAGGTAGAGTCTGTGTGCCTAAGGATGAGGAACTTAGGAAGTACATACTTGAACATGCTCATTCGATTCAGTTGAGTATGCATCCGGGTATGACCAAAATGTATCAAGACTTGAAGAAATTATTTTGGTGGCATGGAATGAAAAGAGATATTGCTAGATGTGTATCATCTTGTTTGGTTTGCCAGAAGACGAAGATTGAACATCAATGACCAGCTGGAATGTTACAACCATTGGCTATTCTTGAGTGGAAATGGGATAGTATTGCCATAAACTTTGTTATCGGGTTGCCAAGGACAAGGAAATGATATGACTCAATATGGGTAATTGTGGATCGACTTACAAAATCAACCCACTTTTTGCCGATCAACATAAGATATTCGTTGGATAAGTTGACTCAGATATATATTGGTGAAATTGTTAGACTTCATGGTGTTACCAGAAGTATTATTTCTGACAGAGATCCGAGGTTTACATCGAAGTTTTGGCAGAGTCTTCAAGAGGCTATGGGAACGAAGTTGCGATTAAGTTATGCATACCATCCACAGATAGATGGTCAATCAGAAAGAACAATTCAGTCGTTAAAAGATTTGTTGAGAGCTTGTGCTATAGAGCAGACTGGAAGTTGGGATGAAATCTTACCATTAGTAGAATTCACCTAATTCAAGTATAGGGATGGCACCTTATGAGGCTCTATATGGACGAAGGTGTCAAACACCATTATGTTGGTATCAGGATGGAGAACGACTTACCGTTGGACTTGAACTTATTCAGCAGACAATCGAAAAGGTCAAAGTGATTAAGGAGAAAATGAGAATGACTCAGAGTCGGCAAAAGAGTTATGCAGACAAAAGAAGGAAACCTCTTGAGTTCGAAGAAGGAGAACATGTCTTCTTAAAAGTCACACCTACGACTAGGGTCGGTCGTGTTCTCAAATCTAGAAAACTCACTCCAAAATTTCTTGGACAATACCAAATTCTTCGTCGGGTAGGTCCTGTTGCTTACCAAATAGCTTTACCCCCTTCTCTTTTAAATCTCCATAATGTCTTTCATGTGCCACAACTCAGAAAATATGTTCCAAGTCTTGATCATGTCATAGCACTTGATTCTGTAAAATTAAAAGAAAACTTGACTTATGAGAGAACTCCTGTAAGGATTGAGGATAGGAGGATAAAGCAACTCAGAGGGAAAGACATTGCGCTGGTGAAAGTAATTTGGAATGAAGCAATTGGAGATGCAACATGGGAACTGGAGGACAAAATGAAGGAGCAATATCCCGAATTATTTTAAGGTATGAAAAATTTTGAGGACAAAATACTTATTTGTTGGGGAGAGTTGTAATACCCCAAAATTTATTTATTTTGCTATTGATATTCATCTTATAATATTTATGATTTTTTGGAATTTTTCTGGATTTTTCTGAGAACGTTGAATATTTTAATATATTCTTCGTTTTACGTGCACATTAAGCGGAGCTGGAGAAACGAGGTATTTTCTCTGAGAACCTTGAATTATGGAAACGTCGACAGGGGATCTTACTAAACCCGAGGTCGGACACAGTTTATGAGGTTTTACATTTTATGAGAAAATTCTAACAGATAAAAATTAGACAACGCTGTGTGAAATTCATTTGTCAGATTAATTAATACTGACTTCTGTCGACTGTAACTATTATCCAATGGATAATAGCATGTAATAAAAATCCTATCACCTTATCCCAATGTAATATACTTTATGTCATAGCAAATCCACTTTAATTCAAATATATTGCTATTTTAATCAAGTTTCTAGAAGCTTTGACCTAAAAATGACATGACTACCCTTAGCTTGCTTGAGAAGCTTGTCATTTTCCCTCTTCTCTCTCTCCATTGCCGCGGCACACTCCAAGCAAAAGGGGGAAAAATTTGTTTGCATCACTTTAACCTAATTCTCCAAAATTATCTCATCACTTTTACCATACCACTTCTCTCTCTACCACTTCATCTTCTTCTTTGCTCTCTCTTCTCTCTAAAAACACCATTGCCATCCGAAAATCCAGCTCCTCCTCTTCTTTGATCTCTTCATCTTTTCTCTTCATCAACCACATATCCTTTCTCTTCATCATCATCTCTACCACTTTTATTCACAAAGTTTCACCAAAATCTTCCATTTTCTCTTCTTCTCCATTTCGGGTTACCACTTCCACCATCACCATTTTCGTTTTCTTACTTCATTACTTTCATTTCTAACTTCTCTTCATCATTCTAAGTTTTTTTCCTTTCATACCCTACATCAAAATCTTTCATCTTCACCATCCTTCTTCAAGATCAAAGTTTGAGACTTTAAGGTAAAAATCACAACTTTCTTCTCTTCTCTTCTCCTTTTCGTGTTCGAAGACCATTTTCATGGTCAAGGATGCTTTCTTTTCAAGATATGGTGTTGATTCTTTAAGGTTGTTTTCTAGGGTTTTGAGGATTCAAAAACCAAAATCACAAGGAGCACTTTGGAGGCTATTTTCATGCTCTCCTCTTTGGTAAGAGGGAGACCACTCTATTCAACCAAAAATGGTGGTTGGAGACTTGTTGTTTGAAGATTTGTGAGAAACCCTAATAGGGGTTACTCTTGCTACTTCATTTTTATTTATAATTGATTCTTTAAATTTTTATTCTTTTAATTGATTTGTTAGATAGATTTGAATCGTATTGCCATTGTAAAAATTGTGATGGATTGAAATTGATGAGGTTGAGACAAAATCCCCATGCTTGAAGCATGGAGGCTCACGGCCACACCCTCTTTGGTGGGGTGTTGGTGTTTAAAATTTTAAAGCTTAATGGATTGTTAGTAATTGAGTGATTAAGGACTAATGAAGAAATGAAAATCGTTGAACCCTAAATTTGTGAGGCTCACGGCCATCGAGAGGAACAATGGTGAAGAATTTTGACTTGGATGGAGGAATTGATAAATTGGACATTAGAAGACCATTAGGAATTCATAATGTGCAAAGATAATTGATTAAAGGCATAATTTGGTAAAATTGAGAATCCTACTCAAGAGAAAGAACATGAGTGTGTGAGTTTTGGGAGAACATGAAATTAATACATAAAATGAATTAATAATGATACGCTAATGCATAAAAATGAAGACAAATATTGGACTTGAGAGCCTAATGAGGACCACGGCCTTGGCTTGATTAATATGGAAATGATTTGACTTTAATGAACTAATGGGATTAAGAGAATTAGTGGTAAGGAGTTAATGCCTAATGTGATGAAAGAATAAAAATTCAAAGACCCTTGAATGACACGAATTTAAAGGATTAAAGTAACCTAATGTTGTCACATTTAGTTGAATGGCTTATAACTTGAAAAAGTGGATTCCATGATATGGACCAAGATGGCGAATGTACTCTGGAAAATTGGATTGATACAGAATATAATTCTAAGTGATTGTGGACCCCCCTTGTGGGCTAAATGCTTGATGGTTACGTATCCTGAAAATATTCTGATGAAATGATACTGTTATATGACTATGATAAACATACATGATTTGACATTGTGTCGTCATGCATATTTGTCATCCGTTGGACACTGTTAGAAAGGCTGTGTGGGCCTAGGAGTTGAATAACACCTATGTGCGGGTGCGAATAGACAAAGCGTAGGTGTCATATGTCGTTGACCCTGGGGGCATTGGGGTGTGGGTGTCTCATAATAGACAATGGTAGCTCCACTGGGGCCGTGGGATAGACCAATGTGACACACTGACGATCTTGTTTGAGACGCTGCCCTATATCACGATCAACTGTCGAGGTACCATGTATAAGCCATTGTGCAAACATTTTTATGAAATAAAGCACACTATATTTTCTGAGGCTAACGATATACTGGTATTACTCTTTGATCATTCACTCCGAAAATGTTTATGTCTAGCTCCATGGAGTAGGTTTTGAGACACTTTTGCATCGTGAACTGCCGGTCGCATAACTCATTGAGCATGAGCATTATTAACTGTGAAGCATGCTTATTATTATTTCTGTAAAAATTGTTAGTTACCTGAACGGTTGACTGCTGATGGTATCTCTGTTGTTTAAATGTTATTATTTTGCTTTCACTGTAAATTTTTAATGTTGTGGTGCTTAAATGTATAAATTGTGCTCTATTTGGGCGTTCAACGTCATTTAGTTTCTTGCTACTATTATTGGTAATGAATGAATAGTATCTCACCTCTTTACTGTATATTCTACCATTATGTGCCACCCTATGATTGCCGAAGACATTCATGAGGAGGACAAGGAAACCACTGAGTTTCAGGGTTTCTGACCGTATCTTGACTGAGATCGAGGCTGCTGAGGATGTTATTTCGCCCCCGTGGATTCTTTGGTTACGTGCAGATCAACTTTCATGGTGGTTCGAATTGCTGGCATATCAACGTGCAGACTGATCGTTGTGTATACCATGGCGAGTTGAAGGTGTCCTTAGCATAGGGACATTATGATGCTTCTATTTTTGATTTCCATGCCTTTGTATGGCTGGAATTTTACTTACCTGTGAGAGACATGTGGGCGGATATGTACTATACTCCACGTGATGACTTTTTCTTGTCCACTGCTCGGGCTCCTGCCCGTTGTTCCGTCGTTCCGATGGATGTCTCGTCGGACGATGAGGACCCTGAGGAGGACCCATCTATGGTTCCTTCTCGTTCTCATTAGTCTTAGGGACTATTTTTTTTTATCGATGGCTACTAATGGCTGTCCGTTTATTTTTGTGGGAGCCTGACATATTATTGGATTGATGGGTATATATATATTTGTATCTCTTGGGGTAGGTACATATTTTACTTTTTGTGTACATTTTGGAAATATAATTAATACAGGCTTGTACGTATAATTATGATAATGTAGTTCCGATGTATGGTTTAATTTCTGTTGACTGTATTATAACTATTCAGTTTTTGAAGTTTCGCTACAACAGGGATTTTTTTCTAATTTACTATTGTACTACTTACAATGACTTACATAAAAAAAATATACAATAATGATAATATAATAAATGTATGGCAAAAGTTTTAAGATAAATTAAACCAGCATTAATACACCGTGTTTTATGGAAATTCAAACCAAGTACTATTTTTCGCAGTATAATCTTACCTTATATTTTTACGATTATATAAATATAATAGTGTGACGTTCCTTCTTCGCGAGTATTGGATAAGAAAAAGGAGCGTTACACCATGCACTTGAGAAGTGGATCCTAAAGAAACTAGGAAAACATAATCAAAAGTAAATAGAACAATAACAATAACAACGTGGAATAATAAAATCAAAACAAATGAAAATAACACAAAAACAATGACAAAGTAAAATAAGAAAAATAAAAGAAAATGAAAATAGGAGCTCCCCCTCTTAGGCCGCTATGGAGGAGGTATACGCATGGATACTCAGACATCGCTGCCCTCTCCATCAGTGTCCGCTCCTCCCTCGCTCTACAAGTCGTCCTCGAGAAGTGGAAGGCCACCTAGTATGTCGGATCAATTTGTAGCTGGATGGCTAGGTTCTATAGCATCCCTTCCAATGCCTGGTTAGACTGGACTATATAGTGCTCAAGATGTTAGACGTGCCTCTCTACTCCACTCGAGCATGTGTCCTGTCATTGATAGGGTGGCCTGGCCGCACGAGCTCAAGCCTCTGAACGGATCTGAATGGGGTCATCCTCCTAGAGATAGCGATTGATCATGGCGATGTCCACGTCCAGAGCTAGCGTAATGGATGCATCACCGCTGGTCTCCACCCTAGCTACCCTGCATAAATGTGTGATGAAGCATGGGTACCATAAACGAGACCTTTGGGTCTGACTCTGCGCCAGAGTGTGGATGTTATGGGAAATCAGTAATACCACATCCACTAACCTCCCTGTAACAATAGCAAAAAGAAGTAACACTCGATCCCTCATAACCTCCTAATGGTGAGAGTTCGGGAAGAAGCCAGCTTCAGAGAAGGTGCACCATGTCTTAGGAATTGGGAGCAAGTCGGACTTCTTCAAGTATTTAGGATAATTTTGGGTATCAAGCTTCCACTGGGCTCCTGGTCTGCATAGAGTCTGCATAACCGCATTTGGATTTAGAACCTCTCTCCTTAACTTTTGAATAAATGATAGTTTTGTCCTGATTGTACTGTTTTATGTTTTTCTGTGAGTTATAAAATTAATTTGACTGTTTCGTAACTGTATTTGACTATTGTGTGTGATTTACTCTGAGTTAAGAAAATAATAATTTTCGGACCGGAAAAAATCTTATTTTAATTATTCGGAGCTGAGGGATCTTATTAAACCCAATTCCGAATGATAAGTGTATAAATCTTTTAATTTTTAGAATTTATCTGTACAATAAAATAATTTTATATTTTTATAATAATATTTTATTAGTCAGTACAAATAAAATGACCATGGACCCAGAAAAGTCTGTGGGACCCACAATTGGTTTGCGAGACCCACGTTTGGAAAAGCAGTCAGCATTGATGGCTTGAATTATTTTTAAGCCGATAGGAATTAGTCAACAAAGAGAGCTTGACTTGATTTGCACCATTGGATGAGAAGGTTTAGTTTTGAATATCAACCATTGATCTAATCAATGGTTGTAAAGATAAGCTTAATAAGGAAGGCTTTGGATATCCACTGTTGATTTAATATACGGTGAAGATTGGTTTCACAAAATGGCTAGAATCATTTGTGACCATTGGATAGGAAGTATGTAGAGAAGATCTTGACCCTCCATTTTTGAAGATACATCTAATGACTAGGATTTCATGGAAAAGAGATCCAATGGCTTAGATTTGATCATATTATTTGGAAGCTTCTACCTAATATCAACCATTAATTTAATCAATGGCTCTTAAAGCTTAGTTACAAGAATGCTAATTAATTAGTAATGTAACTAGAAAATTTATTAAATTAGCCTAAATCTAATTTGGTTATTCGAAGAAGTGTAGGAAGTAATTAAATGGAAATAAACCTAGTTAATTTTCTACATGCCATACGGTTTTGGTGGAATGTAGAGTAATCAAGAATATTTGATTCAAGCATAGAAAATTATGTAGTTAGTAATGTAACTAATTTTCCTAATTAAGTTAGATTAAGTGTGCATAGAAACTTAATGGGATTAGTAACTTAGTTAGTATCCTATGATCACCATTAGGGTAGAACCTTCAAGAACATGTGACTAAGGCTTGAATGAGCCAATTAGAGGCAAGCTTAGGGGAGAAGCCTTTGCATGTGAACCCTTGATGCAAGCTAAGGCTAGGATGGAGTCTTTGGAGTCAACTAAAGTGGCCACCTCCTTAGGAACCCTACCTCACGGCCATGCACCCATTAGGAGACCATTTCACTTTATTCTTCATCTTTGCTATCACAAAATCTCTCTTCTCTCTCTTCAAGCACAAGAACTCACCATTGTTGTTTCTTGGAGGACCATTCGGCCAAACACCATACACCACCATCCACCCATCTAAAATTTTATCCAACCTTATTTCTCAACTCTAAACACCATTCTAAGAACATCTCTAGTTGAGAGTTCTTCCAAAATCTTTCATCTTAAGCTTGGAAAATTGCTTTGGAGATTTTTCCTATAAGGTGAAATTCCTTGTTTTTCATTTCTAACTTCATTTCTAAGGTTCTAAGCCATGATTGATCCATGGTTTATGTTTTTCTCCTATGGTTATAACTTGTAAAAATTTACTTGAGCATGTTAGGTTTCCTTGGAGGAGATCACGAAATCAACTAGGAAGGAGAGAAAAAGGTTTTATCTTCCTTAAAGGTAAGAGGGAGATTTAATCTCATCAACCAAGTGTGGTGATGAGAAAATGGATTGTATGTGTGTGAAGAATCCATAAGGATTCACTTGTTTGATTGTTTAAATGTTTTCCTATTTGTGTTTGATATTGTTTGTATGCATGTCTACAAGCTTTAAAATATATTGCATGTGTTGATATATTCATGAGTATTAATTAGGATGTGAATAACATGTAAAGTTTGCATGATTGTTCCAAAGAACACAAAAAGGGACTCACGGCCTCAACAAGAAAAAGAGAACCAAAATAATCTCAACAATTTTCTAAAGGAAGGATTTAATGGAATTAGGTAAATGAATGAAATCCAAAATGATTTAGAAGAAGAAAAAGAGAACCAAAATGTTCTCAACAATTTTCTAAAGGAAGGATTTAATGGAATTAGGTAAATGAATGAAATCCAAAATGATTTAGAAGATAGAAATTGATCCAAAGATCAAATGCCAAGGTTTTACTAATTTCGGCTAATATGCCTTGTAAATGTGTAATCAATCCAAAACTTATTTTCTAAAGTGTAGATTTGATGTTTTACCTAAAAAGAACACATTGGTAATGAATTTTTAAGAATTAAAGAAGTAAACTAATTTTATTAGAAATATAGTATAGAAGAAAAATAAACAAAACTCTTGAAAAATACTTACCTTTGAGTTTTAAAAGTATAACTTAAATTTTCAAAGTGTATTTAGTAGTAATAAACTAAACAAAAGAATTTTTAGAGGAAAAACGTAGAAAACTCATTTTTAATAGATTTTATAGACAAAATACTGTCAAAATTCATTAGAAATGGACAGGTAAAAGAGAACATTTTATAAAATATTTATAATGTAAGAAAAATATTCTACGTAGTTTTAAAGTATAAGAAATAGCTTACGTAATTTTAAAATAGAGATTTTAAAGCTTTTCGATCAAGAAAACGATTTAAAAATCTTACGCGATTGAGAAAACGATTTAAAAATACTACGCGATTTTAAAAACAGCAAAATATATTTACGCGATTTAAAAATATTTGTAAAAACGATGAAATTGTGAAAACGCGATAAAATTTCTACGCGATTAATTGGAACAGTAACTTTTGCTATCGGGCCAAAGTGGTGGACCCGGACATGTGGAGATATGGTACTGTCAAGTGGTGACGTACTATATATTGGAATTTTTGAGGTTAACGACATTTTTGTAAATATGAGAATATTTTGAGACTAAGAGTAATTTAGTAATTATTGTTTTTATTCATGCATTTAGTTGTGCCAATTTAGTTGATATTGGTGATTGATTGACGAGGCAAATTACACTGTGTTGTCGGTGTGATAAGCGTAGTGTGGTTCATCTTGTGTGGACTTGGAGGCATTAGTGTGCGGAGTATTCCACATGTGGACAGTTGGTCGCTCCTCTGGGTCGTGGTAACTGGCAACACACTAATGATCTCGACACACACTATACTTAATCAAGATCTTGTAAAGACTGTTTAGTACAATGCCTGTAGTGCACGACGTTGGACTGTGTACTACTACACGACGTTGGACTGTGGGCTATAGACACGACGTTAGACAGTGGAATAGTTTGGTTGGGCAGCCTGAGGTACTGATAGATCTTTACGGGTCATTCTCTCTGATGTCTGTGTCTAGCTCCATGGAGTAGGAACGAGTCATACTGCATTTGCATATGTGTCGTGCATTATAGCATTATTAATTGTGATATTATATGATACTGTTGTATTAAAATTCTTGTGTTAAATTGTGTTACTATTTATGATGTTATGGTATGCTTTATTGTATGAAACTGTGATATCTGTTGTATTGTCATTTTCTTATTTGTCATGCTGGTATTGATGTATGATTATCTCACCTCTCTATATGTATTGTTTTTGTATTATTATTTATGTTGTAAAGAGTTTGAGGAAGAGGAACAGCCTCTAGATTGTGTGTATCCTGAGGAGGAGGAGCAACAGCAGACGGGTGATCAGTTCGACGAATGTGAACCTTCCGATCATCCATACCCTTTAGACTGACTGGTTAGTATGGCATTGTCGAGATTTCTTGGTTTCGTGAGACTTGAGTTTCACGGAGGTGCGAAGGCCTGGCGTATGCGAGAGGATCGAGGATCAATGATCTACTTGGGACGTCTGACTGTGTCCCTACGAGGAGAGTTTGATGCTAAGCCTTTGTTTACTACTACTTTGTACCTACATCTGGAGATGCCGTTGGATTTGATGCGTCATTAGGGAGGACTTTTTTGTGTACCTAGTGAGATCAGTATAGTGTCAACAGCACAGACTCCTATCCGTAGAGCTGTGAGGCATTCTGGATTTCTATCACCCAAGGTTTCATCTGAGAGCGATCCTTCGGAGGGTTAGAAGTCTTTGATGTGCACTTGGGCATATCTATGTTTTGTAGTATACTAACTCTTTACTACTTTATTTAAATATTTGTAGTTATAAATTATTTGTATAACCTAAGACAATATCATATGTATATTATATGTGTGATAACAGTTTGCTTTATTTTATGTACCGTGTTATTTTACTTAATGCTAATAAGTATATAAAAAGGAAAAATTTTTACAACTCATATTAATTATGTATCAAATGTTTGGTAACTTGGGTAATATTTTATTTATTTTATTTTATTACATTCATAAATGTGACATCCCCACAAGGGTGCTACATAGTATAGTTGAGTTAGAGATGCATGTAGGAAGAGAGTTACTTCCTTTAATACTAAGTTAAGTATGAAAGTTCAAATTGTTAGGTATTCCAAGAATTAGGAGTTACCTAAAGCTGGCATAGTTTACTTATCTAGTTGCACGAATTACTCACTTGCTGCAGAGTTTGGTTAAGTGTGCAAAGATCATAGAAGTGCTCATTTGAATCCATAAGTTAGGTCAAAATGATGTTTTAGTTAAGATAGACTCTTTCATAAGGATGAGTTGAGTCTATGAGCAAGTTTACAGTTAGAGAGGATTACAGTTTTCCTTTGTCTCAGGTAGGACGAAGATGTGATAATTTCACTCCCTACCTTAGTAAGTGTTCGTGGAGCCAGGGTTTCCTAGAATGGATAACTAGAGGTAGGGTTAAATCGTCAGCTTTGCAGTTATAGTCAGTTGTATGGGCAATTGCCTATTGTTGTTGACATATGTGATTGTATGGGCAATTGCTTATGTTAATGGTATGTAGGCTATCAGTTTGGCTATACTACTAGGTATTGTGCAATTCTCAGTTATAGTGGAGGAAACTCCTATGATAATAATTATAGATAATATTATACGGTTGTATGAGCGATCGTATAATGTTGAGTTTAGTTTAATTATGTATGCAGTTCACATAATTATTATGCCATGAAATATATGTTTATTACTGAGAATGTTTATGTTCTCACCCTTTTCTGTATTTTCATGGTAGAAGCATGTCAAGGATCGTCATAGAGTAAGAAATTCAAGAAACAAAAGAACTAGTGTAGTATAGTTTTACTTATTTCTTGTTTAGATAAAGCTTATGTATATTATTTATTTTTGCTTTGTAGTTATATTTAGAGGTATGTGTTACAATAAGCTCTTCTGTGGCTAAGGTTGTATAACTTGCATGGTTGTTATAGATATATTAGTAGTTAGTTATGTGGTAAGCGACATAGCTAGTATTGTTTATCTCTATATATCCCAGATAATTCCAGATATCTGTCCCAGGACATTACATTATAGTATTAGAGCAATTCATCCTGTTGAGCTGGGATATGGATTAACTATGCTTATGCATGAGCAATAGTTTAGTAGGGCGTTGTGCATTCTTTTATCTCATAGTGAGATATATAAATGGAATTGTATGACTTGCCTTAGGTATAGATGCTAATGGTTATCTGTGTGAACGGGAAACTATGGCAACTACTAGGTGAACCCATAAGACTAGGAGACTAGTAAAGACCAGAGCTCTTTGAGAAATGGCTGCTGCAATGAGAGAGCAGATTGCCATTAGTAGAAGACCATTAGAAAAGTTAGAAAAGGACTCGCTAGGGAAATCGATGGATAATAAGGAACTAAAGAGGAATCAAGATTCCTCACGGTTCAATAAAGTTACTCCTTTGTTCTTCAATGGAGAGTATGGTTCAGTTAGGGCTGATAAATGGCTTCAAGAGATAGTAGAGATCTTTGTGGTCATGCACGCATCGATGAACGACAAGTGTCCTTCACTTCTTATTAGTTAGTAGGAGAGGCCGAAAGCTGGTGGGTCAAGCTAAGAGGTTACTAGAGATATTAAATACTCAAATCACCTGAGAGGTGTTTAGAGTTACTATCCTAGACAAGTAGTATTCCCTAGGGTTGTAGATAACAAAGGAATCAGAATTTCTGATACTTGAGTAAGAGGGATATTACTGTGGACTACTATGGGGAACAACTCAAAGAATGTTCTAAGTTCTCTTCTCATTTTATGAGTAGTCCAGATGAAAACTACAAGTGTGTAAGATTTGAAGTTGGACTTAGAGAAAGTATTAGAAGTGTTATAGAAGTAGATAAGTCTAGAAACCATACAACTTGGTACTGGAGGTCAGCGTTTAAGCGTTGAGAAAGTGGGCGATTAAGTACCCATAGATAGCAAATTCCAAGATTTTTATCTTGTGGAATTTGAGTTCCCTATTAGTTGGGATTTTATATATATGTTTCCTAGAAAGTGTTAAGATACTCATAGAGGTATTTCACGGTAGAAATCACCACCTAGCATATATGTACAAATTAGAACATTTGAGCATTCTAAAAGTTAGGAATTATTTAAAAGAGGTGTCTAGGACCTTAAACACAATAATGTGGCTTAGAATACCACCTGAGGTGTGATAGTAAGGTAAGCTAGATACAAGTTTGATAAAAAAGTTAACCTTATTATAGAGGCATAGTTTACCCTCTTGTAGTAAAAGTTGGATTAAACATGCAAGTTTTGATTAATGCTCTTTTCTCTCATTGAGTTGAACTATATTGAAGTATTGGTCATGCATAATTATCCTAACTAAGGGAGTGAGTTAAACCCCTTGACCTTGCAAAGTAGTGAGCAAAGCTCTTTGTTAAGGATGAAGTTATGACACAAGGTAGCGAGAAAATCACCTTGTGAGGGTAAAGATATGAGTAAAACACTTTACCAGATGTGTAAAGGAAGTAGCGCTCCAATCCCTCCACATCAGGCAAGTAAGTGAGACCAAATAAATTTTTCTAAGTATGGTAGAGGAGTGAGGTAAACACTCTACCAAGGACAAAGCAATGAGTTAAGCTCTTTGTCAAGAAACATGAGGAGTGAGAAAAGCACTTATGTAAGAGGTAGTAAGAGTGAGTTAAACTCCCTACCAAGGGTCTCAGGTAAGAATGAGTTAAACTCTCTGCTAAGGATAGTAAAGTAAGAAAAGCTTATTATCAAGGGTGATAGAATAAATGAAGTTCTATGCTATGTTAAGGAGTGAGATAAGCCCTTATGCAAGTGTAGTAAAGTGGGCCCAACTTACTACAAAGAACTATAGGATGAGTTAAGTCCTAAGTTAGGCAATAAGGTAAGTTAAGTAGTTTGCTAAGTGTAACATCTCGAATTTAATAACCATAGTATATTACCACGGTCATTAGATTCGAACCTGCCACTTCACAGCTATGTGATTTTCAATATAATATAACAACATTATATAGAAAATATGAGCCATAAATGAATATATACCTATTACACCACAACTGTATTTCTCATAAATACAAAACATACATCATTTCATAAGAAACTACCTAGCTACATTAAGCTAAGCACTCCAAGCTCCTGCTTCTCTTTTTGAAGAACTCACACCTGGATTTTCAAGGTAACATAATCAGGGTGAGAAATCACATCTCAATAGAAATATTCCAAAACCAGTAACTTATACATTCATAAATATTATACATTTACTAAATCAACACTTCAATCACAGAAGCACATAACACTTCCCTCTCAGAAGTACGCAACCGCCCATATAATTGCATGTCATGAATTTTAAATGAATAATGGCAATCACCCATACAATTACCATGCTATGCCAAGTTATGTCTAGTGAATATACCTATGCAATAACCTTAAGATGAAATGAATAATGTATGATACCAAGTCCATGGCTACGTTATAAATGCATGTATCCGGAATAAGGAAATAGAAGTCACATCCATAACCTTGGACAAGTACTAGAAGTCCATCCAGACAAGTAGCACTTCAAGTAGTGAAATCCATCAACTACTCGATCTTGATCAACCAACAAGGAAATCCATCCTCAAAATCATAAGGAAATCTATCCTTAATATTACAACACACAATGTTTATATATATATATATATATATATATATATATATATATATATATATATATATACATGCTTAATTATTTCTCATAATCAACATAACAAATCATTCTTGATTTCTAACATTCTCACTTCACTAAATGCTCTTATTAGAATCTCACTACTCATTAAGAAGCATAAAAGAAGAAACCACACCTTTCATAGGCTTCATTGCATCACATTTCAGCTCCTCTACAAGTGTAGAAGTCACGCTTAGGTGTGAAGGTGGTAGGACAACATCCTTGTAACTTCCAAGAAACCACACCTAGGCACAACTTTGTCACACTTAGGCGTGACCCTCTCTGTCTCAACCATGCCTAGGCGTGGTTTAGTCACGCCTAGGTGTGACCCTGCGACAGAGAATTCTATAGAATTCAGCCACTGTTCCATTAAGGAACAATGGCCATTCCACCATCCAAAACTCCAAACCAAGTGATTTCCAACACCACACAAGGTCCCTAAACATGTTGTAATTCACATACAACTTAAACTTACTCCAAAATGGATCAATGAATCATTCATCATCCTAAAAACCTAAAACCGCTCTCTTAGCTCAAGTGAGGTTATGAGTGTTTAAGAGATGAAAAATTCATCACCAAGCATAGAACAAGCCACAAACAAGCCATCCTCAAATTCTACAACAAGATTCAAGCCAAGAACACCAAAAACTACACATCAAATCCATTTCCCTCACCAAGCAAACTCATGAAACAAGATGGAGAAAATGGAATAAAAAGTGAAGAACAAAGTCCACCTACCTCAAGATCTTGAAGATGGAGATGAAGCCAATGATGTGCCATGGAAGATCCTCCTCTTTGGTCTTCCTCTTTTCCTCTTTCTCTTATTCTTTCTCCTCTTTATCTTCTTCCCTTTTCCTTTCTCTTTTCTCTTTTCTTTCTTCTATTTTCTACCTTCTCTTCCTCTCTACCGTGGGACTTATGAGTAGCAAAATCCAATTTTTCTACTTATAAGATGGGTACTAACTTGTACCAAAAATCTCGATCTTCTAAGAGCACTCAGATTTCACCAAATCCAATTCTCTAACCTTCAACAGACTTAAAATAAATCCTATGATTCATTAAAAAAATTGTTTTCATTATTTCCACATTTTTCATATCTACTCACAGTCAATCCGACATTAAAACACACAACCAGTATGCTTAAAAATACCAAACTAACTCCGATTAATCTCAAATTTTAATTGTAGCATAGTTCACACATTTGTGACCTAGAAATAAACTCTCCACATTTATTCTCACTAACTAAGCAGTTTAAGCCACTTCTGGAGCTAAAATAGTTATTTTCCATACATAGCATTGCAACAAAGTGCCTAAACATGCTCAGAAAGTCACAAAACTTAATAGACATGTTAAGCAAGTATTAGACTAACTCCGTATCCATATATAAGCCTAACATGTTTTTTCAGGGTGTTACACTAAGTATAGTTGATCTGAGATTTAGTTGTCGTAGAATCAGAAATAGAAAGTGACTATCTCTAAAATTGTTTATAGGATTATGGAAGAACATAGCCAGTATATTATGGTAGTTTTGGAGACTTTTAGAGATATAAGGTTGCGTGCCAAGTTAGCCAAGTGTCAGTTTTAGTTACAAGTGGTACAGTTTAAGGGTTATGTAATTTCTCAAGGAGGAATTGCTGAGAACCCTAGCAAAGTTTAACCAAAGTTACATTGGGTTTAACTATATTATGACTGAGGTTAGAAAGTTTATCAGTAGATTTTCTTTGTTAGCGCTACCCTGACTAGGTCAGCTAGAAGAGGTAGTAGTTTTAGTGGACTCTAGCTTATGAGTTTATCTTCCAAAAGTTGAAGAAGAGGTTGACTACTATGTTAGTGTTGGTAATTTTGGATCCCCATGAGAACTTTGAGGTATTTAGTGATACTTCGAAGATGGGACTAGGGTGTGTTCTGATGCAACAAAGGTCAGTAGATGCTTATGTATCAAGGCAATTAAACCTGCACTAGGAGGACTTCCCTATGTATGTTTTGGAATTAGCCACAATGGTGTTTGCCTTATAGACTTGGATACTTTGCTCATAAAGAGTCTAGTTCGAAGTGTTTAGCTATCATAATAGTTTAAGATGCTTGTTGATCTGAGGAAGCTAATCATGAAGTAGAATAGATGGATGGAGTTTTTCAAAGCTTATAACCTTAAGTTGTAATATCTTTCGAGTAAAGCCAAAGTAGTGGTTGATGCACTAAGTAAAAAATTCCTACAGGTGTCCCGAATGATAGTCTAAGAGAGTGAATTTCTTGAGAGTTTCAGGAATTTGAGTCTCACAGTAACTGTGGTGCCATGTAGTCTCTCAGTGAGCAAGGTGGACATAGTAAAAGACTTAAGGACTCAGATTTTTAGAAGTTCAAAAGGAGGATAAAACTCTAAGGGACATTAGTGAGCAGATCTTCTTAGAAACCCAACAAGATTTTAGTATGACAACAGATGGAATGACGAGGTTTAGAGATAGACTTTGTATTCTAAGAGAGTCAGGAATCAAAGAAGGGATTCTAGGAGGAGTTCATAAGAGTAAGTATACCATCTATCTAAGGGCTATTAAGATGTTTCAATATGATAAGAAAGATATTTTTTATGGCCTAGTATAATAGAGGACATAGCAGAATATGTTGTGTTTTAGGTAATGGTGGAAAGATTGAGTAATCTGCTCACTTTTTACCAAGTAGAGTTAGCTATCCTCTAGATTAAGTAGTCTAACTAATTTTGAAAGAGATAGATAGATTGCAAGGAGTCTAAGTGAATATAGTTTTTGGAAGAAATCCTAGATTCACACTCAGTTTTGGGAAGCCTTGAAAAAGAAGTTTAGAGCTAGGTTAAGATTTGGTACAGCTTACCATCCATAGGCAAAGGAATCCAAGAGCTTAGAGGTAAGCAGATTTCCTCTGGTGAAAGTGTGGTGGGGA
Organism: Ormosia emarginata; assembly: GCA_029884605.1. Lineage (NCBI taxonomy): Eukaryota > Viridiplantae > Streptophyta > Magnoliopsida > Fabales > Fabaceae > Ormosia > Ormosia emarginata. The sequence goes on from JAQQTP010000063.1 coordinate 2,636,619, forward strand.
GAAGCTGGTACTGAAAGGACTACTTGGGAGTTGGAATCCCATGTGAAGTGAGTTTACTCAGAGTTGTTTGCATGAGGTGAGCAATTTTGGAGATAAAATTTTAAAAAGGAGGGGAGAATATAATATCCCGAAAACATGTTAGGCTTATATATGGTCTCAGAGGTACTATTATACTTGTATAACATATTAGTTAAGTTTTGTGATAAACTAAGTTCGTTTAGGCACTTAATTGCAACCCAGAAGTTGAAAAGTAGCTTAAATGACTCAGATAGTAGCATAAATTGCTAAGTTAAGGGAAATAAAACTAGAGAATTTGTTTCTAAGTCACAAATAAGGTGAATGAGGTGTAGTTAAAATTTGAGAACGGTCAGAGTTAGTTTGGAATTTTTAGGCATATTGGTTATGCGTTTTAATACCGGATTGACTAGCAACAGTTATGGAAAATTAAGATTTTAGTGAAATAATAATTTTGATCAATTTTAGTATTTATTTCAAAGTTGTTGGAAGTTGGAAAACTTTATTTAGCTAAATTCAAGTGTCCTTAGCAGATATAAAGTTCCAGTGTATGATTTAAGTGCCAAAGTTAGATTTCTCTTCCTTATATTCTCTCCATTTCCATGGTTGAAGATAGCAATAGCAGAAAAAAGAAAAGAAAGAAAAAGGATACGTAGGGGAGAAGGAGAAAAATAGGAAAAACTAGAGGACTAAGGTTCAAAGCTTGAGGGAGGATCTAAGAGCAAGATCAATGCTTCAAGATCTTCATCGCATCCATGCAAGAGGTAGGGGTTTTATGTTTGATAATCACATATTTGATTCATTAATAAACCCTCATGTTTAGTCAATTGCACTCTCCATTTCTTAATTGATTGAGTTTGGTCATGATTTGTAAGTTTGGGCTCAATTTGGGACTAATTGAATTTTTCCAACATTATTGGGCTTTGACACTATTTCTGTATTTTAGAAATAACTTGAGTTCTAGATATCTGCTAATCATGAACTTTACCTTGTAGGAAAGCTAAGAGGAAGCTCTACAACTTTGATGAGAGCTCGAAGTTTCATTCAGATGGCTAGTGAGCCTAATTTTGCATGGAAGTTAGAATACGAGTTCAGAGACCCTTTGATGTTGTTTTGGTCATAACTTGAGTTATAGACCTCCAAATTGCATGGGGTTTGGGCCCAAATGTTCATAACTGACCAAACTCTGTAATTAATGGGTTTTTAATTATGTAAAGCCAAAATAAGGGGTATTTTAAGGGGTGGCAAGTCAGAAATCGAGGCACCCCTCATTTGTCATTTTTCTTCTCTCTAGAACTCTCTTCCTCCTCCTTCTCTCTAATTTTCATTTTCTTCTTTTTTCTTTTAATTTTTTGAGTTCTCTCCTTCTCATGGAGGGGTAGAGCCTTTGGATCAATCCAAGAGATTGAACATGCTTGATTGTTAATCTTAAGATTTCGTTTTTAATGTTTAAGTTCATCTATTAATCAAGTTTCTCTTCTTCTTCTTCTCTTTGTTAATTCTGGTTGCTTAATTAGAATTTTCATATGTTAATTGCTTAATTACCATGTGCAAAGAGATGAACTCAAAAATTAAATAAGGCATTGAAGGTGTTTGATGAAATGTTTAACTTGGTTGGATCTTGGCTTTTAAGTTGATTTCAGTTTTGATGAGTGCTTAACTTGTCTAATCTTAATTAATTGAAATCTAGAAGCATTTCTAGTAGAAGATCCATGATCATTGAGAGGCTTCTTGATGTGGTCTAAGACCAAGGACTTGATTAATAATTGAATGGACCTTTAGTAATCAAGGATGAATTAAAATTAAGTTTGGACAATTTTCTTGGAATGGTTACTTTCTTAATTCTGATTAATTCGAATTTTGTTTGTTTAAATATGTTTCTTAATTTCGCCTAACCCCCCATTTTAAATTGACTTAATCAAATTACGTTTTATAATCCTTGAGACATGATTCAGTGTTACTTCCTATGCTACAAGTCGTAGGCGTAACTTGGTTATAATTTTGGTGAGTTCGGCGCTCGTCAAAATTTTGGCGCTGTTGCTGGGGATTATGATCTGCAATCTGATCATGTTGAGCGCCTCTGCTGCTACTACATTCTGGTATATTCTGGCTTAACCATTGTTGCTGCATTCTGGCATATTCTGATATGTTCTGTTCTACTGTATTCTGCTGCAATTCTTCTGGTTTTTTACTGCATTTGGTGGTTACTTTGATTACTGTTACATTGAATTTTGCTCCTCTGCATGGTATGATTTCGTGCAATTGCATTGCATAATATCACACAACTGATCATTTTGCTACAACACTCACACAATTGTCCAATTACTTGTTGCATTGCACTTTTGCTGGTTAGTTACTGTTCCATTGGATTTTGCTGCTGTTAGCCACCCTTTTGCTGACCTTATTGCTAATTGCATTGCAAGACCTCATTGTGAGTGTCATTCACTCATTTTGGATGTGTTTGTAACTGTCTACCACTGTTTCATACCCTGCTAGCTCTCTTTCCCCATTTTCTGATTTTTTCTAAGGAAGGGAAAATTAGTTCAATTTTGGCTATGGAGTTTTGAGCTGAGACTTGGTCTCCAAGGTTTAACCACCATTTTGAGCAGGGTGATCTCTTGGGGATCATCCACTCGGATTTTAGCCAAATTCCTTTATCTGATAGGAGTTTTGAGAAAAGTAGGGATATAGAGGTAATTTTAGTAATTGTTTCAGTAAGTCAGAATGACCTGAATTTTGGCTAGGTGATAGAGAAAAATATAAATCACTCGGCTAGGAAAACCTTCCAGGAAACCCTGGCTATGCTCCGTTTTGCCAAATTCCATTGTTTAGACTACTTTTGCACTTTTTGAAATATTTTCTTTCCATGGTAATTTTCTAAAAAATCATAGTTTTCATTTTGTGGTGGTCCCATATTTTTTAAAAATCATTTGATATGTTTTTTATTTTTTCTAGTCATTTTTGTAGTGTAGATTTGCATGGTTTTTGAGATTTTGGCTTTCTGACACTTTTAGCCCTGATTGGTTGTATGACTAGGTCTGCCTTTGATAATTTGTTTGATTTTGATCTTGAAATTGATAGGACTTTGCATTCATTGATAAGAGCTCGTAGGCTTAGTCAAGTAATTGATTCCTCATTTCATTCTGATACTGCATTTGTCACTGAATCTGTCACTGCATTTGAGAATTTAAGTGATATTGTAACCAAAGCTGATAACATGAATAATAGGACTCTTAAAGAGCTTACTGCCCCTGATGTTACTTATCAACCATTATGCATTCACTATCCTAAGATTGATGCTGACTTTGAGCTAAAGTCTAGATTAATCTATTTGCTGCCTAAGTTTCATAGACTTGCAGGTGAGGATCCTCATAAGCATCTCAAAGAATTCCATGTTGTGTACTCAACCATGAGACCTCAAGGCATCCATGAAAAACACATTAAGCTAAGGACATTTCCCTTCTCCCTTGCTGATGCAGCCAAGGACTGGCTTTACTATCTCTCACCAGGTTTTGTGACTTCCTAGAATGATATGAAGTAACTGTTTTTAGAGAAATTTTTCCCTGCCTCCAGAACTGCTGCAATTCGAAAGGACATTTGTGGCATCAGGCAGATTTCTAGTGAAACCTTGCATGAATACTGGGAGAGGTTCAAGAAGTTATGTTCAAGTTGCTTACATCACCAAATCAGTGATCAATTGTTAATCTAATACTTTTATGAGGGTCTAATGCCAATGGATAGGAGCATGATTGATGCTGCCAGTAGAAGGACTTTGGTGGATAAGACCCCTGCTGCTGTCAGAGACTTGATAGCAAACATGGCAGCCAACACTCATCAGTTTGGAACTCAAATGATCACCTTAACTAGAGGAGTCAATGAGCTTCAAGTGTCTCATGTAGACCAACAAAGAATGGAACACAAATTGGATGAGTTGACATCTTTGGTGAGGCAGCTAGTAGTGGCACAACAACCACCTATGCATATGCCTGCCATTGCTTGTGGAATTTGTTCTTGTCCATCCCACCCTACTGATGTTTGTCCAACCCTTCACGAAGAGAATTCTAGTAACCAAGTCTACCCTGTTGCTGCAGCTGGCATTTTTCCTGACAGATCCCAATACCAGCAGCCCCAACAACCTAGATATGATCCATTTTCGAGTACTTATAATCTTGGTTGGAGAAACCATCCCAACGTCAGATATGAGAATTCTGGACAACAACAACAACCCTACCAGTAGCAGTAGCAACAATAGTTTCGATACCAGGCTGTAAGCCCTAGCAACAAGTACCAACCACCTGCATTCAGGCAAGCACAACCTATGCTGCCACCCATGCATCAGCCCCTCCAGCTACCTAGTCCAACAGCCATTCCAGCCAAGCTATCCTTGGAAGACTTGATGAAACAGATGGCCTTAACCAACATTCAGTTTCAACACAATGTCAATGCCACCATTCAGAATTTACAAACTTAGATTGGGCAGTTGGCAACCACTGTGAGTGAGCTGAAAAGTCAAAGGTCGAGCTAACTTCTTTCCCAAACAACTCCCTATCTGAATTTGAGGGCCATTATGTTGAGGTCTGGTAAGTCTATACCTGCACCAACTGAACCTCAACCTGCAAGTAAGCAACAACCACCAGACAAAGCAGGGAAATCAGTTTCTAAGGATAAGAAGAAATCTATAGTTGTTGATGAGTCGTAGTAGCCTGCTATAGCCCTTCCCTTCCCACAGAGAGCCCTTCTAACAAAAAAAATAGATGAGGCTGAGAAGGATAGGGAGCTTCTTAAGATCTTTAGGAAAGCGGAAGTAAATATTCCATTATTGGATACAATCAAGCAAATTCCAAAATATGCTAAGTTTCTTAAGAAATTATGCACCTAGAGGAATAGGCTAAAGGGCAATGAGAGAATCAATATGAGCCAAAATGTTTCAGCCCTCATTCAGTCTATGCCTCAGAAATGCAAGGATCCAGAGACTTTTACAATTCCATGTGTTATAGGCAATTACAAATTTGAGCATGCCATGCTAGATTTAGGTGCTTCTATTAATGTAATGCCTATGTCTGTTTTTAATTCTCTTGGACTTGGCCCTTTGCGTTCTACATATGTTGTGATTCAATTGGCTAACAGAAGAACTGCGTGTAACACACCTAGATCTAGCCACCGCAACACAATCGTCATTATACTACAGTCACTAAATCCAGGCATGTCACAGTCTTATTATACAGTATTTTCAAAGTATTTATTTATTTCCAATATGTATAAATAGAAAATATGAAATATAATTATATTGAGTTGCAACACAAAATACAACATTAGTTTAATACAAAGTACACATCCATCATCCTTGCATAATTTAACGTACAACAATATAAAGTATAAGTTTTACATAACATAACATAACTACCATATAAATGTCCGACCTTCCCCGAAGTCCAACACATGTAGGGAATGGTCCTGCACCAGATCTTCTTCAATATTTTCGATAGGTAATACTCGCCCTTGCGACACATCCAGATGGATGGGAGTATGAACATGCATTATAACCGAAATCTCTCTTGGGAAGAGGCGACGTTTATCCCACATCTCCCTGATGGGTATAGGGAACCCCACACGTATAGGAACATAAGATATGTTTGTACCAACTCCAGGTTCATTACCACACTGAACAAGGGTTACATCCCCAATGTAAGTAACACGCTCCGCTTTATAGTCGAATTGCTAGGCTTCTAAGCAACTATGAAACTGTATCCACGTGCGAAACAGAGGAGGTTGTGTAGATGCCATCACAAGGAAACAAAAGTCGATCCTCAAAGATCTAACTAATCGAATTCAACTCGCGCTCTTCACTGTCTTTATCCAATACGACGTTAAACAAGGTAATACAGTAAAGAGGTGAGACACCCAACTTTCATTACCATTATAGCAGTAAGAAGACAACACGGCGCAGAGCGCCCACATAGCATCACAGTCCACATATTCTTTAATAGTAACAGTAAATTTATAGCAAAGCAGTACAATTATAAGCAAATAGTACAAATCAATAACATAGACAGATCACAATAATATCCAGATAATTATTACAGAAATAAAACAGATATTTTCACAGTCACGAGTGTTCATGCTCAACAAATTATGAGACCGACAATGAACAATGCACAATGCATTATGGTATCACAAATCCAACTCTATGGAGCTAGACATCAACATTTTCGGAGTAAATGATCAAGGAGTAATGTCAGTATATCGTTAGCCTTAAAATAATGTGCTTCATCTCATAAAAATATTTGTGCAATAATGGCTTATACATGGCACCTCAATGGTTGATCGCGATATAGGACAGCGTTCCAGTCCGGATCGTCGGTGTGTTTGCATCGGTCGATCCCACAACCCCAGCAGAGCTACCACTGTCTATTGTGAGATACCCGCACCTCGATGCCCCCAAGGCCAACCACTATAACCCTACGCTTAGTCTATTCGCACCCACACATAGGTGTTATTCAACTCTTAGGCATACACTGCCTTTCTCAAATATGTCCAACGGACAACATATATGCATGACGGCGCAATGTACATCATGTATGTTTATCAATGATACATTTATCATAAGTATACCACAATGGCATATCATCATTTCTCAACATCAATACATCATATTAATGATACATTTATCATAAGTACACCACAATGACATATTATCATTTCTCAACATCAATACATCATATCAATGATACATTTATCAAAAGCAATACCACAATGGTACATAATCATCCTCAATGTCAACATGTCATAATCTCATCAAGAAATCCATCAACAACTACTTAGCCCCACATAGGGACCTACAACAATGTCTAACCATTTCTCAACATCAATATATGTTTATGGTCCATCAATTATAACTATTCCCCATTAAGGGTCCAATGTTTTCAATAACTTAGGTCTTGATCAATTATGAAATTCCTTAAGTTAAATAACCCTTACAACCGTGGCCTCACAAGCTTTCAAGGTTCTAAATTTTCATCCAGTTTATGTACTAGTCTCTTGATACTTAATTACTCAGCTTTTATTTCACATGGGATCAATTCACTTCCTCAAGGTTCAAGCCAAACCGTGGCTTTACATTAGGGTAGGAAATCCCCAAAATTTCCATTTCATGTCTTACTCATTTCATAACTAATCACATAGATTTCGTCTTACACAATTCAATTCCAACCTTAAAGATTTCAAGCCAAGACCGAGGCCTCATAAGTGTTATCATCCAACTCAGTTCTCCCATCTCATTATAAATTATGTTTGTCTCTAAATTCTTAAATTCCAAGGATACACTAAAGCATCATTTGAACTCCAATTTTTCTCACAAAACCGTGACCTCTCAAGTCTTCAAAGTTTCAATCTATTTTCTTTTTATGCACTAATTTATTGATATATAATCACTCAAATTTTAGTTCTCATAAAATCATTCCTATTTCCCTAAATTCCAAGCCACAACCGTAGCCTCACATTAGGTTAAGAAACTGTAACACCCTCCCTAGGGCATCACATTTCCGACTCCTGACTCATAATCTGAAAATAAATTCACACAAAGTTTGAGTTATAAAAAGTGGGTTTCAAAATTTCTTCTTTACTGAAACGTAAATTTACTGAAAATATTAGGTAATATGGAAAATCATATTTCAACTATTCATTATGCAATATTGATACTAATTAATATTTCATAATTTAAAGAGAAATATAAAACTAACAGACTTTTTTTTTTAACAGTAGCAAACCCCATGACGGGTCCTACTTAATAGCACGGTACAACACTAACGTTAAAACTTAACATACTTATTCTGTTGTGTATCCATCTTGTTGCATCAGACATCTGTTCTTTGTCAACACTGTACACCTTCGAGTCCTGAATGTCCACTCCTTATTGTTGTCACCAATCTCAGAGTATCCATCGCCCGTTATGTCTAAGACAACTCATTCTTTCTACTGTTTAATTTTAACAATACAGACACAGCAAACAACATAACAAAGAGGTGAGATCACCTACGCCAATACCAACATGGCAGCACAGAGATAACACAAACAGCAATATCATACAGATATGTCATACCAGAATTTCAATAATGCACTCAACATTAATCAACTATCATCATCATACTATTAACATTATTATCATCACACAATAATCATAAAAATGCCATCAACATAATTATCATCATCATCATCCAAGTTTTCAAAACAGTTGTCATAGCCAATATTCCTCAATTAATATATATATCATGCAGATATAAATGTCAGACTATGCATGTGCACGAAGACTCAGTTTTTCAAAAACAACTCCATGGAGGTTTTCACAATTTCGAGGATAATGCTCTGTCAATTGTTAGCCTTAGCCCAAAGGCAATGTTCCAGTTATTGAAAAGAATCGTGTTCTTGTCGGGTATCGTCAATGCGTTGCAACGGACTGCATCGCCAAGTGACACAGGGTACTCGCCAGCTGTCCACTTGGTCGACCGCCGCACCTTGACGCCCTAAGATCCATCATAGACCTCACTATCAATTCTCATTCCCTCTTCAACCACAAGGGCCATATACAATGCACGAATATATCCGTGCAAGTCCAACCCCAAAGGGCCAAATCTTTTCAATTTCATTTGTTCAATGTATCATATGCCTCAACGCATATTTTTTCCCAATGCATGTATAATGCACCAAATCCAATCACAAGCATCTCTTTCCAATGCATATAAAATGCACTAAATTATACTGTATTTTCAACAGCAAAAATCATGTTATCACATTTTCATAGTTATAAAACACTTTCGTCGTGTTTTCAAAATTGCGTAATATTTTCGTTTCATTTTCACAATTCTAAAACGTTTCTGTTACGTTTTCACAATTCCAAAATGTTTATATTACGTTTTCAAAATATCGTAACACTTATGTTACGTTTTCAAAATTCTGAAACGTTTCTGTTATATTTTCACAATACCGTGACAGTTCTGTTACGTTTTCACAATACAGTAACATTTCTGTTACATTTTCAAAATACCACAACTCTTCTGTTGCACTTTTAAAACACGTACTAATTTTTTAATGTTTTTCTTAATCGCGTAAAAATATACGTTTCTCAAAATCGCATAGTATTTTTCACTTTGTTTCAAAATCACATAACTTAAAAATCATTCTTTTAAGTCGCATAAATCATTTTCCGTCATTCTCAAAATATTTAAAACACTTTTCAAATCACATAACGATTTTTCGCTATTTTCACAATCACGTAAAAATAATTCATCACTTTTCCATCACGTAGTGATTTTTCAATAGTAATTCAGATTACGTAAAATATTTAAACGTAATTCAAATCGCGTAGAAATATTTTAACGTATTTAAAATCGCGTAGAAATATTTTTCCATATTACGTAACTTAAAAATCACATTTATATGATACGTAAATAATTTTTCACCACAATTTCATTACAGAAAATATTTCTTGACCTTTAAAAATTCCTTTTTAACTTTTCTCAAAATAATATAACTTTACACTTCATTTAATATATTTTCTTACTCAAGAAAATATTTTTCATGATTCTTTACTCAAGAAATTCTTTTTCAAAATATAATTCACAAAATCACTTTTTCATTGATGTAAATCAACGTTTCAAAACTTAACATTTTCTAACGTATTTCAAAACTTGAAAATAAGTTATACGTTAGTAAATTTTTAAAACACCATTATATTCTCCATTTTTCCCAAATCAATTATAAAATCAATTCTCTCCAAAACAAATTAAGATTCAAACCCTTGCAACTTTTCTTTTTCATTTTCATATGAAAGTTCATTTCTCAAGTGATAAAATACTTTGATTTCCCTTTCCAAAATCCTTATACTAAAACATTTTGTTCAAATATTTTGTTTCCACTTTAAAATTACTTTGTTTCATAAAAACCAAAATTATTCCAACATCCAAAAATCGTAGAGTCTTTGGCCATTGAAGCCATCAAATATTTTCCTCCTAAATTGATATGGTTTTACACAAACAAAACCATTAAAAATTCTTTATTTTCAAAATCAAAATACCGATGGTCATAAAAACCAAACCCATTTGTTCAAATTCATTTTTACTTTCCTTACAAATCCTTTTTCACTTTCTTTGCAAATCCTTAAAATTATCATTGCTATTTTTATTTAAATCTCATGTTTAGTAAAACACTTAGAAACTTTTTACACAAAATAAATCAATAAAAATCTTTTAAAACCGTATTCATGTACTCTTTGAAAAATAAATTCTTTGTTTATTTTCCTTACTTTTTTAAACATCCATTTTCATCATTCAAGAAAATATTAATTTTGTGAACACCTATCTTGAGGTGTCTTGTTCGAAATCCACCATGTTCTAAGTACTCAAAAATCAATTCTTTTGTTCTTGAAAATTTTCAACATGAACCCTAATCAAGGGCATCAAAACCGTAGCTCTTCCTTGACTATTGGAGCCAAAAATGAATTTCCTTTCCACCATCAAGTCATGGCATATACATATATATTTCATCATAAATAATATAAGCATACCATCAAAGCCATAAAAGCATGTATAGCATATCAAGCATATCATCAAAGCTATAAAATCATGCAAAGCATATCAAGCATAGAAAATTAATCAAAGCTCATAAACACCTACGAATTAATTACATGACCATGGATATGAATCCTCACATGGATTCCACATCCATCAAATAAAATACCATCTCTCACCACCATGCTTGGTTGGTGAGATGGATCTCCCTCTTACCTCTTGAAGATCCTCCAAAGCTTCTTGATTTGTTTCTTTTTCCAAGTCCTTCACCACCAAGGGCTTCTCAAATACAAAACAAAATACAAGTTAATTAACATATCAAGCTTGATTAAGAGGAACCATAGATCAAACATGGATTAGATCATGAAAAAAGAGAGAAGAAAATTAAGTTTCCTTATACTTCACCTCAAAAACCCAATAACTTTGATCTTGAAGAAACTCCTTGAAGATGAATGATTTAGAAGAAGTCTTCAACATGAAAGTTGCTTAGAATATCATGGAGATTCAAGATCTAAGGTTGGATGAAATTAAAAGAGCTTGGATGGTGATTTTAGGGGTCTTGACCGAATGGTTTCTCTTGAAGCACAAAGATGGAATTTTTGATTTTTGATAGAAACTTGAAGCTTGAATTTGAAGATCAAGATGAATGATTTTGGAAAAACTCATAACTAGAGATGTTCTTAGAATGATGTTTAGGTTTAGAAAATCAAGTTGGATGAAATTTTTGAGTGATGGAAGGTGCTCTTGGAGTGCTTGGCCAAAACATGAAGAAGGAGAGAAATGGAGAGAAAACTTAGTAACTTAGCTTCTTGAAAATGTGTAATGATGACCAAGGATGGCAATAATGGTCTTCAAACTTTTTCCTATGTCCTAAAGCTTCTCAATTTCGTAGCTCCCCTCCAATGCATTCTTCTTGAGTGCAAATTGATCAATAATGATCAATTATGATGAAACATTGACCAAGACATGCAAAAATGACATAAAGCTTGTCTCTTTGTCTTCTAAACACTCCAAAACCATCACCTTCTCTTCATAATGCATTCAATAAAGTTGTCTTCATTATTTGCCACCATTTGAAGCATTTCTAGCCATTGATTAATTCAATGGTTAGGATTTAGGTAGATTTTTAATTTTAGAAGACTAAATCTAGGCCATTGGATTTTTCTCCTTTAAATTCTAGCCCTTAGATGTGTCTCCAAAATTAATGGTCAAGATTGCTCCTTCAAACTTTAAATCTAAGGGTCCTAATTAGTCTTTGCTACTTTAGAAGACCAAATCTCCACCATTGATTGATTCTTCATCCAATAGTCATAAATGGTCTTTGTTACTTTTTAAGATTAAATCTCCCCCTTGATTTAATCTAAATCCAATGGTTATAAATGGTCTTTGTCATTTTTCAAGACCAATTCTACACCTTTGATTACATCTATGGTTGATGTCAAAGCCTTCCTAACTAAGCTTATTCTCACACCATTGATTAAATCAATGGTTATTATCCAAGGCTTCTTTATTAAGTTTGTTTCTTAACCGTTGATTAAATCAATGGTTAATATTCAAACTAAGTATTCTCATCCAAGGGTATAAATCAAGTCAAACTCTCTTTGTTGACTACGCAATATAATATTTATTCTTGTATCCTACAAATAATATTTTTATTGTATTTTTATCATCCGATAATTAAATACAGTATAAAATACAGTACAAGAAATTTTCTAAAACTGTTACCGGATTCAGGTTTAGTAAGATCCACTGTCTCAGTCTAAACAGCACAAATTTTTCTATGCGTAGAAAAATTTTTCACTTTGTGGCACCCACCTGGGCCCACGTAAGGTCACCTGGGCCCACATAGGACCACCTGGGCCCACATACAGTAAAAAAAAATTATAATTATCCACAAAAATCACAAATATTAGAAAACACACAAATATCAAATCAGATTACGTAAAATAATTACCTAACGGTAAAAATTAAATTACGTAAGGTTTTCCATGGCCCAAAAATTTTTATTTTCCTGACGCGGAGTAAATCACTCAAAACGATCAAATACGCTGATGGAATAAACAAAATAATTTTACAGTGCACAGAAATTACTAAACAGTAAAATTCTGTTAACTGTCAAAATTACTGTTTAAGAGATTGGAAATTTTGGGGTGTTACAGAAACCCTAAAAGATCTCCACCCATTAATTTCCAACATTATCATTCAACCTTTAATTACATAAGCTTCATTTTATTTGTGTACAAAAACCAATTCATACCTCAAAATCCTAGTCAAAACCGTAGCCTCATATTAGGGTAGGAAACTCCAAATTTTCATTTAACAACCCTAACATGATCACGCATTTTTAATATATCCAATACATTCAAGATCATTATACAAGTATCAATCTCAATTAAGAATACTTAAACATAAAAAATCACCCAACAAAGTAAACATACAAAGATGGATTTCTCCATCAACAACCACACAAAAGTCTCCTCATCACCAATAATGGTTGAAGTGAGTAAATCTCTCTCTTATCATAAGGAAGAACACGAAAATGGGCTCCTACTTCATCCATGGTGATTTCGGTTTTGGGGTCTCCAAGAACCCTAAAATCTCCAACACAAAGAATCAACATCAAGCTTCGTAAAGGATGGATCTTTGGTCTCCAATGAGACCATAGAACACGAAAATGAAGAGAAAAAGGAAGAAAAATGAGAACTTTACCTTAAAGCTTGAAGCTTTGCCTTGGATGACAATGGAGGAAAAGTTAGTTTTTGAAGAAAACCCTTCAAATAGGAAGTGTAAAAGAGGTTGAGAGGAGTGTAGAAATGGTGTTTATGAAGAGAAAAGTGAAGAGAAATGGTTGGTAAGGGGGCTGCAATTTCATGGTTGAGAGAGAGGAAGAAGAGAGAATGAGGAGAGAAATGAAGAAGAAGCTTGAAGAGAGAAAGTGTTGGTGAAAGTGTGAGATATTTTGGGGTAAGTTAGGTTAAGTGTGTGGGAGCAAAATTTTGCTCCCCCAAGGCTTAGAGTGCCGCGGCATAGAGAGAGAAGAGAGGGGTGGAGAGGCTTCTCTAACAAGCCAAGGGCATTCTAGTCCTTTGGTGGTCAAAGCTTCTCCAAGAAGGTTTGATGAAAGTACACTAATTTGAATTAAAGTGGATTTGATTTGACAAAAAGTGGATTGCATTAGGATAAGGTGATAGGGTTTCTAATATATGCTATTATCCAATAGACAATTGTTACAGCTGACAGAAGTCAGTATTAATTGTCCAGCGAAAAAAATTACACAGCGATTTGTTAGTCTGTTAGTTAACATTTCTCAAAAAATATGAAACCTCGTAAACTGTGTATGACCTCGGGTTTAGTAAGATCCCCCGTCGACGTTTCCACAGTTCAAGGTTCTCGAGAAAAATATTTCATTTTCCCGGCTCCGCTCAGCGCGCATGTAAAACGAGAAATAATATTAAAATATTTCGCATTCTCAGAAAAATCCAGAAAAATTCCAAAAAATCACAAATATTATAAAACGATTATTTATCATGAAATCATTAATTTTCGGAATGTTACAACTCTCCCCTTCAAATAGAAATTTCATCCTCGAAATTTCCATCCCTTAGAATAAACATGAATGTTGTTTCTTTTTCTTATCTTCTAACATTCATGTCGCGTTCCTAGCCACCTTAACTCAGATCACCCTTACTAATGTGATCTCCCTACCTTTGTGTAGCTTTGCTCTCCTATTTTCGATCTTCACAAGAAGCATCTCATAGATCAAACTCTGCCTTAATTGTACTATGTCCCATTCGATGACATGGCTAGATAGGGGATACACTCTCGCAATTATGACCTACGGGAGGTATCATGAAGATTGAAAAAGATGAGGTGACAAGAATCAGTCGATAGATTATCAGACCAATCCAAAGTGGAATTTAATGTAGTCCGAAGAATTTAGGAGTAAGTGTGCTAGCAACTCTAACGAGATAACACATATTTAGTAACGTCCCTCTTCAGTCCTTACTACTAATACTTCTGTTTTAGATCTTGGTATAATCTTGGCCACCTTTCTACTTCTATTAAATTTCTCCCAATAGATCATCTGGAATAATAACTATACCCAAACATACCTCATCCGACGTCATATCCAATGACAACCACTTGTCTTGGTGATTGCTAAGGGTGTTGATCGTAGCAAGTGTCTCCACATTCTCAGAGCAGATACAACTGCAGCCAACCCCAAGTCATGAGTTGGGTAATTCTCATCATGCACCTTTGACTATCTCGAGGCGTAAGTCACAACTCCCCAACTTTGCATAAGCACACATCCTAGACCTTAATCTGAATTATCACAAAGCACTTCAAATGTTCCATTGGGATCAGGTAGAACCAAAACTAACGAGTATTCGAATGTTTCCTCAATCCTCGGAAAACTTTCTTTATGCGTGTTAGTCCATAAAAGTTTGATTCTCTTCTTGTAATCTAAGTAAGAGATCCTACTACCTTGGAGAATTCATTGACGCTCCTTCGTTAGAAACTAAATTAACCTTGTAATTTACAAGGGTGTCATGGTTTCCAATCTTTCCCATTGCAAAACTGCTTCACTTTTGACGGAGTCACAACAATCCCTTCATTTGAATTCTCATGACTCAAACTAAACCTCCTCAACAGAGAATTTCGTACTCTGATACTTTGGCATTCGCTCCTTTTTCCTTTAATCTGGAAAATTGGATCGAGATGACCAATATGCCTATCCACGTTTTCGAGAATAGATCAGAATGTCATTGATAAAGACAATAACAATCTGTCTAGATAAGGACAAAAGATTTGACTCATGCAGTTCATGAATACGACAAGAGCGTTTGTCACTCCGAACGGCATCACGAGTTACTCATAATGCCCATAGCGCGTCCGAAGATCGCTTTAGGAACATTCTCAATTCCTTACGAATTTAATGGTGACTAGAACGTGCATCTATCTTGGAAAAAACAATGACTCCTTTTTCGCTGATCCATCGAATCGTTCATCTTTCTCCGAGGACACTCATCCTTGATCGTAATCTTGTCCAACTGGTGATGGTCCTTATCTCACCGAGAAGTTCTCATTCTTTTTCTTAACCGACAACATCGTAGCTCAACATGCGAAACTCTTTGACTACAAGAGCATCATTTATATTCCCCTTGCTTTTGTCCACTAAGGAGGACATTAACATGTATTCTCAGGCTCCTTTCCCTCACAAGGGTTCAACTCTGTTGGCCGTTATGAATTCAAAAGTCCTAGTTCCAGGAATCACTAAGGTTTTCATTGGAATGATCTAGCAGAATATAACTAGGAAAATAATCGATCTAGTCCTAAAATCATAAATTCTAATAAGCGTGAACCTAGGTATACGAGTCAATTTAACAAAGGATTCAACCTTAAATAGAAACAGGATAGATTAAACAGACTTTAGCGTCAATGACAAGTCTTGGTAGTAGAAATAAACGTAACTGGGTCAAAGCTAATGAAAACATAGATGAATCCAAATGATCCATATAGTTACAAATCGTAAAAGGAGGGGTTACCCCCAGAATTGTATAGCACAATTACGGGATCGTCACTTGAGACATAATTTCTGTTGTTTAGATCTTAAAATTTAGAGTCCTCAGCACCACCCAGGGTATAAATTCTGCCTTTTGCTTGCGGTTTCATAGCCCTTGAAACATTAACTGAAGAACCTGACTTCGCTTAATTGCAGTCGCGAGAAATGTGTCCATGCTTTCCACATTTAAAGCAAATGATTCCTTCAATTGTGCAGTCCCTTGTTAGGTGCTCCTTTCTGCACTTGAGAAAGAACTTTCACTTAGTCTTATATCCCTTTGTTAAGTGGTTTTTTCAACATTTCTTACATTTTGGTAAGGATATCAGGGTCTGATTGGATCCACTGCCACTAGCACTTTCCCCATGAGTTGGATGTGGCTGTCGCTTTCCTGACAATCGGGAGTATGGTTTCCACTTGAATTGATTAGTCTTTCTATTACTCATCCTTTGGGATTTAGGCAGTCCAAGGTTATCCCAAGTCAGACTTTCCTTCAACAGATTTGGGACCTTAACCTCCAGTTCTCGCTGTTGTGCGGTCCTCTGATCTTGGTGAATTATCACATCAACTATCCTTTGTCTTTTTCCTGCAATCACAGTCATGCTTTCATCATCTCGTCCTGCGCTCACATACGTACGCCAATCACGAGCCATTGCCCTTGTATGTCTACCGCGAGCCATTAACTTTCTTCAAAGATGGATAACACATAACACACAAAACAAACGTAATTATTTCAAACAATATGGTCTCCTCTCGGAAACCAAACACAAGAATCACACAATTCAAACAAGACAAGTATAATCCACGAATCCTAATAGTCTCCAACTCGAGCCTCTTCATTCTGCCTTCCATGGCGTAATCTCTTGTAAGTCGTCAACCCCCAAACAGCTTCTCAAACCAAACTTACACTAGTCATTTCTTTCTCCAGAAGATCGGTTCCCCAAAACCTTTTGATCTCCTTACAAAAAGAATTCCTATTTTTCTAGTACAGTACGCCTAGGTGAAGTCATAGTTTCCTATACACATAGAACATTACATATTGAGTAGGC
Organism: Ormosia emarginata; assembly: GCA_029884605.1. Classification (NCBI taxonomy): domain Eukaryota; kingdom Viridiplantae; phylum Streptophyta; class Magnoliopsida; order Fabales; family Fabaceae; genus Ormosia; species Ormosia emarginata. Next base: position 2,653,805 of record JAQQTP010000063.1, read on the forward strand.
CAATCCTCAATATCATGCAACTGTATAACAGTAGCTACTAACATTCAACCTATATCACGCCATGCATTCCATTCCCATCATCTCAATCAAGAGACAAGGAAGTGCACAACATACAAAATTCTAATATGCCTAAACATAACAAGTCCATACCTCGGCTCAACAGGATGAACTGCTCTGATACCACCTAAGTGTAACGCACCTAGATCTAGCCACCGTAACACAATCATCATTACACTATAGTCACTAAATCCAGGCATGTCACAGTCTTATTATACAATATTTTCAAAGTATTTATTTATTTCCAATATGTATAAATAGAAAATACGAGCCACGATATGAAATATAATTATATTAAGTTGTAACACAAAATACAACATTAGTTTAATACAAAGTACACATCCATCATCCTTGCATAATTTAACGTACAACAATATAAGGTATAGGTTTTACATAACATAACATAACTACCATATAAATGTCTGACCTTCCCTGAAGCCCAACACATGTAGGGAATGGTCCTGCACCAGATCTTCTTCAGTATTTTTGACAGGTAATACTTCCCCTTGCGACACATCCAGATGGATGGGAGTGCGAACATGCGTTATAACCGAAACCTCTCTAAGGAAGAGGCGACGGTTATCCCACATCTCCCGATGGATATAGGGAACCCCACACATATAGGAACATAAGATATGTTCATACCAGCTCCAGGTTCATTACCGCACTGAACAAGGGTTACATCCCCAATGTAAGTAACACGCTCCGCTTCACGGTCGAATTGCCAGGCTTCTAAGCCACTATGAAACTATATCCACGTGCGAAACTGAGGAGGTTGTGCAGATGCCATCACAAGGAAACAGAAGTCGATCCTCAAAGATCTAACTAATCGAATTCAACTCGCGCTCTTCACTGTCTTTATCCAATATGACGTAAAACAAGGTAATATAGTAAAGAGGTGAGACACCCAACTTTCATTACCATTATTGCAGTAAGAAGACAACACGGCACAGAGCGCCCATATAGCAACACAGTCCACATATTCTTTAACAGTAACAGTAAATTTATAGCAAAATAGTACAATTATAAGCAAATAGTACGAATCAATAACATAGACAGATCACAATAATATCTAGATAATTATTACAGAAATAAAACAGATATTTTCACAGTCACAAGTGTTCATGCTCAACAAATTATGAGACCAATAAAGAATAGTACATAATGCATTATGGTACCACAAATCCTACTCCATGGAGCTAGACATCAACATTTTCAGAGTGAATGATCAAGGAGTAATGCCAGTATATCGTTAGCCTTAAAATAATGTGCTTCATCTCATAAAAATATTTGCGCAATAATGGCTTATACATGAAACCTCAACAGTTGATCACGATATAGGACAGCATCCTGGTCCGGATCGTTGGTGTGTTTGCAACGGTCTATCCCATAACGCCAGCAGAGCTACCACTGTCTATTGTGAGACACCCGCACCCCGACGCCCCTAAGGCCAACCACTATGACCCTACGCTTAGTCTATTTGCACCCGCACATAGGTGTTATTCAACTCCTAGGCATACACTGCCTTTCTCAAATATGTCCAACGGACAACACATATGCATGACGACTCAATGTACATCATGTATGTTTATCAATGATACATTTATCATAAGTATACCACAATGGCATATTGATTGGGATATAATTATATTTAAAAGTTTCAAACCCAAGTGTAGGTTGTCTCAAGTAATAAATTCTCGAGAGTCCGAGGTCAATCCCCAGGAAATTGATGAAGGAAAACTAATTAATTGAGGTAAGGAGCAGATTTGTCACAAAATTAAAGATGATATAAGTTATTCACAAATGAAAATGATTTGCTTGGGTTAGGAGATCCACTCTTGGTAATAAATTAAAAACAAGATTATTTCGTTTTGTAACTCAATTGAAATCATGCATAATGAAGATTCCAATCGGAAGATTTAACATTCAAAGTTCAATCATGTAATCATATTATGGTTCCAATAATTATCTACCAATACTTGTAAATCTTCAAAAGCATCCAATGTGTCAATCTTATTATCTACAATGGATCGAGATATTCATTATACAAGAAGAGTTTCTAAAGTAATTGGAAACAACATACAACACATATTATATCTGCTTCATAGTATATCATTTAAGTACAAGAAAGAAATTAATCTAACCTTAACTTATTACCAAGAGCTTCACCTTTTTACCCAAGCAAGATGAAGATTAATTACACATGAGAAAGAAGAAAAGAAAAGGAAAAGAAAAAGGAAAAAGAAAACAAAAGAGCACAGCGAAAATCTCCTCCCCCAACCTTCTCGCCCGAATTGTTCAGCATCCCTATTTATAGAAAATTTTAGCATCTACAGTAACTTAATGATGTCATACTGACGTCATGCTACAGTAATTTGCTGATGTCATGCTACAATAATTTGATGATGTCATGCTACAGTAATTTGATGAAGTCATCATCATGACATCATCATGACATCATTATGACATAATCATGACATCATTATGACATAATCATGACATCATTATGACATAATCTTTTTTTTAGTAGTCACGCCACGGTGTGAGGAAACACATTTATGCCGCGAAAACTTGGTATCTTTGCTTGTTTTCATCCAAATGTACTAAATTCCTTCAATACTGCAAAAACAAAGATATTAGTGAAGATTCATTTAATATTCACTCTTAAATACAAGCAGTTAAATAATAAAAAGTCATAAAAATCAACTCCAATCACACCCCCACACTTGAGCTTTTGCACTCCTGGGAAAAATATATAAGACCAAAGCTAGGAAATGATACTGACTCAAAAACTAAAAACTCTTAAAAGATTTAATGAAACAAGAAGAGTAACTAGCCATTCAAGGGAACAAAGCATTTTTTTTTGTAATATTTCTTCACATCTCAAACCATCAAACAAGGAAATTTCAGTTAAAAAGAATGAATCAAGAATGAAAGAGCCTCACAGGATTCACTCTCAATCCCTCTAGTGTTTAAAATGGTAAATATTTCCCTAAATTCAACCCATGAAAAATTGCACTACCATAAGCTTGCTTATCTTCTACTGCTCCACTACTCAGAACACATGCACACAAAAATCAAGAGGACTTTATTCAAGGTTGTAACAGGGTCATGGTAAAGGAAAATGGATAATATGGACATGAGAAGATAAATACCAAAGAGAATAAAAGAGCATTATGGTACAATTAGAGTGAAAAAGATATTTGAGAACATTCATCATAAAGGACAATGATCAATATTTGACTAATGTTTTGTTGAAGATCAATCCCAAATTGATGAGTTGAATTCATTGTTAGGCATAAACCTTCTCCTTCTCTTCTTATTGTTTCCAAGCATCCATCTTTATTCTAGATATGGATATGTCATATAGTGTATTAGATGATCAGTTTTTTTCTTTTTTTTTTCTCTTTTTTTCTTTTTTTTTTTACACACACACCCCCACACTTGTTTAAGAACAAAGTCAATGCTCTCTTATTCCATAAGGTCAGGTAAAAAACATGTTCTTTTTTTTTTAAAGGCAAGTAATGAGCTAAAAACAAGAACTGGCCAAATAAGCTCAAAGGGGTTACACAAGGGAAAATATACAAGGATGGCCATTTGGTCAAAGTAGCTATTTTAAAATGCCTCAATCATATTTATGTATGCATGTGAAAATGTAGCCTCAAAAAAAATTAAAGCAAGTTCTAGAGTAACAATTTCACATGTGAAAATCACACAAGAAAGAAGAGAATGGTACAAATGTTCAATCCATTCATCAATAAGCTCAAAATCTTATAAGGCATGTTTCTATCATTCTCAATCCATCAATTCAACATTCAAATCCAAGCATGTGATTTTTAAGAAAGAAGAAAAATTTATGCTATCATGATATGAACCTGAATTTCAATTGCTTAAAAAGATGTCAAAGTGCATTCACTTAATTTTTTTTTCTTTTTTCAAAGGAATTTAAAAGACAAAAACTTTGTTACTTCCACAAATCAACACTAATTAATTAATTACCTAAAAACTCCTTACTCTACCACCAATTAAGATGCGTCTCAAGAGTAAATCACTGCAAAGGCAAAACTACTCCTTGCTCTACCACCCTTCATTAGTTTAGTAAGTTACTGACAATCATATCAAACATTCCACAGCTATAATTTTTTTTTATATAATTTTTTTTTATTTTTTTGTTTTTTTGTTTTTTGTTTTTGTATATCAACTATCCTTTATCCTTCGCCCCAACCAAATCACAACATTGTCCGCAATGTTAAAATATAGATAAGTAAGGATAAAAAATAGTACCTGTTGGAGAAATCTGACACAAATTAAAATAGAAACAAAGGATGATAAATAAAATCAAACCCATTAAAGATGAAGTGTCAGATCTGGCTTGCTTTTCTTACTGCTTCCCTCGCTGCTTCCTGATGACCAATCTATCTGAGCTAGGACTTTATTAGGTTCATAAACAAAAGCTTCTAATTTATCAATCAGTTCATCAATAGTGGAGGTAGAGATAAGAAGTTTTCTTGCCAAAGGAGTGATAAATTTCTGTTCCACAGCTTTATCAAGAAAAAATAACAAAAGATCAAAGAAATTATTAACATTCAACAAGCCAATGGGTTTATGGTGGATGTTCAGTTAGGCCCAAGAGACAATTTGAAAAATTTCTTCCAAAGTACTAAAACCACCTAGTAAGGCAATGAATGCATCAGAGTTGTCAAGCATTTTTTTCATTCGTCCATGCATAGATGTTACCTGAATTTTTTCTCCAACCGTCTTTCCAGTAATGTTATTTTGAGCTAAAGGTTTAGGAATGACACCTAAAACCTGACTGCCTCCTATAAAAGCGGCAAGTGATAAAGCTCCCATTAACCTACAACAACCTCCCCCATATACAACATGAATATTTCTTGCAACAAGTGTTCGACCAAGAACCGTAGCTGTGTTTGCAAACTCTAAACCCTTCTCATAACTTGACCCACAAAAAACATAAACATTTTTAAGGTTACGAATAGAAGGCCCCATTTCTATACTCTTCCTCCCTTTGAATGTTTTTGAGTTAGAGGAAAGTGGAGAAAATGAAGTGTTTAAATAAGGAAAAGAAAGTAGAGAGAAATGATAACACCTATAAGGGTAGGTTGGCTGTTGTCAGAAAAGTTTGAAATTAAGAAACACGGAATCTTTTTTTTTTTTAAACTTTTTAACTTTTTTTTTAACTTCAAGAAAACCATCAGGGTAAAGAAGTCTAGAAACCCCTGAAGGATCCTACTCAAAGGATCGTTTGTCCAAAAATCAAAATACAACAAAATCATACAAAGATAAAAGAAATATAATAATAAACGAGGACATACCTATATGTACAGTTTTCAAAGCGTATCTTTATACTGCGTGTCATGAATACAGTAGTGGCATGTATTTGAGTTGCGTGTCACCAGTGCAACATATGAATTTCACAAGGATTGCCGAACCGACAACAATAACCTTTGAATCCTTTCCGTCTTGCTTACGGAAGAACAACCCTCTATTTTCCTGCAAACTTAATTAAAGGCCTGTATTCTAAGAAGATGGTACCTGACCGCAGCCAGTCAGAACTCGCCATAGAGACCTACTAATTAAAGTAAGTATATAGCTCAGCTAACAGTTTTCGTTCACTGTAAAGATAGGACGCTTCTTTCTGTCCATCAGCACTACAGAGCCTTGGTTCTAAGAATTGGGAATGTAGCACGCGGCTCTCTATAGAGCACGGCACACGAACTTTATTTACATACTGGCATGTGAAGGTCTCCTCCTGAGTCTATGACAGGACGGGCGTCCGCCCGGGGCTCCTAATCTAGTTAAAGACCAAGTACAACCGTAGTTTCGTCCTTTATTTTTTTTTTCAAGTTGTTAGAAACTTGATGAAAGATAGGTGTATACTCACTTGAGATTGAGATGGAGGTAGTCTACTCTTTCGGCTTTGTGCCAAAGCATTATTGACTAGTATTAGACCCATTCAAGACCAGCGCAACATAGGGCTCCCAAAAGGGACAAATGACCATAATACGACTGGCTGCCTCACATGTAGGATACAATCTACCTTCTTTGTTTTTCAATTAAGAAGGCTAGATTAGGATGCATGCATTTTCTCATTCACGTTTTGTGTTACCAAAGCCAAACCCAAGATGTATACATACTTTTTTTTATCTCTTTTTTTCTTTTTTTTTTTGACCGACACTATTTACATCCCCATACAAAGGCTCCGGAATCTGAGAAGCACTTAAGCCGACTCAAAAACACAAACAAAATATTAAAGACTTACCTCAGCTTTAGTAGACAGGATCTTCTACCAAAGTCTCGACTACATATGGATCTTTCAACTCAAGTTATGGCTTCAACTGCTGACCATTTACCTTTTTCCAATTTAATTTCATGAGAATAGACCAGGGGACAACCACATTTTTTATTAGGAAAACTCCAACCTTTATTAAGCAACTCCTTAAACTTTGGACTCCATCCCTGAGTGTCATGATTATGAGTTAAATAAAAGTTAGTACAATTATCAAATACATTAGATGGATTACTGATAAAATTAAACTCAGAATTAACAAGAAGATTCTCAAGGGGATCAAAATCAAAGGTTGTAGGAAGTCCCTTCTCCATGATTGAGTCAATCATATATGTTTGGTGACCCTTGTCATTATTTTCTAGCTTAACAAGATTCTTTGTCACCTCAGGTTCCTTGGGTAACTCGACATCACTACTATCTTGATTCTTTTTCACATCCTCTAGCTTATTCACACTCAAGGAGTTCATCATTCTGGACACTTGACTCTTTATCTCCTTACTTTCTTCAACAACCTTTCCATTCCTAAGAGTTATTACCAAATTGACTTGATCTATTTGTTTGCTTTCAAAACAACCCTCATTTAGACAGTACTAACTTTTGGGATTTAATTGAGGTTGAGAAGAAAATTTTTCTTTCTCGTGAATGGTGAGTGCAGAAGCAAGTTTAGCAAGAGTTTCTTTTATGTCAATCATGGTTTGATTGTTTTGTTCATTGATGGCCTCTTGCTTTTCTACGAATGCACTCAATGCTCCTTCAAAGTTTTTCCTATATGGTGGGAATAAGGTGCTTATCCTTGAGAATTTTGAGAATCCTATTGTTCTTGAGGAGTTGATGGTTGCATAAATTGTGCTTAATTATTATTCCTCCAACTGAAGTTCGGGTGATTTCTCTATCCTGGATTGTAAGAATTTGAAAAAGAAGAGGTGAATGGCTTTTTAAAATTGTTCATTGCATTTACTTGCTCATGCACAACTTCTTTAAAAATAGGAATATTAGGACATTCATTTGTCGAGTGTCCTAATTCATCACAAATGCCACAAATTTCTTCATTTTGCATAGATTTGACTTCTTTTACTTTCCCTAATTCCATGAATTCAACCTTGCTGGCCAAACTAGCATACCTTGCATTTAGATCTTCTTCTTGACTAAGATGGTATTTTCCTTTTTCTGTATTTGCAAGGTTATATCTAATTAAATTTTCAGAAGAATTAGTACCATGCCAAGATTGAGAATTTTCAGCCAAATGGTTTAAATAATCTAAAGCTTCTTCAAGTTCTTTATCAAGAAACTTGCCATTACACATCATTTCCACAAATTGTTTAGTTTCAGGTGTTAAACCTTCATAAAAGAAGCTTATAGTCCACCATTTTTCAAAACCATGATGTGGGCAAGAATTTAATAAATCCTTAAAACGTTCCCAACTTTGAAAATACGCTTCATTTGAATTTTGGGAAAAATTTTGGATTTGTCTTTTCAAAACATTGATTTTATATGTTGGAAAAAATTTCTTTAAAAACTCACCTTGCATTTCTTGCCATGTGCCAATTGATCTTGGTTTCAAAGCATTAAGCCAAGTTTTTGCTTTATCTTTCAAAGAAAAAGGAAACAATTTAAGCTTAACAATTTCTTCAGTGCAATTTTGATCATTGAAAGCAATACAAACTTCCTCAAATTCTTTTAGATGTAAATATGGGCTTTCATTTTCTAAACCATGAAAATTAGGAAGTAAAGAAATCATATCCGGCTTAAATCTAAAATTATTAGCAGTAAGTGGAAAGATAAAATATGATGGACTAGAATTTCGAGGTGGTTGCAAATATGCACGCATAGCTCACAATGGTTGATTTTCATGTTCAACATGTATACTTTCATTTTCAGCTCATTGTGTTTGATTATCATGTTCAACTTGTGCACCTTCAAATTCAGCCATTGTGTTAATTGTGTGTGATTGTGATTCAAATAAATCAATATATAAATTACTAGGATTAATTTTAACCAAACGACCAGAATTTAAATCACGATACCAGTTAAGCATAAATAAGTGACATAAAATAAAAATAATGTACAAGTAGGCGGTAGACACCAGCCGTTAAATATTAAGAAAGATGTGGTATAAACCAGCCACCCAAAAATAAAAATACAAAAAATAAAATACGAAAAATAAAGTGCAAAAAAATAAAATACAAAAAATAAAGTATAGAAAATAAAGTGCAGAAAGTAAATTTAAATATGAAAACCAGAGAGTGGCGAGCCCCACAGAGCAAATGAAAGAGAAGAGAAGAAGAAATATTATTTCATTAAGTTAGTAAGGAGAAAAATAAATGACAGAATTTAAATGTTAGATAGTTAGTAAGCGAAAAGCGTAAATAATAATAATAATAATAATAATAATAATAATAATAATAATAATAATAATAATAATGAAAAGCGTAAATAAAAAATAAAATAAAAAATAAAAATGAAAATAAAATAAAAAAAAAACGTAAATAAATGACGTAAATTAAAAAAAGTTAGTAAGTTAGTTAGTAAATTAGTAAATAGATAAATAAAAATGAAAAGAGTAGAGGAAGAATATACCTGATAGTGAAGTTTACTTACAGAAAGAGAACCTCAATATATTAGAACTTCAAATCAAGTCCCCGGCAACGGCGCCAAAAACTTGATGGGATATAATTATATTTAAAAGTTTCAAACCTAAGTGTAGGTTGTCTCAAGTAATAAATTCTCAGGAGTCCAAGGTCGATCCACAGGGAATTGATGAAGGAAAACTAATTAATTGAGGTAAGGAGTAGATTTGTCACAAAATTAAAGATGATATAAGTTGTTCACAAATGAAAATGATTTGCTTGGGTTAGGAGATCCACTCTTGGTAATAAATTAAAAACAAGATTATTTCGTTTTATAACTCAATTGAAATCATGCATAATGAAGATTCCAATCAGAAAATTTAACATTCAAAGTTCAATCATGTAATCATATTATGGTTCTAATAATTATCTACCAATACTTGTAAATCGTTAAAAGCATCCACTGTGCCAATCTTATTGTCTACAATGGATCAAGATATTCATTATACAAAAAGAGTTTCTAAATCAATTGGAAACAACATACAACACATATATATCTGCTTCATAATATATCATTTAAGTACAAGAAAGAAATTAATCTAACCTTAACTTATTACCAAGAGCTTCACCTTTTTACCTAAGCAAGATGAAGATTAATTACACATGAGAAAGAAAAAAAGAAAAGGAAAAGGAAAGCAAGAGAACATAGCAAAAATCTCTTCCCCCAACCTTCTCGTCCGAATTGTTCAGCGTCCCTATTTATAGAAAATTTTAGCATCTACAGTAACTTGATAATGTCATATTGATGTCATGCTACAGTAATTTGCTGATGTCATGCTACAGTTTTTTGATTATGTCATGCTACAGTAATTTGATGAAGTCATCCATGACATCATCATGACATCATTATGACCTAATCATGACATCATCATGACATAATCTTTTTTTTTAGTAGTCACACCACGGTTGGAGGAAACACGTGTATGCTGCGAAAACTCGATATCTTCACTTGTTTTCATTCAAATATATTAAATTCCTTCAATACTGCAAAAACGAAGATATTAGTGAAGATTTATTTAATATTCACTCTTAAAGACAAGCAGTTAAATAATAAAAAGTCATAAAATAAACTCTAATCACATATCATCATTTCTCAACATCAATACATTATATCAATGATACATTTATCATAAGTACACCACAATGACATATTATCATTTCTCAACATCAATACATCATATCAATGATACATTTATCAAAAGCAATACCACAATGGTACATAATCATCCTTAATGTCAACATGTCATAATCTCATCAAGAAATCCATCAACAACTACTTAGCCCCACATAGGGACCTACAACAATGTCTAACCATTTCTCAACATCAATATATGTTTATGGTCCATCAATTATCACTATTCCCCATTAAGGGTCCAACGTTTCCAATAACTTAGGTCTTGATCAATTATGAAATTCCTTAGGTTAAATAACCCTTACAACTATGGCCTCACAAGCTTTCAAGGTTCTAAATTTTCTTCCATTTTATGTACTAGTCTCTTGATACCTAATTACTCAGCTTTTATTTCACATGGGATCAATTCACTTCCTCAAGGTTCAAGCTAAACCGTGGCCTCACATTAGGGTAGGAAATCCCCAAAATTTCCATTTCATGTCTTACTCATTTTATAACTAATCACATAGATTTCGTCTTACACAATTCAATTCCAACCTTAAAGATTTCAAGCCAAGACCGAGGCCTTATAAGTGTTATCTTCCAACTCAATTCTCCCATCTCATTATAGATTATGTTTGTCTCTAAATTCTTAAATTCCAAGGATACACTAAAGCATCATTTGAACTCCAATTTTTCTCACAAAATCGTGACCTCTCAAGTCTTCAAAGTTTTAATCTATTTCCTTTTTATGCACTAATTTATTGATATATAATCACTCAAATTTTAGTTCACACAAAATCATTCCTATTTCCCTAAATTCCAAGCCAAAACCGTAGCCTCACATTAGGTTAGCAAACCGTAAAAAATCTCCATCCATTAATTTCCAACATTATCATTCAACCTTTAATTACATAAGCTTCATTTTATTTGTGTACAAAAACCAATTCATACCTCAAAATCCTAGTCAAAACCATAGTCTCATATTAGGGTAGGAAACTCCAAATTTTTCATTTAACAACCCTAACATGACCACGCATTTTCAACATATCCAATACATTCAAGATCATTATTCAAGTATCAATCTCAATTAAGAATACTTAAACATGAAAAATGACCCAACAAAGTAAACATACAAAGATGGATTTCTCCATCAACAACCACCCAAAAGTCTCCTCACCACCAATAATGGTTGAAGTGAGTAAATCTCCCTCTTACCTTAAGGAAGAACACGAATGGGCTCCTACTTCCTCCATGGTGATTTTGATTTTGGGGTCTCCAAGAACCCTAAAATCTCCAACACAAAGAATCAACATCAAGCTTGGTAAAGGATGGATCTTTGGTCTCCAATGAGACCATAGAAGACGAAAATGAAGAGAAGAAGGAAGAAAAATGAGAACTTTACCTTAAAGCTTGAAGCTTTGCCTTGGATGACAATGGAGGAAAAGTTAGTTTTTGAAGAAAACCCTTCAAATAGGAAGTGTAAAGGAGGTTGAGAGGAGTGTAGAAATAGTATTTATGAAGAGAAAAGTGAAGAGAAATGGTTGGTAAGGGGCTTCAATTTCATGGTTGAGAGAGAGGAAGAAGAGAGAAGGAGGAGAGAAATGAAGAAGAAGCTTGAAGAGAGAGAAAGTGTTGGTGAAAGTGTGAGATATTTTGGGGTAAGTTAGGTTAAGTGTGTGGGAGCAAAATTTTGCTCCCCAAGGCTTAGAGTGCCATGACATAGAGAGAGAAGAGAGGGTTGGAGAGGCTTCTCCAATAAGTCAAGGGCATTCTAGTCCTTTGGTGGTCAAAGCTTCTCAAAGAAGGTTTGATGAAAGTACACTAATTTGAATTAAAGTGGATTTGATTTGACATAAAGTGGATTGCATTAGGATAAGGTGATAGGATTTCTAATACATGTTATTATCCAATGGACAATTATTACTTCTGACAAAAGTCAGTATTAATTGTCCAGCGGATAAAATTACATAGCGATTTATTAGTCTGTCAGTTAAAATTTCTCGAAAAATATGAAACCTTGTAAACTGTGTATGACCTCGGGTTTAGTAAGATCCCCCGTTGACATTTCCATAGTTTAAGGTTCTCTAGAAAAATATTTCATTTTCCCAGCTCCGCTCAGTGCGCATGCAAAATAGAAATAATATTAAAATATTTGGCATTGTCAGAAAAATCCAGAAAAATTTTTAAAAATCACAAATATTATAAAACGATTATTTATCATGAAATCATTAATTTTCGGGATGTTACAACTCTCCCCTTTAAATAGAAATTTCGTCCTCAAAATTTTCATCCCTTAGAATAAACATGAATGTTGTTTCTTTTTCTTATCTTCTAACATTCACGTCGCGTTCCTAACCACCTTAACTCAGATCATCCTTACTAATGTGATCTCTCTACCTTTGTGTTACTTTGCTCTCCTATTTTCGATCTTCACAAGAAGTATCTCATAGATCAAACTCTACCTTAATTGTACTATGTCCTATTCGATGAAATGGCTAGATAGGGGATACACTCTCGCAATTATGACCTACGGGAGGTATCATGAAGATTTAAAAAGATGAGGTGACAAGAATCAGTCGATAAACTATCGGACCAATCCGAAGTGGAATTTAATGTAGTCTGAAGAATTAGGAGTAAGTGTGCTAGCAACTCTAATGAGATGACACACATTTAGTAACGTCCCTCTTCAGTCCTTACTACTAATACTTTTGTTTTAGATCTTGGTATAATCTTGGCCACCTTTCTGCTTCTATTAAATTTCTCCCATTAGATCATCTGGAATAATAACTATACCCAAACATACCTCATCCGGCGTCATTTCCAATGACAACCACTTGTCCTGGTGATTGCTAAGGGTGTTGATCGTAGCAAGTGTCTCCACATTCTCAGAGCAGATACAACTGCAGCCAAACCCAAGTCATGAGTTGGATAATTCTCATCATGCACCTTTGACTATCTCGAGGCGTAAGTCACAACTCCCCAACTTTGCATGAGCACACATCCTAGAGCTTAATGCAAAGTATCACAAAGCACTTCAAATGTTCCATTGGGATCAGGTAGAACCAAAACTAACGAGTATTCAAATGTTTCCTCAATCCTCAGAAAACTTTCTTTATGCGTATTAGTCCATAAAAGTTTGATTCTCTTCTTGTAATCTAAGTAAGAGATCCTACTACCTTGGAGAATTCATTGACGCTCCTTCGTTAGAAACCAAATTAACCTTGTAATTTATAAAGGTGTCATGGTTTCCAATCTTTCCTATTGCATAACTGCGTCACTTTTGATGGAGTCACAGCAATCCCTTCATTTGAATTCTCATGACTCAAAACTAAACCTCCTCAACAGAGAATTTTGTACTCTGATACTTTGGCATTCGCTCATTTTTCCTTTAATCTGGAAAATTGGATCAAGATGACCAACATGCATATCCACGTTTTCGAGAATAGATCAGAATGTCATTGATAAAGACAATAATAATCTGTCTAGATAGGAACAAAAGATTTGATTCATGCAGTTCATGAATACGACAAGAGCGTTTGTCACTCCGAACGGCATCACGAGTTACTCATAATGCCCATAGCATGTCCGAAGATCGCTTTGGGAACATTCTTAATTCCCCACGAATTTAATGATGACCAGAATATGCATCTATCTTAGAGAAAACAATGACTCCTTTTTCGCTGAACCATCGAATCGTTCATCTTTCTCCGAGGGCACTCATCCTTGATCGTAATCTTGTCCAACTGGTGACGGTCCTTATCTCACCGAGAAGTTCTCATTATTTTTCTTAACCGACACCATCGTCGTTCAACATGCGGAACTCTTTGACTACAAGAGCGTCATTTATATTCCCCTTGGTTTTGTCCTCCAAGGAGGACATTAACATGTATTCTCAAGCTCCTTTCCCTCACAAGGCTTCAACTCTGTTAGCCGTTATGAAGTCAAAAGTCCTATTCCAAGAATCACTAAGGTTTTCATTAGAATGATCTAGCAGAATATAACTAGGAAAATAATCGATCTAGTCCTAAAATCATAAATTCTAATAACCGTGAACCTAGGTATACGAGTCAATTTAACAAAGGATTCAACCTGAAATAGAAACAGGAAAGATTAAACAGACTTTAGCGTCAATGACAAGTCTTGGTAGTAGAAATAAAAGTAACTGGGTCAAAGCTAATGAAAACACAGATAAATCCAAATGATCCATACAGTTACAAATCGTAAAAGGAGGGGTTGCCCTAGAATTATGCAGCACAATTACGGGATCGTCACTTGAGGCATAATTTCTGTTGTTTAGATCTTCAAATTTAGAGTCCTTAGCACCACCCAGGGTATAAATTCTGCCTTTTGCTTATGGTTTCACAACCCTTGCAGCATTGACTGAAGAACCTGCCTTCGCTTGATTGTAGTCGCGAGAAACGTGTTCAGGCTTTCCACATTTAAAGCAAATGATTCCTTCAAGCAATGGGACCCTGGTGGAAGCCTCCCTACTTGATCAGGTTGTTTCTTTCCCCTTTCTCTTATTTTGCTTGTCTCATATTTGTTGATGTTATTGTTGATTTGCTACTGATTTTTGAGTTTTACATTGAGGATAATGCAAATTTTAAGTGTGAGGGAGAGATTTAGCATCTGTGTGCTATTTTTTCTATTTTCTTTATTTCTGTTTTGCTACATTTTTGCTGTTTTTAATTTTTTTCTGTAAATAAATAAATAAATAAAACTTATGATGTTCTGAGATTTGTGATGTTTATGAGTTTGAAGCAATTGAAATTCAAGGTCATTGCATGATTGAATAAATTTTCTTCTTTCTTGAAGCTGATTTACTTGGTAGTGGATGTTTGAATTGGTGGATTGAGTTTGATAGATGCATACCTTGTAAGATTTTGAGCCTATTGATGGATGGATTTAACATTGTACCATTCCCTTCTTTCTTGTGTGATTTTCACCCATGTAAATTTTCACTCTAGAACTTCCTTTGATTCTTTTTTAGGCTACATTTCACTTGCATGCATGAACATGATTGAGGTCTTTTTTCTTGATTAGCTACTTTGACTAAATAGCCAACCTTGCATCATTTCCCTTTGATTACCCCCTTGAGCCTATTTGCCTATTCTTATGCCTTTGTGAAAAACCATGATTTTACCTTACCTTAAGGAATAGGAGAGCATTGGTTCATTTTCATTTGAGGAGCTCTTTTGCTTGTGGGCAATTAATAGTTCAAGTGTGGGAGTTGTGCAAATTGATGTGTAATATGCAAGGTGATTGAAAAAAAAATAGAAATAAAAAAATAAAAAAAAATAAAAAAAATTAAAATGAAAATGAAGAAAAAAAAAAGAATGAATGCAAGAAAGGTTGTCAAAGCAAAAGGAAAGGAATATGTAAGAGAATGTGCACTACATGAATTTTGGGGGAGACAAAAATTTTATGTTTGTTACTTGTCAATTGAGTTCCTCCCCATTACTCTTTTATTCTCTTAGGTGCTTAACTTGCCATATCCATATTGTTTCCTTTCCTTACCTTGGCCCCATTACAACCTTGAATAAAGTCTTCTTGATTTTTGTGTGCATGTGTTTGGTAGTGGAGAAGTAGAAGATAAGCAAGCTTATGGTAGTGCAATTTTCATGGGTTGAATTGAGTGAAATACTTACCTTGTAAACACTTGAGGGGGAAGATAGTGTATCTTGTGAGGGTCTATCGTTCTTGATTCATGCTTTTCAATTTGAAGCTACTTTGCTTGTTGGTTTGAGTTGTGAAGAAATGTTAACTCATAAATGTTTTGATCCCTTGAACCTTTGGTTGTTCTTCTTGCTTGTAAACTTTTGCATTCTTGAATGTCATTAGAATTTGAGTTCTTTTTGTTGACCCTTTTTGCCCTTGTTTTGGTCTTTTGTGTTTTGCCTAAGAGTGCAAAAAGCTAAGTGTGGGAGAATTTGATAATCACATATTTGATTCATTAATAAACTCTCATGTTTAGTCAATTGCACTCTTCATTTTCTTAATTGATTGAGTTTGGTCATGATTTGTGAGTTTGGGCTCAATTTGGGCCTAATTGAATTTTTCCAGCATTATTGGGCTTTGACACTATTTCTGTATTTTAGACATAACTTGAGTTCTAGATATCTAATAATCATGAACTTTACCTTGTAGGAAAGCTAAGAGGAAGCTCTACAACTTTGATGAAGAGCTCGAAGTCTCATTCAGATGTCTAGTGGGCCTAATTTTGCATAGAAGTCAGAATACGAGTTCAGAGACCCTGTGATATTGTTTTGGTCATAACTTGAGTTATAGACCTCCAAATTGCATGGGGTTTAGGCCCAAATGTTCATAACTGACCCAACTCTATAATTAATGGGTTTTTTTAAATTATGTAAAGCCAAAATATGAGGTAGTTTAGGGGGTGGCAAGTCAGAAACTGAGGCACCCCTTATTTGTCATTTTTCTTTCTTTTCTCTAGAACTCTCTTCCTTCTCCTTCTCTCTAATTTTCATTTTCTTCTTCTTTCTTTTAATTTTCTGAGTTCTCCCCTTCTCATGGAGGGGTAGAGCCTTTAGATCAATCCAAGAGATTGAACATGCTTGGCTGTTAATTTTGAGATTTCATTTTTAATGTTTAAGTTCATCTATTAATCAAGTGTCTCTTCTTCTTCTTTTCTTTGTTAATTCTGGTTGCTTAATTAGAATTTTCATATGTTAATTGCTTAATTATCATGTGCAAAGAGATGAACTCATAAATTAAACAAGGCATTGAAGGTGTTTGATGAAATGTTTAACTTGGTTGGATCTTGGCTTTTAAGTTGATTTCGATTTTGATGAGTGTTTAACTTGTCTAATCTTAATTAATTGAAATCTAGAAGCATTTCTAGTAGAAGATCCATGATCATTGAGAGGCTTCTTGATGTGGTCTAAGACCAAGGACTTGTTTAATAATTGAATGGACCTTTAGTAATCAATGATGGATTAAAATCAAGTTTGGACAATTTTCTTAGATTGGTTGCTTTCTTAATTCTGATTAATTCGAATTCTATTGTTTCTTAATTCTGATTGTTTAAATCTGTTTCTTAATTTTGCCTAATCCCCCCCATTTTAACTTGACTTGATCAAATTGAGTTTTATAATCCTTGAGAGACGATCCGGTGTTGCTTCCTATGTTACAAGCCATAGGCGTAACTTGGTTATAATTTTGGTGAGTTTGGCGCTCATCAATGTTCATCTCCACTCATTTTCATCATTTTCACCATAGTTGCACCTTTGGTGCTTAAAAGGTCAAAATAAGTTCTAGAGGTGTTTGTTGTGTTTGGCTTGTATGTTTGTGTTTCTTTAGTTATTTATGACTTGTTCATAACATAAGTTGAAGATAGAAACTTAGAACATCTCTATTGGACCTTGGATCCACCAAAAGATGAGTTTTAGGTCAAGTTTAGGGTTTTTGTTTCATAATCCAAATTAAGAGATTTAAGTTGATGATTTATAATTCCTAGGTGTTTAATGATTCTAACATGTTTAGAGACCATTATTAGAGTTAGAAAACACTTAAAATCCATGTTCTGATGATTGGAAATGGATTTGGAACTAATGGAGTAGTGTCTCGATTCTGTAGAATTTTCTGCAGAATTAACCATGCCTAGGTGCATCTTTTTCATGCCTAGGCGTGGACTAGAAAAATTTCAGTCCAAGCGACATAGAGAGTGTCACACCTAGGCGTGGTAAAACTAAGCCTAGGCATGAGACAGGACAACATCCTAACAGCCTGTATTGTTTGTTGCATAACTTAAGTTGTAGATATCCGAATGACCTAATTCCAGTGGCATTTTGAAGCTAACATGCAAGACTATTTGACTGGAAAATTTCGTAATTATATAAGTTAGGATGTACATTTGGTGCATTCATGAAAAATAACCTTTTTAGGTGATAAACCATGAAATGTCAAGATATGAATCTTGTTGAAATGAAGTTTCCTACTTGTTGGGATTCTTTATACATCCTTTTTGGAGTATGTTAGGATGCTACTAGGGATATTTCAAAGAGAAAACAACCTTTTAGTGTAGAAGAGAAAGTTTAGACCCTTTGTGCATCCAATAGTTAAGGATTGCCATAGGTAGGTATCTAATACCCTAAGTACTTAATGTTGCATTGGATATCACACAAGATGTGATGAGATGGTGTAATAGATATGAATGTACTTGAAAGAATTAGTAGCACTCTAGTTAATTAGTAAAGGCCTAAGCCTTGGGATATCTTAGAGTTGTGGATTACCTTGGTAGGGTACCTAGAATTTTAAGCGACGAAGTGTTGCAAGTACTAACCACTCATGAGTTAGTTTCACTCAAGTAGAGTCAAGTTTGTGTGTTTAGTTCCTAATCAAAGACGATTGTGTACTTAGTTCTCTAGTTAGGTGAGATCTTGTGCACTGTTTAATACATAATAGGATGAACTATGACTCGAAAACTTGTCATATTCATTGAGTATAGTATAAACATGCTTAACTCTTTAAGTAGTATAGTTGTGTTGGAGATGCATGTAGGAAGAGAGTTACTTCCTTGAATACTAAGTTAAGTATGAAAGTTCAAATCGCTAGGTATTACAAGAATTAGGAGTTACCTAAAGCAGGTATTTGGAACCTTGAACACTCTAGTATGACACAAGTTACTATAGGTAGTGCATTAGTAAGGAGAGCCAAATATAAGTAAGATAGGTATAATTTACTTATCTAGATGCACGAATTACTCACTTGCAGTAGAGTTAGGTTAAGTGTGCAATGATAAGAGAAGTGCTCATTTGACTTCATAAGTTAGGTCAAAATGATGCATTAGTTAAGATAGTCTCTTTCACAAGAATGAGTTGAGTCTATGAGCAAGTTTATAGTTATACAGGATTATAATTTTCCTCTGTCTCAGGTAGGACCAGGATATGATAATTTCACTCCCTACCTTAGCAAGTGTTTGTGGAGCCAGAGTTTCCTAGAATGGATAACTAGAGGTAGGGTTAAATCTCAGTTTTGCAGTTACAGTCAGTTGTATGGGCAATTGTCTGTTGCTGTTGATATATACGATTGTATGGGCGGTTGCTTATGTTAATGGTATGTAGGCTATCGGTTTGGCTATACTACTAGGTATTGTGCAATTATCAGTTATAGTGGAGGAAACTCCTATGATAATAATTATAGATAATATTATACGGTTGTATGGGCGATCGTATAATGTTGAGTTTAGTTTAATTATGTATGCAGTCCACATAATTATTATGCCATGAAATATATGTTTATTACTGAGAATTTTTATGTTCTCACCCCTTTCTGTATTTTCATGGTAGAAGCAAGTCAAGGATTGTCTTAGAGTAAGAAGTTCAAGAAACAGAAGAACTAGTATAGTATAGTTTTACTTGTTTCTTGTTTAGATAAAGCTTATGTATATTGCTTATTTTTGCTTTGTAGTTACATTCAGACGTATATGTTATAATAAGCCTTTATGTGGCTAAGGTTATATATATATATATATATATATATATATATATATATATATATATATATGTATAATTAAAAAATTTTTTTGCTTTCTATAATTTGCATGGTTGTTATAGATATATTAGTAGTTAGTTATGTAGTAAGTGACGTAGCTAGTACTATTTATCTCTATATATCCCAAATATATCTAGATATTTGTCCTAGGACATTACACTACTTCAGGTAATGATTCCTCGAATATAAAACAGAGCATACTAATGAAACTAGAAAATACAGTTTAAATCACTTTGACCCATCTAAGCAGCAAATCCCTATACAAAACCCATTATATGCAGAAAATCACCTAAAATTTGGAATTGTTAGTTAATCAAAATCACCCATGGCCCAGAGCAAATTCAAAGGTTCAAAATATGTAAAATTTCACCCACCATATAGCCAAACCAGAAAAGGGTAGAAACTTCAAGCACCCATTGCAAGAAAAATAGATGATTAAGAAGTAAAATGGAAAATACTCGTATGGATTGCAGAAAACCCTAGAAGATTTGAAACCTACGAGTGTGTGTGAGAGTAAGAGTGAAGGAACGAGAGTGAGAATGAGGGAACAAGAGTGAGAGCAAGAGAATAAGAGTTAAAATGTTGTGGGTGGTAGCCCTAGTGAGTGAGTGAGTCTTAAAAGAGAGGGACATTAGGGGGAAGAGGGAAATGTGGGTGAGAAAGTTAGAGAAGTTTGCATTTTGAAACGCAGAACTACTTTAGGAACTTAGGCGTTATTTTTGGAGTGCCTAGGTGCTCGGTTTAAATTCTAATATTTTTTTATTTTTGTTTTATTGTTGTTTGTGTGGTGCCTAGGCGCTAAATATTAAGCGCCTAGGAGCTGAAGTGGCAGTGTTGCTGGTGAAAGGAGGTTTTGCGGGTGCCTAAGCGCCCCGTGTAAAGTGCCTGGGTGCTCAACAGACAAAATGGACACGAAGTCTAGCACCTAGGCGCTTAGTATACAGTGCCTAGGCATTGAAGTGGTAGAATTGTACCTTGATCCTGAGTGTCATAGGCGCCTAGGCGCTCAAGGGACAGCACATAGGCGCTGAAGTGATAGTGTTGAAATTACTGCAAACCTATCTTCTTCTCTAAGTTCACAACAAAAGCTCCTCAACCAAGTTCTCCTTCACCTGATTTAAATCTAAACCAATCCAACAAACAACGAGAACGAAAGAAAATATAACGAGAACAAAAGAAACACAAAATCGAGCTTGGGTTGCCTCCCAAGAGCGCTTGTTTAATGTCTTGAGCCTGATGTGCTATAGCAATTTATGGATCTTTCAAGTTGTTGGATACTTTGTAATGGTCCAACTCTCCTCCAAAATATAGCTTCAACCTTTGGCCATTCACCTTAAATCTCCTCCTGGACTTTGGCTCTGAAACTTCCACTGCTCCAAATAGGGAAACTTCCTCAACCATGAACGATCTCGACCACCTTGATTTCAATTTTCTAGGAAACAGTTTCAGCTTAGAATTGTAGAGTAGGACTAATTGCCCTTTCTCGAGGGTGCGTGACATTATTTTTCTATCATGCCACTTTTTCGTCCACTCCTTGTAGATCCGTGAATTCTCATAAGCCAAGTGACGGAACTCATCCATTTCATTCAACTGCAACATGTGTCTCTCTCTTGCAGTTGCCATGTCAAAATTCAGAAACTTGATTGCCCAGTATGCCTTGTGCTCCAACTCTACTGGTAGATGGCAAGATTTACTGTAAACTAGGTAATATGGGGACATAACTGTTTGAGCCTTAAACACAGTTCGATATGCCCATAGAGCATCATTTATTCTTCTTGTCTAATCTTTCCTCGAACTACTCAGGAAACACCACAAAATTTATTTATTGTATTATAAATGTTCATTTTATAATATTTGTGATTTTTTGGATTTTTTCTGGATTTTTCAAAGAATGTGGAATATTTTAATATTATTCTTCATTTTGCGTGCAAACTGAGCAGAACTGAGAAAATGAAATATTTTTTCCGAGAACCTTGATCTGTGAAAACGTCGATGGGGGATCTTACTAAACCCGAGACTAGACATGGTTTACGAGATTTCATATTTTTCGAGAAAATTTAATAGACAAAATAATAAAACGCTGTGTAAATTTCATCTATCAGATAAATTAATACTGACTTCTGTCGATTGTAGTAATTGTCCATTAGATAATAATATGTGTCAAAAACCCTATCACATTATCCTAATGCAATCTACTTTATATCTAATCAAGTTCACTTTAATTCAAAATTTTGTACCTTAATTAAGAAGCTTCTTTGAGAAGCTTTGGCCCAAATAACAACCTTACCCTTGGCTTGCATGGGAAGCCAAAATCTTCCCCCCTTCCCTCTCCAATTGCCGCAGCTACTATGCCCTTGGGAGGCAAAAATTTTTGCCTCCCACACTTAAGCATTCCACTCAAAATATCTCCACTTCACCTATTAACTTCTCTCTCTAACTTCATCTTCTTCAAAGTTTCTCCTCCTTCTCTCTACTCCTCCTCCATAGCTACGAAAATTCAGCCCCCATCTCCACCCATTTTTCTTCACCTTTCTCTTCACAAATACCATTTCTACACTCACCTTTATCTCCTCTACACTTTCTCTTTTGGAAATTTCTCCAAAAATCCAACCTTTCTCCATTGTCTTCCAAGACAAAGCTCCTAACTTTGAGGTAAAGCTTCCACCTTTCTTCCAATTTCTCTTCATTTTTAGACTCTAGGGTCTCATTGGAGACCAAAGATCCATTCTTTTCCATGCTTAATATTGATTCTTGATGATTGAAAAATTAGGGTTCTTGGAGCCCTTGAAACCGAATCTTCAAGGAGCTTGAAGGAGATCATTTTTGTTGTTCTTCCTTAGGTAAGAGGGAGATTATTCACTTCAACCAATAATGGCGGTGAGGGAACCCTTGTATGTTCATGTTGTATTGTGATTTTTGCTTGTTCATGTGTTCTTGGATTTGATCAATGATTGATTAGTAACTTTGAGTAAATTGGAAGTGTTAAATATGCTTGATCATGTTAGGGTTGCTAAATGAAAAATTTGGATTTTCCTACCCTAACATGATGGCCATGGTTTTAGGGGAAATTTTGGGTTGGAAATTGTTTTTGTGAACAAATAAATAATGCTCATGTAATTAAATGTTGAATGAGAATATTGAGGTTAATAAATGGAAAATTTTAAGGGTTGAACACCTTAAAAGGGAGCCACGGTTTTGGCTTGAAACCATAAGGGTCTGGATTGTTCTTGGTGAATTAAAATTTAAGTAAATTGATATTAAGAAACTAATACATAAAATGGAATGAAAAATTGGACTTTGAAGACCATTGAAGGCTACGGTTTTAGAGAGAGAACCTTAAGGTTAAATGATGCCTTGGTGCATCTTTGGAAATCTAAGATTTAGAAACATGCATAATTCTTAATGAAGTGGAAGAATTAAAGTAGACAATAACACTTAGAAGGCCATGGTTTTGAAGGGTTAAGTAACCTAAAATTCTCATAATTAATCAAAGCTTGAGACTTTGGAAATGTGGATCCATAATGTGGACTTGTGATAATGGATGAACACTAGAAATATATATTGACATGAAGATTGATTCTATGCTATTGTGGACCCCTATGTGGGCTAAGCACTTGTTAATTATGTACTTGAGAATATCATAATGTGATGATGTTGAGAAATGAATATATATATATATATATATATATATATATAATATATATATATATATATATATATTGTGGTATATTATGATGAATGCATCATTGATGAACATGCATGATTGAAATTAAGTCGTCATGCATAAGAGTTATCCGTTGGACATGGTTAGAAAGGCGATGTGTGCCTAGGAGATTGAATAACACCTATGTGCGGGTGCGAGTAGACTAAGCGTAGGGTCATAGTGGTTGGGGTGCGGGTGTCTCACAATAGACAGTGGTAGCTCCACTGAGGCTGTGGGATAGACCGATGTGACACACTGATGATCTTGACCGAGACATTGTTCTATATCGCGATCAACTATTGAGGTGCTATGTATAAGTCAATTGCGCAAACGTTTTTATGAGATAAAGCACACTATATTTTTAAGGCTAACGATATACTAGCATTACTCCATGATCATTCACTCCGAAAAATGTTAATGTCTAACTCCATGGAGTAGGAATTTTGGTACCCCTTTGCATTGTGAAATGCCAGTCATATAATTCATTGAACACGAGCATTTATAATTGTGGAATATGCTTACTATTATAACTGCGATAATTATTTGATTTCTTGGACTGTTGAATATTGGAAATGTTGATGCCACCTGCCTGTTGTTAATAATACTCACTGTTATCAATTGTTATTCTGCTCTTACTATTAATTTCTATTATTACTGTAATTAGATGTATGAACTGTGTTATATGTGGGCGTCCAGCGCCGTATTGTTTTCTTGCTGCCAATTTGGTACTGAAAGTTGAGTGTCTCACCTCTTTTCGTATTTTCTCTATTTTTGTATTCTGTCAGATTGTGTACTTCTGAGAAGACATTCGTGAGGAAGACAAAGAAACTCCTGAGTTTCCCAATTTTTGGCCAGATTATGACTGAAGCTTATTGAGGATGACGTCGCGCCCTCGTGGATTTTTAGGCTACACACAGATCACTTTTCACAGAGGCCCTGACTGCTGGCACATTAATGTGCAGACGGACCGTTGCGTGTATCATGGGGAGCTGACTGTGTCCTTGGCATGGGGTCGTTATGACGCCCCTATTGTTGATTTTCATGCTTTTGTTTGGTTAGAGTTTTATATGCCCGTTAGGGATATGTGGGCTAACATGTATTACACCCCACGTGATGACTCTTTTCTTTCTACTGCTCGGGCTCCTGCCCGTTGTTCTGTCACTCTGATGGATGTTTCATCGGACGAAGAGGACCCCGAGGAGAACCTTTCTACGGTCCCTTCTCGTCAGTCTTAGGGACTGATTCTGTCGGTGGCTATTGATGGCTATCCATTATCTTTTTGGGGGAGCCTGACGTTTTGCTAGATTGATGAGTGTAAATTTGTAATTACATTGGGTGGGTAAAGCTTTTGCTCTTTTTGTATATTTTGGAATGTAACTAAACAGACTTATGCAGATAGGTATGAATATATATATATATATATTGTGTATGGTTTACCTTACGACGATTTTATTGCGACTGTTCTAATTATTATCTCTATACGTAATGGATTTCAAAATTAACTCTTTTTTTACCTTACTTGGTAATGATTTAAATTAAACACAATATATATATATATATATATATATATATATATATATATATATATATATATATAGTGACAATTGTAAGGGAACTTAAATAACCATAAAATAAACCAGGTCAACGAATTTAAAAACAATTACCATTTTTCGCAGTTTAATTTATTTCATTTCATGTTTCACTTGATGGATCAAAGTATTATAGTGTGACATTCCTTCTTCACGGGTATACAGAAAAAGGGGCATTGCAACTCACAGTTTTCTCAAGAATTTTCTTCAATTCCTTATTAAAGACTTCTACTTGGCCACTAGTCTGACGATGGTATAGAGTATAGATTTTGTGTCATACTCCATACTTGGCCAAGACATATTCAATCTGTTTATTGCAAAAGTGCGTACCACCATCACTTATAATTGCTCTTAATAATTGCTCCTGGTACTGCAAACCTAGAGAAGATGTTCTTCCGAAGAAATTTTATTACTACTGTAACATCCTCTTCAACATGTTAGACTTGTAAATAGTTACAGAGGTAGCTTAATACTTGCTTAACATGCTTGTTTAATTTTGTGACAATCTGAGTTAGTTTAGGTACTTTGCTGCAAGCCAAAAAGTGAAAAGTAGCTTAAAATGACCCAGATATTAGCATAAATGGTTTAGCTAATGGAAATAGATGTGGATAATTTATTTTTAAGTCTCAAATATGTATTCTATAATATGGTTAAAATTTAAGAATAATTGGAGTCAATTTAGTATTTTTAGGCATACTAGTTATCTATTTAATGCTGGAATGACTAGTCACAGATACGAAAATATATGTTACTGGTGAAACGACTTTTTTTTAATGAATCTTGGTATTTATTTTAAAGTTGTTGGAACTTGGAAATCTTGATTTAGCTAAAGTTGAGTGTTTTTAGCAGATCGGGAAGTATCAGTAAGGTAACTTAAGACCTTAACACTCAATGGTTACTAGCCACCTTCTTTGACCCTTTTGTAAATTTTTATTTCAAGTATTTCACTTGTTTCTCTTCATTCTTCATGGTTGAAAATAGAAGCAAAAGTGAAGGAAGAGAAAGGAGTAAAGGAGGAAAGAAAGAAGAGGAAAACTAAAGGGAAAGGAAAACTTGAAGACTTGTGATCTTTTTCAATCATCATCTCCATCACCATAGTAGTATGAGGAGTGCAAGGTAGGGGTTATTGAGTTGAAACTTGATCTTTTATCACTTTTCAATATTAAGCTTGTTTGAGGTTTTATATGCCAATTTGAGTTCTTGAAGTGTTTGAAGTGATTTTCTTGCTTGGATAAGTTTTAAATGTGGTTTATGACTTGTTCATGCTAAGAGTTTCGATTAGAAACTGAAAATTTTCCATTTGGACCTAAAAGCCACTAAGTGTTGATTTTAGGAGTTTGGATGAGTGATTTGGTGTTTTGATCCATTTTTGGTGAAATCAATATGTGTTTTATGTTTCCTTCATGTTTGTAAACTTGTTTGGGACTTAAAATCATCAAGAAATGAATGAGAAGAGATCAAATATGTGATTTGTTCTAATGGAACAGTACCACATAATGCAAAACTCTGTAGAACTATGTTTCTGCTTGATGTAATCGATTACAAGGTCAATGTAATCGATTACAAAGCCTTTAAAAGTGATGTAATCAATTACAAGGTCAATGTAATCAATTACCAGGGTTCTGGAATTTGATGTAATCGGTTACAAGGGAAATGTAATCAATTACCAAGTTTCTGACTTTGTTGTAATCAATTACAACAAGGGTGTAATCGATTACAAGTCCCATGTTTATAGAAAAAAGCCCAAGTTTTTACTTGATAGGATCATTTGTGCAAGTCTTTTAGGGTGTAATAAGACACTTTTAGGGATATTTCTTAGAGAGAATTATCAAATTGCATATATAAAAAGTTTGGGAAACGCTTAGACATTCAAAGTGTGATAGAATGTCTAGGTTAGTGTTTATAACTTTGGTCAACCTGAGGTTGATTTCTAAATCACTTGTGAGTGATTATGTGATGTTCTAGATACTATTTAGCTAGAAATATGAATCTTACTACTTTGTTGAATAAGTGAGGTTAAGGTTCCTACGTTCTAATGTTTAAATTGTGGCTTGGATACTTGGTTTTCAAACTTTGTATTTGCTAATTTCCTATGTATTGTAACCTAAGATGGTGTGCACAACCATATGACCTGTGAATGAGGTGTTGGATCTAAATTCTTCTTGAATTTATGCTATTGCGGTCAGGGTTACTGGTATAGGGGTGGTAGCTGTACTTTTACTATCGTGAGAGGAAGGAATCCACTTATTACTAGGTAGTGCGATGGTTCTTTTTCCTAATCTACTGAGACATATACTATCAATGGAGGTTCTTGGGAAATAAGTAAATAACTTGTGTTTTCAAAGTTAAAACCTACATTAGCATTGCAAAATCATTCTTACTGGACTTTGTTTGAGCATAATCATACTTCATAACATAAAGCATTGCATGGTTAACAATTGAATAGGCAGTCGTCATTGCTTGACCGATTGATTGATTAATTGGTGGCTTGTTCAATAGTATCTTAGGATTGTATGAGTGATTCTTTGATGTTATTAATTTTTGAATATTCTATTGTCTAGAGTGTATTTATGTGTTCAATTGATTTATTTATTACAAATGATTAATTGTTGGTCTTAGTATGCAAATACTGAGAAATTATGATTTTCTCACCCCCTGTGTGTTCTATATAAATCTAGGTGAAGACCTTCCAAAGGGAAAGGGCAAGAAAAAGAAGATGCATAAGGCATAGTTTAGCAGTTTTTTTTTCTTTTCGCATCAACTTGCTTTTATTTACTTTGCTGGATTGTTTGTAAAATTTTATGCATATAGTATGGCTTGTTAGCCAATGATGTATGTATATATGATCTTTTTATCATTTGTGGCTTGCTATAATGACTATATAGGTTATTATGGATTTTTATTTTTATGCATTTTTAGAAGTGACATGCTTAATGCTATTTATCTTGAAATATTATATTTATTTTATGATAATTGTATTAGGGTGTTACATTATGGTATCAGAGACTGGTTCATCCTGTTGAGCTAGGGTATGGACTCCTATTTATTTTGTGCATTTCTTTGTATCTTGTGTGAGGTATTTGTTTGAATTGTATGACCTGCCTTTAGAATGATTGTTTTAGCTACTGTTGCATGGTTACAAGATATTGAGATTAGCTTCCTCAATATGTATTGTTCTGTGTTTTACAGGAAACTATAGCAGCACGAGGGCGATCCCGTGGGGGTAGGAGTTCTGGTAATGAAGGCCTCGAAATGACTGAAGCCTTTATGGCAATGGCTAAGGCATTAGGGGACCAAACAACCGCTAATGCCAATGCTATGCAAGAGCAAACTGCCATAACATTTGAAGCTATAAGGGAGCAAGCAGTTGTGACAACAAGGATGTTTGAGAGAATGAGTGTGACTCAACATCAATCACCACCACACCACCATGGGCAACCAAACGAAGAGGTAGTTGGGAGGAATCAGACTTTCCAAGACCTCTCAGAGTTTAGGAAATATAATCCGTCTTCCTTCAAGGGGGAGTACGACCTAGTTAGAGCTGAGTGTTGGCTCAAAGAGATAGAGAAAATTTTTAGTGTTATGACTTGCTCAGATGGACAAAAGGTGCTTTTTGCTACGTATATGCTGGAAGGTGAGGTAGAGGATTTGTGGGTGGACACCAAGAGAGCTCTTGAGGTGGCAAGGACTCTTGTTACGTGAGAGATCTTTAAGAGATCATTTTTGAAAAAGTTCTTTTCGCAAAATCTATAGAATGCCAAAGAGATGCAATTTCTTAAGTTGGAATAAGGGGACATGTCTAGTAGCCAATATGTGGCCAAATTCAACGAATTGTCTAAGTTCTCATCTTGCATTAGGCTTAACCCAGATAAGTCATAGAAGTGTGTTAAGTTTGTAGAGGGATTGAGAGAAGACATTCAAAATGTCCTCCAGCCGTTTGAGATTTGAGACTTCGAAACTTTGATTAACAAATGTTAGATAATCGAAGGGCATTCTAAAAAGTTTTCAATGGAGCCTAAGTTACAAGACTTTCGAAAGAGGAAGCGGGGTGACGACAAGCTCAAGAAAGGAGCTTCTAAATCTAGCTTTCCTCATAATAAAGGTAAGCAGATTCAGAAGGAGTTTTTGGGACCTAAGTGTTCCAAGTGTGGGAAACAACACAAAGACCGGCCTTGCCTGGTGTGTTTTGTTTGTGGACAACTTGGGCGTTTTGCTAAGGAGTGTCCATTAAGGAAGGAAACTGCGCCTGCCCAAAAACCACAAGCCAGAAGGAGAGTCTATACTCTAGGTGGTGAGGTGGTGACTCAGTCTTCCTATCTTATCAAAAGTAAATGTATTATTCATAATCATCTTTTAACTGTAATGTATGATTCAGGAGTATCCTACTCCTTTGTTTCTAATGATTGTGTGAATGAGCTGGATTTACCTGTATCTGAACTTTCATATGGCTTATCTGTATCTACGACTACTGGTAAACCAGTTACAACATCTAGAGTCTGTCCAAATTGTTATGTAAAGGTAGAAGATAGGATTTTTCATATAAACCTTATTTGTTTGCCTCTAGTAGATATTGATGTCATCCTTGGCATGGATTGGTTGTCCGCCAACCATGTAGTGTTGACCTATTTAGAAAAATCCCTGGTTTTCTTATCAGATATACTTACCAGAGTCGTTCTATCTGAGTCTGTGTATCCCAATGCAAATCAGGTAAATCTCAGTTTGAAGGAGGGATCTCTAGGATATGTTCTTTTGTTTTCACTAAGTGCTGAGGTTGAGCAAAGCCTATGTGAAATACTAGTTGTGAGTGAATATCTTGAAGTTTTCCCAAGTATTATATTGGAATCGCCACCCGAGTGAAAAATAAAGTTTACTATAGTTATAGAATGACACCACTAGAGTTAGAGGAACTCAAGAAACAAATCGAGGATTTGTTGGATAAGCAATTCATTAGGCCGAGTGTTCTTCCATGGGGAGCACCTGTGTTACTAGTGAAGAAAAAGGATGGTACCATGAAACTCTATATGGATTACAGGCAGCTGAACAAGGTGACTGTTAAGAATAAGTATTCATTGCCTAGGATCGATTATCTAATGGATTAACTAAGAGGAGTTGTGGTTTTCTCAAAAATTGATCTTATGTCTAGTTATCATCATATAAGAGTTAAGGAAGAGGATATCCCTAAGATAGCTTTTAGAACTAGGTATGGGTACTATGAGTACCTCGTGAAGTCTTTTGGGTTGATGAATGCTTGGGTAGTGATCATGGATTACATGAACATGATCTTTAGACCCTACCTGGATTAGTTTATTGTGGTGTTTATCGATGATATCTTAATCTATTCTAAGATAATAGAGGAGCATGAACAATATCTGAGGATAGTGTTGGAAACCCTTAAGGAGAATAGATTGTTTGCCAAGCTTTCTAAGTGTGAGTTCTAGCTTTCACAAGTGCAATTCTTGGGGCATGTGATATCTTAGGGTGGGATTTCTGTGAACCCAAGTAAAGTTGATGCAGTGTTGCAATGGGAGAGACCCACCACTATGACCGAGATCAAAAGCTTCATAGGCCTAGCGGGGTACTATAGAATATTCATAAAGGGTTTTTCTTAGTTAGCGCTACCGTTGACTAGATTGACTATGAAAGGTAGTTCTTTTTATTAGACTCAGGTTTGTGAGGATAGTTTCCAAGAACTAAAAGTGAGGTTGACTTCTACACCGATTTTGGTAATTTCGGATCCTTTGGAGAACTTTAAGGTATTCTATGATACTTCGAAAATGGGTTTGAGTTGTGTTTTGATGCAATATAGGAGAGTTGTTGCCTATGCATCAAGGCAATTGAGACCTCATGAGGAGAACTACCCTACATATGATCTGGAGTTAGCTGCAGTAGTGTTTGCCTTGAAAGTTTGGAGACATTACTTGTATGGAGTTCAATTTGAGGAGTTCAGTAATCATAAGTGTTTGAAGAACTTATTTGATCAAAAGGAGCTGAACATAAGACAATGAAGATGGATGGAGTTTTTGAAAGACTACGACTTTGAGCTAAAGTATCATCCGGGTAAAGCCAATGTGGTGGTTGATGCACTAAGAAGGAAATCCCTACATGTGTCCGATATGATGATCCAAGAGAGTGAACTTCTGGAGAGTTTTAGAGACATGAGTTTTTCAGTAACTGTGTTGCCATATAGTCTTAGTGTGAGTCGAGTGGACATAGTGAGTGACTTTAGGACTCAGATCTTAGAAGCTCAGAAGGAAGATGAGACTCTTAGTGATGTAAGTGAGTAGATCTTTTTAGGTAATCCTGGAGAGTTTGCTATGTCTGATGAAGGGAGGATTAAGTTTAGAGGTAGACTTTGCATTCATTGTGAATCCAAAATCAAGGAAAGGATCCTTGAAGAAGCTCATTGTAGTCAATACTTTTTACATCTCGGGGCCACTACGATGTATGAAGACTTGAAGAAGTTATTTTGGTGGTCTAGTATGGAGAGGGACATAGTTGAGTTTGTATCTAGGTGCCTAACTTGTCAGAAGGTCAAGATAGAACACCAAAAACCCTTTAGACCTCTTCAATTTTTGGTAATCCTTGAGTGGAA
The DNA here is from genome assembly GCA_029884605.1 of Ormosia emarginata. Taxonomy (NCBI): domain Eukaryota; kingdom Viridiplantae; phylum Streptophyta; class Magnoliopsida; order Fabales; family Fabaceae; genus Ormosia; species Ormosia emarginata. The sequence continues at coordinate 2,685,307 of JAQQTP010000063.1, forward strand.
ATGGGATAACATCACTATGGATTTTGTGATGGGCTTGCCCAAGACTCAGTTAAGATTTGATGCAATATAGGTTGTAGTGGATAAACTAACTAAGTATGCCCATTTTATACCTATTGGAGCTAACTACTCCATGGATAGACTTGCTCAGCTATACCTTCAAGAGATAGTTAGGATACACAGTATACCCCTTAGTATAGTTTCTGATAGAGACCCTAGATTTACATCTAGATTTTGGGGAGCCTTGTAGAAAGCTTTTGGATAAAGATTAGTTTGAGTACAGCATAGCATCCACAGACTGACGATCAATCAAAAAGGACTATTCAAATCCTAGAAGATATGCTAAGAGCATGTGTGCTAGAGCAAAAATAGAGTTGGGATAAGTTCTTACCCTTAGTGGAGTTTTTCTATAACAACAATTTTTATACTAGCATAAGTATGGTACCGTATGAAGCACTTTATGGTAGAAAGTGTATGTCCCATTTATGTTAGTATGAGGTTGGAGAGGGAACCATTCCAGGTCTTAAGTTGGTACAGTAGATCACAGACCAAATTAAAATGATCCATGATAGATTGGTTAGAGCTCATAATAGGTAGAAGAGTTATACTGATAAGAGGAGATGGCATCTAGAGTTCAGTGAGGGAGATCACGTCTTCTTGAGAGTCACTCCTACAATTGGGATTGGTAGAGCATTGAGAACATGGAAGTTGAACCCTCATTTTGTTGGTCCCTACTAGATCATAAAAAGAATTGGACTTGTAGCCTACCAAATAGCCCTTCCACCCAGTTTGCCAAACCTTCATGATGTCTTCCATGTGTCACAACTTAGGAAGTACAATCCAGATCCTTCATATGTCATGAGAAATAAATTTGTACAATTAAGAGAGGATTTGTCTTATGCTATGCGACCGATGAGGATCATGGACAAAGGAGTCAAAGAGCTTAGAGGTAAGCAGATTCCTTTGGTGAAAGTGCTTTGGGATGGTTCTGGTTTCGAGGAGGCGACTTAGGAGTCAGAATCCCACATGTAGCAAGACTACTCGTAGTTATTTATATGAGGTAAGCAATTTTGGGGACTAAATTTTAAAAAGGTGGGGAGAAATGTAACATCCTCTTCAATATGTTAGACTTGTAAATAGTTATAGAGGTAGCATAATACTTGCTTAACATGCCTATTTAATTTTGTGACAATCTGAGTTAGTTTAGGCACTTTGTTGCAAGCTGAAAGGTAAAAAGTAGCTTAAAATGACACAAATATTAGTATAAATGGTTTAGCTAATGGAAATAAGTGTAGATAATTTATTTCTAAGTAACAAATATGTATTCTGTGACGTCGTTAAAATTTGATAATAATCGGAGTCAGTTTAGTATTTTTAGGCATACTAGTTATTGATTTAATGCCAGATTGACTAGTCACAGATACAAAAATATATGATACTGGTGAAAATACTTTTTTAAAGAATCTTGGTTTTTATTTTTAAGTTGTTGGAACTTGAAAATCCTGATTTAGCTAAAGTTGAGTATTTTTCGCAGATCGAGAAGTATCAATAAGGTAACTTAAGGCCTTAACACCCACGGTTACCAGCCATCTTCTTTGACCCTTTTGTGAATTTTTCTTTCAAGTATTTCACTTGTTTCTCTTTCATTCTTCACGGTTGAAAACAAAAGCAAAAGTGAAGGAAGATAAAGGAGCAAAGGAGGAAATAAAGAAGAGAAAAGCTGTAACACCCCGAAAATTTCTTATTTTCTATTATATATACTTTTTATAATATTTGTGAATTTTGTGAATTATTTGGATGATTTTGATTATTTTATTATATTTTTCAATTTGCATGCGCATTAAGTGGGGCCAGAAAAATAATATTTTTTTAGGCTGAAAAATTTTGGACTGTGAAATGGGACTGGAGGATCTCACTAAACTTGAAGCCGGACACAGTTTACGAAGTTTTTATTTTTTGAGATTTTATCTAACAAATAAAATTCGGGTATGTTCTATTATCCAATGGACAATAAATATTGATTTTATTAACTATAACTTTTGTCCATTGGATAATAGTTTTTAGTAAAATATAAGTCATCTATCTAGAATGTTCATTTTATGACATCACATGGATGACATCATCCATGACTTTTTCAAAAAGTGAAGCTAAACTTCCTAAAGAAGCTTCATCAAAACTTAATGGAGAAGCTTTCTATCAAGCTTGTTGGAGAAGCTTCTTTCTTCTCTCATTTGGAAGTGGCCCACGGTTTGTGGGGGGAAAAAGATGACCACTTTGTCATCTTTCACTTAAGTTCATTTCACTTTTTCATCTCAAAAGTTTCCACCTTTCTCTCTCTATTTTCTCTCTCATTTTTTCTCTTCTCTCTTTTCTCTCCATGCTCATGGCCAAGCTTAGTTCTCCACCCTCCATGTTTGCTTAATTTCAAACAATCACCTTGCTTGAAACTACACCTCACTTGAAGACTTTTTCTTGTTGGAACCATCTCCAAAAACTCTCATCTTCATCATTTTCTTTCAAGCTTTAACATGAAGCTTTTGAGGTAAGATCCTTGATCTTCATTTTCTCTTCTCTTTTTCATGTTCAAGGCCATCTCTTTGATCAGTGGTCTTCTCTTTTTCAAGCTTTAAATGTTGATTGTGTGGGTTCAAATCTTCTATGGTTTGATAGTGGTGTGGGACAAAATCTTCAAGAAGCATCAAGGAGTTTTCTTTCTTATCATCTCTTTAGGTAAGAGGGAGATTAACCTCATCAATCATTCTTGGTGGTGAGAAACAAATTTTTAGGTTGAAAATTGAGGATCTATGTGAGTATCCATCCACTTGATTGTATGGTTTTTGGTGATTTGTCTTTATTTAACTTGTGTAATTTTATTGTTTGATATTATACATGAATGTGCTATTTTGTGAAATTAATAAATGATGATGCTTTAAATGCTTGGAATCATGTATAAAAGGCAAGGGCCTCTTGACCTTTTTTGTGGTGTGGCTCACGGCCAAGTGGCCTAATTTAAGGGTCTAATATAAAATCTGTGTATTAATTTGGGACTTAAGAAATTAGGTGATAAGTAATTGATGAAATGATGAAAATTTTGGGTCTAGAAACCTTTGGTGGGGGTCTCGGCCAAGAAGAAAAGAAAATGGGATATCCAAGACAAGTTTTGTGGTGATTTGGAACTTAGAAGCTTAGGTTAAAAAAGAATTGATTAACGGTGAACAATGGTAAATCAAGATGAAATTTTTTTGGGTCCAATGACCCATAGGGTTCACAGCCAAGTAGGGCACCTACGATAAGATTTTTATATCAAGTTGGAACTTAAGTAATTAGATAATTAGAAATATAATTAGGGACTCATAAAATGGATAAGAGGAAAAATAATATTTCAACCTTACTTCAAGAGTGATTTTCGGCCAAGTAGTTAAAAAAATGGGTTTGAACAATGTTTAAGAACTTAATAAATATAGTGATTTGGTGATTTATAAAGTAGAGGATTTAAATTCAGAGAGTTAGGTAATAGAAAAATGGTTTGGTAAATTAAAGTAGTATGGACTTTGTGAAAAATGTTGAAAAGTTGAGTCTGGTAGTGGTTGTTTTGTATCATGTGATGGATTTAATATCCTGTTGAGCCTAGTGGTGGCTGTTTTGAATCATGTGATTGTTTATTGTTCATGCATTGAATCATTGGTCATGCATTGTGAAAGTCCGGTGGACTATTTGTTAAGGCTACATGCCTAGGAGATGAATTGCACCTTAGTGCGAGTGCAATGAGCATAGTGTAGGTCACTAGTTAACCTTGGGGGCGTCAGGGTGCGATTTTTCCACAATAGCCAGTTGGTAACTCCACTGGGCTATAGGTCAGACTAATGCAAACACACCGACGATCCAAACTGAGACACTCACCATAATCACAATCTGGTGTAGAATGTCTTGTATAAAGCCCTGTTGCGCAATTTGATAATATTGAGAAATTTTAGCACTTGATTTGAGGTTGATGAGATACAAATATATCTTCCAGATCATTCTCTCTGAAATTATGTTTAGCTCCATGGAGTAGAGAATGAGTACATTCTGCATATGCATAGTTGGTCTGTATACCATTGTGATATTTTATACTTGTTCAATTATCTGATACTTGATGAAATAATTAATTATTGAATTGTCTCTTAATTAATTTGTTAAATTGATGAATAACTAATAGTATTATTTTGCCGGCTAATGTCTGTAATTATTGCTTATTGTATCTAGATGGTGTTACTGTCCTTCCCGTTTCTTTACTGTCATATTGGTATTGATGTAGGGGATGTCACCTCTTTATTATGTTATTTTGTGTTATATTATTTTATGCTTGTTAAAGATGGAGGGGAAGACGTAAAGGGATTACACCCTTTTTGACTGTGCTGATTGTTGGGAATTGCGGATCAAAAGTCTCACAGTGGAATAATAGAATTCCCTCACAGGATCCATGCGAAAAAGTCCATAATTTGAGTTTTTTTTTTAAATTTACCTCTTGAAGCGTGATAATCACAAGCGAGGTGAATCACCAACACCGTAATAGTGACGATGTCTCTGCGGTATCCACACGAACAGACTTGCAAAAAGGAGTCACGCCTCTGTTTCGTAGTGCTAGCTGCGAAGAGAGGAGAAGAAGACCTCACTATCTCTCACTCACTTTCTGTAGGTGCGGCTAGGGTTGTGATGTAACCTAGTAGCAGCCCCCTTAGCAGTATTATTTATAACAAAGGCTGCCTTAAGTGAGTGTGAGCAGTAGCAAGGTAAGTGGTGCAACCCTAAACCCATCTGTCATGAGTTAGGCCCACAATTGAATCCGAGTCCAACTTGGATTCTAATTACTCCAATTTAATCTGTTCTAAGTGTGCGACCCTGCAGGTTCTCATGACGTTGGTAGTAATATTAAAATCTCATTTTAATATTACAAACAGTGAGCGGTATCTAGCAACACATCACTACTACCCAAGTAATGAGAATGTCAGTGATTTGACATAACCTATCCGTGACCAATGTTTCCGTGTAGTTTAGTCCCTTTGTCCAGATATCCATTGAACACAAGGCATGGAATGTGTCACCCTTGTTTAGTTCAATCTTCAGTTTCTAGGATTCCCGAGTAGACATAGTAATAACAAATGAGATCAATATCTCATATTGACTCATTTAAGCATGGCCATGCATTTCGTAGTCTCACTCAATCAGGGGGCCCGAAGATATCACTCCTGTTATGTAGGAGGGACAAATCCCATCTAGGTCACTCACACCCCTCCACATGTATCGCGGTATGTCTAATAACCAACTTTATAATCATCTTGTTATAGATGACGTTTGATGGAATTAAAACACACAACTCCTCATGTAGGAATCGTAGTGATTTCAGGTCAAAGGACCACATACACCATTATCACTATGAGAATCGCTTATGACACTCACGTAACGATCTACGTAGCGTTCTCATGGCGGGTCTGTCCAATACATCATTACTCTAATATGTATCCATGTGTAGACTTGATATCTCATATCCATGACCCGTGAGATGTGGTCATCAGTCTACGCACATACTAGTCTCAATGCATTATTGTTGTCCTAATTAACAATAATACTTGACTAGGGACATTTAAGAATAGTGTTTTATCCAATAGAATCTCACGATCAAGTCATCCACTTGATGTCCTATGGTATCAAACTTACTATTCTAAGGACTTTATTATGTCTACTAAAAAGAACACAATAAATGAAATGCCTCATATAAAATGACATAATATAATGTATACAAACAAAATGTATTGGCCACTAGGGCATACACCAACAATCTCCCACTTGCACTAGAGCCAATCAGGCATATTTCTAATGCCTAAAGACTTAGTGTGACCCTCATGCTTCTGCTGTGCAAGAGGCTTCGTTAGTGGATCAGCAATGTTATCATCTGTTGATACTCTGTATATCTTCACATCTCCTCTATCAATGATTTCTCGAATGAGATGGAAGCGCCTAAGTATATGTTTGGATCACTGGTGAGATCTGGGCTCCTTAGCTTGTGCAATGGCTCCATTATTATCACAATAGAGGTCCACTGGGTCCACAATGCTAGGAACTACCCCAAGCTCAATAATGAACTTTCTAATCCAAACGGCCTCCTTTCTTTGCATTGGAGGCAACAATATACTCAGCCTATGTGGTAGAATCGCACGATTGTCTCCTGCTTTGAACTCTTCCAGCTCACAGCCCCACCATTCAGGCAATAAACAAAACCCGATTGCGATCTGGAGTCGTCCTTATCGGTTTGGAAGCTAGCATCAGTGTAACCCTTTACTACTAGTTCCTCCTCGGCTCCATATACCAAAAACGAATCCTTAGTTCTTCTCAAGTACTTAAGGATGTTCTTGACAGCACTCCAGTGACTCTCACCGGGATCAGACTGGTACCTACTCGTCATGCTCAAAGCATACGAGATGTCTAGTCGAGTACATAACATGGTATACATGATAGATCCAATTGCAGATGCATATGGAATCTTACTCATGCGATCCCTCTTATCCTAGGTGGAAGGGGATTGAGCCTTAGATAGGCTTATACCATGCGACATAGGCAAGAGTCCTTTCTTGGATTCATGCATATTAAATCGTCTTAACACTTTGTCTATGTATGTACTCTGACTTAGCCCAAGCAATCTCTGCGACCTATCTCTATAGATCCTGATACCTAATACATAAGTGGCTTCACCTAAGTCCTTCATAGAAAAGCACTTCCCTAGCCAAGTCTTTACAGACTGTAGGGTAGGGATATTATTTCCAATTAGTAGTATGTCATCTACATACAATACTAGAAAGACAACTATGCTCCCACTAACCTTCTTGTAGACACAAGATTCTTCTTCATTTTTGATGAAACCAAACTGTTTGATTGTATCATCAAAACGAAGATTCCAGCTTCTGGAAGCTTGCTTCAATCCATAAATAGATCGTTGCAACTTGCATACCTTTGTAGCATCCTGTGAAGTGGCAAAACCCTCAGGTTGTGTCATGTACACATCCTCGAGAAGATTTCCATTAAGGAAAGCAGTTTTGACATCCATTTGCCAGATTTCATAATCATAGTATGCTGCAATAGCAAGCAAGATCCGAACAGATTTAAGCATCGCAACTGGGGAAAAAGTCTCATCATAGTCTACACCATGAATTTGCTTGAAACCTTTAGCCACCAATCGCGCCTTAAAGGTATGCACATTACCATCCATGTCGATTTTCTTCTTAAAAACCCACTTGCACCCAATGGGTTTTACCCCTTCAGGTGGGTCAACCAAGGTCCATACCTGGTTGGCATACATGGATTCCATTTCAGATCTCATGGCCTCAAGCCATTTTTCAGATTCTGGGCCAATAATGGCTTCCTGGTAAGTCACAGGCTCATCTTGATCCATGAGCAATACGTTACCTTACTGAGTCATGAGAAATCCATATCTCTCTGGTTGATGACGTATCCTGTTAGACCTACGCGGGTCTTGTGCTACTAGAGCAGATTGTGGTTCCACAACGACTTGTGGAGGCCGCTCTATTTCCACCATTGGTTCGCTGCTACTTTGTGAACATTGAATTTCTTCAAGTTCTACTTTCCTCCCATTGATTCCTTTGGAGATAAACTCCTTTTCTAAGAATACAGCAGTCCGTGCGTCAAACACTTTGCCCTCGGTAGGATTATAGAAATAGTATCCCTTGGTTTCCTTGGGATACCCCACAAAGAAGAATTTATCTGATTTTGGGCCAAGCTTGTTAGAAACTTGACGTTTCACATAAGCTTCGCAACCCCAAATTTTTATAAAAGACATACTGGGTCGTCTCCCAGTCCACATCTCATATGGTGTCTGTTGAACCGTCTTAGATAGAACACGGTTAAGCGTGAAAGCTGCTGTTAACAGAGCATGTCCCCAGAAGGAGCCTGGAAGGTCTGCATGACTCATCATAGATCGAACCATGTCCAACAAGGTTCGGTTCCTCCTTTCAGAAACACCATTCCATTGTGGTGTTCCAGGAGGAGTGAGTTGAGATATTATCCCACACTCTTTCAGATGATCATCAAACTGTTGGCTTAAGTATTCACCTCCTCGATCTGATCGAAGGATTTTAATACTCTTGCCAAGTTGGTTTTGTACTTCATTCTTGAACTCTTTGAACTTTTCAAAGGATTTTGATTTGTGCTTCATAAGATATACAAATCCATATCTACTGAAATCATCAGTAAATGTAATGAAATACTGAAAACCGCCTCTAGCTAGTGTGTTTAGTGGCCCACATACATCACTATGTATGAGGCCTAAAAGATCACTAGCCCTTTCACCTTGTCCAGTGAATGGGGCCTTAGTCATCTTTCCCAATAAACAAGATTCACATGTCTCATATGATTCGTAATCAAACGAGTCTAAGAATCCATCTTTATGGAGTTTGGAAATACGTTTCTCATTTATATGGCCCAAACGACAATGCCAGAGATAAGTCAGGTTCATATCATTTGACTTGAACCTCTTTGTATTTACGTTATAAATGGGCATTTCGAGATCAAGGACATAAAGTCCATTACTCAAATGTGCACTACCATAGAAAATATCATTCAAATAAAGAGAACAACTTTTGTTCTTAATTATAAAAGTAAAACCCTTCTTGTCCAAACAAGAAACAGAAATGATATTCTTGCTAATAGCAGGCACAAAATAACAATTATCCAATTCAATTATAAGCCCAGTTGGCAAAGCTAATAAATAAGTCCCTACGGCTAGTGCAGCAACCTTTGCTCTATTTCCCACTCGAAGGTCGACTTCGCCCTTAGTTAATGGTCTACTGCTCTTTAGATCCTGCACATTTACACAAATGTGAGATCCACATCCAATATCTAATACCCATGATGCAGAAGTAGATAAATTGACTTCTATAACAAAATATACGAAGTGGAAGTCTCACTTCCTTCTTCTTCTTGAGCTCCTCTAGGTACTTGGCACAGTTCCTCTTCCAATGTCCGGTCGACCGCGGTGGAAGCATGTACCTTCCTTAGCCACTCCACCCGGTGGTTTCAAGCTAGAAGTGCTAGGCTTGGACTTTTCCTTGCCCTTACCCTTCCACTTGTCCCGGGGCTTTTTCTCTTTGTTTCTTGCCCTTATTCTTATGGACCATCATTATGGCCTTTCCTTTGCCTTTGTTTATGTTACGCTCGGCCAGTTCTCAATATGCTTTAGCTACGGTAGTGATTTGTCAATTTCATTCATGTTGTAGTTCATGACAAATTGACTAAAACTCTCCAAGCAACGATTGTAGGACTAAGTCGGTGGCCAACTCTTGGCCCATAGGAAAACCGAGTCTCTCAAGGTTTTCAATGTACCCAATCATCTTGAGTACATGAGCACCAACAGGGCTTCCTCTACCGGACTTACATTGAAAGAGTGCTTTGGAGACCTCATATCTCTCATGTCTAGCCCGCTCTTGATAAAGCTTTTTGAGGTGTACGATCATATCGTAGGCTTCCATGTTCTCGTGTTGCTTTTGGAGCTCGAGTTCATGGTGGCTAGCATTAGACATCCAATGTCCAAGGCATCATCTTGATGCTTCTTATAAGCATCTCTTTCGGCTCTAGGGGCATTAGCAAAGCGGGTGGCTCGGGAATAGGTTGTTCTAAAACATAAGCTTTTTCTCTTGCTTGAGGACAATCCTCAAGTTCTTGTACTCAGATCTAGGAAATTTATCCCAGACAACTTGTCCTTCTCAAGGACCGATCGTAATGATAAGTTACTTGATGTGTTTGTTGCCATGGTAATCTATCAACAGAAATATGCAAAATATAAGTATTATGCTATAAACATATTTAACAAGGTCTTTTAATTAAATACGCCTCCCACTATTTTATTGAAATCAATGACCCTCAGCATTGACTCGGAAAATCCCATTGAAAGATTTCCTAGTGGGCCAAGATCCATATTTCACCTAGTTTTGAGTCAGCTTTGGCTGATCGCCCAAAATTTAGTTATTTAGGTAGGAAACTCTTTCCAATTACATCACATGCAACTCTTGGATAGTTGGGTGAATAACACTTATTCTAATCCATCTAATGGACTAAAGCCCAACTTCATGCCTCTAAGCCTTCAATCCTATTGAAATGGCCTAGTTAAGTCAGACCCAATGGTTGGCATTTGGATATTACTCTTATCCCATCGCATCTTACTAATATAGATAAAGGCACCCTGCTTTTGCAGACCTACGCTTAATCGATATTAGTCTTGATGAGTGCCACGCATTGGAAGGTATCACATAATGACTTAATATTTTCTTTGAGGGAATTTTATTATTAGATCTCACCATTTATTAAACTTGTTTGACATACCATAAATATCATCCATGCATCTCATACATATAAAGCATATAATAAACGTGACATGGTTATGGCCTCTAAGAGAGTAGCATTAATTAATGCCAGCATCACCAAGCATCTCCCACCAACATCCTCACTTGATGTCGTCTTCTTGTCTCCACATGAAGATTACATTATAGAAACCTCTTTTACATTCGAGGGGAGTTAGATGAGAAGAGAATGTACAATCAGAATGTAGAGAGAGAGGCACGACACGCAGGTCGTATTTAAAATAACCAAAATAGCATAAAATAAAGACTAAGGCCATAACCATGCACCATGCATCTCTAAGAATACATAAACACAAAGCAATAACACATTATTATTTTGTGAATTATAAAAACAGATTTGAATATTGCACTTTCGAATATCACACACCACGAAACGGGGTTCGGGGCAGCACCCCGACGGGGTTCTCGCTAAGACCCGCAAACGCATGAACGCTTCATGTGCCGCAGGGGTTCCTCACAGCCGTCACCACCTATCCAGAAACAAGGTTTCCAGAATGCATGAAGACATGAACACTTCATGTCATGAGGAAGCTTCATAGCCGCCACAAAACGGAAACAAGGTTTCCAAAACCTTGTGTGCTATTCCTGTGTATATCGCATTCATACAGAAAATATGCAGAAACAGAAAGCATTCAAAACAGTTTTCGCAGAATCATACATATCACATATGTATATACCAGAAAAACACAAAAATAAAAAGCATTCAAATTGATTTTCATTCATACATATCACACACATATATATATATACCAGAAAAACGCAGAAATAGAAAGCTTTCAAAATAGTTTTCACAAAAACATATGAACATCTTCATGGTTTCAGAAACATCAACATGTTTCGTAAACAACAAATAAAACAGAACACGGTTTCATACATCATTATTTCGATTTCAGAAATAACATATAAAGATCATATCTTTTATCAAAAGAAAGCAACGAATCATGTTATCGCATATAACAAGAAAAGCAGAAAACCGAATCATGGTTTCGCAAGTGGCTCTGATACCACTGTTGGGAATTGCGGATCAAAAGTCTCGCAGCGGAATAATAGAATTCCCTCACAGGATCCATGCGAAAAAGTCCATAATCCGAGTTTTTTTTAAAATTTACCTCTTGAAGCGTGATAATCACAAGCAAGGTGAATCACCAACACCGTAATAGTGACGATGTCTCTGCGGTATCCACACGAATAGACTTGCAAAAAGAAGTCACGCCTCTGTTTCGTAGTGCTAGCTGCAAAGAGAGGAGAAGAAGACCTCACTATCTCTCACTCACTTTCTGTAGGTGCGGCTAGGGTTGTGATGTAACCTAGTAGCAGCCCCCTTAGCAGTATTATTTATAACAAAGGTTGCCTTAAGTGAGTGTGAGCAGTAGCAAGGTAAGTGGTACAACCTTAAACCCATCTGTCATGAGTTAGGCTCACAATTGAATCCGAGTCCAACTTGGATTCTAATTACTCCAATTTAATCTGTTCTAAGTGTGCGACCTTGCAGGTTCTCATGACGTTGGTAGTAATATTAAAATCTCATTTTAATATTACAAACAGTGAGCAATATCTAGCAACACATCACTGCTACCCAAGTAATGAGAATGTCAGTGATTTGACATAACCTATCCGTGACCAATGTTTCCGCGTAGTTTAGTCCCTTTGTCCAGATATCCAGATTGAACACAAGGCATGGAATGTGTTACCCTTGTTTAGTTCAATCTTCAATTTCCTGATTCCCGAGTAGACATAGTAATAACAAATGAGATCAATATCTCATATTGACTCATTTAAGCATGGCCATGCATTTCGTAGTCTCACTCAATCAGGGGGTCCGAAGATATCACTCATGTTATGTAGGAGGGACAAATCTCATCTAGGTCACTCACACCCCTCCACATGTATCGTGGTATGTCTAATAACCAACTTTATAATCATCTTGTTACAGATGACATTTGATGGCATTAAAACACACAACTCCTCATGTAGGAATCGTAGTGATTTCAGGTCAAAGGACCACATACACCATTATCACTATGAGAATCGCTTATGACACTCACGTAACGATCCACGTAGCGTTCTCATGGCGGGTCTGTCCAATACATCATTACTCTAATATGTATCCATGTGTAGACTTGATATCTCATATCCATGACCCGTGAGATGTAGTCATCAGTTTACGCACATACTAGTCTCAATGCATTATTGTTGTCCTAATTAACAATAATACTTGACTAGGGACATTTAAGAATAGTGTTTTATCCAATAGGATCTCACGATCAAGTCATCCACTTGATGTCCTATGATATCAAACTTACTATTCTAAGGACTTTATTATGTCTACTAAAAAGAACACAATAAATGAAATGCCTCATATAAAATAACATAATATAATGTATACAAACAAAAAGTATTGGCCACTAGGGCATACACCAACATTGATTCTCCTATATTCATGATGGCATTGGATCGAGACTTTCTTGGTTACATGAGTGTTCTGTTTCATGGGGGTTCAGATGCCTAAAAGATAGACTGGAACTTGAAGCACATTAGATACATGGGAGTTGTTTCTGTGGTTGTTCGTAGGACTCAGGATGGAGTTCCCTTTTTTTTCTTTGGACACTACTGTACGATTGGAGTTTTTCATGCTGGTTAGGGAGCTATGGGGTGTTCTAAATTATACCCCTCAGGAGGATAGTGAGGTGTCCTCTGCAGGGACTTCTATTCGTTAGGGTGTGCATCCTCTGGTAATCATATCATCTGAGGAGTCGGAGGAAGATCCAACAGAGGGTCCTCCTCAGTAGTTGTGGGACTTGACATATACTTTGTAGCTTTTTGGGGGCCTGATGTCTTTTGTTATTTTGAGGGCTGATGTATATAATCCTTTTTGGGCATGTGAAGCTTTTACTTATGTCTTACTAAGATCTTTTGATGTATATAAGTACTCATGATATGTATATTTTAGTTAGATGTATGTAATGTTCTTTATGTTATTTTTCGCTAAGTTTATGTTTTACCGTATATATTAAGAAAAACGAAAAGAAAAAATTGACAAACTCCTAAGCTTATTTGATAAACAGGCAAAAATTTTATAAATCGGGTTTTTAGTTTTTCTTTATGAATTTTGTCATATCGGTGTGATTGTCCCTCTCCAAAAAAGGGGCGTTACACCCAGTTTGGTATCAGAGCCCCGGTTTAAGTCTTCTTTTGGGTTTGTGGTTAGGTCTGCCTTATTTGTACTGTGCGATTCTCTGTGTTTGGTTTTCGAAAGGTTACATCTAATTTTCTTTATGTTTTGTTCAGTTTAATTCTGAAAGAGAGTGATGGCTCATGTTGGAGGTATGGCTGCAACAGTTGAGGCAATGCAGCGGATGGCGGATGTCATAGTACAACAAAATGAGAGGGCTGCCCAACAACAAGAGGCAACTGTTGAAGTCCAGAACCTGTTGGAATTTTGCCGCAACAACCCACCTCAATTCAAAGGAGAATTCGATCTGGAGAAAGCAAGCCTCTGGATCAAGGAGTTAGAAAAGATATTTCGAGGAATGAGATGTGCTGATGATAGGAAGGTAACTTATGCTACCTTCATGCTGGTTGGAGATGCTGAAGATTGGTGGACTGGAGCCCAACGATTGATGGAAGCTGAGGGAATAACGATCACATGGGAAGTCTTCAAGAACATATTCCTGGAGAAGTATTTTTCAGCTAGTGCGAGGCATGCTAAAAAGATGGAATTTCTTGGTCTTAAACAAGAAAGCATGACAGTTAGCGAGTATGCAGCAAAGTTTGAAAGCTTATCGAAGTTCTCGAGGTATTTCCAGCTACAGCTTGACGAAAGGTGGAAATGTCGAAAGTTCGAGGAATGATTGAGATATGATTTGAAGAGAGCAGTACTACCGTTGGGAATTGAGCAATTCCCAGCCTTGCTGGACAAGTGTCGCAGGATTGAGATCAATCACAGAACACAAGGAGTTGTAACTTTGGACCTTCTAGGTTCCAAATGGGGAATAGCAGCAATGTCAATTGCTTTCAAAGGAAGCCTTATTCCCGACCGCAAGGGAACCAACATCAACCAAAATCACATAGTGGAGGTTCGAGTGGCAATTCTGGTGGCAACTGAGTTGGCCAGACTTGGACATCTTCATCGAAGTTGTAACACCCTGAAAATTTATTATTTTGTGATAAATAGTTATTTTATAATATTCGTGATTTTTGTGAATTTTTCTGCATTATTCTGAGAATGTGGAATATTTTAATATTATTCTTCATTTTACGTGCACACTAAGCAGAGCCAGGGAAATGAGATATTTTCCCCGAGGACCTTGATCTATGAAAACATCGACAGGGGATCTTACTAAACCCGAGGTTGGAACACGATTTACGAGGTTTCACATTTTTTGAGATTTTTATCTGATAAATAAAAAACGTTGTGTATTTTATTATCTATTGGACAATTAATACTGACTTCTGTCAACTATAACAATTGTCCATTGGATAATAGCTTGCAGTATAAATCTCATCTTATCCAAAGGTATTCCACTTTACGTCAAATCAAGTTATCTTTAATTCAAAAATAATATATTTTAATCAAAGCTTCTCAAGGAAGCTTTAACCAAAAATGACTAAATGCCCAAAACTTGTAGAAGAAGCTAATCTTTCCCTCTCCTTCTCTCTTGATGCAGCAGCTAAGGACCTTAGGGGGAGCCAAAATTTTAGTTTTTGCTTTGTTATTCCTTACTAAAAAATCTTAACTCACAAAAAGCTATCAACTTTTTCTCTTCATCTTCTCTTCACCATTTTCTTTCTTCTTCTTCCTCTCTTCCTTTTTCTTCTCCACGGCAGCAACCCCTATTGGTGGCTATCTTCATTTTCTTGCTTGACTACCACCATTTCTACACTTCTCTTCTCATTCTAAACCTTTTCTCTTTAGAGATTTTCTTCTAAATCCATCATCTTTTTCACTTTTCTTCAAGAACAAAGCTTGAAGCTTTTGAGGTAAACCTTTGATTCTTCACTTTCTCTTCTTCTTTTTTCATTTTTATGGTTATTTTCATGGCCATGGATCCTTTCATTTTCAAGTCATTGGTGTTGACTCTTTGAGTTGTGATTCTTAGGGTTTGGTGGAGCTTTGGATGAAAATCACAAGGACCAACAAGGAGTGGATTTTCATGTTCTTCCTTTAGGTAAGAGGGAGATTTGCTCACTTCAACCTTTATTGGTGGTGAGAGAACTTTTAAGTGGTTGTTGATGGAGGATTCCATAATGGAATGCTCTCTTTGTATGCTTATTTTCATGATTATGTGCCTATTTGATTTATATGGAAATGTTGGTTGTTTTGAATGCCTTGATGATGTTGGATTGTTTAAATTGGATGAATGGAAAAATGTAGGGTTTCCTACCTTTTGGGAGGTCATGGTTTTGGACCATATTTGGGGGGTTTGATTTTCATTTTGTGTGAATTAGAATTTAGGTAATTAGGTGTTAAAGGAATTGATGCATGTAATAGAAGAAATTGATTGGATATTGGTTCTTGAGAGGCCACGGTTTCAAGGGTTTCTTTGACCCAAATTTTGTGTAATTAACCAAGACTTAGTTAATTAGGAATTATGGATTCATAAAATATAATTGTGGTTTGTGTTGAACCTTATATATGTATTTTGTTATTGAGAGTTGTTTGTATGCTATTGTGAGTCCATGTATGGGACCAAAGACTTGTTGATATTTAATATGACCAATTTGTGGTATGTTTCATGAGAAGTATATTATTGATGAATATACATGATATGCATTGAGTTATCATGCATTTGTGAAAGTCCATTGGACTTTGTTGTCAATGTGGTGCATGCCTAGGAGATTGAATTATACCTTAGTGCGGGTGCGAGTAGACTAAGTGTAGGTTATATTATTGGCCTTGGGGGTGTCGGGGTGCGAGTGTCTCACAATAGATAGTGGTAGCTCCACTGGGGCCGTGGGATAGAACGATGCAAACACACCGACGATCCGGACTAAGACACTGTCTGTTACCAAGTGGCTTCAATACTCAAGAGGGGGCGAATTGAGTTTATAAAACAAGTTCACAATTCTTTCGTAAAACACTTCACTATTGAATTTCGTTGAAGCTATTGACTATTTAAAATGAATGAATTGATAAGAATGATAGATAACGCTCAATAAATAACTAAGAGGGAAGTAAACAAGCAGAAATATAAGCAATGCACAAATGTAAAGAGAAAGGTTTAGAGAATCAAACACAATAGTTTATCCTGGTTCGACCACCAATCCACTTGTGACCTACGTCTAGTCCTCAAGCAACAACTCAAGATTTTCCACTATATCTTCAAGCTTCAATAGGTGCTTGACAACATTTACAAACGTAAGCACTCAACTCCTTGGGATGCCTCACCCTTGAGCTTGAGCCTCTTCAAACCAAGGGATGCCTCACCCTTTATAATTTGGAGGGATACCTCACCCTCTCTTTCAAAGCAATCAAGGTTGATTGAAAGAAACTCTCACTAGAGTAAATGATACAAATTGAAGCTCTTAGAATGCTCTCAAAAGATGTCTCAAGTTTTTCACAAAAAATAGAGCAAAATGTGGATTGAAAGATTGATTCTCGTTTTGATGTATTACTAAGATGTTTTAGGTTTTAGAACTCTCATTAATGATGCCCCAACATCTGTATTTAAAAAGATATGTATTCGCTCTTTTGCTTACCGCAAGTATACGGGTCGTACTTTTAGTATAGCTAGGAGTCCGATATCGTTCCCACAAAGACTATTGCTAATTCAGAACTAATTATTAACTAATAGTTTAATAATTTCTATCTAAGAACATTCAAATTAAAGGAGTGGTGCATAAACTAATGGAAAGATTTAAATGCTACCTAATTGGGATTACAATTGTTGATTAAAGAATAGGGCATCCTTATTCACCTTCTACTTCAATTGATGATATGCAAACCTCTTTATTAACACACATGATATGGAATTTGTTGGCTTGAGAATCTTATCTAATTAAAAGCCTATGTCTAGGTCATTTAATCATGCTTTGTTTAACTAGTCTCTATGTGTCCATAAGAGCTAGATTAAATTCCTCTCATTAAGAGCAAGCCTCAATAATAGCCATGCATGACTAATAGATATATTTCTATCCTATTAGCTAATCAATTTATTCAAGCCAATTGAATGAAATCAAACATGCATCAACCATGTTTATGATCTTAAATCCAATCTCCTATGTCTAGAATCATTAGATTTAATCAAAACATATTAAACATTGGCCAAATATTCAAAAGCATTAGGAGCAACATGATTGAACAACTCTTAACCATATTTATTAACTTAAAGGTTTACAAAATCATTAATATTCATAGAAGGATCCAAGGAAATCCCTATACACAGACTAGCCACTCATGACAAATGAAAATACAACAAAAATACTCATTGCCATGATCTGAATGGAGAGGAAGACGAAGGAGAGGAAGTTGCAAGCTTGATAATGGTAGTCCTTGGTGCTTGAATCCTCCTTGTGGAAGGATTTGGCCTCCAACTTTGGTCCTTTTAGCTTCCCTTTAGTCTCAGAAATGAACCCTAGCAGCTGTGTTTTAAAACCAAAAACATTCCCTTTTAAAATATGATAGAATAGTATCTATAGTGCTCCAGAAAACAGTCTCACGCCGTGGTGCTCCACATTCCATGCCGCGGTGCATGGTAAAATTAGGTCAAGCATGCCGTGGTGCTAATTATTCATGCTGCGGCGCTCCAAAATGCATAGTTTCTGCCTGAACAGGGGAATAACACACGCCGTGACATAAACTTTCCCACACTGCGGCGCTGAATGCTGATCTTCACCTAATGCTTTCTCTTCCAATGCAGCTCTAAGTTCTTGATCATTATTCTTCTTTTTGAGTCCTTCCTGCAATTAAAAAGTCACCAGATTAATGACAACAGTGAGTTCACATAATCAATAGAAGAATTATATCAATTTGCTCATGAAACATGTAGGAAGATATCACAATTGAAATCAATGAATTTAGCTTTAAATCTTCTAATTATGCCTAATAACAAAGACTAAGCAATCAATACAGCGCAGATATAGGGTCACAATAACACTATTTTTTGGAGTTATCACACCCCCAAACCTAGGATTTTGGTAGTCCTCGAGCAAAACAAAGCCTGATTAAGCAAACTAACTAAACAACACATGCACCTCATTCACTCAGCATTTATCAAGAATTCCCAGTATTACTGAAACCACTACTAGTGTATCAAGATTGATTTAATCCTCAGCGATTGCTAATGCCATACCATCAAATTCACACATATGTACTCATCAACATGCAAATATCCAAAATCTTTTCTCAAGCAGAAGACATATCCCACTAGCATGCTAGTTAAACTTATCCTAATCAAATCACATTTATCTAGATAAGTTTATGAACATACATACATCAAAATCACATAATCCACAAGATTGTATGCAAACTCTCTCTCCACTAATGTAAACTGCAAATAATTGAGGATCAAAAGGGACTTTAACAGCTTGTAATGATAGGCCAATGGTAATGGGATAAAGAATAACATGGAATGGATATAATACAAACAATAAGACACATAAACATGCTATTTCAAGACTTGAGCCTTCAAGTGACAATATATGGGTGTTCAACAAAATTGAAAGATCAGAACTCTTAAGAACCATTCAATGCCTTTAGGATTTAACTTTTCTTTTTCTTTTCTTTTGCTTTGCTTGTCTCTTTTCTTTTCTTTTATAGTTACACAAAGCTTTTTCTTTTTCTTTCACAGCAGATGGTTCTTTCAAGCTCAATTGACATTGAGCATTCACCCATACTCTTTAAACACAAGACTCAAGTCAAGAAATAACCTATTATGCACTTAACAAACTATGACGGTAGGAAGGAATTGTAATGTTTTCACATGCATTTAGGTTAGTTACATGGGTAGGGAATATATAGGTGATGAAAAACATGGAAGGCCGATCATATATCAAGCTTCAAAGGGGACCTATGGATATATTCATATTAGGGTAAGCTTTTAAGGCTCAATCGGTCCAAACAACGCCCTAATCATTTCCTTAATCTTGCACAGTCTAGGATTTCGCCTCAAGAGAGTTTAAACACAATTTCAAGATAATTAAAACTTCAACATGCAATTATTCATAAATCCTCTCTAGACAACACTCATATCATAATCAAAGTTGCACCAGCATACAAGTGGGATCTAAATCATGCATTTGAAAAATGACTAGATTGTTAATCATGCTTTTTTATTACAAATGGTTTCACTCAAAAGATGGCACTTCGCAAGCAATAATATCATGGGACAATCAACACTACACCAGCAATTGGCACATGATGTACATCAAAGTATTTCAACATTTCAAACATACATGTAAACCATCATGCACCCTAGTGATATACATCAAATCTATACTGTAAAAGGAAACGACAATTATATATTGAATGGGATTTTCACATTTGCATTCTCCTTCAGATGATATCATTCTAACTAGTATTTGATTGGCCCAGAATGATGCATTTCAATAGATTCAAATTCAAATATTCACAACATGCACTCATTTGGGTATTAAAACATAAAACTAAATATTCACAAGTTATTTACTCAGAATACTAAATATAAACACAATAATAACATAATAATCACTAATTATCAAGCCAAAAAGTCTAACATTATAACATGCTCTTGAACATTAAAAACATACACCCATACATGTTATAATGCCCACCCCCAAACCTATGGGAAACAGTGTCCCACTGTACAAAAATAAAATGAATGACAATGAAAGAAAGTGCCATGTATGCTAGTCATTCATGTCCTCATCATCATCAGCATCAGCATCAGGGGCATCTGGTTGGGGCTGGGGTGGGTCAGCTACCGCCTGGGGTGGGAAATTTGGCACAAGATAGTCATCCATGGGAAGTTGGAGACGCTCGGCCATCCATCACTGAGTCTAGAGACAGTAGGAGACCATGGCTTGAAGCTGTGCGATCTGAGCGCACAGGTCTCCATCATCAGCTGGGGCAGCAACTCTCAGCTGTCGGCGGGCCTGTCGCTATCTGGTTGGGGCTGGGGCTGTAGCTCCTCCCACACGCTCCATGAATGAGTCGTTGAGAGGCTGTTTACTATCCGTTAGCTCCTCATTCAGCCCCTACTACACCCACTACCGGCTACACAAAGTGTGGATCAGATATGGAAAGAAGAGACTGGTCGACTCTCGAATGCACTGCCAGATCTGATCATGAATAATCTGTGCTACATCAATGCGGTGGCGCTCTAGGGTGCAGTAAATCAAGATGGCTCGATCATGTGTAACCTCAGATAGGTTAGTAGACGGAAGGATACAGGTGGTAATAAAATGATACCAGACCCATGCCTCCGACGTCAAGCATGATCAGGGAAAGAACCAAGGTCGGTTGGTCTGAATGCTCATGGCCTACTACACTGGCTGGGAATCTGGCTGACAGATCCGGGTTGTGACGATCGCAAGATCTATGCCCTCAACTGGCTCCCACTGACAAAAGGCTGTATAGTCGCATAAGAACGGGGGCTCAGGCAATCCTAAAGCAACTTGGACAGCAACGGCGGAGTAGGGTACATTGTGCCCCCAAACGCGCACAATAGTAGTTCCCTCGGCAGCATGGAGGGCGTTCGTATAAAATTCAGGAACGATGAGCAGAACAGTTGAATCCTCTGGATGCCGAGCAAACTTGCTCCAGTTGAGCTCGTTGAGGAGACCCTCAAGCTTGAGGTGGATTGCCCTGGAGAAGGAGAATCCCCTCTCAGCTATAATGGTCCTAGTGACCGTGACCCTGCAGGTCTGAGCCGCAGCGGCTGAGATAAAAATCTTCTTGTCAAAATCAGGAGGCGGGGCAGAAGGCTCCCTACGCTGACGACTGGTCTCTCCTCGCTGACGTTTAGGACCCATGGTACTTGTCAAAAGAAAACTAATTCTGTCAGAATTGAATTGATAAAATAAAAGAAACTGTAAAAAGAAACAATTCTACAAAATATTGGACTAAGCGCCGCGGCATTCCTCACAGCGTCGCGACATTCAACAGATTGATAAACATTACACGCCGCGGCATTCAAGACAATATGCAACAATGCCGCAATGTTAGATGTACACATCGCGGCATTTGAATAAAATCCATATCAATGCCGCAGCGTTAAATGGATGCGCTGCAACATTCAGCAAAATAAACCAGAACGCCGCGGCATTACATAGTCACACCGTGGCATTAGGGCAAAAATCAACAGAACACACAAATATTAACAGAAAATATGTACAATAAATCAAAATAACTAAAATAATCTTATACATACCTTGTAAAGAGTGGAGAAATGAGGAAGAATGGGAGGGGAGGCAAGAAAACAGGAAGAAGAAGACAGAGAATCACAAAGAACAGAGAATGTAGAAACGTAAAATGGTAAACCAACTAACTCGGCACATAACCCACAGGCCAAAGTGCGCTGCGACGTAAGTTATGTAACGCCGTGACGCATTAATTGCATAGAATTTATTAATTATTAATTATTATTTTTTTCTTTTTTTTTTTTGAACAGTGCACCGCAGTGGTAAACATAGTTGTGTGGCGCTCTAACCTTTGGAAATTGGCTGATGCACCATGGATGCTGCGGCGTGACAAGCACCACGCCGCGGCGTGAGAGGCCAGCTTGTAGAATTTTGCATTCTGCTGCTGTTTTTGCACATTTCCAGCCTCCAACACCTGCAAAACTTGCTCAAAAGGTTAAAATACAGTTTGTACAACAAAAACTTAAAAAAACTACAAAATCAACATATTAACATATTAAAGACTCAAAACACCTAACATTAAAAATTTGGGTTCCCTCCCAAAAAAGGCCTCATTTATAGTCCCTGCATGACTTTCCAGACCTCATGTTGGAGCTGTCAAAATGAGGGAGGTCTTCCCCTTTTGAATCTCTCCTCCATAGTAAGGTTTTAGGCACTGGCCATTAACCTTAAAGCTCGATGAACCATCCAAGGGAGCTATCTCCACTGCTCTATGAGGGAACACTCTCCTTACCACAAAGGGTCCCAACCACCTAGATTTAAGCTTTCTGGGAAACAATTTAAGCCTAGAGTTGTAAAGGAGAACTCGTTGACCTACTTCAAATCTCTTTTACACGATCTTCTTGTCATGCCAGAATTTCACCTTCTCCTTATACAACTTTGCATTCTCATAAGCTTGATGCCTAAATTCATCAAGCTCATTGAGTTGCAATAATCTATTCTCCCCAGCAGCGTGTAAGTTGATGTTTAGTTGCATAATTGCCCAGTATGCACTATGTTCAAGCTCAACCGGCAAATGACATGCCTTCCCAAATATCAGCTTATATGGGAACATACCAATGAGACTCTTATAGGCAGTCCTATAAGCCCACAGTATGTCGTCCAGTCTTTTTGACCAATCCTTTCTAGAAGGACACACTGTTTTTTTCCAAAATTCGCTTAATCTCGCAATTGGACACCTCTGCCTGCCCACTTGTTTGCGGGTGATAGGCAGTGGCAATCCTATGGGTTACCCCATACTTAGCGAGAAGAGCTTCAAAGGACTTGTTGCAAAAGTAGGACCCTCCATCACTTATAATGGCCCTAGGTGTTCCGAATTTGGTGAAGATGTGTTTCTTTAGGAAGTCTACCACTACCTTTGCATCATTGGTAGGAAAAGCACATACTTCCACCCATTTGGACATGTAGTCCACAACCGCGAGAATATACAGGTTTTCATATGAGGGAATGAAGGGACCCATGAAATCTATGCCTCAAACGTCAAAGACCTCAACTTTTAAAATGAAATTTAGGGGTATCTCATTCCTTCTTGAGATATTACCTGACTTTTGACACCACTCACATCTTTGCACAAAGAAATGTGTATCCTTAAAGAGAGATGGCCAATAAAAGCTAGATTGGAGCACCTTTGCAGTTGTCCTTTCACCACTATAGTGTCCACCATATGGAGAAGCATGACATTGGTCCAGGATTTGCTCCATTTCTTCCATAGGTACACACCTCCTAAGCATCTGATCAGAGCACTGTTTGAACAAAAATGGCTCGTCCCAGATGTAGTGCCTGACATCATACAAGAATTTCTTCTTTTGGTGAGAAGTTAAATCCTGAGGCAACATACCACACTATATAGTTGACCATGTTTGCATACCATGGACATGATTGAGCGGTGGTTGCAAAAAGCTGCTCATCCGAAAATATTTCCCTAATTATGAGCGGTTCCACTTGATGGTCTTCATTCTCAAGCCTTGAAGGTGATTAGCATCTTGATTCTCTGCACCTTTCTTGTCACGGATCTCTAGATCAAATTCTTGTAATAGCAGAACCCACCTGATCAAATGTAATTTTGCATCTTTCTTGCTAACCAAATACTTAATTGCGAAGTGATCAGTGTAAACAATCACCTTAGTCCCCACCAAATAAGCTCGAAACTTATCGAATGTGAAGATCACGGCCAGCAGCTCTTTTTCTGTTGTGGTGTAGTTTAGTTGGGCATCGTATAGTGTTTTGCTCGCATAATAAATGGAGCAAAACACCTTATCTTTTCTTTGACCCAACACTGCACCCACAGCATAGTCGCTGACATCGCACATGAGTTCAAACGGCAAGTCCCAATCTAGAGTGATAATTACTGGCGCTGAGACCAGTTTCTTTTTTAGCTCCTCGAATGCAACCTGACACGATTCATCAAAGATAAACTGGATGTCTTTCTCCAGCAGGTTGCAGAGAGGCTTGGCCATCCTTGAAAAGTCTTTTATAAACCTCCTATAGAAACTCGCATGGCCAAGAAAACTGCGAATTCCTTTGACAGAGTTAGGCAAAGGAAGCCTCTCAATCACATCTATCTTTGCCTTGTCCACTTCCATTCCCTTGATAAAAACCTTATGGCCAAGAACTATGCCTTCTTGGACCATAAAGTGACATTTCTCCCAATTGAGGACAAGGTTGGTTTCTTCACATCTTTTCAGCATGAAAGATAAAGTCTGCAAATAGCTCTCATATGTATCTCCGAATACTAAAAAGTCATCCATAAACACTTCTAGGCCATGCTCAATCATATCTGCGAAGATGGACATCATACAGCATTGAAAAATCGCAAGAGCATTGCATAGCCCAAATGACATCCTTCTAAACGCAAAAGTACCATAAGGACAAGTAAATGTTGTCTTTTCTTGATCCTCTGGGGCTATGGCAATTTGGTTATATCTAAAATAACCATCCAAGAAGCAGTAATAGGCCTTTCCTGCTAGACGATCCAACATCTGGTCAATGAAAGGAAGCGGGAAGTGGTCTTTTTGTGTGGCCTTGTTTACTTTACGGTAGTCTATGCATACCCTCCATCTAGTAACCTTCCGAGAGGGAATAAGCTCATTATTTTCGTTTGTGACTACCGTCATGCCACCTTTCTTTGGCATGCACTGAATTAAGGATACATAGGGGCTATCTGAAATAAGGTAAATTATCCCTGTATCCAACCACTTGATAATCTCCTTCCTTACCACTTCTTTCATTATTGGATTTATCCTCTTTTGGTGTTCCACAACACCTTTCTGATTGTCCTCTAGCAAGATCTTGTGTATACATATGGAAGGGCTAATGTCTTGAATATCGGCAATAGTCCATCCAATAATATGTTTGTATTTTCTAAGCACACGGAGAAGTTTCTCCATTTGATCTTCTGAGAGGGCAGACGATATAATTACCGGCAGGGTGGAGGTTGCTCCCAGATAAGCATAATACAGATAGTTAGGCAGCGGCTTTAGCTCCAGCCTTAGAGGTTCCTCAATGGAAGGCTTAGATGCTTCTTTTGTTGGATCGGACTCCAAGGTTTCAAACTTGGGCGACCGATATTGCTTAGGGACCACATCAAGATGCTTGATGTAATCCGATACATCCTCCCTAGCATCTTCATCGTTATCCGTTGATGAAGTCAAAGCCATGGTAAGAGAATCCTCAGGAATATTGGCTTGGAATACGTCATCAATGATGTTATCCAATACCCCAACATAAGAACACTCTTCCAGATCTTGAGGAAACTTAATTGCTTTAAAAATGTTGAAAGTTACCTCTTGATCTTGAACCCACATAGTCAATTCTCCTTTTTGCACATCTATGAGTGTTCTCCTTGTGGCTAGGAACAGTCTGCCTAGAATCAAAGGCAACCTTTGATCCTCCTCCATATCCAGAATCACAAAGTTTGCAAGGAATATGAACTTGTCTACTTTCACCAAGACATCCTCCACAATTCCCTTGGGATAAGTATATGAATGATCGGCTAGCTGGAGGGTTACAGATGTGGGCCCCAAACCTAACCTCTAGAATATGGATAGGGGCATGAGATTAATACTTGCCCCCATATCGCACAATGCTTGGCCTAGGAAGTTCTCTCCTATGGCACAAGGAATAGTAAAGCTCCCCGGATCCTTTAATTTTGGGGGAAGCTTCTATTGCAAGACGACACTACATTCTTCAGATAATGCAACCATTTCAAACTCACCCAGCTTACGTTTCTTTAAAAGAATATCCTTCATGAACTTGACGTAACTGGGCATCTGCTCTAAGGCTTCAGCAAAAGGGATGTTTATGTGAAGTTTCTTGAAAACTTCTAAAAACTTCTTGAACTGCTTATCCATCTTATGCTTAATTTGCTTGCTTGGAAAAAGTAAAGGATGAATATAAGGCCTGTTCTCTACCTTCTTGTTATCGGTCTTCTCCTCACCTTTCTTTTCTTCCACCTTTTTGTGGACAGTTTCTCATTCCTTTGGGCGTTCATCACCTAACTTCCCCTGATCTTTACCATCTACCTCTTCTTCTAACAGCTTTGTCTTCGGATTACCTTCAATATCCTTCCCACTTCTCAGTGAGATCGCCTTACAATGATCAGTTGAGGAGCTTTTTAGATTATTGATAGTATCACTCAGGAAAGTGCCAGGGGGTCTATTATTAATTGCATTTGCTAATTGCCCCACCTGAGTTTCCAAAGCCCTCATAGAAGCTGACTGGCTCTGTATCACTGAATCATTCTTTGCTAACTGAGCTTCTGTCTTTGTTATGAAGGTATCAGTTTTCACCATCAACTGCATAAACATATCTTTAAGAGATGGTTTCTTATCTTGAAATTGTTGTCTGGGTTGTGAGGGGAATCCAAGAGGATTATAAGGTCGCTCAACTCTAGGTGCTGAAGAAGAGGCTCCTTGATTATCCCTCCAAGAGAAATTTGGATGGTTTCTCCATTCAGGGTTATATTGGTTGGAGTATGAGTTATTCGGTTGGGAGTGATAGTTGCCAACATTATGTGCATTTTCAGACATACTAGGGCACCTATCACTCGCGTGATTATCTCCACAATTGTCACAAAGGACAAATAGGCTTTGATGAGATCTTTGCTATCCCATATTGTCCATCTTGCTTGCCAATGCCGCAACATGTGCTGTAAGTGATGTTAAGGCATCCACTTCATGCACACCAGCCACTCGCCGTGGAGTATTTCTTACTGCAGGCCACTGATAACTGTTAGCAGCTAATTCTTCCAAGAGCTGGAAGACATCATCGAAAGATTTGCTTAACAAGGAGCCTCCAGCTGTAGCATCAACTATTAGACAGTGGTGGTGGAGCAAGCCCATATGAAATGAATAAATTTGGTGCCAAGGTAGTATCTCATGATGTGGGCCCCTTCTTAATAGATCCGTATACCTTTCCCAAGCTTCATGTAAGGATTCTGAGTCAGACTGGTGAATGATGTAATATCATTCACCATCTCTACAGTCTTGGCTGGAGGGAAGTATTTATTCAAAAACTTGGTACATATCTCCACCCAAGTTGTAATTGATCCCACTAGAAGAGAGTGCAACTAGCTTTTGGCTTTATCTCTTAAAGAAAAAGGAAAAAGCCTTAGGTGAATAGCATCCTCGGACAACTCCGTTATGCCTAAACGTGTCATAAATCTCCAAGAAGTTAGAGAGATGCGCATTGGGATCCTCATTAGATAAGCCGCCAAACTGTACAGAAGTTTGGATCATTTGGATGATGGCCAGCTTAATTTCGAAGTTGTTTGCTCAGATAGCAGGACGTCTAATGCTAGATTACAGATTATCCATCTGAGGAGTAGCAAACTCCCCTAGTGGCCTTGTATGGCTATCGTCCTCCACCTCATGCGTAGCAACTTCTTCTGCCATATTTAAAAAGTTAACAAAAACAAATAAAGAATTGAAACTTAAAGTAAATATTCACAAAAGAAACTTAGACAATAACTAATTAAACTCGTTGTTAATATTAGTTCTATCAAAATTATGTCGTAGTCCTCGGTAATGGTGCCAAAAACTTGTTCGCTCTTTTGCTTACTACAAGTGCACGGGTCGCACTTTTAGTATAGCTGGGAGTCTGATATCGTTCCCACGAGGATTATTGCTAATTTAGAACTAATTATTAACCAATAGTTTAATAATTTCTATCTAAGAACATTCAAATTAAAGGAGTGGTGCATAAACTAATGGTAAGATTTAAATGCTAGCTAATTGGGATTACAGTTGTTGATTAAAGAATAAGGAATCCTTCTTCACCTTCTACTTTAATTGATGATATGCAAACCTCTTTATTAACACACATGATATGGAATTTGTTGGCTTGAGAATCTCATCTAATTAAAAGCCTATGTCTAGGTCATTTAATCAGGCTTTGTTTAACTAGTCTCTATGTCTCCATAAGAGCTAGATTAAATTCCACTCATTAAGAGCAAGCCTCAATAACAACCATGCATGACTAATAGGCATATTTCTATCCTATTAGCTAATCAATTTATTCAAGCCAATTGAATGAAATCAAACATGCATCAACCATATTTATGATCTTAAATCCAATCTCCTATGTCTAGAATCATTAGATTTAATCAAAACATATTAAACATTGGCCAAATATTCAAAAGCATTATGAGCAATATGATTGAACAACTCCTAACCACACATATTAACTTAAAGGTTTACAAAATCATTAATATTCATAGAAGGATCCAAGGAAATCCCTATACACAGACTAGCCACTCATGACAAACGAAAATACAACAAAAATACTCATTGCCATGATCTGAATGGAGAGGAAGATGAAGGAGAGGAAGTTATAAGCTTGATAATGGTAGTCCTTGGTGCTTGAATCCTCCTTGTGGAAGGATTTGACCTCCAACTTTGGTCCTTTTAGCTTCCCTTTAGTCTCAGAAATGAACCCTAACTGCTGTGTTTTAAAACCAAAAATGTTCCTTTTTAAAATCTGATAGAACAGTATATATAGTGCTCCAGAAAACTATCTCACGCTGCGGCGCTCCACATTCCACGTCGCGGCGCATGGTAAAATTAGGTCAAGCATGTCGCGGTGCTAATTATTCATGCTGCGGTGCCCCAAAATGTGTAGCTTCTGCCTGAACAGGGGAATGACATAAGCCGCGGAGCAAACTTTCCCACGCTGTGGCACTGAATGTTGATCTTCATCTAATGCTTTCTCTTCCAATGCAACTCTAAGTTCTTGATCATTATTCTCCTTTTTGAGTCCCTCCTGCAGTTAAAAAGTCACCAGATTAATGACAACAGTGAGTTCACATAATCAATGGAAGAATTATATCAATTTGCTCATGAAACATGTAGGAAGATATCATAATTGAAATCAATGAATTTAGCTTAAAATCTTCCAATTATGCCTGATAACAAAGACTAAGCAATTAATACAATGTAGATATAGAGTCACAATAACACCATTTTATGAAGTTATCAACATGCAGTTTAGGAGCCGTTGGGATGATTAAAGCCAAGCATTTAATGCACCTAATATGGTCGTTGGGTATGTTAGAACACTGGTAATTGATTACAGGTTTCTGGTAATTGATTACATGGCAGTTAGAATGTGTTCTTGGCTTTCTGGGCTTGTGATAATCAATTATAAGGCGTGTGTAATCGATTACACGCCCTCTGACTTGATGGTAATTGATTAAAATATTGATGTAATCGATTACATGGCTATGTGAATGTGTTCTTGCCTTTCTGCGCATGTGGTAATCGATTACCAACTAGTGTGTAATCGATTACATGCCCTCTGACTTTTTGGTAATCGATTACATGGATGATGTAATCTATTACAAGGCTTCTGTTTAGCTTGTAATCGATTACCAAACATGTGTAATCAATTACATTACACTTTAAACACATTTTTCAAGCCTGAAAGAGGATTCATGTCATTCCTAACTTTAAAAACATGGATTTGAACAATATTGAACTTTGTTTGGCATGATCCAAGATTTAAAGATATCATCTTTTTAGAGATGTGAACTTTGAAAAGCATTTTGATTAAAACATCTTTGAAAAACCATTTGAGATATCTTAAGAGCATTTAACATTGATATTCTAAGGCCTATGTCTAAACCTCTTGATTTCTTTCTTTGATCTTGATTTTCTCTTTTGCACTTGATCTTCATCTTTGGCTTTATTATCATCAAAAACCATTTGACATGCTTCAATACACATGCATTCATATTGTCCTATATCACGATCTTGTTGAGAGTGCCATGTATAAGCCATGTTGCACAAAATATTATTTTTATGATAAGCACTTTATTTTTAGGCTAACAAGATATTGACATGACTCTTTGATCATTCTCTCCAAATGTTTATGTCTAGCTCCATGGAGTAGAATTTTGGTACCATTTGCATTATGCATTGTTAGTCTCATATTTCTTCTGACATAAGTGTTTATAACTATTAAATTGTTTACTTTTAGTTGTTGAAATAATTATCTGATTGATAAATTATTTACTGCCTGAGATACTGTTGTTATTTCTCTTTTATTGCTTATTTTATTATTACTGCTGATGTATATATGTACTGTGATGTTATGTGGGCGTCCAACACTATTTTGTTTTCTTACTGCCATATTGGTATTGAATGCTGGGTGTCTCACCTCTTTCTTGTATCCTTGTATTTCTGTTTTATTTATATACTTTTGAGAAGACGTTTACGAATAAGGGGAAGCACTTGAGTTTCCTGCTTTCTGGCCTGACTATGATTAGAGCTTGCTTGAAGATGTCATCATGTCCGCGAAGTTTTTTGGGATACGCAAGGATGACCTTCCACGGAGGTCCTGATTGTCGGCATATAAACTTGCGTACAGACCATTGCATTTATCATGGGGACTTGACGATGTCGTTAGCTTGGGGCCACTATAACCTACCTGTTTTTGATTTTACTGCTTTTGTTCATTTAGAGTTTTACCTATTTGTCCGCGATCTGTGGGATGATCTCTATTACACCCCACAGGAGGATCCATTCCTTTCTACTGCTCGAAATTCGGTCGCTCCTATGATGATCTCATTTGACGAGGAAGACTCGAAAGAGGATCCCACTATGGTTCCTTCTCATCAGTCTTAGGGGGCTGGTACTATCGGTGGCTACTGATGGCTATCCGTATATCTTTTTTGGAAGCCTGACGTTTTACTATTTTGATGGGATGTAAATTTGTAAACATCTTAGGGTGGGTAAAGCTTTTTGCTTTTTGTATACTTGATGATGTAACTAAACAGACTTGATGCATATATATATATATATATATATATATATATATATATATATATATATGTGTGTGTGTGTGTGTGTGTGTGTGTGTGTGTGTGTGTGTGTGTGTGTGTGTGTGTGTGTGTGTGTGTGTGTGTGTGTGTGTGTGGATGGTTTTATTTCATGTCGATTCCTACTGTAACTATATTTATTAATCTCCCACTTCAACAAAAAAAATAATATAATAATAATTTCAATACCCGATTACTATACATTTACAATTAAAGATGTTTATTTATATGTTAAAAATGAACTGGGTCTTAATTTGCGATTGAATTATTTTCACATTTTTATTTCATTTTATTATGATGTGACGTTACTTCTTCTCCTAGAAAAAGGGGCATTACACTGTCTTAGTATCAGAGCCCTAATTTAAGTTTTCTTTTGGATCTTGTGGTTTGGACTGTCTTGTTTGTGCTGTGTGATTCTCTATGTTTGGTATTCCGAAAGGATGCATCTGATTTTTCCCTGTGTTTTGTATAGTTTGACTTGAAAAGAGATATGGCTCGTAGAGGAGATATGACTGTAGCGATCGAGGCAATACAAAAGATGGTTGAGGCCATGCTTAACAGAACCAGCAGACTGCTCAACAACAAGAGAGAGCTGCACAACAGTTAGAAGTTACTATAGATGCTCAAAACTTGGCTGAATTTCGTCACAACAACCCTCCACAATTCAAGGGAGAATTTGATTCGAATAAGGCTACTCTTTGGATCAAGGAACTGGAGAAAGTCTTTAGAGGCATGAATTGTGCCAATGATAAGAAGGTGACTTATACTGCGTTTATGTTGGTTGGGGATGCAGAAGACTGGTGGACTAGAGAACAGAGACTATTGGAAATTGAAGGTCGAGTAATTACTTGGGAGGTGTTCAAAGAGAAATTCTTGGAGAAATATTTCCCTGCAAGTGCCAGGCATGCGAAAGAGATGGAGTTCCTTAGTCTGAGACAAGGGAACATGATGGTCGATGAATATGCTACAAAGTTTGAAAGCTTGTCAAGATTTTCAACTTATTTCCAACATCAGCCAAATGAGGTGTGGAAATGTCGGAAGTTCGAAGAAGGTTTGAGGCATGATGTGAAGAGGGCTATTATAACTTTGAGGATTGACCAATTTTCGAAGCTGCTTGATACGTGTCGTTGGGTGGAAGACTTAGACTAAGTACGAGACACGAGGAACCACAACTTTGGGCCTTTTCGGTCCTAGAGAGGAGGCAGCAACAGTGCTAATCTCTATCAGAGAAAGCCTTACTCAAGACCACCTGGAAATCAGCAACAACACTTGCAAGGTGGAAGTCTTGGTGGGAGTCCTGGTAGGACTGGTCAGACTACGGCGTCTATGCCAAGATGTTTGAAGTGCGGAAAGGAGCACTACACGAGGGATTGCACAATTAAGGGAGTCATTTGCTTTAGATGTGGGAAGCCTAGACATGTTTCCCGCGACTGCAACCAAGCAAAAGTAGAGCCTTCAATCAATGCTGCAAGAACTATGAAACTACAGGTAGTTTTATACCCTGAGTGGAGCTGAGGCCTCTAAATTCGAAGATCTCATACAAGGAGAAGGTATAATAGAGGGTAATCTTTTAACTGTACTGTATGACTCTGGGGCAACCCATTCTTGTTACCCAAGTGGCTTCAGTACTCAAGAGAGGGGGTGAATTGAGTATTAAAAACTTTTCGCAAAAGCGTAAACGAATTAAATATGCTCGAATAAAATATTAAAATAACGTGAAAATAAAAGAAGAGAAGAAGAATAGCCAATATGTAAATTACAAGAGATAATAAAATAAATGCAGATAAATAAAAAGATTAAGGATAAGAAGAGCAGACACGATATTTATCCTAGTTCGATCACTAAACCACTTGTGGCCTACGTCCAGTCCTCGAAACACAGTTCGAGATTTTTTACTATTCAATACAAGCTTAAAACAGGTGCTTGCAACCTTTACACAACAAGGATACTAACCTTATTCACTAGAGGGATACCTCACTCCCTTTGAAGGATACCTCACCTTCTTTACAACAAGGGATACCTCACCCTTTTACTGAGGGATACCTCACCCTCACAATTTCACTAAGGGATACCTCACCCTTTTACAAAGAACTATCATATAGACGAAGAGAAACTCTCACAAAGAGTAAATATTACAAATTGAAGCACTAGGAAGTTCTTTTAGGATATCTCAAAGTTTTGGCGAAAAGAGCACAGAAAATATGAGAAAATAGAGAATCACGTTTTTGGCACAAGCAAAAATAATTCAAATGGTTGGGCAACCTTCAAAAGAGACCTAACTATTTATAGAGCTATGAAG
Organism: Ormosia emarginata; assembly: GCA_029884605.1. NCBI lineage: Eukaryota > Viridiplantae > Streptophyta > Magnoliopsida > Fabales > Fabaceae > Ormosia > Ormosia emarginata. The sequence continues at coordinate 2,718,659 of JAQQTP010000063.1, forward strand.
ACAATTAGCCGTTGGGTGCCATTAATACCACATTAAATGCAAATATTGTTGGGAATTCCAGATTAAAATATCTCGCAGTAGAATAAAAGAATTCCCTCACAAGATCCATGCGAAAAGTCCATAATCCGAGTTTTTAAAGGTTTACCTCTTGAAGCGTGAAAAATATAAGCGAGGTGAATCACCAACACTGTAATAGCGACGATGTCTCTGTAGTATCCACACGAACAGACTTGCAAAAGGAGTCACGCCTCTGTGTCGCGGTGCTAGCTACGAAGAGAAGAGAAGAAGACCTTTCACTGTCTCTCACTTATTTTCTTAGGTGCGGCTAGGGTTGTAATGTTACGTACCAAGCAGCCCCCTTAGCAGTACTATTTATAATAGTGGCTGCCTTAAGTGAGTGTGAGCAGTAGCAAGGTAAGTTGTGCAACCCTAAACTCATCTGTCATGAGTTAGGCCCACAATTGAATCTAAGTCCAACTTGGATCCTTATTGCTCTAATTTAGTCTGCTCTAAGTGTGCGACCCTGCAGATTCTCATAACGTTGGTAGTAATATTAAAATCTCATTTTAATATTATAAATAGTGAGTGGTATCTAGCAACACATCATTGCTACCCAAGTAATGAGAATATTAGTGATTTGACATAACCTATCCGTGACCAATGTTTCCGTGTAGTTTAGTCCCTATGTCCAGATATCTAGATTGAACACAAGGCATGGAACGTGTCACCCTTGTTTAGTTCAATCTTCAGTTTCCTGATTCCCGAGTAGACATAGTAATAACAAATGAGATCAATATATCATATTGACTCATTTGAGCATGACCATGCATTTTATAGTCTCACTCAATTAGGGGACCCGAAGATATCACTCCTGTTATGTAGGAGGGACAAATCCCATCTAGGTCATTCACATCCCTCCATATGTATCGCGGTATGTCTAATAACTAACGTTATAATCATCTTGTTACAAATGACATTTGATGGCGTTAAAATACACAACTCCTCATGTAGGAATTGTAGTGATTTCAGGTCAAAGGACCACATACACCATTATTACTATGATAATCGCTTATGAAACTCACGTAACGATCCACGTAGCATTCTCATGTCGGGTCTGTCCAATACATCATTACTCTAATATGTATCCATGTGTAGACTTGATATCTCATATCTATGACCCGTGAGATGTGGTCATCAGTCTACGCACATACTAGTCTCAATGCATTATTGTTGTCCTAATTAATAATAATACTTAACTAGGGACATTTAAGAATAGTATTTTATCCAATAGGATCTCACGATCAAGTCATCCACTTGATGTCTCATAGCATCAAACTTACTATTCTAAGGACTTTATTATGTCTAACAAAAAGAACACAATAAATGAAATGCCTCATATATCAAAAATAGCATAATACAATGTATGTAAATACAGACAAAATGTATTAGCCTCTAGGGCATACACCAACAAATATGTCTGTTAGTTTTTAAAACGGATCTAAAGCGGGATATCAAAATACCTTGGGAGGTATCAGAATACCACTAATTCAAAAGACTTATAAAAAAACATATCTGAAGTGGGGTATCGGAATACCTTGGGGGGTATTCGAATACCTCTGTTTTAAAAACTTTGTGAGAACGATTTAGAAAGATGTTATTCGAATGCCTCTAAATGGTATTCGAATATCACTGTTAAAAAATAACTTTCAACACTTTTAAAGGCTTTCAAAATCATGATTTGAATTTAGGATATTTAATTTAAAACTATTTTCATCTTTTCATGCAAAATCAATGAGATATCCAGGAAGGCTCCATACAAAAGATCCTAAGTCCTAGAGCTAATCTTGAGCATCTTGGACTTGGTCTCACCATCGTCATCTACATCATATTTGTTATCATCAAAACAACTATCAATGGCAGCTAGCCAATTACATTCTCCCCCTTTTTGATGATGACAAACTAACATTTGAGAAAAGAATTAGTTCATATAACTTAGAATTCAAAAAGTTATTTAGAGATACTTACTCCCCCTCTTTTTCATAAGAGGTGATTTATATTAGAGATGTGCACAACAGCTCCCCCTTACTTTTGGAATCCAATTTCCATTTTTGTCTTACCAGACTTTTATTGACTTTTCTCAAACAAAGAATTCAAGCTTTTTCTCCCCTTTTTGTCATGATCAAAAAGATGGGGCAAGATAAAGCATAAAGCTAAATAGAGTATATTCCAGTCCAATAAGATATATTAATTCATAGCATACAAGAATAGAAACAGAGTATAATTCTATAAATTTAGCAATATAAGCACAATATTCAGCACATGAGCAAAGATATATTCAATCATAAATCAACCAATTTCATTGTATAGTCATCAAAACAATCATTTACATTTACCAAGAGAATCATGACATTTACCACTTGTTATCAAATATAAAACATTTACCACTTGTTGTCAATTTCTTATAATACTGCTATATATCAAGAGAAACATAGATATTAAACATTTTACCTTGACGAAATATGCTATAGGGATCAGAGCATTGTATAGAACTAACATTATCTACCCTATATGCAATGACAAAAAAAAGGTAATATCCAATTTGGCACTTTGTCAATGCTAAGCATACTACTCATGTAAGAAAAATATTTAGTCATTTAAGATCAATTTATCAACAAGTATCTTACAATTCATAGCATATAAAATACCATAATAGCTTGGGAATATAGATATTTATTGAGTTAGGAAGAGATTGATGCTACTTTAGTATGTTCTTCATTTATTGGTCTTCTTGAGTTTTCTTTCATTGAGTATTTCATTTCAATGTACTTGAAGAAAGTCTCCTCATGTCCTCTTCATTCATTTCCCTCAAGTTGAATAATCTTTTTCACTCAAGAGTTTGCTTGAAGTAGTTATAACCCTACAAAAATAATTCAAAGTACTTTCTTTGGTATCCATTAATTTTTGGATCCATAGAGGTTAGCCAAACTCATAAGCCAATAAGCATTCAAAATAATAAGGCAAAACAGCAAATGAGTTCATAAGGGCAAAAGATATTTCATTGATTAATTTGGCCAAGTAATCAAGTAACCACTTGTTTGATACCACTTGTTGCACTTGTTACCACGTTCATATATTTATCAAAATAGTAGCTAATTACATTTGGTTAAGCATTTGCATTACAAAGAATTTAACATATGCAATATATTCTTGAGAAAATGAAGGGGCAAGAACAAGCTAAGAAAAATGCATTTAAGTGCATCATGTGATTTTCATTTAAGGCATAAAATATAGGCTTAAAAGAAATAAGATGTATTTCATTAAAAGCATATCATGCATAGAATCAAAATAGGCCAAATATATTTGTATAAAAAAATAAGGCAGAAATAAAGAAGAGATCAGGCCCGTAAGCTTGCTTTCATCCATAGGTTATTCGAATGACTCTATGAGTATTCAAATACCCAGCATAGAAGGAGAAACCTCTGAAAAAGGTTGTATTCGAATAGATGGACATATATTTGAATACCATAGATGCATATGAGAAACACTAAAATTAACAGGATTTAGGTTATTCGAATAACTATCAAGGTATTCAAATAGATCAGCTTATAAAACATGAGATATTTGATACTGATGTATGGTTATTCGAATAGGCACAGGTCTATTTGAATAGACCTATCAGAAAAAACATAAGAAACATGTATAAATGCAATGGTATTCGAATAACTTAGGAGTTATTCCAATAACTTTATCAGAAAAACAGGTTTAACACGTACAGAAGTGCATTCTGAGAGAGGGAAACTTACCTAAAGATAGTGTACTTACAAAATACATTATGGGATATTTTTATCCAAAGATTGCAAGTCTAAACTTCATGAAAACCAGGAGGAGAGCTTGGAATTATTTTTGGTCTTGTGCTTGTAGTAGCCACTTTCGAAATGCTACAATGAGATCTTAGCCTTCAAGCACACTTACAACACATTTCAATTTTTAGTTTTTGGTACCTAAATTTTCTTATGTCCTTAAGTGTTAGTGTTGGGTATAGTACCCTTAAGAACCCAAACCATTTTTGTTCCAATTTTCATGTTGATGTTTTTCCTTGTATTACATGTTGATGAACTATGTCCTTTCTTTCCACAATAGAAACATTTAATAAAAAGACTACATGAAATACTAGAATTACCAAAGAAATTTTTATAAAACTTTTGTTAATTTTTTGGGTTATATCCTATCCCGGCTTTTTGAAAAACAACTCTTTGTTTTCCTAACAAAATATTTAAATTATCCCTTCTATAGGTGAATTTAGAAAGAGTGTTCTTTAAATCTTCAATTTCTTTTTCAAGAATATGACAAGATGAACAAGATGAAGATGTAGAAGCATGTGAAGTGCAGATTGAGCATGCATCAATTAATCCTAATGTCTAATTTTCAATTTTTAATTCTTTAATTTCTTTGTTCAATCAGAGAATTTTATTTTCTAAAGAAGAAATTGTTTTCTTAAATGAGGAAATTATTTTAGTGAGCCTTAGTGATTCATCATGTAGTTCTTCAAAGGCATCTTGTAGTTCATCATAAGAAGGCAATAAATCAGAACTTACCTCATTGTCGCTTTCTTCTTCTTCTTCTCCTTTGGCCATAAGACATAGAAGGGCTTCCTCGCTATCTGAGCTATTAGTGGAGTCCATGTCATTTTCATCCTATGCTATGTAGGCTTTTCTTTCCTTTGAGGATTTCTTTTCAAATTTCTTTGAGGGAAAAGGCGTTCTTCTTTGAGTTCCTTTCTTTTTGAGAAACCTTTCGAATTTCTTCATTAGTAGACTGAGGTTCTCTTCATTTAACTCAATGTTATATGCATCATCTCCATCGTCTTCATCTTCATTATTGATAGTGGAGTGGCTTTAAGTGCGATCCTCTTCTTCTTCTTATCATGTTCCTCACTTTAGTCAAGTCTATTGAGTTCTAATTTATGCCCTTGAAGTTTGCCAAATAAGGTAGCTAACGTCATTGTTGATAAGTCTATTGATTCTGATATAGCTGTTACCTTAGGGTGCCAAATCCTGCTCAAACATCTTAACACTTTGTTAATCAAATCTTTGTTAGAAAAATTCTTTCCTAATGATGCAAGATGATTTACAGTATGGGTGAACCTCTTTTGCATTTCTTGAATGCTTTCTCCTTAGTTCATTGTAAATAATTCATATTCACGAGTAAGAAAATTAATTCTCGACCTCTTAACTTAACTAGTACCCTCATGGGTAACTTGTAAAGTATCCCACATTTCTTTAGCAGTTTTGCAATTTGAAATTCTAAAAAAATCATCATGCCCCAAAGCTGTAGTAATGATGTTTTTGGCAACCAAGTTATTTTGAACTTTTCTTTTATCAACTTTAGACCATTCACTTCTTTGTTTTTCAATCTTTATACATGTGTAGGTATAAATGCGTCGTTTTCGACAGCATCCCACACATCTAGATCAATAGCTTCGATGAAAATTTTCATTCTTTCCTTCCAATATGCATAACCATCCCCATTGAAAAAGGGTGGTCGGTTTATGGAAGTTCCTTCTGAAAAACCATTTGATGAAGCCATATACTCTTGAAGCGGCTAAGCTCTTTATACAAGAGTCTAGCTCTGATACCACTTATTACCCAAGTGGCTTCAGTACTCAAGAGGGAGGGTGAATTGAGTATTAAAAACTTTTTGTAAAAGCGTAAACGAATTAAATATGCTCAGAATAAAATGTTAAAATAATGTGAAAATAAAAGAAAAGAAGAAGAATAGCCAATACGTAAATTACAAGAGATAATAAAATAAATGCAGATAAATAAAAAGATTAAGGATAAGAAGAGCAGGCATGATATTTATCCTGGTTCGACCACTAAACCACTTGTGACATACGTCCAGTCCTCGAAACACAGTTCGAGATTTTTCACTATTTAATACAAGCTTAAAACAGGTGCTTGCAACCTTTACACAATAGGGATACCTCACCCTATTCACTAGAGGGATAACTTACCTCCTTTGAAGGATACCTCACCTTCTTTACAATAAGGGATACCTCACCTTTTTACTGAGGGATACCTCACCCTCACAATTTCACTAAGGGATGCCTCACCCTTTTACAAAGAACTATTATATAAACGAAGAGAAACTATCACAAAGAGTAAATATTACAAATTGAAGCACTAGGAAGCTCTTTTAGGATATCTCAAAGTTTTGGTGAAAAGAGCACAAAAAATATGAGAAAATAGAGAATCACATTTTTGGCACAAGCAAAAATAATTCAAATGGTTGGGCAACCTTCAGAAGAGACCCAAGGTCTCTATTTATAGAGCTATGAAGAATATTAGCCGTTGGGTGCCATTAATACCACATTAAATGCAAATATATCCGTTAGTTTTTAAAACAAATCTAAAGTGGGGTATCAGAATACCTTGAGAGGTATCAAAATACCACTTATTCAAAAGACTTATAAAAAAACATATCTGAAGCGGGGTATCAGAATACCTTGGGGGGTATTCGAATACCTTTGTTTTAAAAACTTTGTAAAAATGATTTAGAAGGATGTTATTCGAATACCTCTAAATGGTATTCAAATACCTCTGTTGAAACACAGCTTTCAACACTTTTAAAGGCTTTCAAAACCATGATTTGAGTTTGAGAAATTTAATTTAAAATTATTTTTATCTTTTCATGCAAAATCAATGAGGTATCCATGAAGGCTCCGTACAAAAGATCCTAAGTCCTAGAGCTAATCTTGAGCATCTTGGACTTGGTCTCACCATCGTCATCTTCATCATGTTTGTTATCATCAAAATAACTATCAATGGCAACTAGCCAATTACAATTCTTTCATTTCTTATGACTGTGTGAAATGTGTAACACCCTACTGGGGATGTCACATTTTCGAATAATTATAATAAACATTACCCAAGTTATAAAACATTTAGTACATATATAATAATATGAGTTGTAAAATTTTTTTTTTATACATTATATCATTAAATAAAATAAATGAAACATAAAATAAAACAAACTATTAAATACACACCATAATATACATATGAATTTGTCTTTAAGATACAAATAATTTACAAACTACAGATATTCAATAAAACTGTAAAAAGTCTGACATAACACCAAAATATAAACTAGCCCAAAAGCACATCTAGAAATTATAATCCTCCTTAGATGGATCATCGGTTGATAGAAATCCTGGATGTCTCGCAACCCTACGGACAGGAGTCTGTGCTATCGATACACTACTAAGCTCACTGGGGGCATGAAAACATCCACCCCAATAACGCCTAATAGTCAAAGGCATCTCTAGATGTAAATAAAAAGTAGTAGAAAACATCAGAGCTCCATCAAACTCCCTACGGAGAGATACAGTCAGACGTCCCACATAAACAACCGGCCCTCTGTCAGCTCGCAGACGCCAGGCCTTGGAACTTCCGTGAAACTCAAGTTTCACAAACCCCAAAAACTCAGGCAAAGCTATGACCACTAAATCAATCCAAATGGTAAGGATGATCCAGAGGCTCTGTAACACCCTTGTGGGGATGTCACATATATAAAAAGAAATAAATAAAATCTACCCAAGTTGTAAAATATTTATTACGTATTAATATGGGTTGTAAAACAATTCCTGATAAATGGAATATTATTAAAATAAAATAAAGCGGAAATATAAAGTAAACAGAACAACATCACTCATAATATACATATGGTCCAAGTTATAAGTTATACAAATAATTTACAACTACAACTACAAATATTTAAACGAAACTTGATAAAGAAAAGCAAGTAAAGAGTCAATATATACATACGCGACGCGCCCAAAAATATATCATAAATATTTAATCCTCTGATGGATCACTCTCAGGAAACTCATCAGAAGATAAATATCCAGGATGCCTCGACACTCGGCGGACATGAGACCGCGCAGTCGATACGAGTGTCATCTCACTAGGCTCAGTGGATACACCACCCCAATGACGCCTAATGGATAAAGGTAACGCTAGGTGTAGAAACACAGTCGTCGTCATCACTGGCTCGTCATCAAACCTATGACGTAGGGACACAGTCAGCTGTCCCACATACGTCACGGAATCTCTATCTCCTCGCATATGCCAAGCTAACGATCCACCGTGAAACTCAAGTGTCACGAACCCCAAAAATCCAGGCACCGCCATACCCAAACTAATCAATCCAATGGATATGGATGATCAGATGGTTCTTGATCGTCGAACTGATCTTCGGCTTGCTGATCTTCCTCCTCCTCGGGATACAGAATCTCAAGAGGCTGTTCCTCTTCCTCAAACTCTTTACCGTGTAAAATAAAATACAGAAAACACATACAATAAAGAAAGAGGTAAGACAATCTAAAATCATCATAAACATGGTAAATAAGAAAACGACAAACAACAGTTATACAATTCATGCAATATGAAAAGCTATAACAGTAATTTAATAACAGTACAATGAAAAGATCTAATTATCACAACAACACATGATATCACAGATAAAACAATAACACATACCATTTAATATCACAGATAAAATAATTTCAGAAACAGATAATTTCTCAGAACAATAACCAAATAAATAAATAACAGATAAAATAAATAATGTTGAAAATATAATTAAATGCAACATGACACGATCCTACTCCATGGAGCTAAAACACATACAGATATCAGAGAGAGAATGACTCGCAAAATCTATTAGTACCACGGCTGCCCAACCAAACTATTGCACTGTCACACTTTGCGTCTATAGCCCCACGTCACATGGAATCCATCATCCAAGGCATGGTGTAGTTCACGGTCTCACATTGTGGCACTACAGGCAATGTACTATTAGACTTTACGAAGTCTCGATTAAAAATAGTGCGTGTTGAGTTCATTAGTGTGCTATTGGTTACCACGGCCTAGCGGAGCGACCGACTGTCCATATATGGAATCCCGTACACTAACGTCTCCAAGTTCATAAGAATAATGAACCACACTACGTTTATCGCATCGACAACACGATGTGATTCTCCTCGTCAACCAATCCACCAAAAACTGGTATAACTAAGATAAAAAGATACAGTAAGTCCCACCGGACAAATACTGTTCCAAAGCCTGTACGGGTTCACCTCATAGCCCGACAGCAGAAAAATTACAGAAAATCCAGAAAGAATATGGAAAATACAGTTTCGTTCAATCGCGTAGAAATTTTATCGCATTTTCACAATCTCGTCGTTTTTACAAACGTTTTAAAATCGCGTAAATTTATTTTTCTGTTTTCAAAATCGCGTAGAGTTTTTAATACATTTTCTCAATGGCGGAAGGTTTTTAAATCATTTTTTTTTGTCCAAACTCCTTAAAAATTACTGTTTAAATAAACGAAATAATAAATAATACGTTTAAACTACGTAAAATATTTTTCATATCGTATCTTGTCTTTTGGACATCTTTTCTATCTTAATTGCCCGTTTTTACTAAAAATTGACAGTATTTTGCTTAGAAAATTATATTAATGGTTTCCTAATTTTACCGTAAAAATTCTGTTTATTAAATTTTTAAACCATATAATTAATCCTTTTGAAAACTACTAACATGCTTCAAAATACAGCATGAGCTATATGTTAGAAATTTTCGAAAGTTACTGTATTTCTTTTCTAACACTAAAATCATTAATTTTAATCTTTAAACTTAATTCAAATCATTTTGTTTCTTTAAAACTCATTGGAGAAAAATTCTTTTTAACATATATTGCATCTTTATACTTGAAAATAGTTTGGAATTGATTTTAGAAATCATGAATTCTTGATTTGGCATGTTGGCCGAAATATATGTTTGGATCATTTGATTTCTAAATTCATTTTCCTTGATCTAAACAATGCTATCTTTTGTTAATTTTCCTAGGTTAATTAAATTACAATTTAGGGAAAATATGAGAACATTTTGGTTCTCCTTTTGTGTCCATGGCCGTGAGCCTTAAGATTGTGTTCTTTGGAACACTCATGCATACCTTAGCATGTTATTCACATCCTATACATTATCATGCAATTCTAACACATGCAATATATTTCTAACACATATAACCTAAATCAAAGCTTGTAGACATACAATCAAAGCTTGTAGACATGCAAATTATTACAAGTATCAAATAGGAAAGCTACTAACAAATACACAAACACATAAACAAGCCACTAACAAATACACAAATGAATCCTTATGGATTCTACAATCACAAAAAATCACACTCCATCTTCTTACCACCATCCATAGATGATAAGATTAGTCTTCCTCTTACCTTAAATGAAGACAAAAACTATTCTTTCACTCCTCCTAGGGTTTCGGTTTCACTCCACCAAATCACCTAGCAAGCTTAAACAAAACCACAAGTTACAAACCATAGAAAGAGAGCTTAAACCATGGAGAAATCATGGCTTAGAACTTTGAAAAAGAGTTTAGAAAAGAAAAACTAGAAATTTCACCTTCTTGGTACAATCTTCCAAGTAGGTTTTCAAGCTTCAAATGAAGGATTTAGCAAGAACTCCCAACTAGAGATGTTCTTAGGATTGTGTTTAGGTTAGAAAACTTGGTTGGATAGAATTTTGGGTGATTGGATGGTGTAGTAGAAGCCTTGGCCGAATGCTTCACAAAGAGAGCAACAACGGTGTTTAGGGTTCTTGGAAGAAAGAGAAGAGAGAAATGCATGCAAGAGAAGTCACTTTTGGTCTTCCAAAGCCTTAATGGCCGTAGCCTTCATGTGGGCAAGAGGTGTCCATTTGTGTTGGCTTCATCCAAGCCCTTGGATGCATCAAAGGTCAAGATTAAGCCTTGATTAACAAGCTTTGCTCTCATTGGTTGGTTTAAGCTTAGTCACCTAGCTTAGTCACTAATGACCTAGTCATCTAGCTTAGTCACCATGTTCAAGAATGTTCCACTCTTAATGATGTTTAATTAAGCTACTAAGTTAACTGTATTAGCTAAACGTGGGTCCCGCAAAACATTTTCGGGTCCACTGTCATCTAATTATACTGACTAATAAAATAATACACAAAATTATTTTATTGGACAGTTAAATCCTAAAAATTAAAAGATTAATTATTGTCTCATTCAGAATTGGGTTTAGTAAGATCCCCCAGTCTGAATAATTAAAACAAGATTTCCCCGGCCCGGAAAAATATTATTTTTCTGTCCCGGAGCAAATCGCACAAAAAGTCCAAATAAAATCACAGACAGTAATATTGAACACTAAATCAAGTAGAAAACAATTAAAAACAGCAAAAACAGCACAAACAACACATTCGGGACGTAATGGTCATTTTTTCATTTTTTCCCACGACGTAGCAAATCATCCAAAAAGTTCAAATAAAATTATAGACAGTATTAATTGTCTGTATATCTCCCAGAAAAATTAAAACAGTAGCTCGAGAAAATTTTTATTTTACTGTATCGAAGCAAAATACTTAAAACGATCAAATAAAATTTTAGCCTGTAAAACATATTTGTATTTCATACAGAAAACAAGAAACAGTAAATAAGGACACAACAGTCATTTACACAAAAGCTCAAAAAACAGCAAACAGAACATTCGAGACATTTTCTAAAAATTGGGGTGTTACAGGCTCGCCTTCCTCAAACCGATCGCTTGGATTCTGCTCCTCTGAGTATTGACAATCTAGAGGCTGCTCCTCTTCCTCAAACTTTTTACGGAACATAAATAATAATGCAGAAAATGCATACAAAGAGGTGAGACAATCTACATCACTACCAGCATGACAGTACAGAAAATGACAGTACATACAGATGTCATAATTGATACAATAATCCATATTATCACATCATACATAATATCTCAAATTAATATAAACAATCACATTATGATGCAGACCATATATGCAAATGTACACAGACTCATTCCTACTCCATAGAGCTAAACACAAACATCAGAGAGAATGATCTGGAAGATCTGTCCGTACCTCAGGCTGCCCCAACCAACTATTACACAGTCAAATGTCATGTAAATAGTACAAAGTCAAAACGTCATGTAGTTAGTACATAGTCAAAATGTCATGCATAATAGGCATTGTACCAGATAATCTCCACAAGATCTTGATTAAGAATAATACTTGTCGAGATCATTAGTGTGTTACCCGTTACCACGACCTAGAAGAGCCACCAACTGTCCACATGTGGAATCCTCTGCACACTAACGCCTCCAAGTTCACTCAATGAACTGCACTATGCCTATCACACTCGTACTACGGTGTAATTCATCTCTTCAGTCAATCGCCAATTTCAACCAAATTGACATACTTCTCAATGCATGTACATGAACTAAAATTACACAAATAAGCTCACTATCAATATTTTCAAATATAGTATGTCTCCACTTGACAGTACTATTTCTCAACATGTCTGGGTCTACCACTTTGGCCTGATAGCAAACTACTATTTCTTTTAGTTGCGTAAATATTTTATCGCATTTTCACAATCACGTCATCTTTTTCAAACGTTTTTAAATCGCGTAGTATTTTTAAATCATTTTCTCAATCGCGTAACATTTTTAAATTGTTTTCTCAATCACGTAGCTTAAAAATCATTAGTTTAAAAAAACGTAGGATATTCCTAATATTTTTCAGCTATGTACAATATTTTCTTTACGTTCTAAATTATATCTTCGAACTTTTCTCCATTATTTATTTATTTTTAATTTTATTGACAACATTTCATGTAGAAAATCCATTAAGTGGTATTTTCTACGTTTTCCTTTAAAAATTACCTCTCTTAGTCATAACCAATATTTACACCTTGAAACTTGCTAACGCGCTTCAAAACCCAAAGGGTGAGCTCTACGTTAGTATTTTTAAAGTGTTCAATTTATTTCTCATCCATACTTAATTTCTCTAATTAGGTTTCTAATAAAAAGGTTCATTTATTTTGTTCTAAAAAATCCATTGAAATTGAATTCTCTTTAAATTAATTCCTTAGTCTACACTTAGAAAACAATTTTGGATAAAAGGTATATCAAATGGCATGTTGGTCGAAATTCAATATCTCCTTTATAAATCATCTTTAAATTATTTTTCATCCTCTAAATCATTGTAAAATTTATTTTTCAACTAAGTTAATTAATTCATACTTTAGAAAATGGTTGAGAACATTTTGGTTCTCTTTGGAGTGATGAAGTTGTGAGCTTCCTTGTGTTCTTTGGAACACTCATGCAAATCCTCACACGTTATTCACATCCTACAATAATTATCATGCATCTATAAAGCACATACCATATATTTTAAAGCTATAGACATGCTTGCAAACAAAATCAATCACAAATAGGTAAAAACTTTAAACAACCAAGTGAATGAATCCTTATGGATTCTTCACCACAAATACATCCATTTTCTCACCACCACACAAGGTTGATGAGATTAAATCTCCCTCTTACCTCAAGGGAAGACAAACTCCTCTTAGACTCCTCCTAGTGATTTTCGTGTAGCTCCCAAAGAAACCCTAACAAACTTAAACAATTTTAAAGAGTTATAAACTACGGTTGAAAAAGATAAACCATGGATCAATCATGGCTTAGAACTTCAAGAATCATGTTAGAAATAAGAAACAAGAATTTTTACCTTGTAGGAAAGAAACTTCAAGGTTGTTTTCCAAGCTTCAAATGAATTATTTTAAAGAAACTCTCAAGATGAAAGATGCTTTGAATGGTGTTTGGATCTGAGAATTGGTGTTAGATGAAAATTTAGAAGAGTGGATGATGGTGTTTAGTGTAGTGGTCGAATACCTCAAAGAGAAAAGCTATGGAGTTTTCTGTGTTCTTGAAGAGAGAGAAAGGAGATCTTAGGTGATAGTAAAGATAAGAATGAAGTGAAAATGGTCTCTTCCCCTATGCATGGTCGTGGAGTTCAATGGAGGTGGCCACTTTAGTTGACCATCCAAGGACTCCTAATGGCCTTAGATGTGTTCAAGGATGGATCTTCAATGCTTTGCCTCCAAGTTTGGTTCCTATTGGTTTAGAAAATCAAGTCACCAAGCTTCTTGATCCTTCTTGAAGAGCCTTGGCCGAAATGCTCCAAGGGAGAGCAAACTAAGTTTTAGTTCACTTAGGCAATCTAGTTAGACTTAGGTGCATATAGTTAGGTTCCTTAGTTACTTGTCTAACTATTTAGTTACTTAAGGTAACTAGCGATCTTCTTGACTTTACTAGAACATTCTCTAACTAGAACTCTAATGAGTAGCTAACTAGATTTGTTCCATTTAGTTACTACTTAGATACTTTAGATTAACTTAGTTAAGTTTAAGCTAACTTTGTTAGGTTTTTCTAGTTGCTTACTAATTAGTCCAACCATTTTTGTTGACTATATCCTATTGGTTTAAAAATTTTCAAGCCTTTTTATGTTGACTAATTCCTATTGGCTTAGAAATAATTCTAGCTAGAAATGTTGACTGATTTACTAAGTATGGGTCCCATAAACTTTTTCGGGTCCATGGTCCTTTGGAGCAGAAGCTACTATTTTTAAGACAGTAGGTACTGTCCAATAAAATAATATTATAAAAATATAAAATATTTTTATTGCACGGATAAATTCAAAAAATTAAAAGATTGATACACGTATTATTCAGAATTGGGTTTAGTAAGAACCCCCAACCCCGAATAATCAGATAAAGATTTTCCCGGCCCGAAAATTATTATTTTCTTGACTCGGAGTAAATCACACACAATGATTAAATATAGTCACGAAATAGTTAAATTAATTTTATAGAATACAAAAAACGTAAAACAGTACATTGTGGATAATATCGTAATTTAATCAAAAGTTGGGGTGTTACAAAATGACTTAGTTTACCTATGTCTTCTTTGCCTTTTGACTTAACTGTTTCAACCCCTACTGTTAAACCTGTTGTTACCACCATGGTCTGTTTAGATTGTCCTTTAATTGTTGAAGGTCGAATCTTTTCTGTTGATTTGATCTGTTTACCTCATTCCCAATTAGACATAATCTTATGAATAGATTGGTTATCTTCTAACCATGTCCTGTTAGATTGTTCTAGTAAAACCATAGTTTTCCCTTTGATGAGAATTCTAGATTTTTGATGGCCAACCAAGTAAAAGCTTTCTTAAAAGAAAGAGCTCAGGGATACATGTTATTGTCTTCTTTAAAAGTCGAGAATGAGGCAGATGTGAATGCAATTCTAGTGGTTAGAGAGTTTCCCGAAGTTTTTCCTGAAGATGTACCTAGTTTACCGCCGAAGCGGGAGATCGAATTCATCATTGACCTTGTACCTGGATCTAGTCCTATTTCTATAGCACCTTACAGAATGTCACCAGCAGAGCTAGTAGAACTCAAGAAGCAATTGGAAGAACTCTTGGAGAAACAACTTGTTAGACCTAGCGTGTCGCCATGGGGAGCACCAGTATTGCTAGTCAAGAAGAAGAATGGTACTTCGCGATTGTGTGTAGACTATCGCTAGTTGAATAAAGTCACAATCAAGAATAAGTATCCACTTCCAAGGATAGATGACTTGATGGATCAATTGAAGGGAGCAGCGAGGTTTTCTAAGATCGATCTGTGATCGGGCTATCATCAGATTAGAGTAAAGATGGAGGATATTCCTAAAATAGCTTTTCGTACTCGTTATGGTCATTACAAGTACCTGGTGATGCCGTTTGGTATGACGAATGCACCTGCTATATTCATGGACTATATGAATAGAATCTTTCGTCCTTATTTAGACATATTCGTTGTTGTCTTCCTCGACGATATCCTGATCTACTCTCAAAATCAGGAGGATTATGTTGAACACCTCAACATAGTTCTTCAGATTCTAAAGGAAAATGAGTTGTATGCCAAGTTGTCAAAGTGTGAATTTTGGCTGGACGAGGTCAAGTTTTTAGGCCATGTGATCTGGAAAGGAAGGATCTGTGGTAGACCTGTCAAAAGTGCAAGCTGTTCTGCAATGGGAAAGGCCGAAGATAGGGACGGAAATTTAGAGCTTTGTCAGAATGGCTGGATGTTATCGGAGATTCATTGAAGGATTCTCTAAGATAGTTTGACCTCTCACTCAACTCACAAGGAATAATCAAGCTTTAGTGGACGGATGCTTGCGAAGAAAGTTTCCAAGAACTAAAGAGGCGACTAACTACTTTACCAGTGTTAGTTCCGCCTGACCCAAATGAACCCTTCGATGTGTATTGCGATGCTTCATACCAAGGATCAGGGTGTATCCTTATGCAAAGTGGAAAAGTGGTAGCTTATGCTTCGAGACAATTGTGAGTGCATGAGAAGAATTACCCAACACACGACTTGGAATTAGCGGCTGTTGTTTTCGCTTTGAAGATATGGAGGCATTTTCTTTATGGCAGAACGTTCAACGTTTATAGTGACCACAAGAGTTTGAGATATTTGTATCATCAGAAGGAGTTAAATATGAGACAGCGAAGGTGGTTGGAATTCCTAAAACATTATGTTTTTCAACTTCAATACCACCCTAGAAAGGCAAACATTATGGAAGATGCCTTAAGTAGGAAAGTGATCAGTGTTTCTGCCATGATGATCAAATAAAAGGATTTGATAGAACAATTCAGAGATATATGGTCCTTTGTGGAGTTGACACCTAGAAAGATTTATATGAACATGGTCACAATCTCTAATGACTTAATGGAAAATATTCGAGAAAAACAAAAAGTTGATAAGTTCTTACAAGAAGAAAGGGAGCTGATGAAACAAGGCAGTGCAACAACCTTAGAGGAAGGAAACGATGGAATTTTAAGATTCAGAGGTAGAGTCTGTGTACCCAAGGATCAAGAACTCAGGAAGTATATACTTGAACATGCTCACACGAGTCAATTGAGTATGCACCCAGGAATAACCAAGATGTACCAAGATTTGAAGAAGCTATTTTGGTGGCATAGAAAGAAAAGAGATATTGCTAGATGTGTGTCTTCTTGTCTAGTTTGTTAGAAAGCAAAGTTGAATATCAGAGACCATCTGGAATATTACAACCCTTAGCTATTCCCGAATGGAAGTGGAATAGTATTGCAATAGACATTGTGGTTGGATTGCTAAAGACCATAAAAGGTTACAATTTGATATGGGTAATTGTGGATCGACTCACGAAGTCAGCACATTTCTTACCAATCAACATAAGGTATTCATTGGAGAAGCTAACCCAACTATACATTGGTGAAATTGTCAGACTGCATGGTGTGCCTACCAGTATCATTTCTGATAGAGATCCAAGGTTCACATCAAAGTTTTGGCAAAGTCTTCAAGAAGCGATGGGAACGAAGCTACATTTAAGTTCTGCATATCATCCCTAAATCGATGGTCAATCGGATAGAACAATTCAATCATTGGAAGACTTACTAAGAGTTTCTGCTTTGGAACAAACTGGAAGTTGGAATGAAGTTTTACCATTGGTAAAGTTCACCAACAACAACAGTTATCATTCAAGCATAGGGATGGCGTCCTATAAGGCTTTATATGGGCGAAGGTGCTGAACACCTTTGTGTAGGTACCAGGATGGAGAGCGACTTACTGTTGGACCTGATCTTATACAACAAACAACTGAAAAGATTAAGATGATTCAGGAGAAGATGAGGATGACTTAGAGTCGACAAAAGATCTATGCAAATAAAAGGAGAAAGCCTCTTGAGTTTGAGGAAGGCGAGCATGTGTTTTTGAAAGTCACACCTACGACTGGGGTCGGCCAAGTTCTTAAGTCTAGAAAACTTACTCCTAAATTCCTTGGACCTTATCAAATTCTTCGCCGGATAGGTCTAGTTGCTTACCAAATAGCTTTACCACCTTTTCTTTCAAATCTCCATAATGTCTTTCATGTGTCACAACTTCGAAAATATATTCCTAGCCCTGATCATGTCATAGCACCTAACACGGTACAATTAAAAGAAAACTTAACTTATGAGATAACTCCTATGAGGATTGAGGATAAAAGGATGAAGCAACTCAGAGGAAAAGACATCCCATTAGTAAAAGTGATCTGGAATGAAACAACCGAAGATGAAACTTGGGAGTTAGAAGACAAGATGAATGAGCGATACCAATAACTATTATAAGGTATAAAAATTTCGAGGACGAAATTCTATTTGAAGGGGAGAGTTGTAACACCCCAAAAATTTATAATTTTGTGATAAATAGCCATTTTATAATATTCGTGATTTTTGTGAATTTTTCTGGATTTTTCTGAGAATGTGGAATATTTTAATATTATTCCTCGTTTTGCATGCACACTGAGCGGAGCCGGAGAAATGAGATATTTTTTCCGAGGACCTTAATATGTGGAAACGTCGACAGAGGAATCTTACTAAACCCGAGACTGGAACACAGTTTGCGAGATTTCACTTTTTTCAAGATTTTTATCTGATAAATAAAAATCACTGTGTATTTTATTATCTATTAGATAATTAACACTGACTTCTGTCAACTGTAATAATTGTCCATTAGATAATAGCTTGTAGTATAAATCTCATCTTATCCAAAGGTAATCCACTTTACGTTAAATCAAATCACCTTTAATCCAAAAATAATGTATTTTAATCAAAGCTTCTCAAGGAAGCTTTGACAAAAAATGACTAAAATGCCCAAAACTTGTAGGAGAAGCTAATCTCTCCCTCTCCTTCTCTCTTGATACCACGGCTAGGGACCTTAGGGGGAGCCAAAATTTTAGTTTTTGCTTTGTTATTCCTTACTCAATTCCTAACTCACAAAAAGCTATCAACTTTTTCTCTTCATCTTCTCTTCACCATTTTCTTTCTTCTTCTTCCTCTCTTCCTTTCTCTTCTCCATGGCAGCAGCCCCTCTTGGTGGCTATCTTCATTTTCTTGCTTGACTACCACCATTTCTACACTCCTCTTATCATTCTAAACCTTTTCTCTTTAGGGATTTTCTTCTAAATCCATCATCTTCTTCACTTTTCTTCAAGAATAAAGCTTGAAGCTTTTGAGGTAAACCTTTGATTCTTCACTTTCTCTTCTTCTTTTTCATTTCTATGGTCATTTTCATGGCCATAGATCCTTTCTTTTTCAAGCCATTGGTGTTGATTCTTTGAGTTGTGATTCTTAGGGTTTGGTGGAGCTTTGGACAAAAATCACAAGGACCAACAAGGAGTGGATTTTCGTGTTCTTCCTTTAGGTAAGAGGGAGATTTACTCACTTCAACCTTTATTGGTGGTGAGGGAACTTTTAAGTGGTTGTTGATGGAGGATTCCATAATGGAATGCTCTCTTTATATGCTAATTTTCATGATTATGTGCCTATTTGATTTATATGGAAATGTTGGTTGTTTTGAATGCCTTGATGATGTTGGATTACTTGGATTGGATGAATGGAAAAATGTAGGGTTTCCTACCCTTTGGGAGGTCACGGTTTTGGACCACATTTGGGGGGTTTGAGTTTCATTTTGTGTGAATTAGAATTTAGGTAATTAGGTGTTAAAGGAATTGATGCATGTAATAAAAGAAATTGATTGGATATTGGTTCTTGAAAGGCCACAGTTTCAAGGGTTTCTTTGACCCAAATTTTGTGTAATTAACCAAGACTTAGATAATTAGGAATTATGGATTCATAAAATGGAATTGTGGTTTGTGTTGAACCTTATATATATATGTTGTTATTGAGAATGAATTGTATGCTATTGTGAGTCCATATGTGGGACCAAAGACTTGTTGATATTTAATATGACCAATTTGTGGCATGTTTCATGAGAAGTATATTATTAATGAATATACATGATATGCATTGGTCATCATGCATTTGTGAAAGTCCGTTGGACTCTGTTGTCAAGGCAGTGCATGCCTAGGAGATTGAATTACACCTTAGTGTGGGTGCGAGTGGACTAAGTGTAGGTCATATTACTAGCCTTGGGGGCGTCGGGGTGCGGGTGTCTCATAATAGACAGTGGTAGCTCCACTGGGGCCGTGGGATAGACCAATGCAAACACACCGACGATCCGAACTGAGACACTATCCTATATCGCGATCTTGTTGAGAGTTCCATGTATAAGCCATGTTGCGTAAAATATTATTTTTATGATAAACACTTTATTTTTAGGGTAACGAGATACTGGCATGGCTCCCTGATCATTCTCTCCGAATGTTTATGTCTAGCTCCATGGAGTAAGATTTTGGTACCATATGTATTATGCATTGTCGGTCTCATATTTTTTCTGGCATAAGTGTTTATCACTAATAAATTATTTACTTTTAATTGTTGAAATAATTATCTAATTAATAAATTGTTTACTGCCTGAGATGTTGTTGTTATTTCTATTTTATTGCTTATTTTATTATTACTGCTAATGTATATATGTACTGTGATGTTATGTGGGCATCCAATGCTATTTTGCTTTCTTACTGCCATATTGGTATTAAATGTTGGGTGTCTTACCTCTTTCCTGTATCTTTGTATTTGTGTTTTATTTATATGCTTTTGAGAAGACGTTCGCGAAGAAGGGGAAGCACCTGAGTTTCTTGGTTTCTGGCCTAGCTACGATTAGAGCTTGCATGAAGATGTTGTCATGTCTGCCAAGATTTTTGGGATACGCGAGGATGACCTTCCACAGAGGTCCTAATTGTTGGCATATAAACCTGTACACGGACCGTTGCATTTATCATGGGGACTTGACGGTGTCGTTAGCTTGGGGCCACTATGACCTATCTATTTTTTATTTTACTGCTTTTGTTCATTTAGAGTTTTACCTACCTGTTCGCGATCTGTGGGATGATCTCTATTACACCCCACAAGAGGATTCATTCATTTCTACTGCTCGAGCCTCTACTCGAAATTCGGTCGCTACGATGATGATCTCATCTGACGAGGAAGACCCGGAGGAGGATCCCACTACGGTTCCTTCTCGTCAGTCTTAGGGGGTTGGTACTTTCAGTGGCTACTGATAGCTATCCGTGTATCTTTTTGGGAAGCCTGACGTTTTGCTATTTTGATGGGATGTAAAATTGTAAACATCTTGGGGTGGGTAAAGTTTTTTGCTTTTTGTATACTTGATGATGTAACTAAACAGACTTGATGCATATATATATAATATGAATGGATGGTTTTATTTCATGTCGATTCCTACTGTAACTATATTTATTAATCTCTCACTTCAACAAAAAAATAATATAATAATAATTTCAATACTCGATTACTATACATTTACAATTGAAGATGTTTATTTATATGTTAAAAATGAAATAGGTCTTAATTTGTGATTTAATTATTTTCTGCATTTTATTTCATTTTATTATGGTGTGACGTTCCTTCTTCTCCTAGAAAAAAAGGCATTACAGAAGTGTCTTAAGTGATAAAGGACCACCCAACCAGGGATTGTACAATCAAAGGAATCATCTGCTTCAAGTGCAGAAAGCTCGGACACATCTCCAGAGATTGTAATCACACCAAGGCGAAGCCTTCTATTGGTAATGTGTGAACCGCAAGACCTCAAGCAGGAGGAAGGGTATACATTATGAGTGGAGCGAAAGCCTCTAAATCCAAAGATCTGATACAGGGATTGTGTACCATAGGAGGTAATCTTTTAGTTGTATTGTATGACTCAAAGGTGACCCATTCTTTTATTGCTTATGACTATGTGCATCATTTAGGATTACATGTGTCTTCTTTACCTTATGATTTAAGTATTTCTACCCCTACTGTTGAACCTGTTGTGACTACCCAAGTTTGTTTGAACTGTCCTATAACTGTTGAAGGTCGAATCTTTTCTGTTGATTTGATCTATTTACCTCTTTCTCAAATAGACATAATCTTATGAATGGATTGGTTATCTTCTAACCATATCCTGCTGGATTGTTCCAGTAAAACCCAGTTTTCCCTAAGACTAAAATGTTTGGACTTTTGACGGCCAACTAAGTTAAAGCTTTCTTGAGAGAGGGAGCTCAGGGATGCATGCTATTGTCTTCCTTGGAAATCAAGAGTGAAGATGATGTGAAAGATATTCTGGTAGTCAATGAATTTCCCAAAGTCTTTCCTGATGATATACTTGGTTTGCCGCAGGAGTGGGAAATAGAGTTTACTATTGATCTTGTACTTGGATCTGGTCTTGTATCCATAGCGCCATATAGGATGTCACCGTCAGAGTTGGTTGAATTCAAGAAGTAGTTGGTGGAACTTTTGGAAAAGCAGTTTGTTAGGCCTAGTGTATCACCCTAGGGAGCGCCAGTATTATTAGTCAAGAAGAAGGATGGAACTTCTTGATTATGTGTAGATTACTGCCAGTTGAACAAGGTCACAATCAAGAACAAGTATCCACTCCCGAGGATAGATTATTTGATGGATCAGCTGAGGGAAGCCGTTATTTTCTCCAAGATTGACTTACGTGTTCTGGCTATCATTAGATCTGAATGGAGGTAGAGAATAGTCCTAAGACGGCCTTTCGAAGGCGATATAGACGTTACGAGTATCTTGTGAAGCCATTTGGAGTGATGAATGCTCCTGCAACATTCATGGATTACATGAATAGGATCTTTCGTCCATACCTAGACAGATTCGTCGTTGTCTTTATCGATGACATTTTGATCTATTCTCAAAATCAGAAAGAACATATGGAACATCTCAGAGTGGTTCTCTAGATTTTGAAGGAAAATAAGTTATATGCTAAGCTGTCCAAATGTGAGTTCTGGTTGGGCGAAGTTCAGTTTTTGGGTCACGTAATTTTGAAGGAAGGAGTTGAAGTAGATGCATCAAAAGTTGAGACGGTTCTTCAATGGGAAAGGTCGAAGATGGTAACGGAGATCCGTAGTTTCCTCGAATTAGCTGGCTACTGTCATAGGTTTATTAAGGGATTTTCTAAAATAACAGGACCTCTCACCCAGCTTACACGAAAGAATCAACCTTTTGTATGGACTGACACATGCGAGGAAAGTTTTCAAGAGTTGAAGAGACGATTAACTAATTTGCTAATGTTGATTTTACCTGATCCCAATGAACTATTGGAGGTATACTGCGATGCTTCGTATCAAGGTTTAGGTTGTGTGCTTATACAACACCAAAAGATTATGGCATATGCTTTGAGGCAATTAAAGGTGCATAAGAGGAATTACCCTACTCATGATTTAAAGTTGGCGGTTCTTGTATTTGCTTTGAAAATATAGAGACATTTTCTGTATGGAGCAACGTTCAATGTCTACAGCGATCATAAGAGCCTGAAGTATCTGTTTGACCAAAAAGAGTTAAATATGAGGCAGAGACCCTGGTTAGAATTTTTGAAGGACTACAATTTTCAACTTCAGTATCACCCTGGGAAGGTGAATGTCGTAGCAGATGCTTTGATTAGAAAGATGCTTAGTGTTTCTACTATGATGGTCAACGAGAGTGAATTGATAGAACAATTCAGGGATATGAGGTTGTCTGTGGAGTTGACACTGGAGAAGATTTGTTTAAACATGGTTGCTATCTCAAATGATTTGATGGAGGAAATCTGAGAGAAACAGAGAAGTGATTAGTATCTGCAGAATGAAAGGGAGCTGATAAAGCAAGGTGTTAAGTCGGCATTTAAAGAATGACTTGATGGGATCTTAAAGTTCAGAGATTGGATTTGTGTGCCCAGTAATCTGAAACTCAGGAGATTGATTCTCGGTGAAGCCCATAGAAGCAAGTTGAGTATGCATCCAGGAGCAACCAAGATGTATCAAGATCTGAAGCAATTGTATTGGTGGCATAGAATAAAGAGGGATGTTGCCAAGTATGTGTCATCTTGCCTGGTTTGTCATAAAGCTAAGATTAAACATCAACGACCTTCAAGAATGTTGAAACCTCTAACTATTCCCGAATGGAAATGTGATGGTATTGCAATGGATTTTGTGGTTGGACTACCAAGGACCTGAAAGGGTTATGATTCGATCTGGTAATTATTGATCGGCTTACCAAGTCTGCACACTTCTTACCGATTAACATAAGGTATTCGATGGAGAGGTTGACTCAATTATATATTGGTGAAATTGTTAGACTTCATGGTGTGCCTTCTAGCATTGTTTCTGATAGAGATCCAAAATTTACATCAAGGTTTGGCAAAGTCTACATGGAGCGATGGGAACAAAACTTCATTTAAGTTCTGTTTATCATCCGTAGACAGATGGTCAATCGAAAAGGACAATCCAATCGCTAGAAGATCTACTGAAAGCTTGTATTCTAGAACAGTCTGGAAGTAGGGATGAATTTATACCTCTGATAGAGTTCACCTACAATAATAGTTTTTACTCAAGCATAGGGATGGCACCCTATGAGGCTTTATATGGGCTACGATGTAGAACACCTTTATGTTGGTATCAAGATGGATAGCATCTTATGATAAGACCGATCTTGTGCAATAAACAACGGAAAAGGCTAAGATGATTCAGGAAAAGAAGCGGACGACTCAGAGTCGACAGAAAAGCTATGCGAATAAGAGAAGAAAACCTCTCAAGTTTAAGGAAGGCAAGCATGTGTTCTTGAAAGTCACACCTATGGCTGGAGTTGGTCGAGTTCTCAAATCCAGAAAAGCTCATTCCTAATTTCATTAGACCTTATCAAATTCTTCGTCGGATTGGTCCAGTAGCCTATCAAATAGTTTTACCACCTTTTCTTTCTAACCTTCATAATGTCTTCTATGTGTTGCAATTGCGAAAATACATTCCTGATCCTACTTATGTCATAACACCAGATACGGTACAATTGAAAGAGAATTTAAACTATGAGGCACTTCCTGTGAAGATCGAGGATAGGAGAGTGAAGTAACTCAAAGGAAAAGAAATCCCATTAGTAAAGATAATCTAGAATGACGTGACTGGAGATGCAACGTGGGAGCTAGAGGATAAGATGAAGGAATAATATCCATATCTATTCTAAGGTATGATGAATTTCGAGGACGAAATTTCTTTTAGAAGGGGAAAGTTGTAACACCCCAGAAATTCCTTATTTTCTATTATATATGTTTTTTATAATATTTGTGATTTTTGTGAATTTTTATGAATTATTTGGGTGGTTTTGATTATTTTATTATATTTCTCCATTTGCGTGCACGTTAAGCGGGGGCAAAAAAATAATAATATTTTTTTGAGGCCAAAAAATTTTAGACTGTGAAACGGGATTGGGGGATCTTACTAAACCCGAATATAGACATAATTTACGAAGTTTTTGTTTTTTCAAGATTTTATCTGACAAATAAAATCTGAGTACGTCTTATTATCCAACGAAAAATAAATACTGGTTTTGTTAACTGTAAGTTTTGTCTATTAAATAATAGCTTTTAGTAAAATACACGTCATCTTTCTAGAATCTTCACTTTATGATATCACGTGGATGACATTATCCTTGACTTTTTCAAAAAGTGAAGCCAAGCTTCCTAAAGAAACTTCATCAAAACTTAATGGAGAAGCTTTCTATCAAGCTTGTTGGATAAGCTTCTTTCTTCTCTCATTTGGAAGTGATCCACGATTTGTGGGGGGAAAAAGGATGGCCACTTTGTCATTTTTCATTTAAGTTCATTTCACTTTTTCATCTCAAAAGTTTCCACCTTTCTCTCTCACTTTTTCTCTTCTCTCTTTTCTCTCCATGCTCATGGCCAAGCTCACTTATCGACCCTCCATGTTTGCTTAATTTCAAACAATCATCTTACTTGAAACTACACATCACTTGAAGACTTTTTCTTGTTGGAACCATATCCAAAAACTCTCATCTTCATCATTTTCTTTCAAGCATTAACTTGAAGCTTTTGAGGTATGATCCTGGATCTTCATTTTCTTTTCTCTTTTTTGTGTTCAAGGTCATCTCTTTGATCATTGGTCTTCTCTTTTTCAAGCTTTAAATGTTGATTATGTAGGTTCAAATCTTCTAGGGTTTGGTGGTGGTGTAGGATGAAATCTTCAAGAAGCATCAAGGAGTTTTCTTTCTTGTCATCTCTTTTGGTAAGAAGGAGATTAACCTCATCAACCGTTCTTGGTGGTGAGAAACAAATTTTTAGGTTGAAAATGGAGGATCTATGTGAGGATCCATCAAATTGATTGTATAGTTTTTAGTGATTTGTCTTTATTTAACTTATGTAATTTTATTGCTTAATATTATACATGAATGTGCTATTATGTGAAATTAATAAATGATGATGCTTTGGATGCTTGGAATCTTGTATGAAAGGCAAGGGCCTCTTGACCCCTTTTGAGGTGTGGCTCACGGCCAAGTGGCCTAATTTAAGGGTCCACGATAAAATCCTTATATTAATTTAGGACTTAAGAAATTAGGTGATAAGTAATTGATGAAATGATGAAACTTTTGGGTCTAGAAACCTTTGGTAGTGGTCTCGACCAAGAAGAAAAGAAAATGGGATATCTAAGACAAATTTTGTGGTGATTTGGAACTTAGAAGCTTAGGTTAAAAAGGAATTGATTAAGGGTGAACAATGGTGAATCAAGATGAAATTTTTTTGGGTCCAATGATCTTTATGGTTCACGGCCAAGTAGGGCACCTAAGGTAAGATTTTTATATGAAGTTGGAACTTAAGTAATTAGATAATTAAAAATATAATTAGGGACTCATAAAATGGATAAGAAGAAAAATAATATTTCAACCTTACTTCTAGAGTGATTTTCGGCCAAGTGGTTAAAAAAATAGGTTTGAACAATGTTTAAGAACTTAATGAATTTAGTGATTTGGTGACTTATAAAGTAGAGGATTTAAAATCAAGAGAGTATTTTAAAGGTAATAGAAAAAGGGTTTTGTAAAGTAAAATAGTATGGACTTTGTGAAAGATGTTGGAAAGTTGAGCCTAGTGGTGGTTGTTTTGTATCATGTGATGGATTTAATATCTTGATGAACCTAGTGGTGGTTGTTTTGTATCATGTGATGGATTAATATCCTGTTGAGCCTAGTGGTGGCTGTTTTGTATCATGTGAATGATTGATATCCTATTGAGCCAAGTGGTGACTGTTTTATATCATGTGATGGATTTAATATCCTGTTGAGCCTAGTGGTGGTTGTTTTGAATCATATGATGGTTTATTGTTCATGCATTGATTCATTGGTCATGCATTGTGAAAGTCCGGTGGACTATTTGTTAAGGTTGTATGCCTAGGAGATGAATTACACCTTAGTGTGGGTGCAATGGGCCTAGGGTAAGTCACTGGTTGACCTTGGGGGCGTCGAGGTGCGGGTTTTCCACAATAGCCAGTTGGTAGCTCCACTGGGCTGTGGGTCTAACAAATGTAAACACACTGACGATCAGGACCAAGACACTCACCCCAATCATGATCTGGTGTAGAATGTCTTATATAAAGTCCTGTTGTGCAATTTGATAATATTGAGAAATTTTAGCACTTGATTTGAGGCTGACGAGATACAGATATATCTTCCAGATCATTCTCTCCGAAATTGTGTTTAGCTCCATGGAGTAGGGAATGAGTACATTTTGCATATGCATAGTTGGTTTGCATATCATTGTGACATTTTATACCTGTTCAGTTATCTGATACTTGATGAAATAATTAATTATTGAATTGTCTCTTAATTAATTTTTTAAATTGATGAATAACTGATAGTATTATTTTGCCGACTGATGTCTGTAATTGTTACTTATTGTATCTGGATGGTGTTACTATACTTCCTGTTTCTTTACTGCCATGTTGGTATTGATGTAGGGGATTTCACCTCTTTGTTATGTTATTTTGTGTTATATTATTTTATGCTTGATAAAGATCAAGGGGAAGACAAAGAGGGATTACACCCTTTTTGACTGTGTTGATTCTCTTGTGTTCGTGATGGCATTGGATCGAGACGTTCTTGGTTACGTGAATGTTCTGTTTCATGGGGGTTTAGATGCCTGGAGGATAGACTGGAACTTGGAGCACATTAGATACACGAGAGATGTTTCTGTGGTTGTTCGTAGGACTCGGGATGGAGTTCCCTTCTTTTCTTTGGACACTACTGTACGATTGGATTTTTTCATACCGGTTAGGGAGCTATGGGGTGTTCTGAATTATACCCCTCGGGAGGACAATGAGGTGTCCTCTGCACAGACTCCTGTTCATCAGGGTGTGCATCCTCCAGTAATCATATCATCTGAGGAGTCAGAGGAAGATCCATCGGAGGGTCCTCCTTAGTAGTTGTGGGACTTGACATATACTTTGTAGCTTTTGGGGGCTTGATGTCTTTTGTTATTTTGAGGGCTAATGTATATAATCCTTTTTGGGCATGTGAAGCATTTACTTATCTGTTACTAAGATCTTTTGATGTATATAAGCACTCATGATATAGGTTCGTTATGTTATTTTTCGCTAAGTTTATGTTTTACCGTATATATTAGGAAAAGCAAAAAGATGAAATTGACAAACTCCTACACTTATTTGATAAACAGGCATAAATTTTATAAATTAGATTTTTAGTTTCTCTTTATGAATTTTGTTATATCGGTGTGATTGTCCCTCTCCAAAAAAAGGGGCGTTACAAAAGCTAAAGGAAAATGAAAACTTGAAGACTTGTGATCTTTTTCTATCATCATCTCCATCACCATAGTAGCTTGAGGAGTACAAGGTAGAGGTTATTGAGTTGAAACTTCATCTTTCTCACTTTTTCATATTAAGCTTGTTTGAGGTTTGATATGCCAATTTGAGTTCTTGAGTGTTTGATGTGATTTTCTTACTTACATAAGTTTTAAATATGGTTTATGTCTTGTTCATGCTAAGAGTTTCGATTAGAAATTGAAAATTTTTCATTTGGACCTAAAATGCTCTAAGTGTTGATTTTAGGGGTTTGGATGAGTGATTTAGTGTTTTGATCTATTTTTGGTGAAATCAATTAGTGTTTTATGTTTCTCTCATGTTTGTAAACTTGTATGGGACTTAAAATCATCATGAAATATATGAGAAGAGATCAAATCTGTGATTTGTACCATGTTCTACAAAATTCTGCAGAACCATGTTTCTGTTTGATGTAATCGATTACAAGGTCAATGTAATTGATTACAAAGCCTCTGGAAGTGATGTAATCGATTACAAGGTCAATGCAATTGATTACTAGGGTTCTGGAATTTGATGTAATAAGTTACAATGGATTTGATGTAATTGATTACCAAGTTTTTTACTTTGTTGTAATCAATTACAACAAAGGTGTAATCAGTTACAAGTCCCTTGTTTATGAAAAAAAAACCAAGTATTTACTTGATAAGATCATTTGTGCAAGTATTTTAGGGCGTAATGAGACACTTTTGGGGATATTTCTTGGAGAGAATTATCGACTTGCATATATGAAAAGTTTGGGAAATGCTTAGACATTCAAAGTGTGATAGAATGCCTAAGTTAGTGTTTAGAACTTTGGTCAACGTGAGGTTGATTTCTAAATCACTTGTGAGTGATTGCGTGATGTTCTAGATATTGTTTTGCTAGAAATATGAATACTACTTTATTGAATAAGTAAGGTTAAGGTTCATACGTTCTAGTGTTTAAATTGTGGCTTGGATACTTAGTTTTCAAACAAGGTATTTGCTAATTTCCTATGTATTGTAACCTAAAATGGTGCGCACAACCATATGACGTGAGAATGAGGTGTTGGATCTAAATTTTCCTTGTATTTATGCTAGTGTGGTCAAGGTTATTGGTATATGGGTGGTAGCAGTACTCTTACTATCGTGAGAGGAAGGAATCCACTTATTACTAGGTAGTGCGATAGCTCTTTTTCCTAACCTACTGAGACATATACAATGAATAAAGGTTCTTGGGAAATAAGTAAATAACTTGTGTTTTCAAAGTTAAAACCTGTCTTAGCATTGCATAATCATTCTAATTGGACTTTGTTTGAGCATAATCATACTTCATAACATAAAGCATTGCATGGTTGAAAATTATACGGGCAGTTGTCA
Organism: Ormosia emarginata; assembly: GCA_029884605.1. NCBI lineage: Eukaryota > Viridiplantae > Streptophyta > Magnoliopsida > Fabales > Fabaceae > Ormosia > Ormosia emarginata. Next base: position 2,748,516 of record JAQQTP010000063.1, read on the forward strand.
TTGCTTGGCCAGTTGATTAATTAATTGGTGGCTTGTTATTGATGTTATTAGATATTCTATTACAAGTTGTGTGTTTTTATTTTTAGTTAATTTATTTTTTTTGTAAATGATTAACTGCTGGTTTTGGTATGCTTATACTGAGAAATTGTGATTTTTCACCCTTGTGTGTTCCATGTAAATCCAGGTGAAGACCCTCCAAAGGGAAAGGACAAGAAAAAGAAGAACCAGAAGGCTTAGTTTAGCAGCTTTATTTCTATTCGCATCAGCTTGTATTTATTTACTTTCCTGGATTATTTGTAAAAGTTTATGTTGGTGTATGCCCTAGAGGCCAATTTATTTTGACCATCTTACATGCATTGTATTACGCTATTTATTTAATATATGAGGCATTTCATTTATTGTATTATTTATGATATACATAATAAAGTCCTTAGAATAGTAAATTCAATGCCATAGGACATCAAGTTGATCGCTTGATCGTGAGATTCTATCAGATAGAAACAAAACACTATTCTTAAATGTCCCTAGTCAAGTGTTATTAATTAAGACGACAATAATGCATTGAGACTAGTATGTGCATAGACTGATGGCCATTTCTCACGGGTCATGGATATGAGATATCAAGTCTTCACATGGATACATATTAGAGTAATGATGTATTGGATAGACCCGTCATAAGAATGTTACGTGGATCGTTACATGAGTGTCATAAGCTATTCTCATAGTGATAATGGTGTATGTGGTCCTTGGACCTGAAATCACTACAATTCCTACATAAGGAGTTATATGTTTTAATGTCATCAAACGTCATCTGTAACAAGATAATTATAAAGTTGGTTATTGGACATAACACGAATCATGTGGAGGGAAGTGAGTGACCTAGGTGGGATTTGTCCCTCATACATAACATGAATGATATTTTCGGGCCCCCTGATTGAGTGAGACTACGAAATGCATGGCCATGCTCAAATGAGTCAATATAAGATATTGATCTTATTTATTTTTACTATGTCTACTCGAGTATTAGGAAACGAAAGATTGAACTATACAAGGGTGACATGTTCCATGCCTTGTGTTCAATCTATATATCTGGACAAAGGGGCTAAACTGTATGATAACATTGATCACGGATAGGTTATGTCAAATCACTGACATTCTCATTACTTGGGTAGCAGCAATGTGATCTAGATACTGCTCACTGCTTGTAATATTAAAATGAGATTTTAATATTATTGCCAACGTAATGAGAGCCTGCAGGGTCACACACATAGAGCAGACTAAATTGTAGCAACTAGAATCCAAGTTGGAAAGGGATTCAATCGTGGGCCGGACTCATAACAAATGAGTCTAGGGTTGCACAACTTACCTTACTACTACTCACACTCACTTAAGACAGTCACTATTATAAATAGTACTGCTAAGAGGGCTACGAGGCATGCATTATAGAACCCTAGCCACGCCTACAGAAAGTGACTGAGAGAGTGACAGGTTTCCTTCTCTTCTCTGTGCAGCTAACACTATGTTAGAGACGTGAGGCTCCTTTTGCAGACATTGAATGTTCGTGAGTCTGTTCGTGTGGATACTACAGAGACATTGTCACTATTACGGTGTTGGTAATTCACGTCGCTTGTGATTATCACGCTTCAAGAGGTAAATTCATTTAAAACTTGGATTATGGTCTATTTCGCATAGATCATTAGTGGGAATTTTGTTTTTCCGCTGCATGATGTATCCACAATTCCTAACAGTGGTATCAGAGCCACTTGCAAAACCATGATTCGATTTTTTTTGTTTTTGTTTTGTATGAAATAGCATGATTTCTTATTATGTTCTTAGTAAAAGATATGTTATTTCAGAAAACGAGTGAAACCCTTTGCGAAAACATATTCTGTTTCATCTTTTATATGTGAAACCATGATGATGTTTTCGAAACAATGAATTTGTTTTATGTGTATGTATATTTTTGTGAAGTTTTTTCTATTATATATGTGATATGTACAACATTATGGACGCGTTCTGGAAACCTGGTTGTGACAACATCAAGTGTTGATATCTAGCAAGCCTCGTTCTGGACAGCGTTTTGGGTAGAGGTGCAAGGGTTCTAGAATCCTTGTTTTTGCACAGCAGCATGACGCAAGGCTTTGGAAACCTTGTTCTTGGTTTATGGCAGTTATGAGGCTTCCTCGTGACATGAAGTGTTCATGTCCTCACGCGTTCTAGAAACCCTGTTTCTGGATAGGTGACGGCGGCTATGAGGGTTCCCCATGGCACATGAAGCGTTCATGTGTTTGCAGGCCTTAAGGTTCAAGTGTTGGAACCCCCGTGGTCGGGGCTCTGCCCCGAACCCCGGGTTATCTCTGCATAGAGCATCTTTTCTAAGGCGCGATATTCAAATCCATTTTATAACTCACAAAAATTAATATTGTATTATTGTTTTATGTTTATGTGATGCATGGTGCATGGTTATGGCCTTAGTCCTATTTTTATGCTCTTATGGTTATTTTAAAATACAACCTACGTGTCGTGTCTTTCTCTCTATATTCTAGTTGTATATTCTCTTCTCAACTAACTCTCTCATATCTAAAACAAGTTTTCTATATTATGTAATCTTGATATGGAGATAAGAAGATGGCATCCAATGAGGACGTTGGTAGGAGATGCTTAGTGAAGTTGGAAGAATCTATGCATTAAGGGCCATAACCATGTCACATTATTTATATGCTCTATATGTATGAGATGCATGGATGTTTATGTATGTTAAACAGTTTAATAAATAGTGAGATCGAATTATAATAATAAATTCCCTCAAAGCAGATATTAAGTCATTATGTGATGCCTTCCAATGCATGACACTCGACAAAACTAGTATCGATTAAGTGTAGGTCTGCCAAAGCAAGATGCCTTTATCTATATTTGTAAGACGTGATGGGATAAAGGTAATATCCAATTACTAACCATTGGGTTTGACTTAACTTGGCCATTTCAATAGGATTGAAGGCTTGTAGGCATGGTGTTAGGCTTTAGACCATTAGATGGATTAGAATAAGTGTTATTCACACAACTATCCAAGAGTTGCATAAGATGTAATTGGAAAGAGTTTCCAACCTAAATAGCCAAATTTTTGGTGATCAGTCAAAGCTGACTCAAAGCTAGGTGAAATATGGATCTTGGCCCACTAGGAAATCTTTCAATGGGATTTTCTGAGTCAATGTTAAGGGTCATTGATTTGAGTAAAATAGTGGGAGGCATATTTAATTAAATACCTTGTTAGATATGTTTATGGCATGATACTTATATTTTGCATATTTTTTGTTGATAGATTACCATGGCAACAAACACTACTAGTAACTTATCATTGCGATCTAGCCTTGAGAAGGACAAATTGTCTGGGAAAAATTTTCTAGATTGGTACAGGAATAAGAGGATTGTCCTCAAGCATGAAAAGAAAATGTATGTTTTAGAGCAGCCTATTCCTGAGCCACCACCTACTAATGCCCCTAGAGTTAAAAGGGATGCTTATAAGAAGCATTAAGATGATGCCTTAGACGTCGATTGTCTCATGCTGACCACTATGAACTCTGAACTACAAAAGTAATATGAGAACATAGATGCATACGATATGATTGTACACTTAAAGAAGCTCTATCAAGAGCAAGCTAGGCATGAGATATTCAAAGTCTCTAAGGCACTTTTTTAGTGCAAACTGGTAGAGGGTAGCCCTGTCGGTGCTCATGTGCTCAAGATGATTGGGTACATTAAAAACTTAAAAAAGACTTAGTTTCCTTTTGGGCCAAGAGTTGGCCACTGATCTTGTCTTGTAATCATTGCCGGAAAGTTTTAGTCAATTTGTCATGAACTACAACATGAATGAAATTGACAAATCTCTACCAGAGTTGCTAAGCATGTTGAGAACTATTGAGCTGAACTTTAATAAGGGAAAAGGAAAGGCCATTATGATGGTCCAAAAGGCTAAGGGCATAAACCAGCTGAAAAAGCCCAAGCACAAATGGAATGGCAAGGGTAAGGAGAAATCCAAGCCCAACACTTCTGGCTTGAAACCCACAAGCAAAGTGGCTAAGGAAGGTACCTCCTTCCACTATGATCAAACCGGACATTAGAAGAGGAACTACGTGAGATACTTGGAGGAGCTTAAGAAGAATAAGGGAAGTGAGACTTCTACTTCAAGTATTTTTGTTATAGAAGTCAATTTATCTACTCATACATCTTGGGTATTAGATATTGGATGTGGGTCTCACATTTGTCTAAATGTGCAGGATCTAAAGAATAGTAGACCATTGGCTAAAGGCGAAGTCGACCTATGAGTTAGAAATGGAGCAAAAGTTGTTGCTTTAGCCGTAGGGACTTATTTGTTATCTTTGCCCACTAGGCTTGTAATTGAGTTAGAGAACTGTTATTTTGTGCCTGCTATTAGTAGGAATATCATTTTTATTTCTTGTTTGGATAAGAAAGGTTTTACTTTTATATTAAAGAATAAAAGTTGTTCTATTCATTTGAATAATATTTTCTATGGCAGTGCACAACTGAGTAATGGACTTTATTTCCTTGATCTCGAAATGCCTATTTATAACATAAATACGAAGAAGTTCAAATCAAATGATATGAACCTAACTTATCTCTGGCATTGTCGTTTAGGCCACATAAATGAGAAATGCATCTCCAAACTCCATAAAGATGGATTCTTGAACTCATTTGATTTTGAATCATATGAGATATATTAGTCTTGTTTATTGGGGAAAATGACTAAGGCCCCATTCACTGGATAAGGTGAAAGGGCTAGTGATCTTTTAGGCCTCATACATAGTGATGTATGTGGACCCCTAAACACACTAGGTAGAGGTGGTTTTTAGTACTTCATTACATTTACTGATGATTTCATTATATATGGGTTTGTGCATTTCATGAAACACAAATTAGAATCCTTTGAAAAGTTCAAGGAATTCAGGAATAAAGTACAAAATCAACTTGGCAAGAGTATTAAAGTCCTTCGATCAGATCGATGAGGTGAATACTTAAGCTAACAGTTTGATAATCATCTAAAAAAGTGTGGGATAATATCTCAACTCACTCCTCCTAGAACACCACAATGGAATGATGTTTCTGAAAAGAGGAACTGAACCCTATTGGACATGGTCTGATTAATGATGAGTCATGCAGACCTTCCAGGCTCCTTCTGGGGACATACTTTATTAACAACAACTTTTACACTTAACCGTGTTTTATCCAAGATGGTTCAAAAGACACCATATGAGATATAGACTGAGAGACAACCAAGTATGTCTTTTATGAAGATTTGGGGTTACGAAGCTTATGTGAAATGACAAATTTCTAATAAGCTTGGACTTAAATTAGATAAATGCTTCTTTGTGAGGTATCTTAAGGAAAGTAAGGGATACTATTTCTATCATCCTACCGAGGGCAAAATGTTTATCGCACAGGTTGTTGTATTCCTAGAAAAGGAGTTTATCTCCAAAGGAACTAGTGGGAGGAAAATAGAACTTGAAGTAATTCAAGGCTCATAGAGTAGTAAGGAATCGATGGTGGAAATAGAGTAGCCTTCATAAGTCGTTGTGGAACCACAATCTACTCTAGTAGCACAAGACCCGCGTAGGTCTAATAGGATACATTATCAACCAAAGAGATATGGATTTCTTATGACTCAACAAGGTGACATATTGCTCATGGATCAAGATGAGCCTATGACTTACCAGGAAGCCATTATTGGCCTAGAATATGAGAAATAGCTTGAGGCCATAAGATCTGAAATGGAATCCATGTATGCCAACCAGGTATGGACCTTAGTTGACCCACTTGAAGGGGTAAAACCTATTAAGTACAAGTGGGTTTTTAAAAAGAAAACCGATATGGATAGTAATGTGCATACCTTTAAGCCGCAATTGGTGGCTAAAGGTTTCAGCTAAATTCATGGTGTAGACTATGATGAGACTTTTTCCCTAGTTGCAATGCTTAAATCCGTTGGGATCTTGCTTGCTATTGCAGTATACCATGATTATGAAATCTGGCAAATGGATGTCAAAACTGCTTTCCTTAATGGAAATCTTCTCGAGGATGTGTACATGACACAACCTGAGGGTTTTTCCACTCCACACGATGCTGGAAAGGTGTCCAAGTTACAACGATTTATTTATGGATTGAAGCATGCTTCCAAAAGTTGGAATCTTCATTTTGATGATACAATTAGATAGTTTGGTTTCATCAAGAATGAAGAAGAATCTTGTGTCTACAAGAAGGATAGTGGGAGCACAATTGTCTTTTTGGTGTTGTATATAGATGATATACTACTCATTGTAAATGATATCCCTACCCTATAGTCTATAAAGACTTGGTTAAGGAAGCGTTTTTCTATGAAGTACTTGGGTGAAGCCACCTATGTATTAGGTATCAGGATCTATAGAGATAGATCGTAGAGATTGCTTGGCCTAAGTCAGAGTACATACATAGACAAAGTGTTAAGACAGTTTAATATGCATGAATCCAAGAAAGGACTCTTACCTATGTCACATGGTGTAAGCCTATCTAAGGCTCAATCCCCTTCCACCCAGGATGAGAGGGATCACATGAGCAAGATTCTATATGCATTTGCAATTGGATATATCATTTTTGCCATGTTTTGTACTAAACCAGACATCTTGTATGCTTTTAGCTTGATGAGTAGGTACCAGTATGATCCCGGTGAAAGTCACTGGATTGCAGTCAAGAACATCCTTAAGTACTTGAGAAGAACTAAGGATTCATTCTTGGTATATGGAGTTGAGGAAGAGCTAATTGTAAAGGGTTACACTGATGCTAGCTTTTAGACCGATAAGGACGACTCTAGATTGCAATTGGATTTTGTTTATTACCTGAATGGTGGGGTTATGAGATGCAAAAAGTTCAAAGCAGGAGATAGTCGTTGATTCTACCACAGAGGTTGAGTATATTGTTGCATCCAATGCAGCAAAGGAGGTCGTTTGGATTAGGAAGTTCATTACTGAGCTTGGTGTAGTTCCTAGCATTGTGGACCCAGTGGACATTTATTGTGATAATAATGGAGCCATTGCACAAGCTAAGGAGCCCAGATCTCACTAGCAATCTAAACATATACTTAGGCGCTTCTATTTCATCTGAGAGATCATCGATAGAGGAGGTGTGAAGATATGTATAGTACCAAAAGATGATAACATCGCAAATCCACTGATTAAGCCTCTTGCACAACAAAAGCATGAGGGTCACACTAGATCTTTAGGCATTAGATATATGCTTGATTAACTTTAGTGCAAGTGGGAGATTGTTGGTGTATGTCCTAGAGACCAATTTATTTTGACCATCTTATATACATTGTACTATGCTATTTATTTAAAATATAAGACATTTCATTTATTGTGTTATTTATGATATACATAATAAAGTCTTTAGAATAGTAAGTTTGATGATGGATGACATGATCGTGAGATCCTATCGGATAGAAACAGAACACTATTCTTAAATGCCCCTAGTCAAGTATTATTAATTAGGACGACAATAATGCATTGAGACTAGTATTTGTGTAGACTGATGGCCATATCTCACGGGTCATGAATATAAGATATCAAGTCTTCACATGGATACATATTAGAGTAATGATGTATTAGTCTAACCTGCCATGAGAACGCTACGTGGATCGTTATGTGAGTGTTATAAGCGATTCTCATAGTGATAATTGTGAATGTGATCCTTTGACCTGAAATCACTACGATTCCTACATGAGGAGTTATATGTTTAATGCCATCAAACGTCATCTATAATAAGGTGATTATAAAGTTGGTTATTAGACATACCACTAATCATGTGGAGGAATGTGAGTGACCTAGATAAGATTTGTCTCTCCTACATAACAGGAGTGATATCTTCAAGGCCCCTGATTAAGTGAGACTACGAAATGCATGGCCATACTCAAATGAGTTAATATGAGATATTGATCTCATTTGTTATTACTACATCTACTCAAGTATCAGGAAATGGAAGATTGAACTATATAAGGGTGACACGCTCCATGTCTTGTGTTCAATCTAGATATCTGAACAAAGGGACTAAACTGTATGGTAACATTGATCACAGATAGGTTATGTTAAATCACTGATATTCTCATTACTTGGGTACTGTCAATGTCAAGAGAACATGTAGGGTCGCACACATAGAGTAGACTAAATTAGAACAATTAGAATCTAAGTTGGACTGGGATTCAATTGTGGGTCGGACTCATAATAGATGAGTCTAGGGTTGCACAACTTACCTTACTACTGCTCACACTCGCTTAAGGTAGTCACTATTATAAATAGTACTGCTCAGGGGGTTGCGAGGTATGCATTATAGAACCCTAGCCACACCTACAAAAAGTGAGTGAGAGAGTGACAGGTTTCCTTCTCTTCTCTTTGCAGCAAGCACTATGTTAGAGATGTGAGACTCTTTTTGTAGACGTTGGACATTCGTGAGTCTATTTGTGTGGATACCATAGAGACATCGTCACTATTACGATGTTGGTGATTCATGTCGCATGTGTTTATCATGCTTCAAGAGGTAAACTCATTTAAAACTCGGATTATGGTATATTTCACATGGATCCTTAGTGGCAATTTTATTTTTTCGTTGTGTGATGTATCCGTAATTCCCAACAGTTTATGTATACAATATGGCTTATTAGCCAATGATGTATGTATATATGATCTTTTTATCATTCGTGGATCTCTATAATGACTATACAAGTTATTATGGGTTTTTATTTTTATGCATTTTTAGAAGTGATATATTGAATGCTATTTATCTTGAAATATTCTATTTTTTTATGATAATTGTATTAGGGTGTTACAACTATAGCCGAGTCATTAGTAACCGTGGGGATAGCTTTTACGTAATTAGAAACATAGTCCACTGCTTTTCAGATATATTTATTAGTCATGGATGGTGGGAAAGGTCTCATGAAGTCTATCCCCCAAACATTAAAGATTTCTACCTCTAAAATGCCTTGGAGTGACATTTCATTCCTCCTTGAAATGTTCCCCACATGATGACACCAGTCATATCACTCCACAAAGGCCCTAGCATCCTTGAATAGTATAGGCCAATAAAGGCCACTTTGTAGCACCTTTGAGGCTGTCTTCTTCCCTTTGTAATTGTCTCCGTAATCAAAACCATGATAGTGCCACAGTACACTGTTGAACTCTTCCATCACCAAAGTATACCATCTGCACATCTTTTGAATAGGTATGACTCATCCCAAACATAAAATCTAGCCTCATGAAGGAATTTCTTCTTTTGTTGCCACGAAAAATCTTTCAGAATCATATTTCCATCTTTCTAATTTGCCATGTCTGCAAACCATGGCAATCCTTGAACACTCATGAGTCGTTCATCTAGAAACTCTTCCCTGACAAGAACCTATGTCTTATCTTGTTCTCCTTCAAGCGACAATCTAGAGAGATGGTCAGCTATGACATTCTGCACACATTTCTTGTCTTTCATCTTGATGTCAAATTCTTGGAGTAACAAGATCCATCTAATGAGCTTCAGCTTTGCTTCTTGCTTGACCAAAAGGTACTTCAATGCTGTGTGATCTGTATACATAATAACCTTCGAACCTATCAAATAAGAACGAAATTTATCAAAGGCAAAGACAATAGCAAGTAATTTTTTTCAATAGTCGCATTGTTAAGTTGTCCACCATTAAGAACACGACTAGCATAATAGATCACATGAAAAATCCTATTTCTTCTTTGGCCTAAGACAACACCTACAACATAGTCACTAGCATCACACATCAGCTCAAACGACACACTCAAATTAGGGCCAACATTGACATGTGCAGAAACTAATTTCTCTTTTCGAAGATTAAAGGCATGCTGACAGTTTTCATCAAAATTAAACATTGCATCCTTTTCCAACAAATTGCAAAGGGGTTTTGAGATTTTAGAAAAAAAATTATGAATCTTCAATAAAAATCGGCATGACCTAAAAAACTTCTCACCATTTTTGCATTTGTTGGTGGAGGTAATTTCTCAAATATCGAAATCTTTGCTCGATCCACCTTTATGCCATTTGTGGATATCTTATGTCCCAAAACTATACCTTCTCTTACCATGAAGTGACATTTCTCCCAATTTAGAACAAGGTTAGTCTTTTGATAACTCTAAAGACCAAAGCAAGGTTATTTAGACATACATCAAAAGATGAACCAAATACAGAAAAATCATCCATAAATACCACTATGAGTTTTTCAACCATATAAGAAAATATGGAAAGCATGCACCTTTGAAATGTTGTCGGTGCATTGCACGATCCAAATGGCATCCTCTGATTTGCAAAAACTCTATAAGGGCAAGTAAAAGTTATCTTCTGCTGGTCCTCTGGGTCAATTGAGATTTGATTATAACCTGAATATCTGTCCAGAAAGCAATAGTAGGCATGTCCAGCCAGCCTTTCAAGCATTTAATTCATAAATGGAATTGAGAAATGATCCTTACGGGTGACATTGTTCAACCTACAATAATCAATACACATTCTCCATCCTGTAACTGTCCTTGTAGGAATCAACTCATTATTTTCATTTTTCACGATTATGATTCCTCTTTTCTTTGGGACCACATGTACCGGACTCACCCAAGCACTGTCCGATATAGGATAAATAATGCCAGCATCTAGCAATTTCACCATTTCCTTTCGAACAACCTCTTTCATAGTTGGATTCAGTCGTCTTTGAGGTTACACAACTGACTTAAAATTTTCTTCCATGAGGATTTTATGCATACAAAATGATGGACTAATACCTTTCAAATCTAAAATGCTCCATCGTATGACCATTTTGTGTTCCCGTAGAACCCTAAGTAGTTTCTCTTCCTCCACCTTGTTCAATTTATTATTAATAATGACTGGGCACGTGTCCTTTTTATCAAGAAATGCATATTTAAGGTGGGGGGAGAGGGTTCAATTCTGGCTTAACTAGCATTTTTTTCTTTTCTCTTCTCAAGTCCTCTATTTTTGGCTGCTCATTTTGGTCAAGGTAAGGTTGTGCTTCAAGAAAGCTGACAAGCTCTTGCCTTTCTTTGTCTAGCTCTTCCTCTTCTATGGACTCATCATGGAGATTATTGTAGCTAATGGATCACCTAAAGTGTTTATGTTAAAGGTCTCTGACGTCAAAGCTTCAATAACATCCATTCTCATGCAACTTGCTTGATGTTTTATGTGTAACACCCTGATCTTTCCTATTTTATAGTTATTTACGCTATGGTGTTTTATGTGAATTGTTTGATTTATTTTGATTATTCTGTTAATGTTTTTGGCCTTTTTGTGTGTTTGATGCGGAGTCGGAAAAATAAAATTTTCTGGGGTTGGAAAAATTTTTGACTGTTTATTTAGGGTCGGGGGATCTTACTAAACCCGAAACCGAAAATAGTTTTCAAAGTTTTTCATTTTCTAAGATTTTATCTGACAGATAAAATTTTAGTGCGTTTTATTATCTATTGGACAATAACCACTGGTTCTTTAGCAGTAGCCTTTGTCTATTGGATAATAACTTCTGGAAAATATCTAGTGGGAAGGTTCTAGATGCAAGCCTAGTCACCCATTCTAGAAACCTCTCTTTATGACTCACCTAGCATGGACCAATGAAGAGCAAGTCAACGATAATGACCATGACTCATTCTTGAAGACCAATGAGAAGAAAGCTTGGAGGAAGCTTGTTGGAGAAGCTTTGCCACCTTGCACTCTCTAGAAGTTTGGCCACCTCACTCCTTAGGTGTCCATGGTCTAGAAGCTTGTAGAATCAAGTGGAGAAAATCAATTTGGCTACTCCATCTTTTGAGCTCATTTTATGACTCACCCTAGGTGACTCACCATAGTGACTCACGGTTTTGGAGGTGCTTGTAGGACATGCAAAGATGACACCAAAGTTGTCATACTTAGCTTTACCTCCAATAACCACAAACAAAAAACCTTCAATTTGGATCCAAAAACCAAATCACACTTAGCTTTACCTAAACCCCTTTTTTGGGCATTAATGGTCTAAATGAGATGTTCTAAGTTTCTAACTTTAATTTATGCTATGAACAAATCATAAATGATCATAGGAACACAATCATGCATGCTAAACATATTAAACACCCATATAAATCATTTTGACCTATTAAGTACCAAAGGTGCAACTATGGTGAAAATGATGAAAAGAGATGGAGATGAGCATCAGCCCCTACCTCTTACTTGGATGAAGATCTTCAACCCTTGCTCCTTGTCTTTGATCTTTCCCCTTTGTTTTCCTTCTTTTCCTTCTTCTCTTTCTCTCCTATGGTTGCCCCCTTTCTTTCTCTATTCTCTTTCTCTCTTTTCTATTTTGTGTCTGCCATGGGAAATGAAGAGGAGAGAAATCCAATTTGGCTTCTTATAAGCCAACCACTAATGTGGTACTGAATTCCCGATCTGCTATGAACACTTAGATCCGTCCAAAACTAGGTTCCTAACTTCCAACAGACTCAAAATAAATCCTCAGAGTCATAAAAAATCATGTTGCATTTTGCTTATATTTTTCCATATCTGCTGAGAGTCAATTCGCCATTAAAATGCACAACTAGTATGTCTAAAAATATCAAATTAACTTTGATTGTCCTAAAACTTTAACTACATCTCACTTAACTTATTTGTGACCTAGAAACAATTTATCCACACATGTTTCCCTTCAAATAGCAAGTTATGCTATTTTTTGAGTCATTTTAGATAACTTTTTGCACTCTAGGTCGCAACAAAGTGCCTAAACTAACTTAATTTGTCACAAAACTTCACTGACATGCCAAACAAGTATCAGACTATCTGTGTAACCTTATACAAGCCTAACATGATTTTTGAGATGTTACAATTTTTCCCTCCTTTTTAAAATTTTGTCCCCAAAATTTTGTTTACCCCATACAAGAAGTCACATGTAACTCACATTTCAAAACATGGAAACATCAAATAACAAGTTTGAAAACAAAACATGCAATAGTATTAAAAACCTTTCTTTCTTTCACTTTTTACATAATCATGCTTTTCTTTGCATAATAGGGAAGCAATTATTATAATAATTAAACTTTCTATGTGTACATTACCATATATATTTATAGAGAGGGACGTTTTCAACCTTATCTACCTTTATCCTTCTTTTTAGATTACTTCCCAATATTGTGTCTATCATCAACATTAATACCATACAAGGTATATTCAATTTTTCACAACATGATCATCTTTATACTATAGAATTAAACATTGACATCAATTACATTTATCATTCATCACTTTTTACCATGGCTCAATGCCTTATTTTCATCATTTACCAATACATGACATAACATTACATAGCAAAATCTATCATATAAGGATCTAACATCCTTTTATCATATCATCTTAGTTTAACATTAGCCAAAAAGATAGCAACACATGACTCACAAACCATTTAATCTCAAACTATCCCAAATCACCTTAATATTTACCTAAAAAAAGATGATTTTCAAGATTGCACCAAATGTGCATTCTAATTTCAAATATACTGAAATTTTATATACAAATAGCCTTACATGTTAGATTTCAAATGCCTCTAGAATCAGGTCATTCTGATATATATATATAGCTCAAGATATGCAACAAACACTACAAGCTATCAAGAAGATGTCTTGTCTCACGCCTAGGCATGGCACCCTAGGCTTATTCTAAAACTGAAACTGATAGAGATGCACCTAGGCATGGCTGACCTATACCTAGGTGTGACTCTCCCTGGAAAATTCCACAGAACACGGGTTTGTTGCATAATTGATGCCAAACCAAGAACCAACTTTCTATAAATAATTTCTAGATGTTTTTTAACATCATATGATACCTCTAATCACATTTTAACTCTTATACATATCTTTAACACACACATAAATGAATTAATGATCAATCTTTCATCATAAAAAATCCATTTTTGAAACTCAATCTCTTATGGAAATACAAAAAACATTAAACGCACAACCATGATCCATAAACCAAGAACAAACCATCATCAAGTCTAAAACAATAGGAATCCAGCATAGAAATCACATTTCACTCTCAAAACCCATTTTTGGTTTTTGCCATCAAAATGTGATTCACAAAGAAGAAGAAAAAGAGAAGCTATGAAAATGTTTTCCCCTACCTTGGTTGATGACTCTTGACCTTGATCTTTCCTTCTCCTTTTTCTCCTCTTCTTGCTTTTCTTCTCCTCTTCTTCTTTCTCTTTTCTCTTTTCTCTTTCTCGTTTTCTGCCTTCTGTAGCCATAGAAGAAGATGGAATAAGAGAAGTCAAAAGACTTCTTAAAGGATAACTATCATAGTTATCTGATATTTTCGTATCTGTTAGGAATAGTTAAATTATACCAATTCAAGTTTGCCATCTTACAACAACCTTAGAATAAATTCTAGGTTTCATCTAATTTCTTATTTTTGCATGATCTTATTTTTTCATATCTGCTATGTCTCAATTCAATACTTAAATACTCACTTGGTATCTTTAAAACTACCAAACTAACTTCATTTCTCCTCAAAATTTAACCATATCCTCCTTCACTCATTTGTGACTTATAAATGAACTCTCTATATTTATTTCCTTTAATTTAGCAATTATGTTATTTTCTTGAGTTTAAAAAGTCATTTTGTGTAACACCCCTTTGGAGGATGTCACACATAAAAGAAAATAAAAGAAAGAGAAATAAAATCTACCCAAGTTGTAAAACATTTGTTAAATAATATTACATATTGTAAGATAATTCCTGATAAACAGAATATTGTTAAATAAAATATGCGGAAAAATAAAATAAACATCACAACATCACACATAATTTACATATGATTTACATTATAAGTGATATAAATAATTTACACCTAAAACTACCAATATTTAGACAAAAATAGTAAATAAAGCAATAAAAGAGTCAATATATACAGACATACGCAGACGCGCCAAAAAAAAAAACATCATGCATATTTAATCCTCCGAAGGATCACTCTCAACATGAAAATGATCATCAGGAGACAAATATCCCGGATGTCTCGACTCTCGGCGGACATGAGACCGCGCAGTCGATACGAGTGTCATCTCACTAGGCTCAGTGGATATCCCACCCCAATGACGCCTAATGGATAAGGGTAACTCTAAGTGTAGAAATACTGTCGTAGTCATGGTCGGTTCTCCATCAAACCGATGACGTAGAGTCACAGTCAGCCGTCCTACATATGTCACAGAATCTCGATCTCCTTGCAGATGCCAAGCCAATGAACCTCCATGAAACTCTAGCTGTACAAACCCCAAAAATCCTGGCACTGCCATCTCCCACAATCAATCTAAAGGATATGGATGATCGGATGGTTCTTGGTCGTCAAACTGATCTTCCTCTTCTTTGTTCCTCTTCTTCCTCGGTGTACGAGAATCTCTAGAGGTTGTTCCTCTTCCTCAAACTCTTTACCATATAAACATGTATATACAGAAAACACATACAATAAAGAGGTAAGACAATCTAAAATCACCACAAACATGGCCAATAAGAAGACGACAAACAACAGATATATAGTTCATGCAATATGAAAAGCTATAACATTAATAAGTAACAGAGTAGTGTAAAGATTCAAAAAGATTTAAATATCCCAACAATATACCATCACAGATAAAATAAAACAAGAAACAAATGATACAATACAACAATAGATAAAACAAATACAAGTAAACAAATAAATCAATATCAATATAATAAACAGATAAGACAAAAGTAAATAGATAAGAAAAAAATAAATAAATAGATAAGACAAAATAAATAAATAGATAAGATAAAATAAATAAATAGATCCCAATAAATATAAGACACACCCTACTCCATGGAGCTAAAAAAACACACAAAGATATCAGAGAGAATGACTCGCAAAAATCTATTAGTACCACGGCTGTCCAACCAACTATTGCGCGGTCACACGTTGCGTCTATAGCCCCACGACACAGAATCCATCATCCAGCGTGGCGTAGTTCACGGTCTCACGTTGTGGCACTACAGGCAAATGTACTACTAGACTTTACAAATCTCGATTAAATATAGTGCGTGTCGAGTCCATTAGTGTGCTATCGGTTTACCACGGCCCAGCGGAGCTACCAACTGTCCACATATGGGATACCGTACACTAACGTCTCCAAGTCCATTAGAACAATGAACCACACTACGTTTATCGCATCGACAACACGATGTGATTCGTCTCGTCAACCAATCCACCAAAAATTTGGCATAAACTCAATACATAATTCCAAAAATATGAAATTACAAAAATGCCCTCAAGATAAAATATGCCCTCAATGGCAGAAAAATAGAAAGCCTGTACGGGTTCACATTTTCCCGACAGCGAAAAATCCTCAAAAGCCTGTACGGGTTCACATTTTCCCGACAGCGAAAAATCCTCAAAAGCCTGTACGGGTTCACATTTTCCCGACAGCACAAAATAAATACAGCAACGGTCAATCGCGTCGAAATTCTATCGCGTTTTCACAATTCCATCGTTTTTACAAACGTTTATAAATCGCGTAAATATATTTTTCTATTTTTAAAATCGCGTAGAATTTTTAATGCGTTTTCTCAATCGCGTAGGATTTTTAAATCATTTTCTTGTCCAAATCCCTTAAAAATCACTGTTTAAATAAACAAAAATAATAATTAGTATGTTTAAACTACGTGTAATATTTTCCATACCGTATACTGTCTTTTGGACATCTTTTCTATCTTATTTGACCGTTTTTACTAAAAATTGACAGTATTTTGTTTAGAAAATTAATAATAATGGTCTCCTAATTTTTTTTCATAAAAACTCTGTTTATTTAAATAAACCGGATAATTTAATCTTTTAAAAACTCCTAACATGCTTCAAAATATAGTATGAGCCATATGTTAGAAATTCTTAAAGATTACTGTATTTCCTTTATAACAATAAAATCATTAATTTTAATTCCTCAAATTAATTCTAATCTATTGATTTCTTAAAAACTCTTTTTAGAAAAAAATTATTGTTAACATATAATGCCTTCTTTATACTTGAAAATAGTTTGGAATTGATTTTAGAAATCAAGAATATCTAGTTTGGCATGTTGACCGAATTTCCTAAATCTTTTGAAATTGATTTCTAAATTATTTCTCATCTTCTAAATATATGTCAAACTTATTGTATTGTCTAAATTCATTTAACCATTGTTTTAGAAAATGGTTTTTGAAATCAACACATTCATTTTAGGCATGTTGGCCGAAAATACTAAGTCTTACCATTTGATTTCTAAATTCATTTTCTTTGATCTAATCAACTTGAAACCTTCTTAATTCTCCTAGGTTAATTAAATTACCTTTTAAGAAAATTAAGAGAACATTTTGGTTCTCCATTTGTTTAGTGGCCGTGAGCCTTGGTGTGGTGTTCTTTGGAACACATGCATTTCCTTGACATGTTATTCACATCCTATACATTATCATGCCATTCTATACTTTATCATGCAATTCTAACACATGCAATATTATCAAAGCTTATAGACATGCAACTTAAAGCTTGTAGACATGCAATTTATTACAAACAACAAATAGGAAAGCTACTAACAAATACACAACCACATCAAATAAGCTACTAACAAGCACACACATGAATCCTTATGGATTCTACAATCACAAAATCAACTCCATCTTCTTACCACCATCCATAGGTGATAAGATTTGTCTTCCTCTTACCTTAAATGAAGACAAAAGGATTTCTTTCACTCCTCCTAGAGATTCGGTTTTCCTCCTCCAAAAACTTAGCAAGCTTAAACAAAAACTACAAGTTACTAACCATTGAAAAAGAACCTAAACCATGGATAAATCATGGCTTAGAACTTTGAAAAAGAATTTAGAAAAGAAAAACAAGAGATTTCACCTCCTTGGTACAAACTTCCAAGTAGGTTTTCAAGCTTCAAATGAAGGAATTTGCAAGAACTCCTAACTAGAGATGTTCTTAGAATTGTGTTTAGGTTTAGAAAACTTGGTTAGAAGAAATTTTAGGTGATTGGATGGTGTAGATATTGTCTTGGCCGAATGGTGAAGAAAGGAAGCAACAATGGTGTTTAGGGTTCTTGGATGAGAGAGAAGAGAGAAAAGCATGAAAGATGAAGTGGAGAATGGTCTTCCAACCCCTCTTGGCCGTAGACATTCAATGCATGCAAGGTGTGCATGGATTTGGCTTCATCCAAGCCCTTGGATGCTTCAAAGGTCAAGATTAAAACTTGGTTAGCAAGCTTGTTTCCTATTGGCTACTCCTAACCTAGTCATCAAGCCTTAGTCACCATGCTTAGTCACTAATAACCTAGTCATCAAGCCTAATCATCATGTTCAAGAATGTTCCTTCACTAATCATGTTTAATTAAGCTACTAAGTTAATTATTTTAGCTAAACGTGGGTCCCGCAAAACATTTCCGGGTCCACTGTCACTAAGTTATACTGACTAATAAAATAATATTATAGTAATACAAAATTATTTTATTGGACAGTTAAATCCTAAAAATTAAAAGATTAATTTTAGGCTCATTCAATTGGGTTTAGTAAGATCCCCCCTCCGAATAATTAAAAACATATTTTCTTGGTCCGAAAAAATATTATTTTCCCGCCCGTAGAAAATCACACAAAAGTCCATATAAAATCACAGACAGTAATATTGGACACTAAATCAAGTAGAAAACAATTAAAAACAACAAAAACAGTACAAACAGCACGTTCGGGACGTAATGGTCATTTTCTTATTTTTTTCCCACAACGTAGCTAATCATCCAAAAAGTTCAAATAAAATTACAGATAGTATTAATTGTCTGTATATCTTCCAGAAAAATTAAAACAGTAGCTCGGAAAAACTTTTATTTTACCGTCTCGAAACAAATTACGTAAAAAGACCAAATAAAATTTGAGCATGTATAAACGTATTTGTATTTCATACAAAAATCGAGAAACAGTAAAATAGGGACACAATGGTCATTCACACGAAAGCTTGAAAAACAGCACACAGTACATTTGGTACATTTTCTAAAAATTAGGGTGTTACATTTTGCACGTTCTGTGTTGCGGTAAAGTGCCTAAATTAACTCGAAATGTCACAAAATTTAGCAAACATGTTAACCAAGTATCAAACTACCTCTGTAACTTTATATAAGTCTAACATGTATAAAAAGAGGATGTTACAATTCTCCCCTGCTTTTTAAAAATTTTGTCTCCAAAATTTAGTTGTCCATACTAATAGTTTAGAGAACCTTAACAATTGCCTTTTTCATTGTATCCATCTTATCCATTCCAATCTTTAATCAAACTTAGATATACATATTCTTTCGTTTCTGACAAGAGTTACCTTGTAAAGAGTTGGGAGATTGAACTTCCTTTTTTACCTTTTTAAAGTATATACCCTTCCTGGAACCTGCAGTTATAACGCCCTTTTTTTTTAAGAAGAGGGACCATCACACCAAAAATACAAACAAAAAACTAAACATAAAATAAGACCCGATTCATTTAAATATAAATAATAGCCTGTTCATTTGTAAACGTATAATAAATTAGCGAATTCTTTTTTTTTTGTAATAAAATGATAAAACATAATTACAACAGAAATTAACAAGATGAGTGAACCATACATTCATACATTATATATATTTCATACGTGTTTAGATACATCAATAGTTATACAAAAGAAATAGAAGCTTTACATGCCCCCAAAATGATTATAGACATACAGCTCACCAAAAAGACAAAACATCAGGCCCCCAAAGCAATTTACAAATAGCCATCAGCGGCTACAAACAGTACTAGCCCCTAAAACTAATGAGAAGGAACCATAGTTGGATCCTCCTCAGGGTCTTCCTCATCAGAGGAAATCCTCATCGGAGCAACCGAATTACGAGCAGGGGCTTGTGCAGAGGATAAGAATGAATCATCTCGTGAAGTGTAATAACGATCACCCTACATATAACATATGGGCAAGTAAAACTCTAAGTATAAGTGTGCATTAAAGGTAAAGACAAGCGAGTCATGACGACCCCACGCCAGAGACACAATCATGTCTCCTTGGTAGATGCAGCGATCCGTATTCATGTTGATGTGCCAGCAGTATGGAGCTCCATGAAACATCAACCTAACACAACCCAAAAAGCCACTTGGACGGGACGCCATCTTCAAACAGATAACTAGTCAAAATCAGGCCAAAAGCCAGTGAATTTGTGTACTTCTCCTTCTTCGCCGGCGTCTTCAAAGAAGCACACAAGTAAACAGAATAGCAGAAATATAGAAAAGAGGTGAGACATTCGGCATTCAATACCCAAATATGGTAGTAAAGAAACAAAACGGTGCAAGACGCCCACATAGCATAACAGGAATAATAATCAGCATCAAGATTCAAATAGTAAACAACTTAACAAATCCAGGCAGTCATAATATCAATAAAAACAACAGTTCTATCATCATATAAATAAATGCTAAATAATATGCTGACTGACTATGCACGTGCACATGGTACCAAAAATCCTACTCCATGGAGTTAGACACAAATATCGGAGAGAATGATCAATGAGACATGCCAGTATCTCGTCATCCTAAAAATCAAGTGCTTTCAAAAAATCAATAATTTGCACAACAAGGCTTTATACATGACATTCTTCACAAGATCGCAATATTGGACAACGTCTCAGTCTGGATTATCGGTGCGTTTGCATTGGTCTATCCCACTGCTCCAGAGGAGCTACCAACTATCCATTGTGAGACACCCGTATCCCGATGCCCCCAAGATTAACAAGTGACCTACACTAGTCTATTCGCACCCACACTAAGGTGTGATTCATCTCCTAGGCATACAACCTTACTTCGACAATGCATGATGACTCAATGCATGTTCATGTATATTTCACAATGATATACTTTTCCAAAACATGCCACAATTTGGCCAAGTTAAACATCAATAGATTCTTGGTCCCATTCATGGACCCATAACAACATATTATCAAGTTCTCAAATGTGACAATACACTTTTAAGGTTTATTATGGAATTTCACTTTAATTTAACATTTCTTATGAAATCTTTCTCTAGAGAAATTCTCTTGCAATTCTCATTCAATCTTTACTTTAATTTTAATCATATTCACTCAGAAAATTGTTTTAAGGTTCTCGAAGCCTCACACACACACTCTTGTTCTTTTCTTAAGTCTAAAATCACTCTAGGTCATCAAATAAATTTATTTCCTTCATTCCTTCCATCTTATGAATCCATGATAAATTGTTAAGTCCCTTAATCATCTAAGCTTTAGTTTGATGTATGAATTTTACCCAATATGGCCATTGAGGTCGTGAACTCACAAAGGGTAAGAATCCAAAATTTTTCATTGCATTAATTAATTCTTTAACACTTAATCACCTAAGTTCCAATTTCTACAAAGATTAAATCTTGAACACCAAAAAATTTGGCCTTTTGCCCGTGAACCTAAAGGGGTAAAGAACCCTAAATTTTTCATATATCAATCCAAGCAATCCAAGATATATTCCATAGCCATTAAGATACATAATAACAATCAATAAATCATATAAGTCAAAATAGCTACAAAATCATGAAGAACAACACAACAAAGAGAGCAATCCCACATGGATTCCTCATCACAACATCACAAACGTTTCCTCACCACCAAGATAGGTTGAAGAGGATTATCTCCCTCTTACCTATAGAAGACAACACAAGAAAGCAAGCTTCTTGATCCCTTTGTTGCAATTTTCATCCTCCACCTTCAAGAGAACCCTAAAGTGAGCAAACTTTTACAATCCTCACTCAAACCATGAAAAGAGAAGTCCTTAGTCACAGAGGTGACCAAGAAAAATGAAAAAGAGAAGAAAAGAAATAAAAAAGCTAAGAACTTTACCTTAGAGCTTTAAGTTAGGGCTTCAATGGTGGAAGATGAAAAACGAAGATTTTGGAGGCGACCACCAAAGAGAAAAGTCTTAGGATGATGAGAGGAAGCAAGAAATGAGACTAGTTTAGCAAGCTAGTGAAAAATCGCCTACCAATGGTGTGGCTGCCATGGAGTAGAGAGGAAGAGGAAGAGGAAGAGAGAAAAGTTTGAGAGAAAAAGAAGAGAGAAGAAAGGTGATAACTTTTTGGTGATTTAAAAATTAGAAGTGAAAAGTGATAAAGTAAAAAGCTCATTTTTGGCTCCAAAAAGGCCTCATTGTCGTGTAGCTTGGGAGGGTGGAGAGAGAAAACAAAGCTTGTAACACCTTCCTTAGGACATCACATTTCCGACTGCCAGCTTATAATCTGAAAATCAGTTCATAAAAGGTTTGAGTTATAAAAGGTGGGTTTCAAAATTTCCTTTTCGCGAAAACATAAACTTACTGATATTTATAAGTAATATTAAAAAATAGATTTAAACTGATTAAAACTCATATAACAGACATCACTTAATATTTAATAATTATTCAAGAAATATAAAAGCTTATAGACTCAATTTTGAGCAGTAGCAAACCCCATGACGGGTCCTACTTAATAGCACAGTAAAACACTAACGATAAATACTCAACATACTTATTTCGTCTTGTATCCATCTTAATGCGTCATATATCTGTTCCTCCTTAAATCTGTACACTAATCAGTCTGGGATGGTCACTCCTCGATGTTGTCACCGAACTCAGAATATTTGCCTCTAGTCACGTCTAAGAAACTCGTTCCATCTACTATATAATTTTTAACAATACAAGCACAACAAAATAAGATAACAAAGAGGTGAGATCACCTACGCCAATACCAACATGGTAGCATAGAGATAACACAAACAACACACCATACAGGTATATCATATCATAATTACAATTATGCCATCATCATAATGTATAAAATAATAATAATTACAATAATGCCATAAACATTATTTATCATCATCATCATCCAACATTCCTCAATTATTATATAACACAGATATAAATATTTAATATTTACAATAATGCCCTCAACATTATTCAAGGATTTAACAGTTCAATTATCATAACCAATACTCAATAATTATGCATATGCACATAGACTCAATGTCTTACTCCATGGAGGTTTTCACAATTTCAAGAAGAATGCTCTGGTTAATTGCCCAGCCTTAGCCCAACAGACAATCTCCAGTCTTTGAAAAGAATCGTGTTCTTGTTAGGTATCGTCAATGCGTTGTAACGGACTGCATCGCCAAGTGGCACATGGTCTTTGCCAATCAACGCCCACTAGTCGACCGTCGCGCCTTGACGCCCCCAAGATCCATCATAGACCTCACTTTTCAATTCTCATTCTCTCTTCAACCACAATGGTCACAATTGCTATTAGCTATTAATTTTCGTTCAATGCACGAATATCTCAATGCAATTTTGTTCAATTTCATCATATGCCTCAATGCACATTTTTCAATTTCATCATATGCCTCACTGCATATCTTTCCAATGCATAATGCATATATAATGTACCAAATGCCAATCACAGGTAAAATTTATCATTTTCTCATACAGTGTCCATACATTGGTTCAACAGTAATCATACTGTATATTCAATAGCGAAAACATATAATCGCATTTTCATAGTCGCGAAACACTTTTGTTGTGTTTTCACAATCGCACAACATTTCTGTTACGTTTTCACAATTTCGCAACATTTCTGTTACGTTCAAATCGCGTAGCGATTTTCCATCATTTCTCAAATCACGTAAAAGTATTTCATCATTTTTCAATCACGTAGTGATATATTAACGTTTTCTCAATTACGAAAAAATATTCCACCATTTATAAATTGCGTAACAATTTTTCAACAATATCCCAAACGCGTAAAAAAATTTAAACGCTTCCCAAATTGCGTAGAAATATTTCAACATTTTTCAAAT
The DNA here is from genome assembly GCA_029884605.1 of Ormosia emarginata. Lineage (NCBI taxonomy): Eukaryota > Viridiplantae > Streptophyta > Magnoliopsida > Fabales > Fabaceae > Ormosia > Ormosia emarginata. The sequence continues at coordinate 2,772,454 of JAQQTP010000063.1, forward strand.
CGCGTGGAAATATTTAAATGTTTTTCAAATTGCATAGCTTAAAAATCACGTTTTTAAGATACGTAAAGCATTTTTCACCATTTTACAATGTCGTAAAATATTTCTCAACCTTCAAAATCTCAACTCAACTTTTCTCAAAATAATATGACTTCTCACATTATTTTCCACATTTTCTTACTCAAGAAAATTCTTTTTGCAATATATTTCATAAAATCACCTTTCCACAATATATTCCATAAAATCACCTTTCCATTGATTTTAAGTCAATGTTTCCATCTTAAAATTCCCTAACGCGCTCCAAACCCAAAGAATGAGTTTTACATTAGTAAATTTTAAATCATCAACGTTTCCTTTATAATTCAAAATAAATTCTCAAATTCAATCCTCTTTATAATAAATTGAGGTTCAAACACTTTCAACCTCTCTTTTCCATTCGCATATGAAAATTCCATTTTTCAAGTGACAAAACACTTTGTTTCCATTTCCAAAATCCTTGTGCAAAATCAATTATATTTCCACTTTGAAAATTACTTTGTTTCATAAAAATCAAGGCATTACAAACCTTCAAAATCGTAGTACTTGGCCATCGAAACCATCAAATATTTTTCTTTCTAAATCAATTAAGTACCATTCTTGTTTTTACACAAACAAAATCATTAAAATTTCCTTCAAAAACTGTGAACACTTGGTCTTTGAAACCAATTCATTTGTTCATTTTCATTTCCACTTTCTTTGCAAATCCTTAAAATCATCAACGTGTTACTCATAATTAGTAAAATACTTAGAATCTCTTGCTCTCAAAATTAGTTTAAGGCCGTGATGCCTATATGGTTCTTTGGAACCAAAAATTATTTTCCTTTCCATTATCACATCATGGCATACATATCAACATATTATATTTCAAGCATACCATAAAATCAATAAAAATCAAACTAAGCATGTAAGCACAATTAAACCATGCAAAGCACATAAACCACATAAACACATAAACACCCACAAATAATTACATGACCATGGATATGAATCCTCACATGGATTCACCATCCATCAAATAAAAAACCATCTCTCACCACCATACTTGGTTGGTGAGATGAATCTCCCTCTTACATCTTGAAGAACCTCAAAAGCTCCTTGCTTTGCTTCTTTTCCAAGTCCTTCACCACCGAAGGTTTCTTAAACACAAAACAAATTATATATTTATTAGCATATCAAGCTTGAACAAGGTGAACCATGGATCAAACATGGCTTAGAACATGAAAATAAGACAAGTAGTGAAGTTTCCTTACACTTCACCTCAAAAACCCTATAACTTTGCTCTTGAAGAAAGTCCTTGAATATGATGGATTTAGAACTTGCTCTAAACTACAAAGTGCCTTAGAATGAGGTATAGATTCAAGAAATAAGGTTGATTGAAATTAAAGAGTGATGGAAGATGGATTTAGGGCGCATGGCCGTGAGCTAGCTTGAAGGAAAAGGAGAGAAAATTTTTGAAGAGCTTAGCTTCTTGAAAATGATCAATAATGATCAATAATGACCAAGACAACTAATAATGGTCTTCAAACTTTGCTTTAGCTTCTAAATCAACACCAAAACCGTCCCCCCTTCTTGCTTCTTCAAAATGTGACCAATCCCACTAGCCACCATTTTAGGCATTCCTAGCCATTGATTAGATCAATGGTTAGGATTAATGTAGATTCTAGGTTTAGCCTTAGATTAGAAGACTTAATCTAAGCCATTGGATCTTTCTCCTTGAAATCCTAGCCATTAGATGTATCTCCAAAATGAAGGGTCAAGATTACTCCTTCAAACTTTCCGTCCAACGATCATAAATGGTCCTAGCCACTTTATAAGACTAAATCTCCACCCTTGATTAAATCAAGATCAAATCTCCACCGTTGATTTTTATAAGACCAAATCTCCACCGTTGATTAAATCAATGGTGGATATCTAAACCACCAATGTTGACTACGCAGTATAATATTTATTTTTATATCTGCTATAACCCTACTAATAATATTTTTACGGTATTTTTATTACTATGTAATTAAATACAGTACAAAACACAGTAAAAGAAAATTTCAAAAATTGTTTCTGGATTCAGGTTTAGTAAGATCCCCCGTCTCCATCTTAACAGTACAAATTTTCCTGGCTACAAATTTTTTTTCACTTTTCGAGACCCACGTGGGCCCACATACAGCCCATGGATAATATTAAAATAATTAGAGAAACATAAAAATTTCATAATCATCCACAAAATCATAAAAATTATAAAACTTACAAAAATCAAATCAGATTACGTAAAATAATTAAGACTTAACAGTAATAATTAAATTACGTAAGATTTTCTCCGGCCTGAAAATTATTATTTTCTTGACACGGAGTAAATCACACAAAACGATCAAATGTATTCATGAAATACTCAAAATAATTTTACAATATACAGAAATCACTAAACAGTAAAATTCTGTTAACTGCCAAAATTACTGTCAAATAATTAGGAAATTTGGGGTGTTACAAAGCTTCTTTAGGAAGTTTTGGAACACTTTTCCAAAAGTCAAATATTGATGTCACTTACATGATGTCATCTTTGTTGATGTCATTAAAGTGCTATCTACAAAAGATGACTAACACTTTACTAAAGCTATTATCTAATGGACAAGGGTTACAGTTAATAAAAATAGTATTTATTGTCCATCGAATAATTTCAAGGTACAACGATTTTATTTATCAGATAAAATCTCAAAAAATAAAACTCCATAAACTGTGTCTGTCCTCGGGTTTAGTAAGATCCCCCGTCGATGTTTCCACAGTCCAAGGTTTTTTGACCTTGAGAAAAATATTTTATTTTCCAGGCCTCGTTTAGTGCACACGCAAAATGAGAAATATATTAAAATAATCTACATTTCCGAAAAAATCCACAAAAATTAAAAAAAAAACATAAATATTATAAAATGACTGTTTATCATGAAACAAATAATTTTTGGGGTGTTACAACTCTCCCCTTCTAAAAAGAAATTTCGTCCTTGAAATTTTCATACCTTAGAATAGTTGCGGATGTTGCTCCTTCATCTTATCTTCTAACTCCCATGTTGCATCTCCAGTTGTGTCATTCCAGATTACTTTTACCATCGAGATTTCCTTCACTCTGAGTTGTTTTACCCTCCTATCCTCCTTACAAGAGATGTCTCATAGATTAAGTTCTCTTTTAATTGTACTGTGTCCGGTGCTATGACGTGGCTCGGGTTAGGGATATATTTTCGCAATTGTGATACATGGAAGACATTGTGAAGGTTGGAAAGAAAAGGTGGTAAGGCTATTTGGTAAGCTACTGGACCTATCCGACGAAGAATTTGGTAAGGTCCAAGGAATTTAGGAGTAAGTTTTCTAGATTTCAGAACTCGGCCGACCCTAGTTGTAGGCGTGACTTTCAAAAATACATGCTTACCTTCCTTAAACTCAAGAGGCTTTCTTCTTTTGTCAGCATAGCTCTTCTGTCAACTCTGAGTTATCTTCATCTTTTCCCAAATCATCTTGACCATTTTCGTTGTTTGTTGTACTAGATCAGGTCTAACCGTGAGATACTCTCTATCTTGATACCAACACAAGGGTGTTATGCACCGTTGTCCATATAAGGCTTCATAGGGTTCCATCCCTATACTCAAATGGAAACTGTTATTATAGGTGAATTCTACCAAAGGTAAAATTTCATCCCAACTTCCAGTTTCTTCTAAGGTGCAAGCTCTGAGCAAATCTTCCAATGATTGGATCATCCTTTTTGTTTGTCCATCCGTTTGAGGATGATAAGCAGAACTCAATGAAGTTTCGTCCCTAATGCTCCTTGTAAACTTTGCCAAAACTTTGATGTGAATATTGGATCTCTATAAAAAATAATGCTCGAAGACACACCATGCAATCTAATAATCTCACCAATATACACTTGGGCTAACTTCTCCATGGAATACCTTATGTTAATCGGTAGGAAGAGTGCTAACTTCGTAAGCCGATCAACAATTACCCATATTGAATCATAACCATTTTTGGTCTTTGGTAATCCAACCATGAAATCCATCGCAATACTATCCCATTTCCACTCGGGAATAGCTAGAGGTTGCAACATTCTAGAAAATCTGTGATGTTCAATCTTCGCTTTCTGACAGACTAATCAAGATGACACATGTTGAGCTACGTCTCTCTTCATTCCAGGCCACCAAAACAACCATTTCAAATCTTGGTACATCTTTCTCATTCCAAGATGTATACTCAACCAACTATTATGAGCTTCACCAATAACTGCCTTTCTGAGCTCCGGATCATTGGGTATGAAGATCCTACCTTTGAACTTCAGTACTCCATCAAGTCCTTCCTTTACTGTCGTCACACCACCATGCTTCATTTGCTCTCTTTCTTCTTGCAGAAATTCATACTTCCTTGTTTCTCTCGGATTTCTTCCAACAAATCATTCAGAATAGTAATCGTGTTTAAACGAATTCTTCCTGGTGCCAATTCAACGAATAGCCATATATCTCTAAACTGCTCTATCAATTCCCTCTCTTTGACCATCATAGCAGACATACTAACCATCTTTCTACTTAAAGCATCTGCCACAATGTTGGTCTTTCTAGGATGATACTGGAGCTAAAAATCATAGTCCTTCAAGAATTCCAACCATCTCCTCTGCCTCATGTTCAGCTCCTTTTGGTCGAACAGGTACTTCAAGCTCTTGTGGTCGCTAAAGATGTTGAATGTCGCCCCATAATGAAAGTGCCTCCATATCTTCAAAGCGAATACCACAGCAGCTAACTCTATGTCATGGATTGGGTAGTTCTTCTCATGCACTCGCAATTGTCTCAGAAGTATAAGCCACCACTTTTCTATTTTGCATAAGCACACACCCTAATCCTTGGTATGAAGCATCGCAGTATACCTCGAAGGGTTCCATTTAAAACAGGCACAATATTTATCCTGGTTCGACCACCAACCACTTGTGGCCTACGTCCAGTCCCCGAAACACAGTTCGAGATTTTTTACTATTCAAGACAAGCTTAAAACAGGTGCTTGCAATCGTTACAATTAAGAGCACTTTTCACACACAGGGAAACTCTACCCTTGTGCTCAAGCCTCAATCAATTAGGGATACCTCACCCTTATACAATCCTGAGGGATACCTCACCCTCAATACAATATATTAGAGAAATAGATGAAGAAGAGAAACTCTCACTCAGAGTAAATAATAACAAATTGAAGAACTAAAGAGCTGTCTCACAGATATCTCAAGGATTCAATATTAAGAGCACAGAGAAAGAGAGAAAATAATGTAAAACTCATTTTTAGCCAAGCAAAAATTGATCAAAATGTTCGGGAATGATCAGAGGTGACCCAAGCCTCTATTTATAGAGCTTCGTATGAGAAAATGGCCATTGGGAGCATTTAAAATGGTATTAAATGGTTTTGATTCTCGTATGAATTCAAAAACTCAAAGTTGATTCCCGTGGGTTATTCGAATACCAGTAGGAGGTGTTCAAATACCTCTGTCAAAACATATTTAAAAAAACTGATCAAGCTGGGGTTATTCGAATACCAATCAAGGGTATTCGAATGCCTCATTTAGAAAGATATATTCTGAAATCATGTTATTCGAATACCATATAGGGGTATTCGAATACCTCTGTTTTGGAAGAAACAGAAGGTATGAATTATGAATCAGGTTATTCGAATACCATAGAGGGGTATTCGAATACCTCAGTTAAAAACAGTTTGAAAAACCTTTCTAAATTGCTTCGAAATGCTATTTTCAATTTTTTAAAACCTTTGATCTTTCAAAAGCAATATTAAAACTTCAGTTTAATTTAAGGAGCAGATTATTTTAGATCTTTTAAGATTAACCATTGAGATATCTAATTGGCAGCTCCATACATGATAGATCCTAAGTCCTAAAGCTGCTCTTGAAGATCTTGGACTTGGTCTTCTTATCATCTTCATGTTTGTTATCATCAAAATACATCTTCATTGTTGCATAGTAATCACATTCTCCCCTTTTTTTATGATGACAAACTATCATTGAGAAAAGCATCAGTACAGAAATAATTGGAATTCACAAGGTAAGAGACTTACACTCCTCTTTGTCAGAAAGAGGTATTAATATCAGAAATGTGCGCAGCTCCCCCTCAATTTTGGAATCCAATATTGGTTATTATTTTACCTGTCTTTTCTCAAAATATACTGGTTATATTATACTCCCCCTTTGGCATAATCAAAAAGATAATCAGATATAGAATACATAAGAAGAAGGCATAAAGAAGCAGATACATTAATAAAGAAGCATACATAAAGAAGCATCATAAAAATTGATTTCATTAATAAGTTTGGCAAACATACATATACATCAGAAAGAAAATGCAATGCAGCCAAAACAAGCAAAACAAATACAAAGCCTAGAAATAGGCATCTGGCGGAGGAGGAGGAGGGGAATCAGAACCCCTTGAAGATAGCAAGGCACGCAAGGCAGCTTGCTCACGCTCAACACCGTCAAGCCTGTCAAACAGGACAGAGAAGGTGTGCTCCAAATAAGCTCGGTTATCCTCCATATAAGCACGGTTGGCCTGTAAGGTGGCCATGACGTGATCCAAGGTAACTAAACCAGCAGTAGGAGTATGGGCAGCAGCAGGGGCTATTGGGGCAGCAGCAGCAGAGGCAGCAGGATCAGCTAGGTCGTCCTCATCATCGTCAACTTCAACAGGGAATACCCAGCCTTCATCAGTCTTTATCATCTTTATTCTGTTCAGCGTATAGGAACCAAACACATTATGATGAGTCAGCTGAGTTTTGCGCTCGGTCTCCACAATCTGAGGATACTTGCCTAGGAAGGCAGTGATGATCACACCGTAAGGTAAATCTGATCAATCTTTTCCTTTAGCTCGCATCATGTGCTTCATGATGAAGACGGGCCAGTTTATCTGGTATCCTTTCTTCAGGATCCACAGCATAAACACATCATCTTCACTCAGGCAGGCGTAGTTCCCACCTCTAGGAGCTAGGATATGGGCATAAGCATAATGTAAGAGCTTGTCCTGGCTCTTCATCATGCCCCCTTTGACTCCCTTTTGAGTCGGAGGTAATGCCAACCCAGGTCTAAGCACATCTTCAATGGCTCGAATTTTGTCGAACCCCTGGACAAGCTCTTCACTGTCTTCGTTGTTATGGCCAGCAGATTCTAATTCAAAGAAGTGAACCCAGTCCTGAGGAGTGATCACAATGTGCTGATCGCTAACATCAGAATGGAGTTCCAGACCCTCAATCCTTAGGTTGCAGTAGAACATCTTTACAAGATCAGGATAGAGGACCGCCTTATAAGAGCAAAAATGAAGCACGCCCTGGAGGTTCAGCTGGTGTAGGAAATCAAATCCTCCTCCTTTTTCGAAGAACTCTAAGTCAAGATACTTGGGCTGCACAAGGTTACGTTCTCTGAAGTGAGTGATGAAGCGTCCAAGGGTCTCTTGGTTGGAGGAGAGCCTTCGCAAATCCAACGGGTTGTTGCATGGCGCTGTTTTTGTGCGAGCACGCTTGGAGGAGGATGCCATGGATGGTGGTTTGAGGGTGAGAGGAAAGGGTTGAAGAGAATGGGGAAGATGCAATGGTTGGGTGGTATTTGAATGGGGTATACGAAGGAGAGAAAGAGAGTGAGGAGGCCAAGAGATTTGAGAAAGAAGAAATGAGTGAGGGAAACGGGTTTACGAAGGAGGGGTCATATAAATCTGACCCAAGGTATTCGAATACCTCAATTGGTATTCGAATACAGCCGTTAGGAGACGCAAAAGACTGGGCCATCTGATAAAGGGTATTCGAATACCTATGCAGGTATTTGAATAGACTTACCAAAATGACTTGGCCTCATTCTTGCAGGTATTCGAATACTTCTTAGGGTATTCGAATGCCCAGAGACAGGATTAAGTCATTGATAGTATATAGCCTCTGTAACACCCTCCCTAGGGTATCACATGTCTGACTTCCGACTCATAATCTGAAAATGTTTTCATAAAAGGTTTGAGTTAAAAACGTGGGTTTAAAAAAAAAAAATTCTTTCTTGCTGAAATATAAACTTACTGTAATCCATAAGTATTAATTGAAAATATATTTAAACTAATTCATATACAACATTGACACCAATTAATATTTCACAATTTAAAGAGAAATATAAAATTAATGTACTCTTTTTTTTAATAAAGTAGAGACCCCATGACGGGTCCTACTTAATAGCACTGCAGACAACACTAACGTTAAAACTTAACATACTCATTCCTTATCTTGTATCCACTTTGTTGCATCATAACTCTACTCCTTGTCTACTCATAACACCTTCGAACTTGAGATGTACCACTCTTCAATGTTTTCATCAATCTCTGAGTGTCCATCGCCCGTTATGTCTAAGACAACTCATTCTTTCTACTGTTTAATTTTAACAATACAGACACAGCAAGACAACATAACAAAGAGGTGAGATCACCTACACCAATACCAACATGGCAAAGACAGAGATAACACAAGCAAAGAATATTTTACAGGATATCATATCAAACTTCCAATAATATATTCAATATTAATCAACTATCATTATCAAATCATTTATCAATTCAATTATTATAAACAACAATTACGATAATGTCCTAATTATCATCATCATCATCCAAGTATTCAAAACAATTGTCATAGCCAATATTCCTCAATTAATATATCACACGATATAAATGTTCGATTATGCATGTACACAAGACTCGATTTCCTACTCCATGGAGCTAAAACTCAGGTCGGAGAAATGATCGAAAAGACCACGGTACCACATGCCTCAGACCACGTGCTATAATCCTCATTTTGATTTTGCACATCTAGCATATACACGAGCTTTATCGATCTTGATTAAGAATAGTGTCTCGGCCCGGATCATCGGTGTGTTGCATCGGCCTAACCTACGGGAAGAAGCGCGACCAACCACCCATGTAGGCAACCCGCACCCCGATGCCCCCAAGGTCAACAAGTGACCTACACTACGCATATCGCACCCACTCAAGAGGTGTGTTTCTCCTAGGCAATCAGCCATATCCAAATCCTCATCGGACCATTCCAATGCATGTATAATGCACCAAATCCAATCAAATATGTCATTTTCTCACAAACAAGTTGTATGGACACCTGGTTCAACAAGAATCATATCTTGTACTTTCAATGCCGAAAATCATGTTATCACGCTTTCATAGTTGTAAAACACTTTTACCGTATTTTCACAATCGCGTAACATTTTCGTATGTTTTCACAATCCAAAAACTTTTCTCGTTATGTTTTCACAATACCATAACACTTCTTTTATATTTTCACAATACCGTAACATTTTTGTTACGTTTTTAAAATTCCAAAATGTTTTTATTACGTTTTTACAATCAGTAACACTATCAAGTTACGTTTACAAAATTTCGTAACATTTCACATTACGTTTTCAAAATGTTGTAACTCTTCTGTTGCACTTTTAAACCACGTACTAATTTTTAACGTTTTTCTCAATCGCGTAAAAACATACGTTTCTCAAATCGCATAGTATTTTTCCACTGTTTCAAAATCGCGTAACTTAAAAATCATTCTTTTACGCCACGTAAATCATTTTCTATCATTCTCAAAATATTTAAAATACTTTCTAAATCTCATAACAATGTTCTATCATTTTCACAATCACGTAAAAATATTCTATCACTATTCAAATCACGTAGTGATTTTTCAACAATATTTCAATACAGTAAAATATTTAAACGCTTTTCAAATCGTAGAAATATTTAAACATTTTTCAAATCGCGTAGAAATATTTTATCTTGTATTTCAAATTGTTTTTAAGATACGTAAAATATTTTTCAACATTTTTCAATCACAGTAAAATATTCCTCAATATTCCAAACATTATTTTGGACTTAAATAAATCAATATCATTTTTAACACATTGTTCAAAATTGCGTGAAAGCTTAAAAATCACGTTTTTAAGATACGTAAAACATTTTTCATCACAATTTCATTACGTAAAATACTTCTTAACCTTCAAAAATTCCTCTTCAACTTTTTTCAAAATAATATAACTTTATATTTCATTTAATATATTTTCTTACTCAAGAAAATATTTTTCCACAGATCTTTACTCAAGAAATTTTTTTCAAAATATACTTCACGTAAATCACTTTTCCATTGATGTAAATCAACGTTTCAAAACTTAACATTTTTCTAACGTATTTCAAAACTTGAAAATAAGTTATACGTTAAGTAAATTCAAAATACCATTATATTCTTCATTTTCCCAAATCATTTCCAAACTCAACCTTCTTCAAAATAAATTGAAGTTGAAAACATTTTCGTTTACAAAAACTTGATTTTTCTCAAGTGATAAATGCTTCTGATTCCCTTTCCAAAATCCTTGTATTAAATCCGATTCACGTTTCCACTTTGAAATTCACTTTGTTCATAAAAATCAAGGCATTACAAGCCTTCAAAAACGTGGACATGACTATTGAAATCATCAAAACATTTTTTTTCTTCTAAATCAATATGGTTTTACACAAACAAAACCATTAATGCCATCAAATACTTTTCCTTTTAAATTGATATGGTTTTACACAAACAAAATCATTAAAATTTTGTTTTTCAAAACCGAAATATCAATGGTTATAAAACCAAACTCATTTGTTCAAATTCATTTTTACTTTCTTTACAAATTCTTTTTCACTTTGCAAATCCTTAAAATCAACGTTTGCTCGCTTTCATTCAAAACTCATGTTTAGAAAAACACTTAAGATCTTTTACACAAAATAAATCAATAAAAATTCTTCCAAAAATCATATTCTTGTTCTCTTGAAAAACAAATCCTTTGTTTATTTTCCATACTCTTCAAATCATCCATTTTCATCTTTCATGAAAATATTAATTTGTGAACTCCTATTTTGAGGTGTCTTGTTCAAATCTACCATGTTCTAAGTACTCAAAAATCAATTCTTTCGTTCTTGAAAATTTTCAACATGAACCCTAATCAAGGGCATCAAAACCGTAGCTCTTCCTTGGCTATTGGAGCCAAAAATCAATTTCCTTTCCACCATCAAGTCATGGCATATACATATATATTTCATCATAAATAACATAAGCATACCATTAAAGCCATAAAAGCATGTATATAAGATATCAAGCATATCATCAAAGCTATAAAATCATGCAAAGCATATCAAGCATAGAAAATTAATCAAAGCTCATAAACACCCACAAATTAATTACATGGATATGAATCCTCACATGGATTTCACATCCATCAAATAAAATACCATCTCTCACCACCATGCTTGGTTGGTGAGATGGATCTCCCTCTTACCTCTTGAAGATCCTCAAAAACTTCTTGTTTTGCTTCTTTTTCCAAGTCCTTCATCACCAAGAGCTTCTCAAATACAAAACAAAATACATAGAAATTAGTATACTAAGCTTGATTAAGAGGAACCATGGATCAAACATGGCTTAGATCATGAAAAAGAGAGAAGAAAATGAAGTTTCCTTATACTTCACCTCAAAAACCCAATAACTTTGATCTTGAAGAGTCCATGAAGATGAATGATTTAGAGAAAATCTTCAACATGAAAGTTGCTTAGAACATCATGTAGATTCAAGATCTATGGTTGGATGAAATTAAAAGAGATTGGATGGTGATTTTAGGGTAGATAACCGAATGGTTTCTCTTGAAGCACAAAGATGAAATTTTTGATTTTTGATAGAGACTTGAAGCTTGGATTTGAAGCTCAAGATGAATGATTTTGGAAAAACTCATAACTAGAGATGTTCTTAGAATGGTGTTTAGGTTTAGAAAATCAAGTTGGATGAAATTTTTGAGTGATGAAAGGTGCTCTTGGAGGGCTTGGCCAAAATCTAGAGAAGAAAAGAGATGGAGAGAAAATTTTCTAAGTTTCCTTTGAAAATGAATCAATGAAGACCAAGGAAGACAATAATGACTAAAGCATGCAATTATGGTCTTCCAAACTCCTTCATGCAGCACCAAATTCGTAGTCCCCCCCTTCTTGCATTCTTCTTGAGTGCAAAAAAATCAAAAGTAAGTTATTATGATGTCTAACTTGACCAAGACGCCGACATAAAGCTTGGTGCATTCAATAAAGTTGTCTTCATTATTTGCCACCATTTGAAGCATTTCTAGCCATTGATTAATTCAATGGTTAGGATTTAGGTAGATTTAGATAGGTTAGAAGACTTAATCAGTGCCATGGATTTTTCTCCTTTAAATTCTAACCATTAGATGTCTCCAAAATTAATGGTTAAGATTGCTTCTTCAAACTTTAAATCCAAGGGTCCTAATTAGTCTTTTACATTTTAGAAGACCAAATCTCTACCCTTGATTAATTCTTCATCCAATGGTCATAAATGGTTTTTGTTACTTTTTAAGATTAAATCTCCACCCTTGATTTAATCTAAATCCAATGGTTATAAATGGTCTTTGTCATTTTTCAAGACCAATTCTACACCTTTGATTACATCTATGGTTGATATCAAAGCCTTCCTAACTAAGCTTATTCTCACACCATTGATTAAATCAATGGTTATTATCCAAGCGCTTTATTAAGTTTGTTTTTAACCTTTGATTAAACCAATGGTTAATATTCAAACTAAGTATTCTCATCCAAGGGTATAGATCAAGTCAAGCTCTCTTTGTTACTACTAAAGATAATATTTATTCTCAGTATCCTACAAATAATATTTTTACTATATTTTTATCATCCGATAATTAAATACAAGACAAAACACAAGACAATAAAATTTTTAAAAGCTGTTTCGGATTCAGGGTTTAGTAAGATCCCCTGTCTCGTTAAACAAGACAAATTTTTCTATGCTATAGAAAAATTTTTGCTTTTATGGGACCCACTGGCCCACGTGATACACTGGCCTACATACTTTCACTGGGCCCACAGACAGGAAAAATTTCAAAATCATCCATAAAATCACAAAAATTATAAAATACACAAATATCAAATCGACACGTAAATTAATTACCTAACGGTAAAAATTAAATTACGTAAAGTTTTCCCTAGAAAATTTTTATTTTCCCGACACGGAGTAAATCACTCAAAACGATCAAATATAACGGAATAAACAAAATAATTTTACAAAGGTATTGTGAGAAATTACTAAAGGTGAAATTTCATTAATCACAAAATTACTTGTTTAAGAGATACGGAAATTTCAAAAGATATAGTTATTCGAATAACCATTGAGGTATTCGAATACACCTGCTTATAAACCATGAAAACATACGAACAGATGATGGTATTCGAATACTAGATGAAGGTATTCGAATAACTTAGGCAGAAGAATGCATAAATTAAGTCCATAATGCATTTTTGAATGATAAAAACTTAAACAATTAAATTAGTACCTGCAAAATAGAATTGAGGATATCTCCGACGCTCAAGTCAGTAACAATTTAAGATTAATAAATCAATAAATAAGCAGCAAAGGTAAGAATTTAAAAGCACGATTGATCCAAAATGCCAAGTTCTCTTCTTAAATGAAAGAAAGAATCTTTAGGTAAAGGTTTTGTGAAAATATCAGCAAGTTGATTATTGGTTTCAACAAATTCTAACACACAGTCACCTTTTTGAACATGATCTCTTATGAAATGGTGCCTTATCTCAATGTGCTTAGTTCTAGAGTGCATAATGGGATTCTTTGTCAGATTGATTGTACTAGTATTATCACATCTTATAGGGATGTGATCTAGCTGAAGACCAAAGTCTAGAAGTTGTTGCTTCATCTATAGAATTTGAGCACAACAACTTCCGGCTGCAATATATTCAGCCTCAGCAGTGGATAACGCCACACTATTTTGTTTCTTGCTATGCCAAGAAACTAAGGAATTGCCAAGCAAGTGACATGTTTCACTAGTGCTTTTCCGATCTAATTTGCATCCAGCAAAATCAGAGTCAGAATAACCAATAAGACTACAAGTGGCACCTTTGGGGTACCACAAGCCCACTTGTGTAGTGCCACCTAAATATTTCATAATTTGTTTTATAGCACTTAAATGCGACTCTTTAGGATTAGCTTGATATCTAGCACACATGCATATGCTAAACATTATATCAGGCCTACTAGCAGTGAGATAGAGAAGAGATCCAATCATACCTCGATATTTAGTGATTTCTACAGAATTACCTGCTTCGTCTTTATCCAAGTAACATGAGGGTACTCATTGGTGTAGCTATATGCTTTGAGTTGTCCATTCCAAACCTCTTGAGAAGTTCTTTGCAATACTTTGTTTGGCTAATGAACGTTCCACTCCTTGTTTGTTTGATTTGAAGTCCAAGGAAGAAATTGAGTTCTCCTATCATGGACATCTCGAATTCGCTTTGCATGATTTTAGCAAATTCTTTGCACAAATTTTCGTTAGTAGCATCGAATATAATATCGTCTACATATACTTGTACAAGAAGTATGTCATGGTTTTTATTTTTAATAAAAAGAGTCGTGTCAACTTTACCTCTTGTAAAACCGTGTTCTAAAAGGAACTTACTTAACCTTTCATACCAAGCTCATGGAGCTTGTTTTAAGCCATACAAAGCCTTTTTCAATTTAAAAACATGGTTAGGTAGATCATAATTTTCAAAACCTAGAGGTTGGTCAACATATACTTCCTCTTGAATAAAGCCATTTAAAAAGGCACTTTTAACATCCATTTGATATAATTTAAAATCCATGATGCAAGCAAAAGCAAGTAACATTCTAATAGCTTCTAATCTAGCTATAGGTGCATAAGTTTCTTCATAGTCTATACCTTCCTCTTGATTATAACCTTTTGCTACAAGTCTAGCTTTATTTCTTGTTATTATGCCAGCTTCATCAAGCTTGTTTCTAAACACCCATTTAGTGCCAATTATAGGATGATTATTAGGCCTAGGAACTAGTTCCCAAACTTGGTTTCGTTCAAATTGATTTAATTCTTCTTGCATAACTAGAAACCAATGTTCATCATTAAAGGCTTCATTGATGTCTTTAGGTTCGATTTGAGAAACAAAAGCCAAGTGGTTACATGCATTTCTAATAGAGTTTCGAGTACTTACACCTTTGGATACATCACCTATTACTTGATCAAGCGGATGATATTTTGAGGTACGCCATTCTTTGGGAAGTTCCAAAGCTTGTGAATCCTCTTGTCTTTGTTTATCTTCTTGCTTCTTGATTTCTTTTTCCTTGCTATCCAAATGTGTTTCTGCTAAGACTTCTGCAACATCATCAATAACAAGATCCTTTCTCGATCCATTTGGGTCAGTTTCATCAAATGCAACATGTATAGATTCTTCAATAGTCATAGTTCTTTTATTATATATGCAAAAAGCCTTACTATGATTTGAATAACCAAGAAATATACCTTCATCAGACTTAGCATCAAACTTGCCTAAGTTATCTTTTCCATTATTTAAAACAAAACATTTGCATCCAAAAACATAAAAATGTGCGACATTTGGCTTTCTTCCCTTGTATAACTCATATGGGGTTTTCTTTAAAATAGGCCTTATAAGGGCCCTGTTCATAACATAACAAGTTGTACTTACAGCATCCGCCCAAAAATACTTAGGAAGAGCAACCTCATTAAGCATAGTTCTCGCCATTTCTTCTAAAGAACGATTTTTTCTTTCTACAACTCCATTTTGTTGCGGAGTTCTAGGGGCAGAGAAATTATGATTAATGCCATGTTCATCATAATAATTTTCAAAAACATTATTTTCA
The DNA here is from genome assembly GCA_029884605.1 of Ormosia emarginata. Classification (NCBI taxonomy): domain Eukaryota; kingdom Viridiplantae; phylum Streptophyta; class Magnoliopsida; order Fabales; family Fabaceae; genus Ormosia; species Ormosia emarginata. The sequence goes on from JAQQTP010000063.1 coordinate 2,788,249, forward strand.
AATTCGCCACCATGATCACTTCTTATAGAAGAAATTTGAAAACCTTTTTTGTTTTGAATAACTTTGGCAAGTCTTTTAAATGCTAGAAATGCATCATTTTTATTTGCAAGAAATAAAGTCCATGTAAACCTAGAAAAATCATCCACAATCACTAAGGCATAGTAATTCCCACCAAAGCTCATAGTTCTAGAGGGTCCAAATAAATCCATGTGCAAAAGTTGTAAAGGTCTAGTAGTTGAAACTATACTTTTTGCTTTAAAAGAGACCCTTTATTTGTTTACCCTTTTGACATGCATCACATAATTTATCTTTAACAAAATTAAGCTTTGGTAGTCCAATTACTAGCTCTTTAGAGACCAACTTCCTTAAGTGATCCATGTGAATGTGTGCAATTCTCCTATGCCATAACCATGAATCATCATTCTTACTTAAAAGGCATTTCGCATCATTTGAAGATATATCATCAAGACTAATCATATAAATGTTATTTATTCTATGACCAATGAATTTAACATGCTTATCATTTTTATCTTCAATTATGCAGCAATTTGAATCAAAAATTACTTTATTTCCTTTGTCACATAATTGGCTAATACTAAGAAGGTTATGTTTCAAGCCTTCAACAATCAACACATTTTCAATAGAGGAGTTGGGGTTCTTACCAACTTTGCCGATTCCAAGAATTTTTCCCTTGTTGTTATCTCCATAAGTAACGTGTCCATAACTCTTGGGAATAAACATGGTGAATTTTAAGTCGTCTCCAGTCATGTGCTTGGAATAGCCGCTGTCGAGATACCAATTTGAGCTCCTGGCTTTCAAGCACACCTACAACACAATTTTAATTTTTAACCTTTGGTACCTAAATTTTCTTGGGTCCTTGAGTGTCAATTTTGGGCAATGTACCCTTTGGAACCCAAACCATTTTTGTCCCAATTTTTGTGTTAACATTCTTTCTTGCATTGCATGTTGAAGCACTGTGACCCTTATTTCCACAATAAAAACATTTAATAAATGGACTACTGGAAGTGCTTGAATAAACAAAGAAATTTTTATAAAATTTATGCTGATTTTTCGGATTATAACCAATTCTAGCTTTTTCAAAAACAACCCTTTGTTTTCCTAATATGATATTTAAATTGTCTCTTCCGAGAGTAAATTTGGCAAGAGTGTTCTTTAAATCTTCAATTTCTTTTTCAAGTATATGACATGAAGAACAAGACGAAGAAGTAGAAGCATGTGAGGGATGAGATGAGCATGCATCAATAATTCCCAAAGTTTCATTTTCAATTTTTAATTCTTCAATCTCTTTATTTAAAATAAGAATTTGATTTTCTAGAGAAGAGATTTTTTTCTTAGAAGAAGAAATTTGTTTTGTGAGTTTTAAAGATTCGTCAAGCATCTTGTAACTCATCATAAGAAGGCATTAAAGTAGTATTAGAACTTACCTCATTTTCGCTTTCTTCTTCTTCTCCTTTGGCCATGAGACAAAGTTGAGCTTCTTCGCTATCTGAGCTGTCAATTGAATCCATGTCATTTTCATCCCATGCTATATAGGTTTTTCTTCCTTTTCTTTCCTTAAAGGGCTTCTTTTCAAGTCTCTCTTTCTTCTTTTGGTAAACTGGGCATTCCATTTTCATGTGACCAGGCTTGCCACAATCATAGCAAGTAGGAGTTGATGAAGCTCCTTCGCCTTTGTAATAAGTCTTCTTCGGAGGGAAAGGAGGTCTTCTTTGCATTCCCTTTTTCCTAAGAAATTTACCAAATTTTTTAACTAACAGACTAAGATTTTCTTCGTTTACCTCAATGTTTTTTGAGCTTTCTTCATCTTCTTCATCTTCTTCATCATCATTGTCAATTGTGGAGGAAGTGGCTTTGAGCGCTATCCCCTTTTTCTTTTTATCGTTTTCTTCGCTTTGACTTAATCTGCTCAGTTCTAGTTCATGCTCATGAAGCTTTCCAAAGAGGGTAGCCAAAGACATTGCTGACAAGTCCCTCGATTCTGATATGGCTATTACTTTGGGTTGCCAAATCTTGCTAAGACATCTCAACACTTTGTTAATCAAATCTTCGTTAGTAAAATTCTTTCCTAATGATGCAAGATGATTAACAATGTGGGTGAATCTCTTTTGCATTTCTTGAATGCTTTCTCCTTGGTTCATTCTAAACAATTCATATTCGCGAGTTAGAGAATTGATTCTCGACCTCTTAACTTCACTAGTACCCTTATGGGTAACTTATAAAGTGTCTCATATTTCTTTAGCAGTTTTGCAATTTGAAATTCTAAAAAACTCATTATACCCCAAAGCAGTGGTAATGATGTTTTTGGCTTTTAAATTATATTGAACTTTTCTTTTATCCTTATCAGACCAATCACTTCTAGGTGTCTCGGTTTTTACACCATCGACAATGCGTGTAGGTACAAATGCGCCGTTTTCGACAGCATCCCACACATCTAGATCAATAGCTTCGATGAAGATTTTCATTCTTTCCTTCCAATATGCGTAACCATCCCCATTGAAAAAGGGTGGTCGGTTTATGGAAGATCCCTCTGAAAAACCATTTGAGGAAGCCATATTCTCTTGAAGCGGCTAAGCTCTTTATACAAGAGTCTAGCTCTGATACCACTTGTTACCAAGTGGCTTCCAGTACTCAAGAGGGGGTGAATTAAGTAACAAAAACTTTCGCAAAAGCCTCAAACAAATAAACTTTGCTGAATTTAAATATTAAAGGATGTGAAAGAGATAAGAAAAGGAAGAACAATTAATAATTAAATTGCAGGAAATAGTAAATAAAGTGCATAAAGAAAAGAGAATAAGGAAAGAAAAATAGGCACAATATTTATCCTAGTTCGACCACCAACCACTTGTGGCCTACGTCCAGTCCCCGAAACACAGTTCGAGATTTTTTACTATTCAAGACAAGCTTAAAACAGGTGCTTGCAACCGTTACAATTAAGAGCACTTTTTAGACATAGGGAAACTCTACCCTTGTGCTCAAGCCTCAATCAATCAGGGATACCTCACCCTTATACAATCCTGAGGGATACCTCACCCTCAATACAATATATTAGAGAAATAGATGAAGAAGAGAAACTCTCACTCAGAGTAAATAATTACAAATTGAAGCACTAAAGAGCTGTCTCACAGATATCTCAAGGATTCAATATTAAGAGCACAGAGAAAGAGAGAAAATAATGTAAAACTCATTTTCAGCCAAGCAAAAATTGATCAAAATGTTCGGGAATGATCAGAGGTGACCCAAGCCTCTATTTATAGAGCTTCGTATGAGAAAATGGCCGTTGGGAGCATTTAAAATGGTATTAAATGGTTTTGATTCTCGTATGAATTCAAAACTCAAAGCTGATTCTCGTGGGTTATTCAAATACCAGCAGGAGGTATTCGAATACCTCTGTCAAAACATATTTAAAAAAACTGATTAAGCTGGGGTTATTCGAATACCAATCAAGGGTATTCGAATGCCTCATTTAGAAAGATATATTCTGAAATCATGGTATTCGAATACCATATAGGGGTATTCGAATACCTCTGTTTTGGAAGAAACAGAAGGTATGAATTATGAATCAGGTTATTCGAATACCATAGAGGGGTATTCGAATACCTCAGTTAAAAACAGTTTGAAAAACCTTTCTAAATTGCTTCGAAATGCTATTTTCAATTTTTTAAAATCTTTGATCTTTCAAAAGCAATATTAAAACTTCAGTTTAATTTAAGGAGCAGATTATTTTAGATCTTTTAAGATTAACCATTGAGATATCTAATTGACAGCTCCATACATGATAGATCCTAAGTCCTAAAGCTGCTCTTGAAGATCTTGGACTTGGTCTTCTTATCATCTTCATGTTTGTTATCATCAAAATACATCTTCATTGTTGCATAGTAATCACAGATGAGTTTTAGATGATTGGTCGTCATTGAGCTTAATTGTAAAAACTTCATTAATTTTCGGATTTTAACTCATTTTGACATTTCTGTCTTGTACAGGCCATAACATGGGCTACAAATATCGTATTTGGATGATCTTGGAGTCCCCTGAAAGCTGAGGCGAAGATCTACAATCTTATGTCTAATGCAATTTTTCTAATTCAGCTGGATTTAAGGTGAAATTGGGCCTCAAAGTTAGGACACTATTGCTATCACAAAGCTTGGACCTTCCCTCACTAATTTGGGCCTAACTCTATCAATTTAAGCCCAAATAAGGCAAATGATATGTCTCTGAAAAGCTTATTTAGAGGGCTACAGTTAGGGCCAGGGGTAGATTAGGAATTACATAAGAATTTTCAGTTAAAAATAGGGTAAGGCAGATTTCGAATTTACCTTTTGATTTGTTGTTGTTCAGTTTTAATAGATTTGAGCAGAAACCTTTTCTCTCTTTTCATCTTCTCTATTTTCGTTTTTCCCTCTTCTCTGCATTTTCGTAATGGCCATGGAAGGCTAAAGCTCCAATCAATCCAAGGAATTCAATGATTGTGGTTAGAGTTTTGAGTTCTCTTGTTCAATTGTAAATTCTGTTTGTGTTCTTCCCTTTTCTCCTTCTTCAATTGATTTCTGATTATGAATTCGAAATTGAAGTTAGAATTAGGGTTGATTAATCTGAATCTAATGGAGAATAGATCATCGATTGATAATCTATGTTAATCCGAATTTGTTCCTAATTCAATCTTAATCAAGAATTGCGATTGTGATTCTGTTTTAGTTGATGAAATTCTAGGTGATTATCTAGTTGAATTCGAATTAACAGAGGTGTAAGCAACAGAATTCCATTCTCTTTGAACAATGATTAATTCTACCACTTAAATTGAAGACCTTGGATTGATGTTTCCTTAATTGAATTTTCTTAAACTTTGAATTCATTTTCTGTTATTATAATGAACAAAACTCCTTACTTATTGATAACTTCTAGCATGCTTGAGAAATCTGAATTGGTCCTTGGGAGATGACCTAGGTTATACATTATGCTATATTCCTTTGTAAATCCTAGTCTATTTTGAGGCGAGTGCGACATCGCCGATCAGTAAACCTAACATAACCCAAAAAGCCACGCAGACGGGATGCCATCTTCAAATAGATAACTAGTCAAAATCAGGCCAAAAGCCAGTGAATTCGTGTACTTCTCCTTCTTTACCGACGTCTTCAAAGAAGCACATAAATAAACAGAATAGTAGAAACACAGAAAAGAGGTGAGACATCTGGCATTCAATACCCAAATATGGCAGTAAAGAAACAGAGCGACGCAAGACGCCCACATAGCATAGCAGGAATAATAATAAGCATCAAGATTCAAATAGTAAACAACTTAACAAATCCAGGCAGTCATAATATCAATAAAAACAACAGTTCTATCATCATATAAATAAATGCTAAATAATATGTTGACTGACTATGCATATGCACATAGTACTAAAAATCCTACTCCATGGAGCTAGACACAAACATTGGAGAGAATGATCAAGGAGACATGCCAGTATCTCGTCAGCCTAAAATTCAAGTGCTTTCAGAAAATCAATAATTTGTGCAACATGGCTTTATACACGACATTCTTCACAAGATTGCGATATAGAACAGTGTCTCAGTCTGGATTGTCGGTTCATTTGCATTGGTCTATCCCACAGCCCCAGAGGAGGTACCAACTATCCGTTGTGAGACACCCGCACCCCGATGCCCCCAAGGTCAACAAGTGACTTACACTAGTCTATTCGCACTCGCACTAAGGTGTGATTCAATCTCCTAGGCATCCAGCCTTACTTCGACAATGCATGATGACTCAATGTATGTTCATGTATATTTCACAATGATATACTTTTCCATAACATGCAACAATTTGGCCAAGTTAAACATCAACAGATTCTTGGTCCCACTCATGGACCCATAACAACACATTATCAAGTTCTCAAATGTGACAATACACTTTTAAGGTTTATTATGAAATTTCACTTTAATTTAACATTTCTTATGAAATCTTTCTCTAGAGGAATTCTCTTGCAATTATCATTCAATCTTTACTTTAACTTTAATCATATTCACTTAGAAAATTGTTCTAAGGTTCTCGAAGCCTCACACACACACTCTTGTTCTTTTCTTAAGTCTAAAATCACTCTAGGTCATCAAATAAATTTATTTCCTTCACTCCTTCCATCTTATGAATCAATGATAAATTGTTAAGTCACCTAATCATCTAAGCTTTAGTTTGATGTATGAGTTTTAGCCAATATGGCCCTTGAGGCCATGACCTCCCAAGGGGTAAGAATCCAAAATTTTCCATTGCATTAATTAATTCTTTAATACTTAATCACCTAAGTTCCAATTTCTACACAGATTAAATCTTGAACACCCAAAAAGTTGGCCTCTTGGCCGTGAACCCAAAGGGGTAAAAAACCTTAAATTTTCCATATATCAATCCAAGCAATCCAAGATATATTCCATAGCCATCAAGATACACAATGACAATCAATAAATCTTACAAGTCAAAATAACTACAAAATCAGGAAGAACAACACAACAAAGAGAGCAATCCCACATGGATTCCTCATCACAACATCATAAATGTTTCCTCACCACCAAGATAGGTTGAAGAGGATTATCTCCCTCTTACCTATAGAAGACAACACAAGAAAGCAAGCTTCTTGATCCCTTTATCGCAATTTTCATCCTCCACCTTCAAGAAAATCCTAAAGTGAGCAAACTTTTACAATCCTCACTCAAACCATGAAAAGAGGAGTCCTTGGTCACAGAGGTGACCAAGAAAAATGAAAAAGAGAATAAAAGAAATGAAAAGCCAAGAACTTTGCCTTAGAGCTTCAAGTTAGGGATTCAATGGTGAAAGATGAAAAAGGAAGATTTTGGAGGTGACCACCAAAGAGAAAAGTCTTAGGATGATGAGAGGAAGCAAGAAATGAGATTAGTTTAGCAAGCTAGTGAAGATGGCCTCCCAATGGTGTGGGTGTCGTGGAGTAGAGAGGAAGAGAGGAAGAGAGAAAAGTTTGAGAGAAAAAGATGAAGAAAGAAGAAAGGTGATAGCTTTTTGGTGATTTCAAAATTAGAAGTGAAAAGTGATAAAGTAAAAAGCTCATTTTTAGCTCCAAAAAGGCCTCATTGCTATGGAACTTGGGAGGGAGGAGAGAGAAAGCAAAGCTTCCAAAGGAAGCTTTGTACAAAGCTTCTTTAGGAAGTTTTGGAACACTTTTCCAAAAGTCAAACGATGATATCACATACATGGTGTCATCTTTGATGATATTATTAAAGTGCTATCTACAAAAAATGACTAACACTCTATCAAAGCTATTATCTAGTGGATAAGGGTTACAATTAATAAAAATAGTATTTATTGTCCATCGGATAATTTCATGGTACAATGATGTTATTTATCAGATAAAATCTCAAAAAACGAAAACTCAGTAAATTATGTTCGGTCTCGAGTTTAGTAAGATTTCCCGTCAATGTTTCCACAGTCCAAGGTTTTCTGGTCTTGGGAAAAATATTTTATTTTTCCTGCCTTGCTCAGCGCACATGCAAAATGAGAAATTATTAAAATAATCCACGTTTTCAGAAAAATCTACAAAAACTCACAAAAATCATAAATATTATAAAATAACTATTTATCATGTAACAAACAATTTTTGGGGTGTTACAGTAGTCTAGGATTAGGTATAACTTCTTGCCTTTACTGACACCTGCTGACATAGTTCCCTAGTTGATTGCACTCATAACATAACAAGCAAAATTTGTTGTCATGTTGTCTTCTTCCACCCTTAAAGTATTCAGTTTCTACAATTTCAATTTGATTTTAGTTCATTTCCATTTTTGTAATTCACTAGTGTAAAATCACATTCTTCATCCTCTTCGCTTATCCTTTTTCCTCTTTTGAAGATTCATGATATTCTTCTCAACTCAACATACTCTTGGTTTTCGTTTGGATTGATCCTAACATATGAGGAAAACTTAAAAAGTTCTCCAAACTTCACTTCATGTTATACAATGGACATACCTCCTTGTTTTAATTCCAAGAATATTCTACTCCTTTATCGTTATATATTTTTCTTCAAAAGCACTTGTTTAAGAAAATTTTCCATAAACGATTCTTATGTTACATAAGTACATGTTGCTCCCAATAGTCTTATTCAACTCCTCCACCAATACACTACTTTGCCCATTGTCTTAAAAGTTCAACCAAATTAGGAATTCCGTTAATTTATTTATTCTTTGAGTACCTTCATTTCCTTACATTACAAAAGCAAAACATTGTCAAATCTTCTAAGACTTCCATCCGTGTGAATTCGTGGCTTCTCCTTATTATATACAATGTTACAATTTTCATCCTAGTGGTATACCTCATCAATAGTTTAAACCTTTACAGTTACTAAGTCAATTTTGAGTGTTAACGTCTTAACAAAATGGGAAGTACCCTATCCATATACTTTTCCACATTAACCAACATGTAAGCATGCCTAAATAGAGATCTAGCTTCAAAGATTGTCCTATCTGACAAAATGTAAGATGTCCTCCCATCTACCAAAGAATATACTTTCTTTCTAACAAAATAAAATTTCACGAGAGAAGTCCTTAGATCCTTTTTCTTTTCCAAATTTCCTATAGAATGCATTAGCTTCTTGAACATTGGTCTTAAAGTTCCTTTCTTTAGCAAATTAACAACCAAAACATTGTCATCACCAAAAGATTAATGCGGGTGTGTCTGTGTGTTATATCCTTGAACCTCAAGCTTCCAATTGAAGAAACTTAGCAGCAATATACATGTGGCTTATGATAATCTCATTCAAAATACAATTGTTCTCTTTCATAGTTGGTGTATCTTTGAAAACTTGCAAATTCTACCAATTGATGCCTCAAACCTACTATAACACCTCAAAATTTCTTGTTTTTTAGTAAATTGTGATTTTACTGATTTTGTGATTTTTGTACTCTATATAATTTATTTTGATTGTTCTGTTGTTATTTTTGAACTTTTCGTGTGTTTTACTCGGTGCTGAAAAAATAAAATTTTTTGGGGCCGAGAAAAATTTTAGATTGTTTATTCGGAGCCGAGGGAGCTTACTAAACTAGAAATCAAACGACACAGTTCTTAATCTTTTAAGTTATAGAATTTATCTGGCCAATAAAAATTTTCTGTATTTTAGTATCCATTAGACAGTAACCACTTGTTTTTTAGCAGTATACTTTGTCTATTGGAAAACAGCTTCTGGAAAAATATCTAGTGGATGATTCTAGACGTAAGTCTAGTCACCCACTCTAGAATATTCTAGATGATGACTCATCATTTGGTGATGACTAGCCTAGTGACTCACATGTCTTAGACTATTCTAGAAGATTCTAGTGCGTGACTCACCTTGTATGCACCAATGAAGAGCTGGTCAAACTTGGCGGCTGTGACTCATCGTAATGGACCAATAGGAGTTGGACACCTTGCATGGACACCTCACCCTATGACTCATCATGTTCTAGAAACTTGTAGAACGATGACTTGTCATGTTCTAGAATGTGGTAGAACGGTGACTCACCCTATGACTCGCCACAGTGAGTCACACGTTCCAGAAGGTTCTCTTAGTGACTCAACTAGTGACTCAGCACTACGACTCACCATGCTGACTCACCTATTCTAGAAACCTCCATAGTGACTCACCGTAGTGAATCGCATGTTCTAGAAACTTCTCTTTGATGACTCGCTTTATGACTTATCAAGGGTAACCAGTAGAAAATGATCAACAATAGTTGCTACCCAACTGGAACAAGTCAATAATAATGACTAGTCTCTCTTTGTGTGAACCAATAGAAAACAAGCTTATAGCCAACCAACCAATGAGAGTGAGTCAACAAAAATGGCTTGACTTACACTTTGAACTAATAGGAGAGCTAGTCAACCAATAGAAAATTAGTCAACAAAAGTGACAACCAAAGAGACAAGCTTCTAAGAGAAGTCTTTGACCGCTTGTAAGAGAAGTCTTTGACCCTTCATTTGCAAGGAAGCTCACGACCAAGTGTTGGTTTAAAGACTTCTAGGACTTGATTGTTTCTATCTTACCTTTTTTCATTTCACAAACAAAATATTATAATAATATCTCATCCTTTTATTTTGGAACCCCACGGTTAACACCTAAAGAAAAGCCATCTTTGATATTTTGTTTCACAAATACCAAATGTAACACCCTCCGTAGGGCATCACATTTCCGACTAAAATCTGAAAATTATTTCACAAAAGCTTTGAGTTATAAAATATGGATTTTTAAAATTTCTTTTTGCTGACAATATAAACTTACCAAAAATATAAGTAATACAGAAAATAGACTAAACTAATTAATACACATGTTTATTATACCATATAATATTTAACAACTGATATGATCCAAGTTGGATGCATATTATTTTTACGGATCGTCCTTAAGTTGATTTCGTGTTTTAAAGAATTAAATGATGAAGGATGAATAGTAATGTGAACAGTACCATGAACAGTGTCTTGAACAGTACCATGAATAGTAAAAAATAGAAAAGATGAAAAAAGACAAGGAATGGACATGATCTAAGTTGGATGCATATTATTTTTACGGATCGTCTTTGAGTTGATTTTGTGTTTTAAAGAATTAAACGATGAAGGGTGAATAGTATGTGAACAGTACGTGAACAGTATTATGAACAGTGTCATAAACAGTATCATGAATAGTAAAAATAGAAAAGATGAAAAAAGACAAGGAATAGAAGGAATAAGACGCCACACTCTTGGAGAGTGATAAGTCAAGTAAAGTCCTCCTTAGCCTTCTTAGCTCTTGACCTTGTCATTGGGCCTCTAAGTCCTCGCAATGCATCTTTGGGCATTGGGCCCGTTGGGCTGCCACTTGAGCTTTCTTGGTCTCCATCATGCCCTCCCCCTTCGAAAGAATTCGTCCTCGAATTTGATCCTTCATCACCTATATCAAAAGGACTTAAGTCAACCACATTAAATGTTGCACTAACCTCATACTCAACTTGTAGGTTAACTTTGTAGGCATTGTCATTGATTCTTTCTAAGATTTGGAAGGGTCCATCTCCTCTAGGTAAGAGCTTAGATTACCTTTGCAAAGGAAACTTTTCTTTTTGCATGTGTACCCACACCTAATCTCCTAGTTCAAAAATAACTTGTCTCATTCCCTTGTTTGCTTGCCTAACATATTGCTTCAACTTCCTTTCAATTTGAGTCTTGACTTGTTCATAGAGCTTCCTCACATATTCAGCTTTTGCATGTCTATCCATATGAATTAAAGAAGAGACATTAGGTAGAGGAAGTAAATCAAGGGGGGTGAGGGGAATAAAACCATATACAATCTCAAAAGGAGAAAAGCTAGTAGTAGTATGCATAGCCCTATTATAAGCAAATTCAACAAAAGGTAAGCATTCTTCCCAAGTTTTGATATTCCTCTTGATGATTAATTACAGCAAGCTTGATAGGGTCCTATTCACCACCTTAGTTTGCCCATCAGTTTGTAGGTGACAAATGGTAGAGAAGAGTAGCTTAGTCTCAAGCTTATTCCAAAGGGTCCTCCAAAAATGACTTAGGAACTTTGAGTCCCTATCTGAGACTATGCTTTTGGGCATTCCATGAAGCCTTACCACTTCTTTGAAGAACAAGTTCGTCATATGAATGGCATCATCCACCTTATGGCAAGGAATGAAGTGGGCCATCTTGGAGAATCTGTCCACCACCACAAAAATGGAGTCTCTTCTTTTTTTGAGCGGGGCAAAGGCAAAGAGGCTCCCGGGATAAAGTCCATTTGATGTTCAATCCCCCTCAAGGGTGGTAGTCTGGGAGGGACATTCTTTGGAAAGACACCTTCAAAATCCTGCAAAATAGAATCAGCTTCACTAGATAGAGGGTTAGAGTTACAATTTAAGTGCAAGTCCTTGTATACGCAAATGTACATCTCTTATTTTGTAAAGCAAGCCCTCTTAATCTCAATCTCCCTAGCAATTAAACATTCAATTTTTTTTTTCATTTATAAGTTTTTGATCCCTATTCTTTTTTTCCCCCTTTGATTTTACTTTTACATCTTTCTTATCTTGCTCCCTTCTTAGCTTCAAGGCCACTTGGTCTTCACAAACCTGTTTGGGAGTAAGGGGTACAAGGGTTACCTTCAAGGAATTATGACCAAATAAGTACTTGTTAGTGAAACCATTATGAATAGCATGTTTATCAAATTGCCAAGGCCTTCCAAGCAAAATATGGTCAGCCTCCATGGGAACAACATCACATAAAACATCATCATTATACTTACCAATTGACAAACTTATTAACACTTGTTGATTCACTATCAACTCATCATTCTTACTTAGCCATTGAAGCTTGTATGGTCGGGGGTGAGGAGTAGTTTTAAGGTCAAGTTTTCTTACCAAGCGAGTGCTTGCCACATTAGTGCAACTTCCCCCATCAATGATTAATGAGCACATTTTGCCTTGGATGACACATCTTGTGTGGAAGATGTTTTCCCTTTAGTCTTGGTCCCTTGCCACAACTTGGCTACCTAAGAGTCTCCTTATCATTAGCAAGTCACCATCATGAGCGTAGGTCTTACATTCTTCTTCTCCTTCACTTGAGGGAGGGGAATTTGGACATGAATCACTAGAGAGGTGTCCTTCTCTTATCACCATTGCCCTTTTGTTTGGGCATTGAGAAGCTATGTGTCCACTCCCCAAGCATTTGAAGCACTTGATGTTCCTATTTTTAGAAGAAGAAGAAGAAGAAGAAGCATTAGTGGAAGGAAAAACATTAGAATTTTTAGAAGTCATACCCCCCTTGGGTTATGTAGAGGAGTCTTCCTTTGGTTCCTTGTCCTTCCAAGTGGGAGGTTTGAGGTTAGAAGAAGGCTTCTTCCATGCACCCTTTCTTTTGAGTTGTTGTTCCACCTTTATAGCTTGGTGAACTAACGCATCAAGCTCTTCATAGTTGTGCAACTCCATAATGTCTCCTATCTCACGGTTTAAACCTTGAAGGAAACGTGACATGGTAGCCTCCCTATCTTCAATGACATTGGCCCTTATCATGGCCACCTCCATCTCCTTGTAGTACTCATCCACATTCCTACTTCCTTGAGTAAGTCTTTGGAATTTATTGTGTAATTCCCTATGGTACCATGAAGGGACAAACCTCCTCCTCATCAAACTTTTCATCTCTTCCCAAGTATCTATGGGGTATTCCCTATTCTTTTCCCTCTCTTTTTGTACTTGGTTCCACCAAATTAGGGCATAGTCAGAAAATTTTAGGGTAGCCACCTTCACCTTCCTTTCTTCATTGTAATGGTGATAGGAAAAGATTTGTTCTACCTTGGTTTCCCATTCTAAGTAGGCTTCGGGGTCATTCTTTCCCTGGAAAGAAGGTACTTGGGTCTTTACTCCTCCTAGGTCTCCTCCTCTTTCATCACTCCTATGCCTCCTATTCCCCCTTTCATAACTCCTTTCACTCCTCTCATGCCTCCTTCTCCTATCATGGTTCCTCCTAGTCCTCCTTTCCCTACCTGAATCATAGGTATCTTCATCCTCATGCGAGACTTCATGTTGAGAGTCTCTCCTCCTTTCATTATCGAGCCTTGTGTTTATCTCCACCCTAAACTTCTCTAGTTCTTTAGCTAAGGCTTGCATAAGGTTTACAGTCCTAGGGGATAGGGGTGTACTTCCTTCACTCATCTTTGCACAAGTAATAAGAAAAATTCAAGATTAAAAGGCCCTTACCACTCTTCTCATGTGTATACACCCTTAGATTGATTCCACTCGTGTTTCACACAATTAGGCTTTTGTTTAATGAAAACGATCTTGCCTTTTACCACTCAAGTTCTATTTACAAGTTCTTAAATGAACCCTCTCGCATTTCAATTATCAAAAGCTCTTACAAGAGTAGCGATCCTCACAAGAGTAAGCACTCAAAAGTTGAAGAAAGGATGAAACTCTAGACAAAACTCAAAGGAATTTAAAAGACAAACAAGAAAAGCTAATTAAAAAATTAAAACTCAAAAGAAATAAGAAGAAAAAAGAAATGCGCAAGGTATGTAGAATAGCACCGCTTAATGAAATTCACAAGGCATTCAAACTTAATCTTGCTTAAGTGCAAGGGCAGTCTCTTTTTTTTTTAATAGACTTTTTTTCCTTTTTTTATATTATTTTTCACGCCCTTGTTCTCTTTTTGCACTTAAAAAAAATTGGTTCTTGCAATTTTAGTTCCAAATGTTATTATGCCCAATTGTGTATTTAGGAGCTTCCTTTCAAATTAAGGTGCTATAAAACATGTAACAACAATGGATATAGAGTTGATAAGATCAAAGCTATAAATATTATGCAGAAATTAAAGAACAGAAACTAAAGGCAGAAAATAAAAGGACTGGAATTTAAGTGGTAAAAAGTAAAGAACGGAAAGTAAAGAATGTTGCCAATTCTTAGGAATGACAGAGATCAATGATGATTAAGGTTCTGTACAATTATGACATTCAAGCAATGGTGCTTGATGTTTGGAAAGCAATAAGAACAAGTACAAAAAAAATACAAGAACTTTATCAACACTAGGATCCGGGCTCTAGATACCACATGATATGATCCAAGTTAGATGCATATTATTTTTACAGATCGTCCTTGAGTTGATTTCGTGTTTTAAAGAATTAAACGATGAAGGGTGAATAGTACGTGAACTGTACGTGAACAGTACTGTGAACATTGTCGTGAATAGTGTCATGAATAGTAAAAATAGAAAAGATGAAAAAAGACAAGGAATGGAAGGAAGAAGACGCCACACTCTTGGAGAGTGATAAGTCAAGCGAAGATTCACCACAAAGATAAGGAAACCTTTGATAAGAACCAAGATGGGTCTTCCAAGAACCCCAAGAGAACTAAGCTCTCAAAACTCACAAAGGAATGCAATAATATTCTTAAATTCAAAAGTGTCAAATGCAGTTAACACAAGCCTATTTATAGCCATTAGGTATGCGGCTAGATCTAGCTAAAGGAGACAGCAAGCTAGCACATTTTTAATCCTAACCCTAGCGCAAATGTGACCCAGGCCCAATTAGAAGGCAACACTTATCCCTAGCTCTGCTATGCGCAAGTTAAGCCCAAATAATAGGCCCTTATTACAAAATTATCCAAAAAGAAAATAAGAACCAAAACTGAGAAAATTAAAAGGTTCAAATACATAATTAAATAAAATTGACTAAGAAGAAATCATGCCCCTACATTGGGCCCTTCATCAACTTAGATCATTTGGACCATCTTGAGTGCTCCTTCTCTTGGAATGGGCTTAAGTGAGAGAAAGTGGTTGACTTCTTTGTCCAAATCCTCCTTAGCCTTCTTAGCTCTTGACCTTGTCATTGGGCCTCTAAGTCCTCGCAATGCATCTTTGGGCATTGGGCCCATTGGGCTGCCATTTGAGCTTTCTTGGTCTCCATAAACAACATTTTAAAACATAACTTTCAGACTCAAGAAACAGTAGCAAACCCAATGACGGGTCCTACTTAATAGCACGGTAATAACACTAATGAGAAAGTTCAACATACTTGTTCCGTTCTTCCACCAAACTACTCACTGTCGAAACTGAGAAGATCACTCCTCGACGTCGTCACCGAACTCAGGACATTGCATCCAGTTAAGTCTTAGAAGCTTACTTCGCCTATTATACAAATTTTGACAATACAAAAATAACAAACAATACAGCAAAGAGGTGAGATCCCCTTTCATCAATACCAGTATGGTAGCAAAGAATGATACGAATGACAAAGTCATTCCATACACACAGATATCACAAGTATAATCATGTTAACAAATTATCATTATGTTCAAAAAACATATATCGCAATAATACAAACATCAACAGTATATCAACAACAGATATCAATAATATATATATAAAATGATTATGCCACCATGATATGTATCTCAACAATGCCACAACAATATGTACACAAAACTATGCATATGCACAATGCATCATATTCCTACTCCATGGAGCTAAACAATTTCAGATATGAATGGCCCAAAAGATCTGCCACCTATATTGACAGTCTAAGCTAGACGCGAGACATAAATAGTGTTTGTTGGGACATACGCCAGTACAATGCAACGGTTTATCATGGCCAGGTATATAATGTGACAAATAGGTCATTATGAATCACCGCACCCTGATGTCCCCAGTAGATCCCCACTGGATCACACTATCCAGCTCTCATTCACTCCTAAACAACAAAAGCCATCACAACCATCGACTATGCATGACAACCCAATGCATAACTCAATCCACCATAGTATTGTTCACAATAGTATTAGATCAACTGCTCATTCAATTGTCTAATACCAACAACATCAATGATATTATATAACTGCTCATGCAGTTTGCATAATATCAATGATCCGCCAGGGTCCAGTACATCGGCCCAACAATAGTCCACTGTTTTCTCAATCACGTATCCTTTTTATCGCATTTTCATAATCGCGTGACGCTTTTGTCACGTTTTCAAATCACGTAAATATTTTCCAATATT
Source organism: Ormosia emarginata (assembly GCA_029884605.1). Classification (NCBI taxonomy): domain Eukaryota; kingdom Viridiplantae; phylum Streptophyta; class Magnoliopsida; order Fabales; family Fabaceae; genus Ormosia; species Ormosia emarginata. The sequence goes on from JAQQTP010000063.1 coordinate 2,804,759, forward strand.
TTCCCAATCACATTAAAATATTTAAATGTTTTCAAAATCGTGTAGCATTTTTAAATTATTTTCTCAATCGCATAGTTTAAAAATCATATTTTAAATACATGTAAACTATTTCTAATACTTTTCATCTACGTAAATTACTCCTTGAAACTTCATCCATTTTATAATTATTTCTAGCTTTAGTTACAACATTTCTTTAACAAAAATCCTTTGCCTAATATTTGCTATTATTTCCTTTGAAAGTGTCTAAAATACTTTTACTTTAATTTATTCTCTAAAACCCTTTAAATTAAGTTTTTCTTTAATATTGTATAATTCTATGATTAGGAAATAACTTAGAATTTAAAAACATTATAAGTAGGCATATTGGCCCAAAATCATTTATATGCTTTATAAATCATCTTTAATTATTTCCTATGCATTTAACCTTTTATAAAAATTCTTAATCTACTTTATTATCATTAGATCATATAATCCATGGTTAGAAAATAATTTTGGATCATAGTATATTGAATGGCATGTTGGCCGAAATTTACTATGTCTTCTATAAATCATCTTTAAATTATTTTCCATCCTCTAAATACTTGTGAAAATCATTTATTCAATTAAATTAATTAATCTTTGCTTTGGAAAATATTTGAGAACATTTTGATCCTCTTTGGGGTGATGAAGCCGTGAGCTTCATGTGTTCTTTGGAACACTCATGCAAATCCTCAACATGTTATTCACATCCTATTACATAAGAATACTATCATGCATCCATAATCACATATCAAAATATATATCACAGCTATAGACATGCTTGCATCAAAATCAATCACAAATAGGAAAAACTTTAAACAATCAAGTGAATAAATCCTTATGGATTTTTCACCACACAGAAATTCACTCCTCACCACCAACACATGGTTGATGAGGGTAATCTCCATCTTACCTCTTGGTGAAACCTCCAAAGCTCCTTGTTGTTCGTCTTAAAATAAATCTACTCCACCAAGTAGCACTTAAAACAAAGAAACACACACATTATTAATGTTCAAGATTATCAAAAGTGACTATAAGCCAAAATATGGTCTTAGAAACTTACCAAAGAAAAGGAAGATGAAGAACACAAATCTTCACCTAAAAGCTCTTGATCGTGAACTTGAAGATCAAGATTGAAAGTGAATGATTTGGAAAATAGTCTCAACATGAAAGTTCCTTAGAATTGCATGGAGATTCAAGATCTAAAGTTATTTAGAATTATTGAAGTTGGAAGGTGTTTTTATGGTGGTTGGCCGTGAGCTTCTCTAGAGAGGAAAGGTAAGAATTTTTGTGTTTGGCTTTGAAAGAACTCCTTGAAGATGGATGATTTTGATCAAGACTCCAACTACAAAGATGCTTGGATTGATATAAGGATTCAAGAAATAAGGTTGGTTAAAATTATTAAAGAGTGATAGTAGGAATTAGGCCTCTTGGCCATGAGCTCCCTTTGAAGAACAAGGTGAGAACTTTTTGGTTTTCAAGTAAGAAATGAAGATGATCAGAACATCAAAGTATCTTAGAATGGTATAAGGATTCAAGAAATAATATTAGTAGGAATTATAGAAGTTTGGATAGTGGACCTAGGTGCTTGGCTGAATCCATGGAGGGAGAGAAAGTGAGAGATTTTTTGTTGCTTGTTCTTGGTTCTTTGGAGAAATTGAAGTGTAAGAGAGTAAGTGAATTGAAGAGATGAATATTGTCTCCTACTTGAGTGTTATGGCCGTGGAGCACAAGGAGAGAAAAAGGGGAGAACTTCATGCAAAAGATGAAAATGAATCAAAGTCCTTCTATTTATAGACTTCCTGAAAAAGATGAAGGCTTAGGATATTTTGATCAAGATATTTTCCGGTATACTTTAAGCAATGAACAATAATTATTGCTTATAAAGTAAGTGTTTATTGTCCAATGGGTAATAAAATATACCTAGATTTTTCTCTTGTTCTACTTGAGTAGCAACTGTTGTTGATCATTTTTCTACTGATTATCCTTAATGAGTCACAGAGTGAGTCATCAAAGAGAAGTTTCTAGAACATGTGACTCACTACGATGAGTCAGCATGATGAGTCACCGCAGAGATTTCTAGAACACCTGAGTCAGCATGGTGAGTCGTAGCGCTGAGTCAGCATGGTGAGTCATCAGGGAACCTTCTGGAACGTGTGACTCACTGCGATGAGTCATATGGTGAGTCAACGTTTCTACACTCTTTTAGTCAGCATTCTAGAACATGGCGAGTCATCACTTCTGGAAGTTTCCCGAATATGCTGAGTCACAGGTGCTGGGGTATCACACCAAGTGTCAAGCTTCTATTGGTCCTCTGTGATGAGTCACAGCCGCCAACTTTGACCAGCTCCTCATTGGTTCACATGTAAAGCAAGTACTCAAGTACTTGATGACTAGGCGCGTGACGAGGCATTTTCTAGAATCTTCTAGAATAGTCTAGAACATGTGAGTCACTAGGCTAGTCACCTAGGTGAGTCACCAAACGATGAGTCATCGTCTAGAACATTCTAGAGTGGGTGACTAGGCTTGCGTCTAGAATCATCCACTAGATATTTCCAAGAAAAATATTATCCAATAGATAATAAAACATACCCCGATTTTATTTGTTAGATAAAATTGTAGAAAAACAAAATTTCAAAAATTATTTCCGGTTTTAGGTTTAATAAGATTCCCCGACTCTGAATCAACAGTACAAAATTTTTTGGCTAAAAAATTTTTTTATTTTTCCAGGTCCGCCCCAGTCCCACACACGACCCAAAATATCTAAAGTATATTAAATATCCAAAATATAAAAAATATAATAAAATATTCAAAATATCTGAAATATCACAAAAATTCAGAAAAATCATAACAATTGTGAAACTTATGAAAATCAAATCAGATTAGTAAAAATAATTAAGAATTGACAGATAGAAATAAAATATGAAGGCTTATGTACAACCCAAAAATAATATTAAAATAATCAAAAATGTAAAAACTCCCAAAACTTCTTCAAAATCACAAAAATTATAAAATTCACGGAAGTCAAGTCGGATTACTCAAAATAATTAAGAATCAACAGAAATAAATAAAATACGAATATTCGGGGTGTTACAACATTACCCTCTTAAAAAGAATTTCGTCCTCGAAATTTATAGTAGTCTCAGAACAAGCATAGATACTGCTCTTTCGTCTTGTCTTCTAATTCTCACGTTGCATCTCCACTTACGTCATTCCAGATTCCCTCGACCAACGAAAATTCCTTGTATGCGTCAGTCCATGCAAACGCTTGATTCTTTCTAACAAGCTAGGTGAGAAGTCCTATGATCTTGGAAAATCTCTCAATAAACCTTCAGTAATAATCATCTAACCTGATAAAACCACGAATTTCTGTTGCAATCTTCGATCTTTCTCACTCAAGAACTATTTCAACTTTCGACGCGTCCACTTCAATTCCTTCCTCAGAAATTACGTAGCCAAAAGTCGAACTTCATCCAACCAGAATTCGTATTTCGACAACTTTTAGCATATAACTGCTTCCCCTTTAGAACTTGGAGAACCATACTGAGGTGTTCAGCATGTTCCTCATGATTTCGAGAATAGATCAGAATGTCGTTAATAAAGATAGCGACAATTCTGTCTAGATAAGGACAAAAGATATTATTCATATAATCTATGAACATTACGAGAGCATTCGCCACTCCGAACAGCATCACTTGAAATTTCCTTGCCTTCGTACCGCTTCACTCTCCTGCCTTTGCTTTTATCAGGAAGTGTCTCACAAATCAAGTTCTATTTTTCAACAGTACTGTATCTGATACCATGACATGAATTGGACCAAGAATATCCTTTCTTGCAATTGCAAGATATAAAAGGACATTATAAAGGTTAGAAAGAAAAGGTAACCAAACTATCCAATGTGTTACCGAGCATATCCAACAAAAATTTGATGTTGCCCGATTTTAAGAATAAGTTTTCTAGGACACTGAAATTTTACTGAAACAATCTACGGGATATGGTTGGAAGATAACCAATCCATTCTTAAGATCACGTCTATCTCGTAAAAGAGGTAGACAGTTTAGATTAACAAAAAAGATTGTTTAAGGAACTGGACGGTAACAATGGGTTTGGTAACAAAAGTAGAAATAGATAAGTCAAAAGGTAACGAAGATACTGATAGCTCTAATCAACCCACACAGTCAACTAGCTATAAAGAAAATGGGTTGGACCAAGAGTTTATTTTCGTAATTGCGACACATGAAAGATATCATGAAGGCGTAAAAAGAAAAGATGGTAGAGTCATCTAATATACCATCGGACCTATCCAATGAAGAAATTGATGTGGTCCGATGAATTTAGAAGTAAGCTTTTTAAGTTGAATAATTCAACCGATATGTCTAACAGAGCATGGATGGTTTGAAAAATACCCAATCCATATTTTTAGATCGCGTCTATTTTGTGAATGAGATAAACAAACTGAATCAACAAAAAATATTTAGTTATTTAACATACTTAGGATGGTTTAAGCAACTCAAGTTCTCAACCACATGTTTTAGTAATAGAAGTAGAAATAACTAGGTCAAAAGATAACGAAGGCACATATAACTCTAACTGATCTACACGATCATATGCCATAGAGGAATAAATTACCTCCAGAATTATACAACACAGTCAAAGGATCACTTCCTATGACACAATCTTCTTTGCTTAGGTCTTCAGTCTGAGATGCTTTTGCTCTACTTGGAGAATCAATGCTCCATTCAACTTGAGATGTCAAAGCGCTTTCATTACTAACAGATGACTTTGTCTTTAGTGGAATACACTCTCTAGCAAGATGTCTGCGCATCCCACACTTGAAACAAATAATTCCTTTGATTGTACAATCCCTTGTCAGATGATCTTTCCTACATTTCCAACATCTTGGTGCAAATGTCACAGTCAGATCAAACCTGCTACTACTAGTACTTCCTCCATAAGATTGCTGTTGTTGTTGACTTCCCGATGATTGCGAGTATGTTTTCTGCTGAAATCGCGTGACCTTATGATTTCTCCTTCTTCGTAACCAATATGGTCCAACGTTGTAGGGTCTCACATCCTGAGACTAATTCAACTCTAACAAAATCTTAGCTTTGACTATCAATTCTTGCTGCTGAACAAGCTTCCGAGTTTGCTGTATAATTACATCAGCCTTTTTTCGTATTACTTTCATAGTCGCTGTCATATCACCATTATTATGTATTGCTTCCTTACGTGCACGTCTATCATGAGCCATCGTCTTTTGTCTATTACGAGTCATGGTCCTCTCTTCAAAGACAGACGAATCAAAATACAAAGGAAACCGGATGTAACCATTTAAAACAAACATTGTCTCCTTTTAGAGTCCAAGCACAGAGAGTCACATTGCACAAACAAGACAGACCTAACCACAAAACCCCAAAAGACTCTAACTGTGCTCTGATACCAACTAATGTAATACCTTCCGTAGGGCATCACATTTTCGACTAAAATCTGAAAATCATTTCACAAAAGCTTTGAGTTATAAAATATGGATTTTTAAAATTTCTTTTTGCTGACAATATAAACTTACCGAAAATATAAGTAATACAGAAAATAGACTGAACTAATTAATACACATGTTTATTATACCATATAATATTTAACAACATTTCAAAACATAACTTACAGACTCAAGAAACAGTAGCAAATACAATGACGGGTCCTACTTAATAGCACGGTAACAATACTAACGAGAAAGTTCAACATACTTGTTCCATTCTTCCACCAAACTGCTCACTGTCAAAACTGAGAAGATCACTCTTCAACGCCGTCACCGAACTCAGAACATTGCCTCCAGTTAAGTCTAAGAAGCTTACTTCACCTACTATACAAATTTTGACAATACAAAAACAACAAACAATATAGCAAAGAGGTGAGATCCCCTTTCATCAATACCAGTATGGTAGCAAAGAATGATACGAATGACAAAGTCATTCCATACACACAGATATCACAAGTATAATCATGTTAACAAATTATCATTATGTTCAAAAAACATATATCACAATAATACAAACATCAACAGTATATCAACAACAGATATCAATAATATATATATAAAATGATTATGCCACCATGATATGTACCTCAACAATGCCACAATAATAGGTACACAAAACTATGCATATGCACAATGCATCATATTCCTACTCCATGGAGCTAAACAATTTCAGATATGAATGGCCCAGAAGATCTGCCACCTATATTGACAGTCTAAGCTAGACGCGAGACATAAATAGTGTTTGTTGGGATATACGCCAGTACATTGCAACGGTTTATCATGGCCAGGTATATAATGTGACAAATAGGTCACTATGAATCACCGCGCCCTGATGTCCCTAGTAGATCCCCCACTGGATCACACAATCCAGCTCTCATTCACTCCTAAACAACAAAAGCCATCACAACCATTGACTATGCATGACAACCCAATGCATAACTCAATCCACCATATTCACAATAATATTAGATCAACTGCTCATTCAATTGTCTAATACCAACAACATCAATGATATTATATAACTGCTCATTCAGTTTACATAATATCAATGATCCATCAGGGTCTAGTACGTCGGCCCAACAGTAATCCACTATTTTCTCAATCACGTATCCTTTTTATCGCATTTTCACAATCACGTGACGCTTTTGTCACGTTTTCAAATCACGTAAATATTTTCCAACATTTTCCCAATCACATTAAAATATTTAAATGTTTTCAAAATCGCATAGTATTTTTAAATTATTTTCTCAATCGCGTAGTTTAAAAATCATATTTTAAATACGTGTAAACTATTTCTAATACTTTTCATCTACGTAAATTACTCCTTGAAACTTCATCCATTTTATAATTATTTCTAGCTTTAGTTACAACATTTCTTTAACAAAAATCCTTTACCTAATATTTGCTATTATTTCCTTTGAAAGTCTCTAAAATACTTTTACTTTAATTTATTCTCTAAAACCCATTAAATTAAGTTTTTCTTTAAGATTGTATAATTCTATGCTTAGGAAATAACTTAGAATTTAAAAACATTATAAGTAGGCATATTGGCCCAAAATCATTTATATGCTTTATAAATCATCTTTAATTATTTCCTATGCATTTAACCTTTTATAAAAATTCTTAATCTACTTTATTATCATTAGATCATATAATCCATGGTTAGAAAATAATTTTGGATCATAGGTATATTGAATGGCATGTTGGCCGAAATTTACTATGTCTTCTATAAATCATATTTAAATTATTTTCCATCCTCTAAATCCTTGTAAAAATTATTTATTCAATTAAATTAATTAATCTTTGCTTTGGAAAATATTTGAGAACATTTTGGTCCTCTTTGCAGTGATGAAGCCGTGAGCTTCATGTGTTCTTTGGAATACTCATGCAAATCCTCAACATGTTATTCACATCCTATTACATAAGAATACTATCATGCATCCATAATCACATATCAAAATATATATCAAAGCTATAGACATACTTGCATCAAAATCAATCACAAATAGAAAAAACTTTAAACAATCAAGTGAATAAATCCTTATGGATTTTTCACCACACAGAAATTCACTCCTCACCACCAACACATGGTTGATGAGGGTAATCTCCCTCTTACCTCTTAGTGAAACCTCCAAAGCTCCTTATTGTTCTTCTTGAAATAGATCTACTCCACCAAGTAACACTTAAAACAAAGAAACACATACAATATTAATGTTCAAGATTATCAAAAGTGACCATAAGCCAAAATATGGTCTTAGAAACTTACCAAAGAAAAGAAAGATGAAGAACACAAATCTTCACCTAAAAGCTCTTGATCTTGAACTTGAAGATCAAGATTGAAAGTGAATGATTTGGAAGATAGTCTCAACATGAAAGTTCCTTAGAATTGCATGGAGATTCAAGATCTAAAGTTGTTTAGAATTATTGAAGCTTGGAAGGTGATTTTATAGTGGTTGGCCATGAGCTTCTCTAGAGAGGAAAGGTAAGAGTTTTTGTGTTTAGCTTTGAAAGAACTCCTTGAAGATGGATGATTTTGATCAAGACTCCAACTACAAGGATGCTTGGATTGATGTAAGGATTCAAGAAATAAGGTTGGTTAAAATTAATGAAGAGTGATAGTAGGAATTAGGCCTCTTGGTCGTGAGCTTCTTTTGAAGAATAAGGTGAGAACTTTTTGATTTTTAAGTAAGAAATGAAGATGATCAGAACATCAAAGTATCTTAGAATGGTATAAGGATTCAAGAAATAATATTGGTAAGAATTATAGAAGTTTGGAGAGTGGATCTAGGTGCTTGGCCGAATCCATGGAGGGAGAGAAAGTGAGAGAGTTTTTGTTGCTTGTTCTTGGTTCTTTGGAGAAATTGATGTATAAAAGAGTAAGTGAATTGAAGAGATGAATATTGTCTCCTACTTGAGTGTTATGGTCGTGGAGCACAAGGAGAGAAAAAGGGGAGAGCTTCATGCAAAAGATGAAAATGAATCAAAGTCCTCCTATTTATAGACTTCATGAAAAAGATGAAGGCTTTGGATATTTTGATCAAGATTTTTTCGGTATACTTTAAGCAATGAACAATAATTACTGCTTATAAAATCAGTGTCTGTTGTCCAATGGGTAATAAAATATACCTAGATTTTTCTCTTGTTCTAATTAAGTAGCAACTATTATTAATCATTTTTCTACCGATTACCCTTGATGAGTCACAGAGCGAGTCATCAAAGAGAAGTTTCTAGAACATATGACTCACTACGATGAGTCAGCATGATGAGTCACTGTAGAGATTTCTAGAACAACTAAGTCAGCATGGTGAGTTGTAGCGCTGAGTCAGCATGGTGAGTAGTTAGGGAACCTTCTGGAACGTGTGACTCACTACGATGAGTCATAAGGTGAGTCAGCATTCTAGAACATGGCGAGTCATCACTTCTGGAACATGGCGAGTCATCACTTCTAGAACATGTCGAGTCATCGCTTCTGGAACATAGCGAGTCATCGCTTCTGGAAGCTTCCCGAATATACTGAGTCACAGTTGTTGAGGTGTCACACCACGTGTCAAGCTTCTATTAGTCCTTCGCGATGAGTCACAGCCGCCAACTTTGACCAGCTCCTCATTGGTCCACATGTAAAGCAAGTACTCAAGTACTTGATGACTAGGCGCGTGACTAGGCATTTTCTAGAATCTTCTAGAATAGTCTAGAACATGTGAGTCACTAGGCTAGTCACCTAGGTGAGTCACCAAACGATGAGTCATCGTCTAGAACATTCTAGAGTGGGTGACTAGGCTTGCGTCTAGAATCATCCACTAGATATTTCCAAGAAAGATATTATCCAATAGATAATAAAACATACCCCGATTTTATTTGTCAGATAAAATCGTAGAAAAACAAAACTTCAAAAACTATTTCCGGTTTCGGGTTTAGTAAGATTCTCGCAACTCCGAATCAATAGTACAAAATTTTTTGGCTAAAGAAAATTTTTATTTTTCCGGGCCCGCCTCGGGTCCACACACAGCCCAAAATATCTAGAGTATATTAAATATCCAAAATATTCTAAAATATAAAAAATATAATAAAATATTCAAAATATCTTTAAAATATCTAAAATATATTAAAATATTCAAAATATTTGAAATATCACAAAAATTCAAAAAATCATAACAATTATGAAACTTATGAAGATTAAATCAAATTAGTAAAAATAATTAAGGATTGACAAATAGAAATAAAATACGAAGGCTTATGTACAGCCCAAAAATAATATCAAAATAATAAAAAACGTAAAAACTCCCAAAACTTCCTAAAAATCACAAAAATTATAAAATTTACGGAAGTCGAGTCGGATTACTCAAAATAATTAAGAATCAACCGAAATAAATAAAATACGAATATTCTGGGTGTTACACAAAATATCTAAGTTCATGAACCAAATTCTCTTCATTTTCTCTCTTCTCCAATCTTATGGCCAAACTATCTTGATCCACCATCCAACCTGTTGGGAATTTGCGGATCAAAGTCTCGCAGCGGAATAACAGAATTCCCTCACAGGATCCATGCGAAAAAATCCATAATCCGAGGTTTTAAAATTTTACCTCTTGAAGCGTGACAGACACAAGCGAGGTGAATCACCAACACCGTAATAGCGACGATGTTTCATGCGGTATCCACACGAAAGACTTGCAAAAGGAGTCACGCCTCGTTTCGTAGTGCTAGGCTGCGAAGAGAGGAGAAGAAGACCTCACTATCTCTCACTCACTTTTTCGTAAGTGCGGCTAGGGTTGTGATGTAACCTAGTAGCAGCCCCCTTAAAATTTAATAATATGCCTTAAGTGAGTGTGAAAATAGCAAGGTAAGTGGTGCAACCCTAAACCCATCCGTCATGAGTTAGGCCCACAATTGAATCCGAGTCCAACTTGGATTCGATTACTCAATTTAGTCTGTTCTAAGTGTGCGACCTGCCTGCAGGTTCTCATGACGTTGGTAGTAATATTAAAATCTCATTTTAATATTACAAACAAAGTGAGCGGTATCTAGCAACACATCACTTTACCCAAGTAATGAGAATGTCAGTGATTTGACATAACCTATCTGTGACCAATGTTTCCGTGTAGTTTAGTCCCTTTGTCCAGATATCCAAATTGAACACAAGGCATGGAACGTGTCACCCTTGTTTAGTTCAATCTTCAGTTTTCTGATTCCCGAGTAGACATAGTAATGACAAATGAGATCAATATCTCATATTGACTCATTTGAGCATGGCCATGCATTTCATAGTCTCACTCAATCAGGGGGCCCGAAGATATCACTCCTGTTATGTAGGAGGGACAAATCCCATCTAGGTCACTCACATCCCTCCACATGTATCGCGGTATGTCTAATAACCAACTTTATAATCATCTTGTTACAGATGACGTTTGATGGCATTAAAACACAACTCCTCATGTAGGAATCGTAGTGATTTCAGGTCAAAGGACCACATACACCATTATCACTATGAGAATTGCTTATGACACTCACGTAACGATCCACGTAGCGTTCTCATGGTGGGTCTGTCCAATACATCATTACTCTAATATGTATCTATGTGTAGACTTGATATCTCATATCCATGACCCGTGAGATGTGGTCATCGCTCACGCACATACTAGTCTCAAAGCATTATTGTTGTCCTAATTAACAATAATACTTGACTAGGGACATTTAAGAATAGTGTTTTATCCAATAGGATCTCACGATCAAGTCATCCACTTGATGTCCTATGGTATCAAATTTACTATTCTAAGGACTTTATCATGTTTACCAAAAAAAAGAACATAATAAATGAAATGCCTCATATAAAATAGCATAATATAATGTATGTAAATACAAACAAAACGTATTGGCCACTAGGGCATACACCAACACAACCTTCCAAAATTTCAAGTTAATCTAGTTCCTAGACCTAAACACAATACCAAACACTTTCATGTTGTAGTTTTCTCAAAATTCCTTCTTCTATCCCTTGGAAATCAAAAAGCTTTCACCTTGTTTCTCCATGGAGGCTCTCGGCCAAACACCCTTCCATACACCTTCAATCCTGTTTAATTCAATCTAACCATAGATCTTGAATCTGTACTTCATTTTAAGACACTTGTGTGTTATGGTCATCTTCAAAAACTTTCATCTTCAACCTTTTCTCTTCAAGATCAACTTGAAGCTTTCTAGGGTTTATTGTGTGGTGGAGGATGAATTTCATCAAGGAAGAAGACCAAAAGAGTTTTTGATCATCTTCCAAGGTAAGAGGGAGATTAACCTCATTCACTAAACACGGTGGTGAGGGAATGGATTTGTTTGTGTCTTGGTTGTGTATGTTTAAGTGTTCTATGTTTTGTTATATGTTATTTTATTTCTTTGATGGTTATGCATGATTTTATTGCTTGATTATTATGTGTGATAGTATGATTTTGATTGCCTTGTTATAAATTGCTTAACATGAGTTTATTACTTTAATAATATGTATGAACATGTGATAATAGGAATATTATGATTGATGTTTATTGTATGATGTGAATCATATGAAAAAGGAAAGAGATTTTAGTTCCAAAGAACCTAGAGGCTCATGGCCTCCATTCTTGTTTTAGAGCAAACCAATCAAAAATATTTTACTAAGTGTGGATTTAGATAATTTAGTAACAAGTAATTGAATTAAAGATTTTTACAAAGAAGAATGAGATAGGAAATGAATAAATACTTAATTATGATATACAAATTGATTTTTGGCCAACATGCCAAGAATTGCTATTCTAGATCAAAAATATTTTCTCATGTGTAGTCTTAGAGGATTAATTAACAAGAATTCAATTTAGTGAATTTTAAGATGTAAAAAGAAAGTAAACTAATTTTTGGAATAAATTAAATTAATGAATTTAGGTCATGATGGGAAATAAATTTATAACTTGAAGTTTACTGACGTATTGCTCAACCATTGGGTTTTGAAGCACATTAGAGAACTTTGAGCAATAATATTTGATTAAATCATGGAAATGTAAATTTTGTGAGAAATAGTAAGAAATACTACTTAAATGAATTTTAATGAAAAAATGTTGTAAATAAGGCCAAAATATTTATATTATATAGAAAGTTTCAAAATTTAATTTAGAAAGTTGAGAAATATTTTACGCGACTGAAAAATATTGATAAAACCTTACGCGTTTCTACAATAGTGATTTTTTTGAGCTACACGATTTAGAAAATGTTTAGATATTTCTACGTGATTGAGCATGAACAACAGATGTTGTAGGGATGGCGTACTAGACCCGGATGTATCTGTGGTATTATGTAATTGTATGGACGATTATATAATATCATTAATCTAATGGTACTAGACAATTGTATGAGTGGTTGTTTTAATATCATTGGGAACAATCCAATGGTGGTTTGTGTTATGCATTGAGTTATCATGCATTGAATATTACACAGTCGGTAGTTGTTATGGCTTTTGTTGCCTAGAAGTGAATGAGAATTAAGTAGTGTGATCAATGAGGGATCTTGGGGAGGCATCGAGGCGCGGTGATTCATTAGTGATCTTTTATCACATTATACACCTCTGGCCATGATGAACTGTTGCAACGCATCGACGGACACCCGACAAACACTATTCTTTTTGCGTCCTAGCATAGACTGTCATTGAGGCTGGCAGATCTTCTAGGTCATTCATCTCTGAATTTGTGTTTAGCTCCATGGAGTAGGAGTTAGTTCTTTATGCATATACATGGTCAATAAACATAATGTTGTGGCATGGTCAACATACATATGGTGGTGGCATAGTCATTGTATATACCATTGATATATGTTGTTATATTACTGTCAATGTTTATGTTATTGCGAGATATGTTTACTGAAGTTATTTATGAATTGATAACATGAAGATACTTGTGATATCTGTATGTATGGAATGACCTTGTTGTTTGTATTATTTCTTTGCTACCATATTGGTATGCGATGTAGGGGATCTCACCTCTTTGCTATATTGTTTGTATATTATGATTTTATGGTTATGTTTGATAAAGACCGTAAGAAGGACGAGGTTGGATCGCCTAGGTTTGAGTTGGATTGATTTTTTTTATTGTTCTACGATGGCAACAAGGCTAGATTTCACTGAGTACGTGCAAGCGTAGTTCCACGGGGGCACTGATGCCTGGCATGTAGACCGAGACTCTGAGCATTTTTCTTATATAAGGGAGGTGACCCTATCTATGAGTAGGACCTATTATGGGGTCACTACTATTTCTTATAATGCTTTAGTGCATTTAGAGTTCTCTATGCCCATTAGAGAACTGTCGGGTATTGGTCATCGTCTTGCTAGAGAGAACTCTATGGAGTCAATTGCTCAGACTCCTGTTCATAAAGACATGACCCGACTTGGAAATATGTCTGTAGAAGACCCAGGAGGAGATTAGGTTCAGGATCTTTCTCTCCAGGTTTTTGGACTTGGGCAAGGTTGAGTTTTTATTTGGTAGTTGTATATATGTTTTGAGTTTTGTAAATTTTATGTATTGTATAAAGTTGATGAACTATGTTGCATTTATGTAATGTGTATTGAGCTATTGAGTATATTTTATATTCTCTAAAGGTTTGGTAAATTTATGTTACTAATGGAAAAAGGAATTTTGAAACTCGTAACGTACAAGATTATTTCTTTTATAACTTAGGGTAAGTTTTAGAAGTTTTAATCTTAAATGTGATACCCTATGGAGGGTGTTACACTTACAACTTTCTTGCTCGTTCAATTCTACACCAATATCTTAATTTTACAATATCCAATGACACCATATTCCATGTAAAAAAGAATTAGAACTGAACAACAACTTTGATGAATGCTTTCATATTTATAAACTTACTTTTACCATATATTTTAGAAAACATAACTCCATTTAAATCTTCAAAAGTTATGACCTTCAAAAATGTTTACCTCAAAATAGATGGAAAGATCATACCATTCTGTGTCTTTCATAAACAATCCTCTATGGACAATTCTTCATTTAATATCATGGTTTTACTACATGGATAACACATCAACTAACCTATCAAACTTGACTTACTTCTATATTACTTTCTACTTTTGCACACTTCTGGCCCCATATTCCGACTTGAACTTGCTTTCCTTTATATTGTAGAAATTGAGATCTAACTTCCATATTTGACCCTTTACTCTTTTAGAGACTTTGCTGATTCACGACGTTCCTTGTCTATCACTATGTTGTATTCATTTCTGATTGATAATAAATTCTCCTCCCTCAACTCCAGTTAATCATGGGAATCCTAATCCCATTTACAGATGTGGGTGAGCTTCCATCCTAACAAAATCTTGTTAAACTAGCAATCTGTTCCCTCATAGCAGTTACCACCATCTTAGTTCTCTTAAACATATCACCGGTACCATCTCTAGTGATTCTCATAACTCACAACTTAACTTTACTATATATATAATGATTTTACTTCAAGTGTTAGAATAAACTCATTACTATACTCTAAATTACTACTTCATATTGCCTTATAGACATACTACTTTACTTCAACTTAAGAATTCCACTTTCTTATCTTCTTCTTTCAACACAAAAGAAGCGAACAACACCTTTTGTTCATCTAGATAACTCATAACTTTGAATATCTTCTTCCTTGTACTTAGCCTTTCTATTTTAAAACTTCAGCATTTTAACTAATTGCGTGTCCTCAAAACCTTGAGACATATTTCTTGTTGACATTTTAGTTCTTTAATTCTTTCATCATATTTACTATTCAAACCTTGAACTTTTCTATTCTTATCACATCATTGAGAAAACAACATCATTTAACTACTAACTCTATTTTGTACCTTCTTTCAAAATCATTCTTATCATCCTCAACTGGCGAATTTGATCTCTTTCTTTTTCCTCATGCCACTAATAGCCTCAGTCTACTTCTGCATCATTCCATTAATAACTTCTGTTTATTCTCTGATGGCGGTGCTCTGTTCTCTCATCACTTTCATCAATGGCCTAACTATCTCAGACATATCACAATTACCATTTCAGAAAGCTTTCCTACTCTCCCATATTTTCCTAGGAGGTGTTATAATTTCCTGCTCACATAGAACATTAAATATTGAGTTGGCCAGATTCGATATCATGTAACAGTGTACTAATAATTATTAACATCTAATCCTAAGGCTGTCATGCAATCCTATTCATATATCTCACATTGAGATAAAAGAATGCACAACACAAACCAAAACATCTAAACATGCTCAAAAGTATAGTTAGTTCTTTCCCCGGCTCGACAGGAAGAACTGCTCTGATACCAAAATGTAACACCCTAATCCTATACACTTGATCAATCAATTTTGAGGCATTCATTATTTCTTTATATTTGGCCTAATTGATGCTAATTGTATCCAATATTATTTTTGTGGGTGAGTTTTAGATGATTGGGCCTCATTGAGCTTAGTTGTAAAAACTTCATTAATTTTTAGAATTTAGCTCATTTTGACCTTTTTGTCTCATACAGGCCATATCTTGGGCTACAAATATCACATTTAGATGATCTTGGTGTCCCCTGAAAGCTGAGATGAAGATTTACAATTTTACGTCTAATGCAATTTTTCTATTTCAGCTGGATTCAAGGCGAAATTGAGCCTCAAAATTAGGACATTGTTGCTGTCACTAAGCTTGGACCTTCCCTCATTAATTTGGGCTTAACTCTATCAATTTTAGCCCAAATAAGGAAAATTATATGTCTATGAAAAGCTTATTCAGAGGGCCACAGTTTGGGTCAGGGGTAGATTCAGAATTATAGAAGAATTGTCAGTTACATATAGGAGAATGCAGAATGTGAAAAAGACTTTTGAATTACTTTGTTAGTTTTATAGCATTGAAGAAAAAGTTCTTTTCTCTCTTTTCGTTTTCTCTCTTCTTTTTAATATCTTCTCTTAAGGTTCTGCATTTTTCTTACACCCCTTTTAAGCTACACTTTGATCTTCAATCTTTTCTAACCAACTTTTATCCTTAATCTTCATATTTAATAAAAATAAGACAATTGCCCATACAATTGCCAATTTTATGTAATGTATGTTGATGTATGATTATGCCTATTGAAATCCAAAAGTGTGCTCATGCAATGATTTTTAAAAGATTTTATTTTAGAAAACACAAGTTATTAGATTATTTCTAAGAAGTCCTTTTGTTCTAGGAAGCCCTTTTATTCCATGTATTGTTTTGTGGGTAGGCAGGATGTCTTTTTGTTTCATGCACTACCAAACATTTTTAACTTACTTGGAGCCCTTTTGTCCAAGCTACTTGGAGCCCTTTTGTGCTAGTCATAAATTTACAATACATGGAAATATCAAATAATAAGTTTGACAACAAAACATGCAAGAGTATTAAAAACCTTTCTTTCTTTCGCTTTTTACATATTCATACTTTTCTTTGCATAATAGGGAAGCAATTATCATAATCATTAAACTTTTTATTTGTACATTACCATACATATTTGTGGAGAGGGACACATTCAACCTCATCTACCTTTCTTCTTCTTTTTAGATTGCTTCCCAATATTATGTCTATCATCAACACTAATACCATACAAGGTATATTCAATGTTTCACAACATGATCATCTTTATACCATAGAATCAAACATCGGCATCAATTACATTTATCATTCATCACCTTTTACCATAGCTTAATGCCTTATTTTCATCATTTACTAATACATGACATAACATTACATAGAAAAATCTATCATATAAGGATCTAACATCCTTTTATCATATCATCTTAGTTCAACATTAGCCAAAAAGAGAGCAACACATGGCTCACAAACCATTCAACCTCAAATTATCCCAAATCACCTTAATATTTTCCTCAAAAAGAATGATTTTCAAGATTGCCCCAAATATGCTAACTTCAAATATTCTGAAATTTTATATGCAAATAGCCATACATGTTAGCTTTCAAATGCCTTTGGAATCAGGTCATTCTGATATCTATAGCTCAAGATATGCAATAAACACTATAAGCTATTAGGATGTTGTCCTGTCTCATGCATAGGCATGACTTTCCCACGCCTAGGCGTGGCTGTATCATGCCTAGGCATGAATTTACCACACCTAGGCGTGGCACTCTTAGCTTGTTCTAAAACTAAAACTGATAGAGATGCGTCTAGGCATGGCTAAAAATTCTACAAAACACGGGTTTGCTGCATAATTGATGCCAAACCAAGAACCAACTTTCCATAAACAATTTCTAGATGTTATCTAACACTATATTGTAACACCCCAAAAATTTGTATTTTATTTATTTCGGGTGATTCTTAATCATTTTGAATAATCCGACTCGACTTCTGTGGATTTTATAATTTTTGTGATTTTTAGGAATTTTTTTTGGAGTTTTTACGTTTTTTTATTATTTTAATATTATTTTGAGGCTATATACGAGCCTTTGTATTTTATTTTATTTTTTTTGAAAATCCTTAATGACTTTTAACAATCTGACTTGATTTTCATACGTTTTCTAATATTTTTGATTTTTGTAGATGATTATGAAATTTTTATATTTCTCTGATTGTTTTTGGGCTGTCTGTGGGCCCAAGTGGCCTTACGTGGGCCCAGGTGGGTCTCGCAAAGTGAAAATTTTTCTACGCATAGAAAAATTTGTACTGTTTAGATGGAGACGGGGGATCTTACTAAACCTGAATCCGGAAACAGTTTTTAAAATTTTCTTTTACTGTGTTTTGTACTGTATTTAATTATCAGGTGATAAAAATACAGTAAAAATATTATTCGGAGGGTTATAGCAAATAGAAAAATAAATATTATACTGCTTAAGTCAACATTGGTGGTTTGGATATCCACCATTGATTTAATCAACAGTAGAGACTTGATCTTGATTTAATCAATGGTTGAGAAACAAACTTGATGAAGAAGCATTGGATGATCACCATTGATTTAATCAATGGTGTGGGAATAAACTTAGTTAAGAAGCTTTGGATGTTCACCATTGATCTAATCAATGGTTGTAAAGACAAACTTAATAAGGAAGACTTTGAATGTCAACCATTGATTTAATCAAGGGTAGAGATTTGGTCTTAAAAAGTGACTAGGACCATTTATAACCATTGGATTTAGATTTAAATCAAGGGTGGAGATTTGGTCTTATAAAGTGGCTAGGACCATTTATGACCATTGGATGTAGATTTAATCAATGGTGAAGATGGACCATTTATGACCATTGGATGTGGATTTAATAAAGGGTGAAGATTTAGTCTTAAAAAAAATGACAAGGACCATTTATGACCCTTGGATGTAAAGTAAGAAGGAGTAATCCTGACCTTTTGTAACACTCTTGTGGGGATGTCACATATATAAATAAAATAAAAGAAAGATAAATAAAATCTACCCAAGTTGTAAAACATTTGTAATATAATATTGCGGGTTGTAAAATTCTTCTTGTTAAACAGAATAGTATTGAATAAAATAATGCAGAAACATAAAATAAACAAACTAACATCACACATAATATACATATGGTTCTAGTTATAAGTTATACAAATAATTTACAACTATCCATATTTAAACTAAAATAGTAAACAAAATAGTAAAAGTCAAAACATACAAACGCAGATGCGCCCAAGTACACATCATAAATATCTAACCCTCTGAAGGATCACTCTCGAGATAAAACTTCAGGTGATAAATATCCAGGATGCCTCGACCCTCTACGGACACGAGTCTGTGCAGTCGACACGCTGCTAATCTCACTAGGCGCATCAAACATACCGCCCCAATGACGCCTAAGAGATAGCGGCAACTCCACATGTAGGTACAACAAGGTAGAAAAGATCGACACTCCATCAAACTCCGTACGTATGGTCACAGTCAGACGCCCTACGTACGTCACTGAGTCTCTATCCTCTTGCAGACGCCAGGCTTCAGAGCCTCTGTGAAACTCCAGTTGCACGAATCCAAAGAATTCTGGTAGCGTCATATCCACACAATCAATCCAATGGGTACGGATGATTAGATGGTTCTTGATCGTAGAACTGATCTTCGGCTTGCTGCTCCTCCTCCTCTTCGGGATACTCACACTCAAGAGGTTGTTCCTCTTCTTCAAACTCTTTATCACATAATTTAAAATATACAGATAACACATACACGAAAGAGGTAAGATAATCTATATCACCACAAACATGGTAAAATAAGAAAATGACAATACAACAGGAATAACAGTTCATACAATATAGCATACTATAATAACATAAATCATAATATTAAATAATACAGAAACTCAATACAACAACATACAATGGTACATATGAATAAAATGGTACAAATAAATAAAATGATACAGATAGATAAAATAGAGCAAATAAATAATATTAAAATGTATAAAACATAAATATATGAAATGTGACTTAACCCTACTCCATGGAGCTAAAAATACAGACATCAGAGAGAACGACCCGTAAAATCTATTAGTACCGTCGACCACCCAATAACTATTCCGCTGTCTCACGTTGCGTCTATAGCCCACTGTAAAAAAAGATGTAGTGGTGTAGCACACTGTCATACGTCGTGTCACTACAGGCTTGCACTAATAGACTTCACAAGATCTTGATTAAGTATAGTGCGTGTCGAGTCCATTAGTGTGTTACCAGTTACCACGGCCCAGAGGAGCGACCAACTGTCCACAAATGGAATAATCTGCACACTAATGTCTCCAAGTTCATTCAAGTTGAACCACACTACGCTTATCACACCGACAACACGATGTTATTCATCTCGTCAATCAATCCACCAATTATCAACCAAATTGGCACAACGCAATGCATGATAAAAAAATTATGAATATGCCCTCACTGGCAAAAATTCCAAAAATGCCCTCACTGGCAAAAATTTTGAATATGCCCTCACTGGCAAAAATTACGAGTATGCCCTCACTGGCAAATCGCATATATATATAGTATGTCCCACCTGACAGTACTATTCCACAATCTGTCCGGGTCTACCACTTTGGCCTGACAGTAAAAACTTGTCATTTTCGTCAATTGCGTAGAAATTTTATCGCGTTTTCAAAATCTCATCACTTTTACAAACGTTTTTAAATTGCGTAAATATATTTTACTCTTTTTTAAAATCGCGTACTATTTTTCAAATGTTTTCTCAATCGCGTAAGATTTTTAAATCATTTTCTTGTCCGAATTCCTTAAAAATTACTGTTTCAATAAACAGAAATAATATTTAATACGTTTAAACTACGTAGAATATTTTTCATACCGTATAAATTATATTTGCTATCTTTTCTATCTTATTTGTCTGTTTTTAGCAAAAATTTGACAGTATTTTGCTTAGAAAATGTATAACAATGATTTTCTAAGTTTTCCGTAAAAATTCCTTTTATTTATATTATAACCATTTAATTACACTTTTGAAAACTACTCGTGCTTCAAAATATAATATGAGCTCTACGTTAGAAATTTTACAAAAGCTTGTATTTACTTTTAACCACTAAAATCATTAGTTTTAACTTCTTAAACTTAATCTAATCAATTTATTTCTTCAAAACTCATTGTAGAAAAATTCCTTTTAACATATATTGCTTCTTTTTGATTGAAAATGGTTTGGAAATGATTTTAGAAATCATAAATCCTTAGCTTTGGCATGTTGGCCGAAACACTTAAAATTACCATTAGATCTCTACATTCATTTTTCTTGCTCTAGACAATTTTGCATCTTGTTAATTTTCCTAGGTTAATTAAATCACACTCTTAGAAAATTGATGAGAACATTTTGGTTCTCCTTTTTGGTTGAGGCCGTGAGCCTTAGTGGTGTGTTCTTTGGAACACTCATGCAATCCTTGACATGTTGTTCACATCCTACTATTTACACATGCATTTCTAACACATACAATATTTTTAAAGCTTGTAGACATGCATATTAATACAAATCACAAATAGGAAAGCTATTAACAAGCACACAAATGAATCCTTATGGATTCTACAATCACAAACAATTTCCATCTTCTTACCACCACCCAAGGATGATAAGATTTAAGTCTTCCTCTTACCTTAAATGAAGACAAATACTCTTTCACTCCTTTCTAGGGTTTCGATTTTCACCCTGCAAGACACCTATCAAGCTTAAACAAAAATTCTACAAGTTATAATCATGAAAGAAAGCTTAAACCATGGATCAATCATGGCTTAGAACTTTGAAAAAGAATTTAGAAATGAAAAACAAAGATTTTCACTTTCAAGGTAGAATCTTCAAAGTAGTTTTTCAAGCTCAAGATGAAAGATTTTGCAAGAACTCTCAACTAGAGATGTTCTTAGAATTGTGTTTAGGTTTAGAAAAGTTGGTTAGAAGAAATTTTGGGTGGTTGGATGGTGAAGAATGGTGTTTGGCCGAATGGTGCTTCAAGAAATCACTAATGGAGTTTGGTATTTTTAGAAGAGAGAGAAGAGAGAAAATGTTAGGAAATTAAGTGATTTTTGGCTCTCCAAAGGCACTTGGCCGTAGACATCAAGGGCAAGGGAGGTGTCCATTAGGTTGGCTCCATCCAAGCCTTAGGATTGATGAATGGTGAGGATTAAAACTTGGTCACCAAGCTTTGCTCTCATTGGTTAATCTAAGCCTAGTCACTAAGCCTTGTCATTAAGCCTTGTCACTAATTAAGCCTTGTCACATGCTTAGTCACATGCTCTTGAATGTTCCATCACTAATGATGTTTAATTAAACTACTAATCCTATTAAGTTTTTACTAAACGTGGGTCCCGCAAAATATTTTCGGGTCCATTACCGCTTATTTGTACTGACTAATAAAATAATATTATAATATTATAAAATTATTTTATTTTACAGTTAAATCTTAAAAATTAAAAGATTACTAACCGTATCATTCAGAATTGGGTTTAGTAAGATCCCCCAGCTCCGAATAATTAAAATAAGATTTCCCCGGCTTGGAAAATATTATTTTCCTGTCCCGGAGCAAATCACACAAAAAGTTCAAATAAAATAACAGACAGTATTATAAAGCAGTAATTCATACAGAAAAATAACAAACAGTACAAAAAGGACACAACAATCATTTATCCTAAAGTGGAAAAACATCAAACAGTACATTCGGGACTCAATGGTAATACCCCAAAAGTTTAGGGTGTTACAACTCTCGCCAACAAACAAAAATTTCATCCTCGAAATTCGTTATAACTCAGAACAAATGAGGATATTGCTCCCTCATCTTGTCTTCCAGCTCCCAGGTAGCATCACCTGTCACATCATTCCATATGACCTTCACCAGCTCGATCATCTTCCCTCGAAGCTGCTTTACTTTTCTCGTCCTCTATTCTAACAGGTAAAGTCTCGTAAGTCGATTCTCCTTCATTTGTACTTCATCTGATTGTATAACATGCGTTGGATCTGGAATATATTTCCTTAGCTGGGATACATGAAATACATCATGCAGATTGGATAGAAAAGGCGACAAAGCAATCTGATAAGCTACAGGACCTATACGTCGGATAATCTGATATGGTCCAATGAACTTAGGAGTAAGCTTCTTGGATTTGATAACTCTTCCGACACCGGTCGTAGGAGTCACTCTTAGAAATACATGCTCACCCTCCTCAAATTCAAGAGGTCGCCTTCGTTTATCAGCATAACTCTTTTGTCTGCTTTGCATCGTCCTCATTTTCTCTTGTATCATCTTTACCTTCTCCGTAGTCTGTTGTAGAAGATCTAGTCCAATAGTCATACTTTCCCTATCTTGATACTAACACAACGGTATTCGACAACGCCTTCCATACAATGCCTCATAGGGTGCCATTCCTATACTTGCGTGAAAACTGTTATTGTAAGTGAATTCTATCAAAGATAAAAATTCATCCCAACTCCTCGTTGCTCCAAAACACAAGCTCTAACAGATCTTCCAAAGACTGTATAGTTCTCTATGTTTGACCATCAGTTTGCGGATGATAAGCTGAACTTAACCGCAACTTAGTTCCCATGGCTTCTTGTAAACTTCGCCAGAACCTCGATATAAACCTTGGATCTCTGTCAAAAACTATACATGTAGGCACACCATGTAATCTGACAATCTCACTGATGTATATTTGGGTTAATCTTTCCAACGAATACTTAATATTAATTAGCAAGAAATGAGCTGACTTTGTAAGCCTGTCGACTATAACCCATATCGAATCATGACCTTTCCTCATCTTCGGCAATCCAGTAACAAAATCCATAGAGATACTATCCCACTTCCACTCTGGAATAGCTAACGGTTGCAACATACCAGCTGGTCTCTGATGTTCCACTTTCGCCTTCTGGTAAACCAGACAAGACTCCACACGTTCCGCTACGTCTCTTTTCATCCTTGGCCACCAAAACAACTTCTTTAAGTCTTGGTACATTTTGGTCATCCCCGGATGCAAACTCAGATCACTAGTATGAGCATCATCTAGAATTCCCTTCTTAAGCTCAAGATCATCAGGTACACAGATTCTTCCCTTATATCTCAAGAGTCCATCCGTTCCTTCTTCTACCGTTGCCTTATGACCTTGCTTTAACAATTCTCTTTCATTTTGCAAAAACGGGTCCTCTTCCTGTTTCTCTCGTATCGCATCAAGCAGTTCATTGATAATTATCACCTTCCACAGTCGAATCCTTCCAGGTACAAATTCCATTGACAACCATAAATCTCAAAATTTATTAATCAATTCTTCATCCTTTATCATCATTGCCGAAACACTAATCACTTTTCTGCTCAAGGCGTCAGCTACCACATTAGCTTTTCCTGGATGATATTGAAGTTGAAAATCATAATCCTTTAAGAATTCTAACCATCGCCTTTGCCTCATATTCAATTCTTTCTGATCAAACAAGTACTTCAAGCTCATGTGCTGGATAATTCCTCTCATGAACCTTTAACTGTCAAGAAGCATACGCCACAACATTCCGATCTTGCATTAATACGCATCCTAACCCCTAGTAAGAAGCGTCACAATACACATCAAAAGCTCTGTTAGAATCTGGCAAAATCAACACTGGTGCAGTTCTTAACCTTATCTTCAATTCTTGGAAACTGGATTCGCGTTCTTCTGTCCACTCAAAAGCTTGACTTTTCCTCGTGAGCTGCGTAAGCGGTCCAGCAATCTTGGAAAAACCCTCGATAAACCTCCGGTAATATCCAGCAAGTCCAACAAAACTTTGAACTTCTGTCACAGTCTTAGGCCTCTCCCATTGTAAAACAGTCTCCACTTTCGATGGGTCTACCGCAATACCTTTCTTTGAAATCACGTGACCTAGAAATTGGACTTCCTCCAACCAAAACTCACACTTGGCCAATTTCGCGTACAGCTTCTTTTCCTTTAAAATCTGAAGAACAATACCGAGATGTTCAGCATGCTCTTCCTTAGATTGAGAATAGATCAGAATGTCATTGATGAAGACAACGACAAATCTGTCTAGATACGGATGAAAAATCATGTTCATATAGTCCATAAATATGGCAGGAGCATTCGTCATCCCGAATGGCATTACCTGATACTCATAATGTCCATAACGAGTTCGAAAAGTTGTTTTGGGTATATCCTCCCCTTGAACACGGATTTGGTGATAACCCGATCTCAGATCTATTTTAGAAAATACCACTGCTCCCTTCAACTGATCCATCAAATCGTCAATTCTTGAAAGTGGATATTTATTCTTGATAGTCACTTTATTCAACTGACGATAATCCACGCAAAGTCGAGATGTTCCGTCTTTCTTCTTGACCAAAAGCACTGGTGCTCCCCATGGTGAAACACTAGGTCGCACAAACTGTTTCTCCAACAAATCCACCAATTGTTGTTTTAGCTCCACCAACTCTGCTGGCGACATTCGATATGGCGCAATTAAGATAGGACCTGCTCCTGGTACTAAATCAATTGAAAACTCGATCTCCCTCTCAGGTGGCAAACTAGGCACGCCATTAGGAAAAATCTCTGGAAATTCATTAACAACAGGAATAGTATTCGCATCTTTCTCATTCTTGACCTCTAGAGAAGACAATAACATATATCCCTGTGCTCCCTCTCTTAACAATGACTTTACTTTAACAGCAGTCAAGAATCCAGACTTTTCTTCCTTAGGAAAAACTATGGTTTTGCTTGCACAATCTATAAGGATATGGTTAGAAGATAACCAGTCCATCCCTAATATTACATCTATCTCAACAAGAGGCAAACAAATCAAATTGACCGAAAACACACAGCCCTTTATAACAACAGGAAAATCCAAACATATCTTAGACATAATTACAGGTTTAGCAGTTGGCGTAGATACACTCAATTTAACATTCAAAGAAGACACAGACAACTTCAATTTTTCCACACAATCATATGCAATAAATGAATGTGTCGCACCAGAATCATATAACACAGTTAGAAGATTACCTCCAATAGCACCTTCTCCCTGAATAAGATCATCAGATTGAGAAATTTTCGTTCCAATCATAGTATATACTCGCCCTCCAGACCTCGATTGAATACTTCCTGACCTTGGCTGAGTAGCACGAACACTTCTCATAGCTGGCTTTCTCTCTGGCTGAGTACAATCCCTAGATATATGTCCAGGCTGTCTGCAATTAAAACAAATAGTTCCTCTGATAGGGCATTCACTAGAAAGATGGCCCTTCTTTCCACACTTAAAACATGTTGGCGTGAATGCCACCCCTTGTCCAGCTCTACTACCACTAGCATTTCCCCCAACTAGTGGTCGTTGAGGTTGATTCCCTAGTGGTCTAGAATACGACTTGCACTGAAACTAACTATTGTTACTGTTACCACCCCTCTGAAATCTTGTTGGCCCAAAGTTAAGGTTTCTTTGGTCTCGTGACGTCTCTAATTCCTCGAGTCGTACACACGCATCAACTAAAGCATGAAACTGGTTCATTCTCAAGGATATCACTCCTCGCTTCAGTTCCACTCTTAACCCTGCTTCAAACTTCCGACATCTCCACCCATCATCTAGTCGAGTTTGAGCATAATCTGAGAATTGAGACAAACTCTCAAATTTTGTAGCATAGTCATTCACCGTCATGTTACCCTGACGTAAACCAAGAAATTCCATCTCCTTGGCATGTCTAGCATTTGCAGGAAAATACTTCTCCAGAAATACATCAGAAAATACTTCCCATATAATTTCTGTTCCTTCAGCCTGCAATAACCGGCGGGTTCCTCTCCACCAATGTTCTCCATCTCCCCTCAACATAAAGGTTGCATACGTCACCTTCTTATCATCTGGGCATCTCATCCCTTCAAAAATCTTCTCCAAGTCTTGTATCCATTAACTTGCTTTTTCAGGATTAATCTCGCCTCTAAACTGTGGCGGATTATTACGCCTAAATTTAGATAAATTTAGGGCATCAGCAGTAGCATCTTGCTGTTGAGTTGCTCTCAGATTCTGCTGAGTAATTACTTCGGCCATTCGTTGCATAGCCTCCGCTGTTGCAATCATTGGATCCACTGCATGATTCGCATTCGCATGTGTTCCTCTTCCGCCAGACATCTTCTTTCTTCAATCATAACAAAACAAAATTAGATACATCCTTTCGGAAGTAAATCACATAGAATCACACAGCACAAACAAAAACAAACCCAACCACAACCCCAAAAGACTCTAACTTGGGCTCTGATACCAACTAATGTAACACCCTTGTGGGGATGTCACATATATAAATAAAATAAAAAAAAGATAAATAAAATCTCCCAAGTTGTAAAACATTTGTAACATAATATTGCGGGTTGTAAAATTCTTCTTGTTAAATAGAATAGTATTGAATAAAATAACGCAGAAACACAAAATAAACAAACCAACATCACACATAATATACATATGGTTCTAGTTATAAGTTATACAAATAATTTACAACTATCCATATTTAAACTAAAACAGTAAACAAAACAGCAAAAGTCAAAACATACAAACGCAGACGCGCCCAAGTACATATCATAAATATCTAACCCTCTGAAGGATCACTCTCAGATGAAACTTCAGGTGATAAATATCCAGGATGCCTCGACCCTCTACGGACACGAGTCCGTGCAGTCGACACGCTGCTAATCTCACTAGGCGCATCAAACATACCGCCCCAATGACGCCTAAGAGATAGCGGCAACTCCACATATAGGTACAGCAAGGTAGAAAAGATCAGCACTCCATCAAACTCCGAACGTATGGTCACAGTCAGACGCCCTACGTACGTCACCGAGTCTCTATCCTCTCGCAGACGCCAGGCTTCAGAGCCTCCGTGAAACTCTAGTTGCACGAATCCAAAGAATCCTGGTAGCGTCATATCCACACAATCAATCCAATGGGTACGGATGATCAGATGGTTCTTGATCGTAGAACTGATCTTCGACTTGCTGCTCCTGCTCCTCTTCGGGATACTCACACTCAAGAGGTTGTTCCTCTTCCTCAAACTCTTTATCACATAATTTAAAATATACAGATAATACATACACGAAAGAGGTAAGACAATCTATATCACCATAAATATGATAAAATAAGAAAACGACAATACAACTGGCATAACAGTTCATATAATATAGCATACTATAATAACATAAATCATAATATTAAATAATACAGAAACTCAATACAACAACATACAATGGTACATATGAATAAAATGGTACAGATAAATAAAATGATACAGATAGATAAAATAGAGCAAATAAATAATATTAAAATGTATAAAACATAAATATATGAAATGTGACTCAACCCTACTCTATGAAGCTAAAAATACAGACAACAGAGAGAACGACCTGCAAAATCTATTAGTACCATCGACCGCCCAATAACTATTCTGCTGTCTCACGTTGCGTCTATAGCCCACTGTAAAAAAAGATGTAGTGGTGTAGCATACTGTCATATGTCATGTCACTACAGGCTTGCACTAATAGACTTCACAAGATCTTGATTAAGTATAGTGCATGTCAAGTCCATTAGTGTGTTACCAGTTACCACGGCCCAGAGGAGCGACCAACTGTCCACAAACAGAATAATCTGCACATTAATGTCTCCAAGTTCATTCAAGTTGAACCACACTACGCTTATCACACCGACAACACGATGTTATTCATCTCGTCAATCAATCCACCAATTATCAACCAAATTGGTACAACGCAATGCATGATAAAAAAAATTATGAATATGCCCTCACTAGCAAAAATTCCAAATATGCCCTCACTGGCAAAAATTTTGAATATGCCCTCACTGGCAAAAATTATGAATATGCCATCGCTGGCAAATCACATATATATACAGTATGTCCCACCTGACAGTACTGTTCCACAATCTGTCTGGGTCCACCACTTTAGCCCGACAGTAAAAACTTGTTGTTTTCATCAATCGTGTAGAAATTTTATCGCGTTTTTAAAATCTCATCGCTTTTACAAATGTTTTTAAATCGCGTAAATATATTTTACTATTTTTAAAATGGCGTACTGTTTTTCAAACGTTTTCTCAATCGCGTAAGATTTTTAAATCATTTTCTTGTCTGAATTCCTTAGAAATTGTTGTTTTAATAAACAGAAATAATATTTAATACGTTTAAACTATGTAGAATATTTTTCATACCGTATAAATTATATTTGCTATCTTTTCTATCTTATTTGTCTGTTTTTAGCAAAAAATTGATAGTATTTTGCTTAGAAAATGTATAACAATGATTTTCTAAGTTTTTCGTAAAAATTCCTTTTGTTTATATTATAACCATTTAATTACACTTTTGAAAACTACTAACGTGCTTCAAAATATAATATGAGCTCTACGTTAGAAATTTTACAGAAGCTACTGTATTTACTTTTAACCACTAAAATCATTAATTTTAACTTCTTAAACTTAATCTAATCAATTTATTTCTTCAAAACTCATTGTAGAAAAATTCCTTTTAACATATATTGCTTCTTTTTTATTGAAAATGGTTTGGAAATGATTTTAGAAATCATAAATCCTTGGCTTTGGCATGTTGGCCGAAACACTTAAAATTAACATTAGATCTCTACATTCATTTTTCTTGCTCTAGACAATTTTGCATCTTGTTAATTTTTCTAGGTTAATTAAATCACACTCTTAGAAAATTGATGAGAACATTTTGGTTCTCCTTTTTGGTTGAGGCCGTGAGCCTTAGTGGTGTGTTCTTTGGAACACTCATGCAATCCTTGACAAGTTGTTCACATCCTACTATTTACACATGCATTTCTAACACATACAATATTTTTAAAGCTTGTAGACATGCATATTAATACAAATCACAAATAGGAAAGCTATTAACAAGAACACAAATGAATCCTTATGGATTCTATAATCACAAACAATTTCCATCTTTTTACCACCACCCAAGGATGATAAGATTTAAGTCTAAGTCTTCCTCTTACCTTAAATGAAGACAAATACTCTTTCACTCCTTTCTAGGGTTTCAATTTTCACCCTCCAAGACACCTATCAAGCTTAAACAAAAATTCTACAAGTTATAATCATGAAAGAAAGCTTAAACCATGGATCAATCATGGCTTAGAACTTTGAAAAAGAATTTAGAAATGAAAAACAAAGATTTTCACCTTCAAGGTAGAATCTTCAAAGTAGTTTTTCAAGCTCAAGATGAAAAATTTTGCAAGAACTCTCAACTAGAGATGTTCTTAGAATTGTGTTTAGGTTTAGAAAAGTTGGTTAGAAGAAATTTTGGGTGGTTCGATGGTGAAGAATGGTGTTTGGCCGAATGGTGCATCAAGAAATCACCAATGGAGTTTGGTATTTTGGAAGAGAGAGAAGAGAGAAAATGTTAGGAAATTAAGTGATTTTTGGCTCTCCAAAGGCACTTGGCCGTAGACATCAAGGGCAAGGGAGGTGTCCATTAGGTTGGCTCCATCCAAGCCTTAGGATTGATGAATGGTGAGGATTAAAACTTGGTCACCAAGCTTTGCTCTCATTGGTTAATCTAAGCCTAGTCACTAAGCCTTGTCATTAAGCCTTGTCACATGCTTAGTCACATGCTCTTGAATGTTCCACCACTAATGATGTTTAATTAAGCTACTAATCCTATTAAGTTTTTACTAAATGTGGGTCCCGCAAAATATTTCCGGGTCCATTACCTCTTATTTGTACTGACTAATAAAATAATATTATAATAATATAAAATTATTTTATTTTATAGTTAAATCCTAAAAATTAAAAGATTACTAACCGTATCATTCAGAATTGGGTTTAGTAAGATCCCCCAGCTCCGAATAATTAAAATAAGATTTCCCCAGCCCGGAAAATATTATTTTTCTGTCCCAGAGTAAATCACACAAAAAGTTCAAATAAAATAACAGACAGTATTATAAAGCAGTAATTCATATAGAAAAACAACAAACAGTACAAAAAGGATACAACGGTCATTTATCCTAAAGTTGAAAAACATCAAACAGTACATTCGGGACTCAACGGTAATGCCCCAAAAGTTTAGGGTGTTACACCTTTCATTTTTGGAGACACGTCTAATGGCTATAATTTCAAGGAGAAAGATCTAATGACCTAGATTAAGTCTTCTAACTTAAAGTCTACATTAATCCTAACCATTGAACTAATCAATGGCTAAGGATGCACAAATAATGGTAGCTTGGAGATTGGTCACATTTTGAAGAAGCAAGAAGGGGGGACAGTTTTGTGATGGTGTAGGAGATTAGCTAAGTTTCAAGACACCAATTATATGTTGTTTTGGTCATTATTGATCAATTTCAAGCAGCTAAGTTATCAAACTTTCTCTCCATTTCTCTTCTCCTTCATGTTTCGGCCAAGCACCCAAGAATTGCCTTCCATCACTCTTTAATTTCAAACAACCATATTTCTTGAATCCTTACCTTATTCTAAGACACTTTGTAGTTTGGAACAAGTTCTCAATCTTTCATCTTCAAGGAGTTTTTCTAAGAACCAGTTCTAGGGTTCTTAAGGTAAAGTTATGGAAAACTTCATTTCTTCTCTTCTTTTCATGTTCTAAACCATGTTTGATCCATGGTTCCTCTTATTCAAGCTTGATATACTAATAAACTTGTGTTTTGTTTTGTAATTGAGAAGCTTTTGGTGGTGAAGGACTTGGAAAAAGAAGCAAAACAAGGAGCTTTTGAGGATCTTCAAGAGGTAAGAGGGACATCCATCTCACTAACCAAGTATGGTGGTGAGAGATGGTTTTGTATTTGACGGATGGTGAATCCATATGAGGATTCATATCCATGGTCATGTAATTATTTGTGGGTGTTTATGTGTTTATGTAGTTTATATGCTTAGCATGGTTTATTTGTACTTGCATGCTTAGTATGATTTATTGTTTTGATTATGGCATGCTTGTGGTATTTATGATGAAATATGTATATGTATGTTGATTACATGTGATGTATGTCATAAAAATTGTTAGAAAGGAAATCAATTTTTGGTTCCAAAGACCATGAGGATTTCGGCCTCTACACCTCAAAATAGGTGTTCATAAATGAATATTTTCATGAATGATAAAATTGGATGTTTAGAAAAGTAAGGAAAATAAACAAAGGGTTTGTTTTCAAAGAATAAGTGTTCACGATTTTTGAAGGATGTTTTTGAATCAAAAGATTCTAAGTATTTTACTAATCATGAGTTTTAAATGAAAAGAGCAATGAGTTGATGATTTTAAGGATTTGCAAAGAAAGTGAAAATGAAAATGAACAAATGAATTGATTTTAAAGACCATGAGTCTCACGGTTTTTGCAAGAAATTTTAATGGTTTTGTTTACAAGAATGGTACTTAATTGATTTAGAAGAAAAAATATTTGATGGCCAATGAAACCATGTACCAGGGTTTTTTTTAGGAGATTGGAATAGTTTTGGTTTTATGAAACAAAGTGATTTCAAAGTAGAAACAAAGTGTTTGAATAAAGTATTTTAGTACAAGGATTAAAGAAAATGGAAACAAGGCGTTTTGTTACTTGAAAGATGGAATTTCATTTATGAAAGAGAAAAAGAAGTTGAAAGTGTTTGAACCTCAATTTATTTTAAAGAGAATTGATTTTGAAATTGATTTGAGAAAAATGGAGAATATAATAGTGATTTGAGATTTTCTAATGTGTAACTCATTCTTTGGGTTTTGGAGCACGTTAGTAAATTTTAAGATGGAAACATTGATTTAAAATCAATGGAAAAGTGATTTTGTGGAATTATTGTGAAAAGGATTTTCTTGAGTAAGAAAATGTGGAAAATAATGTGAAAAGTCATATTATTTTGAGTAAAGAACTTTTGAAAGGTGAAATATGAAAAATGATGTTGGAAATGATATTAATTTGTTTGAAAGTCCAAAATAATGTTTGGAATATTGAGGAATATTTTACGTGAGTGTAAAATGGTGAAAATTTTTTACGTATCTTAAAAACGTGATTTTTAAGCTACGCGATTTGAAAAAGGTTTAAATATTTTCACGCGATTTGAAAAACGTTAAAATATCGCTAC
This sequence comes from Ormosia emarginata, assembly GCA_029884605.1. Lineage (NCBI taxonomy): Eukaryota > Viridiplantae > Streptophyta > Magnoliopsida > Fabales > Fabaceae > Ormosia > Ormosia emarginata. The sequence continues at coordinate 2,837,814 of JAQQTP010000063.1, forward strand.
GCGATTTGGAAAGCGTTTAAATATTTTGAAAATGATGGAAAATGGTTTACGCGACTTGAAAGAATGATTTTTAAGTTACGTGATTTTGAAGATGGTGGAAAATCGCTACGCGATTTGAGAAAACGTGTAAATATTTTTACGTGATTGAGAAAACGTGGAAAAATCAATACGTGATTTGAAAATAAAACACGACGAAAGTGTTTTGTGACTATGAAAACGCGATAATATGATTTTGCTGTTGAATATACAGTATGATTACTGTTGAACCAATGTATGGATACTGTCTGAGAAAATCATGAAATTTAGTCTGTGATTAGCATTGGTGCATTGAACATGCATTGGAAATGATGAATTTTGCCTGTCATTGGCATTTGGTGCATTATACATACATTGGAAAAATATGCATTGAGACATATGTTGAATTTTGAACAAAAATTAATAGCTGATACTATTGTGACCCTTGTGGTTGAAGAGAGAATGTGAATTGATAGTGAGGTCTATGATGGATCTTGGGGGCGTCAAGGTGCGGCAGTCGACCAGTGGATATTTGTCTGTGGGCTAAGGCTGGACTATATGCCACTTGGCGATGCAGTTCGTTGCAACGCATTGACCCGACAAGAACACAATTCTTTTCGAAAGCTGGACATTGTCTGTGGGCTAAGGCTGGGCATTGTCTGTGGGCTAATTTGGAGGATTGTCTTTGGGCTAAGGCTGACAATTAACAGAGCATTCTTCTCGAAATTGTAAAAACCTCCATGGAGTAGGACATTGAGTCTATGAGTACATGCATAACATATGCATCATTATTGAGCATTGGTTATGATAATTGAACTGTTGAATAACTGGGTTATGTTGAGGGCATTATCATAAATATTGAATATCAATTTCTAATTGAGGAATATTGGATGATACTGATGATAAATAATGTTGATGGCATTATTGTAATTATTATTATTTTATACATTATGATGATGGCATAATTGTAATTATGGTATGATATATATGTGTGGTGTGTTGTTTGTGTCATCTCTATGCTACCATGTTGGTATTGGCGTAGGTGATCTCACCTCTTTGTTATATTGTTTCGTTGTGCTTGTATTATTAAAATTATATAGTAGATGGAACGAGTTTCTTAGACGTGACGAGGAACAAATATTCTGAGATTGGTGATAACATGGAGGGGTGACCATCCCGGATTCGTTGGTGTGCAGTTTTGATGAGGAACAAATACATGACGCATCAGGATGGACACAAGACGAAATAAGTATGTTGAGTTTTTACCATTAGTGTTTTACCGTGCTATTGAGTAGAACCCGTCGTGGGGTTTGTTATTGTTTAAAATTGAGTCTGTAAGTTTTATATTTATTGAATAATTATTAAATATTAATTGGTATCAATATTGTATATTATATAGTTTAAATATATTTTTCAATATTACCTATAAATTTCAGTAAGTTTATATTTCCGTGAGAAGAAATTTTAAAACCCATGTTTTATAACTCAAACCTTTTATGAATTGATTTGAAGATTGGGAGTTGGTAGTCAGAAATGTGATGCCCTGAGGAGGGTGTTACATTAGTTGGTATCAAAGCACGATTTGAGTCTTTTGGGGTTTGTGGTTAGGTTTATTTTGCTTATGTTGTGTTCTCCGTGTTTTTAATTTTCGTAAGGAAACAATATTATTTGAAATGCTTACATCTAGTATCCATTTTATTTTGATTTGTCTGTCTTTGAAGAAAGGAAATGGCTCATGGTAGACGTACGCGTGTGGAAGCAGAATGTGACACCAACGATATGATTGCAATTATGGGAGCAATGCAGAGAACATCTGATATGATAGTACAACGGGAATAGAGAATCACTGAACAGTGGGAATTGGAAGTTGAAGGTCAGGATCTGATAAAAGAGAATCAGTCTTGAAATATAAGATTTAGTAATTTTGGAAGCTGGTATTCCTCCTTAGGAATAATAGGAAAGTAATTGATTTTAGCAAAAAACGTAGTTACGATCATTAGGAAAGTAGCAACAGCAGCAAATGTGTGGAGAAAGTGCTTGTAGCAGTAAACTCAGTTGGACCGTGACGTCTTTACTGTTATGTAAGAGATGTGAAAAAGAGGGCACTTAACGAAGGATTGTACGTCCAAGGAAATAATTTGTTTCAAGTGCGGAAAACCAGGACACATTTCTAAAGATTGTGTTCCACCGAAAAATGAAGTATTCTGTTAGTAAAGTATATGTTTCAAAATCTCAAGTAGAAGAGAGAGTCGATATGCCGAATGGAACAGGAGTGTTCCGAGCTGAAGACCTAAACAAAGAAGATTGTGTCACAAAAAGTGATCCTTTGATTGTACTGTATAATTCTGGAGGTAACCCATTTCTTTATGGCATATGATCGTGTAGAACGATTAAAGTTATCTGTGTCTTCGTTATCTTGTGACTTGTTTACTTCTGTTTCTATTACTAGCCTATCGAGCTACTCAAGTTATTCAAATTATTGTTATGAATCAAATTTTTGTGTTAGTTTGATCTGTTTATCTCTTTCATAAATAGACGTGATCTTTGAAATGGATTGGTTATTTTCCAACCATATCCTATGAGATAGTCTCAATAAAGTGTTAGTATTCCAGAAAATTCATTTTTTTAAAATCGGGTTATATCAATTCTTTGTTGGATATATCCGGTAACGTATCAGATAGTTTTGCTATCTTTCATAACGTTTTTCATGTATTGAAAATGCAAGGAAGAATAATTTGCAAGAAAGGATATTCCTAGTTATATCCATGTCATAGTATCAAAGTGACGCAGCGGAAGCGTGGTAGATCCTTCAAAGGTTGAAACAGTTTTTTAGTGGGAAAAGTCAAAGACTATGGAAATCCTGGAAAATTTCTAGATCGCGGGACTTCTTATCTAGCTTACCAGAAAGAATTAAGCGATTGTATGGACTGATGCATACAAGGAGAATTTTCAGGAGTTGAAAATGTGCTTGATTAATTCTCTGGTATTAGTTCTATCTAATCTTAGTAAACCATTGAAGGTGTACTGTGATGCGTTACAATTGGAGTTTAAGATATGTGTTTATGCAGAATAAAAGAGTTATAGAGTATGTTTCAAGGAAATTGAAGTTATATGAGAAAAACTATTCTACGCGTGAATGGGGGTTAGTAGCAGTTGAGTTTGCATTAGAAATATGGAGACATTTTTTTTGGAGTAATATTCAATGTCTTAATTGATTACGAAAATCTGAGGTATCCGTTTGATCAGGAGAAGTTGAACGTGAGGCAAAGAGTTTCCATTGGTCGAAGGGAATTACGTAAGCGGAGATGCAGCGTGAGGACTGGAAAATAAGATAAAGAACAATATTTATATTTATTCTGAGGGTGTGAAATCAGGTTTATCAAATTTCGAGGACGAAATTTCTTTTTAGAGTGGATCGTATTGTAACACCTCAAAAATTCGTATTTTATTTATTTCGGGTGATTCTTAATTATTTTGAATAATCCGACTCGACTTCTGTGGATTTTATAATTTTTGTGATTTTTAGGAATTTTTTTGGAGTTTTTACATTTTTTTATTATTTTAATATTATTTTGAGGCTATATACGAGCCTTCGTATTTTTTTTTTGAAAATTCTTAATGATTTTTTAACAATTTGACTTGATTTTCATACGTTTTCTAATATGTATGATTTTTGTGGATGATTATGAAATTTTTATATTTCTCTTATTGTTTTTGGGCTGTTTGTAGGCCCAAGTGGCCTTACGTGGGCCCAGGTGGATCCCGCAAGTGAAAATTTTTCTACGCATAGAAAATTTGTACTGTTTAGACGGAGACGAGGGATCTTACTAAACCTGAATCCAGAAACAGTTTTTAAATTTTTCTTTTACTGTGTTTTGTACTATAATTATCGGGCGATAAAAATACAGTAAAAATATTATTCAGAGGGTTATAGCAGATAGAAAAATAAATATTATACTGCTTAAGTTAACATTGGTGGTTTGGATATCCACCATTGATTTAATCAACAGTGGAAACTTGATCTTGATTTAATCAACGGTTGAGAAACAAACTTAATGAAGAAGCATTGGATGATCACCATTGATTTAATCAATGGTGTGGGAATAAACTTAGTTAAGAAGCTTTGGATGTTCACCATTGATCTAATCAATGGTTGTAAAGACAAACTTAATAAGGAAGACTTTGAATATCAACCATTGATTTAATCAAGGGTGGAGATTTGGTCTTAAAAAGTGACTAGGACCATTTATAACCATTGGATTTTGATTTAAATCAAGGGTGGAGATTTGGTCTTATAAAGTGGCTAGGACCATTTATGACCATTGGATGTAGATTTAATCAATGATGGAGATGGACCATTTATGACCATTGGATGTGGATTTAATCAAGGGTGAAGGTTTAGTCTTAAAAAAAATGACAAGGACCATTTATGACCCTTGGATGTCAAGTAAGAAGGAGTAATCTTGACCTTTCATTTTGGAGACTCATCTAATGGCTATAATTTCAAGGAGAAAGATCTAATAGCCTAGATTAAGTCTTCTAACTTAAAGTCTACATTAATCATAACCATTGAACTAATCAATGGCTAAGGATGCACATATAATGGTGGCTTGGAGATTGGTTATATTTTGAAGAAGCAAGAAGAGGGGGACAGTTTTGTGATGGTTTAGGAGATTAGCCAAGTTTCAAGACACCAATTATATGTTGTTTTGGTCATTATTGATCATTACTAATCAATTTCAAGAAGCTAAGTTATCAAACTTTCTCTCCATTTCTCCTCTCCTTCATGTTTCGGCCAAGCACCCAAGAATTGCCTTCCATCACTCTTTAATTTCAAACAACCATATTTCTTGAATCCTTACCTTATTCTAAGACACTTTGTAGTTTGGAGCAAGTTCTAAATCTTTCATCTTCAAGGAGTTTTTCCAAGAACAAGTTCTAGGGTTCTTAAGGCGAAGTTATGGAAAACTTCATTTCCTCTCTTCTTTTCATGTTCTAAACCATGTTTGATCGATGGTTCCTTTTATTCAAGCTTGATATACTAATAAACTTGTGTTTTGTTTTGTAATTGAGAAGCTTTTGGTGGTGAAGAACTCGGAAAAAGAAGTAAAACAAGGAGCTTTTGAGGATCTTCAAGAGGTAAGAGGGAGATTCATCTCACCAACCAAGTATGGTGGTGAGAGATGGTTTTGTATTTGATGGATGGTGAATCCATGTGAGGATTCATATCCATGGTCATGTAATTATTTGTGGGTGTTTATGTGTTTATGTAGTTTATATGCTTAGCATGGTTTATTTGTGCTTGCATGCTTAGTATGATTTATTGTTTTGATTATGGCATGCTTGTGGTATTTATGATGAAATATGTATATGTATGTTGATTATATGTGATGTATGTCATAAAAATTGTTGGAAAGGAAATCAATTTTTGGTTCTAAAGACCATGAGGATTTCAGCCTCTACACCTCAAAATAGGTGTTCATAAATGAATATTTTCATAAATGAATATTTTCATAAATGATAAAATTGGATGTTTAGAAAAGCAAGGAAAATAAACAAAGGGTTTGTTTTCAAAGAATAAGTGTTCACGATTTTTGAAGGATGTTTTTGAATCAAAAGATTCTAAGTATTTTACTAATCATGAGTTTTAAATGAAAAGAGCAATGAGTTGACGATTTTAAAGATTTGCAAAGAAAGTAAAAATGAAAATGAACAAATGAATTGATTTTAAAGACCATAAGTCTCACGATTTTTGCAAGAAATTTTAATGGTTTTGTTTACAAGAATAGTACTTAATTGATTTAGAAGGAAAAATATTTGATGGCCATTGAAACCATGTACCACGGTTTTTTTTAGGAGATTGGAATAGTTTTGGTTTTATGAAACAAAGTGATTTCAAAGTGGAAACAAAGTGTTTGAACAAAGTATTTTAGTACAAGGATTAAAGAAAATAGAAACAAGGTGTTTTGTTACTTGAAAGATGGAATTTGGTTTATGAAAGACAAAAAGAAGTTGAAAGTGTTTGAACCTCAATTTATTTTAAAGAGAATTGATTTTGAAATTGATTTGAGAAAATGGAGAATATAATAGTGATTTGAGATTTTCTAACATGTAACTCATTCTTTGGGTTTTGGAGCGCGTTAGCAAATTTTAAGATGGAAACATTGATTTAAAATCAATGGAAAAGTGATTTTGTGGAATTATTGTGAAAAGGATTTTGTTGAGTAAGAAAATGTGAAAAATAATGTGAAAAGTCATATTATTTTGAGTAAAGAATTTCTGAAAGGTGAAATTTGAAAAATGATGTTGGAAATGATATTGATTTGTTTGAAAGTCCAAAATAATGTTTGGAATATTGAGGAATATTTTACGTGAGTGTAAAATGGTGAAAAATTTTTACGTATCTTAAAAACGTGATTTTTAAGCTACGCGATTTGAAAAAGGTTTAAATATTTTCACGCGATTTGAAAAACGTTAAAATATCGCTACGCGATTTGAAAAGCGTTTAAATATTTTGAAAATGATGGAAAATGGTCTACGCGACTTGAAAGAATGATTTTTAAGTTACGCGATTTTGAAAATGGAGAAAAATCGCTACGTGATTTGAGAAAACGTGTAAATATTTTTACGTGATTGAGAAAACGTGGAAAAATCAATACGTGATTTGAAAATACAACAGAAATGTTGCAAAATTGTGAAAATGTAACAGAAATGTTGCGATTGTGAAAACACGACAAAAGTGTTTTGTGACTATAAAAATGCGATTATATGATTTCGTTGTTGAATACACAGTATGATTACTGTTGAACCAATGTATGGACACTGTTTGAGAAAATCATGAAATTTAGCCTGTGATTGGCATTGGTCCATTGAACATGCATTAGAAATGATGAATTTTTCCTGTGATTGGTATTTGGTGCATTATACATGCATTGGAAAAATATGCATTGAGACATATGTTGAATTTTGAACAAAAATTAATAGCTGATGCTATTGTGACCCTTGTGGTTGAAGAGAGAATGTGAATTGATAGTGATGTCTATGATGGATCTTGGGAGCGTCAAGGCGCGGCAGTCGACCAGTGGATATTTGCCTGTGGCCTAAGGCTGGACTATATGCCACTTGGCGATGCAGTCCGTTGCAACGCATTAACGATACCCGACAAGAACACAATTCTTTTCGAAAGCTGGACATTGTCTGTGGGCTAAGGCTGGGCATTGTCTGTGGGCTAATCTGGAAGATTGCCTTTGGGCTAAGGCTAATAATTAATAGAGCATTCTTCTCGAAATTGTGAAAACCTCCATGGAGTAGGACATTGAGTCTATGAGCACATGCATAACATATGCATCATTTTTGGGCATTGGTTATGATAATTGAACTGTTGAATAACTGGGTTATGTTGAGGGCATTACCATAAATATTGAATATCAATTTCTAATTGAGGAATATTGGATGATACTGATGATAAATAATGTTGATAGCATTATTGTAATTATTGTTATTTTATACATTATGATGATGGCATAATTATAATTATGGTATGATATATATGTGTGGTGTGTTGTTTGTGTTATCTCTATGCTACCATGTTGGTATTGGCATAGGTGATCTCACCTCTTTGTTATATTGTTTCGTTGTGCTTGTATTATTAAAATTATATAGTAGATGGAACGAGTTTCTTAGACGTGACGAAAAACAAATATTCTGAGATTGGTGATAACATGGAGGGGTGACCATCCCAGATTCGTTGGTGTGCAGTTTTGATGAGGAACAAATACATGACGCATCAGGATGGATATAAGACGAAATAAGTATGTTGAGTTTTTACAGTTAGTGTTTTACAGTGCTATTGAGTAGAACTCGTCGTGGGGTTTGCTATTGTTTAAAATTGAGTCTGTAAGTTTTATATTTATTGAATAATTATTAAATATTAATTGGTGTCAATACTGTATATTAAATAGTTTAAATATATTTTTTCAATATTACCTATAAATTTCAGTAAGTTTATATTTCTGCAAGAAGAAATTTTAAAACCCATGTTTTATAACTCAAACCTTTTATGAACTGATTTGAAGATTGGGAGTTGGTAGTCAGAAATGTGATGCCCTGAGGAGGGTGTTACACATATGATAGCTCTACTCACATTTTAGCTCTTATACATATCTTTAACACACACATAAATGAATTAAGGATCAATCTTTCATCATGAAAATTTCATTTTTTGAAGCTCAATCTCTCATGGAAATACAAAAACATCAAATGCGCAACCATGATCCATAACCAAGAACAAACCATCATCAAGTCTAAAACAATAGGAATCCAGCATAGAAATCACATTTCACACTCAAAACCCATTTTTGGTTTTTGCCATCAAAATGTTGATTCACAAAGAAGAAGAAGAAGAGAAGCTATGAAAATGTTTTCCCCTACCTAGGTTGATGACTCTTGACCTTGATCTTTCCTTCTCCTTCTTCTCCTCTTCTTCCTTCTCTTCTCCTCTTCTTCTCTCCTCTTCTTCTTCTCTTCTCCTCTTCCTTCTCTTCTCCTCTTCTCCTCTTCTTCTTTCTTTTTCTTCCTTTCTCTTTCTCGTTTTCTGCTTTCTTCTTAAAGGATAACTATCATAGTTATCTGATATTTTCGTATCTGTTAGAAACACATAATTTATACCAATTCAAGTTTTCCAACTTACAACAACCCTAGAATAAATTCTAGGTTTCATCTAATTTCTTGTTTTGCTATTATCTTATTTCTTCATATCTGCTATGTTTCAATTCAATACTTAAATACTCACTTGGTATCCTTAAAAAAGTCCAAACTGACTCTGTTTATCATAAAAATTTAACCACATCTTCTTTCACTCATTTGTGACTTATGAATGAACTCTCCATAGTTAGTGTGTGAAATCTGCAAGTGTATGGTTTCGTCGTCAAGTAATAAAAAGATTGAATCCACCAGGACTATGTCTATGAATACCAATTAATTGATTAATTCAATTAAATCAAACAAAAGGGAATAATTGTTGATTAATAAGAACGTAGTAACAAAGCAATTAAATAAAGGAATATCAAAATGCAAATTGAGAACAAAAATAGCAAGTTGTTAAGAAAGGTTTTCAGATTTAAGAAAGCTTCCAGGATTGGGGATAACCACGATAATACAAGAGTTCTAATTGACAATCCTTTTATTTAAACTGAAATTCAATTGAAGGTAAATTACCCTAAAATAGTTAATGTTCTTTCTCAAGGGACAAGAATCGTGCCCAATTAAACCAATTCCTACTCTCGTGGTAATTGAATCTAAATTGAACCCATTACGCTTTATGGTAATTCATTAAATCCTCTAAAGGCTAAACCTACTCTTGTGATTTAGACCTTAAGTTCAATTCTTATGGTTCTAACACCTAGGTTCACCTCTCAGTCCGTCCCTAGATATCTATGAGATGCAAATAAGTAGCCAGCGAATTCACATGAATAAGTGCAATAAGGATTGAATCAAAGAACATTCAAAATTAATAAAAGGGATAAACAAAGTCAATTAATCATCATCAATGTATCAAAGGGCATTGCCCAATCCCAGAAACAAAAGGAACTACTCAGACATGGAGAAGAAGAAACCAAAAATCAAGTTCAAAAGCATTCAAACCCGTAATCGAAGAGAGAAGAGAGGAAGATGCAGATCAAGAGCCTCCAATGTGCCTCCTCTAAACAGAATTCGAACCCTAATATTGTATTCAGAACAACTATATATACCCTAGGGGTCTAAACTGATCCAAGCCCATAAAAAGAAAGAAAAACGAACTAAAAATTCTGACACGGACAGCAATCCATGGCCATGGGTAATTCCACGGCCAGGCCGTGGTTCTCTCTGGTTGAGTTCCACAGCCAGGCCGTGGAACTCCCTGTAAGTTCTCTTTTGCTTTTTTCGCGCAGCTGCTCGATCCATGGCCGTGGGGAATTCCACAGGCAGGCCATGGAACCCTCTACAGTGAGCTTTTTGTCCCAAATTGCTATCCTTTAAGCTCCAACTTCAATTATGCAAGCTTTCCATTCATTTTAAGACCAATTTAGCATTAATCCTGCACAACAACACCAAAAACACTGCAGTTATCCAAACTAAGGGGAAAAACAAATAAAAAGGGAAAATAAAATGTCTAAAATGCATAAAAATGCATGCAAAACAAGAACAAAATATGATATTGTTTCACACACATCAATAGTCATTTCCTTTAACTTAGCATTTATGCTATTTTCTTGAGTTAAAATAAGTATTTTGCACATTTTGTGTTGCGGTAAAGTGGCTAAATTAACTCAAAACATCACAAAATTTAGAGGACATGTTAAACAAGTATCAAACTACCTCTGTAACCTTATATGTAATGCCTCTTTTTCTTACCTCACGAAGAAAGAACGTCACACCATAATAATTTGAAACATAAAATAGAATAAATTGCGAAAAATAATTACGTTGTAGATTAAAACCCAATTCATTTTATAGATGTATAGGTTCCTTTCTAATTTGCATTATATATATGTTTTTTTGTATTAGATTGCATTATTACCAAGTAGTGTCAAAAGAGTTAATTCAAGGGTTCTTTTCGTAGTGAGATGATAATTAAAATGGTCGTAGTGAAAACTGACATAAAGTAAACCATACATCCATACATAACATATATATATATATATATATATGCAACAGCCTGTTTAATTACATCATGATTTACACAAAAAACAAAAGATGTACCCACCCGAGATGATACAAATATACACCCATCAATATAGCAAAACGTCAGGCTTCCCCAAAAAGATAAATTGTTAGCCATCAATAGCCACCGACAGTATCAGCCCCTAAGACTGACAAGAAGGGACTGAAGCATGGTCCTCCTTAGGGTCCTCTTCATCCAATGATATCGCCATTAGAGCGAATGAATTTCGGGCAAAAGCCTGAGCAGTAGAGAGGAAAAAATCCTCCTGTGGGGTATAGTAAAGGTCATTCCACAGATCTTTAACAGGCAGGTAAACTTCCAAGTGAACAAAAATGGTAAAGTCAAAAATTGGCGGGTTGTAGCGGCCCCATGCCAAAGACACAGTCAGCTCCCCGTGATAGATGCATCAGTTCGTACTCAAGTTAATGTGCCAACAGTCGAGTCCTCCATGAAAGGTCATCCTAGCAAACCCCAAAAATCGGCGTGGATGCGAAAACATCTTCGATCAGCACTAATCGTAGTCGGGCCAGAAGCCAGGAAACTCAGGTGCCTCCTTTTCTTCCTCCGAACGTCTTCTCAGTAGAACATAATTTAAATAGAAGTACAGATACATAGAAAAGAGTTGAGATACCCAGCTTTCATTACTAATACAGTAGCAAGAAAATAGAACGGTGTTGGATGCCCACATAGCATTACAACACATATATTTATCAACAGAACAAATAAAAATAACAGTAATAATCAATAGGCATTAAAAGAGAAATAATAGCAGAATCTCAGGCAGTGACAGTTTATTATCCAGATAATTATATTGACAGTAAGAACAGATATTTCAACAGTCAAAAGTGCTCATGCTCAATGAAATGTGAGACTGACAATAGGCAATGCACGATGCATTATGGTACCAAAAATCCTACTCCATGGAGCTAGACATAAACATTTTTGGAGAGAATAATCAAGGAGTCATGTCAGTATCTCGTTAGCCTTTAAAAATAATGTGTTTCATCTCATAAAAATATTTGCGCAGTACAGCTTATACATGGCATCTCAACAGTTGATTGCGATATAGGACAACGTCTCAGTCTGGATCGTCGGTGTGTTTGCATCGGTCTATCCCACGGCCCCAGTGGAGCTACCACTGTCTATTGTGAGACACTCGCACCCTGACGCCCCTAGGGTCAACCACTATGACCCTATGATTAGTCTACTCGCACCTGCACAAAGGTGTTATTCAATCTCCTAGGCATACATTGCCTTTCCAACAATGTCCAACGGACAACACATATGTATGACGACACAATATACATCATGTATGTTTATTAATGATACATTTGTCATCAGGCATACCACAATGGCATATGATCATTTCTCAATATCAACATGTCATAATTTTATCAAGTACTTAGTCCCACATAGGGACTCACAATAACATAGAACTAATTCTCAACATCAACATATATATACTTAAGGTTCATCAATTATCATAATTTCATGTTATGGAATCCAACATTTCCAATGTCTTAAATCTTGATCAATTATGAGAATCTTAGGTTAAAGAACCCTTAAAAATCGTGGCTCTCTTAAGAGTTATTACTCAATTTAATTCTTCCATCTCATTATGAATTATGTATATCTCTAAGTCCTTAATTTTCAAAAATGCACCAAGGCATCATTTGAACCCAAAATTTTCTCTAAAAACCACGGCCTCCCTAGGTCTTCAAAGTTCCAATTTCTTTCCATTTTATGCACAAGTTACTTGATACCTAATCACTTAAATTTTATTTTACACAAAATCAATCCAATTTCTTAAAATCTAAGGCCAAAACCGTGGCCTCACATTAGTGTAGGAAACCCTCAAAATTTCCACTCATTGATTCTAACATTATCAAATGGTCTAGCACCCCCATTACATTCAAAATCATCATTCAATCATCAACCACAATCAAGAACACATAAACATGCAAAATCATCAAACAAAGTAAGCATTCAAATATGGATTTCTCCATCAACAACCACACAAAGGTCTCCTCACCACCAATAATGGTTGAAGTGAGTAATCTCCCTCTTACCTAAAGGAAGAACATGAAAATGGCCTCCTAGTTGCTTCTTGGTGGTTTCGATTTTGGGGTCCAAAAACCCTAGAAATTTCAAACACAAAGAATCAACACCAAGCTCAGAAAAGATGGATCTTTGGTCTCCAATGAAATCATGGAACACGAAAATGAAGAAAAGGAAAAGAAAAAATGGAAACTTTATCTTAAAGTTTGAAACTTGGTCTTGGAAGACAATGGAGGAGATGATGGATTTTGAAGAAACTCTTCAAATAAAAAGTGTAGAGGGGGATGGAAGGAGTGTAAGAATGGTGTTAATGAAGTTGGAAGATGAAGGGAATGGTCACATTTAGGGGCTACAAACCGTGGGTGAAGGAGGAGAAAAAGAGAGAAGAAGGAGAGAAATGGAAGATAAGCTTAAAGAGAGAGAAAGTATTGATAAAAAATGAGAGATATTTTGAGTGAAAATGCATTAAGTGTGGGAGCAAAATTTTGCTCCCCATGGGCAAGCAATGCCGTGGCAATAGGAGAGAGAGGGAGAGGTGGAGAGGCTTCTCCAACAAGTCAAGGGCATACTAGTCTTTTGGTGGTCAAAGCTTCTCAAAGAAGCTTTGATTAAAATACAACAAATTTGAATTAAAGTGGATTTGATTAGACATAAAGTTGATTTCATTAGGATAATATGATAGGGTTTTTAATACATGCTATTATCCAATAGTTGACAAAAGTCAGTATTAATTGTCCAGCAGATAAAATTACACAGCGATTTATTATTTTGTCGGATAAAATTTCTCAAAAATTGTAAAACCTCGTAAATCATGTCCAGTCTCGGGTTTAGTAAGATCCCGCATCAACATGTCCACAGATCAAGGTTCTTGGGAAAAATATCTCATTTTCCCAGCTCTGCTCAGTTTGCACGTAAAATGAAGAATAATATTAAAATATTTCGCGTTCTCAGAAAAATCCAAAAAAATTCTCAAAAATCACAAATATTATAAAATGAATATTTATAATAAAATAAACAAATTTTGGGGTGTTACATTATACAAGTCTTAACATGTATAAAAAGAGGATGTTACATTCTCCTCCACAATTGTATTCGCAGTAACTTGTGGAGGGTTATTTTTTTGAGCCCTTACTGTCATTTTATTCCTTCTTGTGGTTTTCTCAATTTCAGGATCGAATAGAAGTGAGCCCGAGTCAACTGTACCTCGCATAAACCACAATCAACTAGTGAGTATTGCAGTCAATTTTAAGCACAATTAAATAAACAGAACAAATACAAAATAAAATAAAATGTAACCATGGTAATCTTATCAACTACTCTCAAATGTGTTAAAAATTCAATCCCTGACAACAACGCCAAAAACTTGATAACACTCCAGCAAGTGCACTGGTTCACATAAGTAATATTGAGAGTAAATATCATTCCCATGAGGATTGAAATTAACACAGAGTTTTTCTCCAATCCTGTAACACCCACTGTAGGGTATCACATTTTATATTAATTATTACCGAATTATTCCCAAGTTATAACATACTATTTTATAATAAAAATATGAGTAGTAAAATTTCTTGATATCAATAAGATAAACTTAGCAGAAAATAAAAATATTAAACATCATTAGAAATAATTTATATCATATACATCATATAAATACTGTCAAACTTATATATATACAGACCAAGTTCTCAAAAGTATTTAAACATTACTACATTATCATACTGGCCCAAGTACACCTAGACAGCAGAACCCTCAGACGGGTCCTCCTCAGGATTAGCCTCAGATTCCTCAGAAGGTAGAAATCCTTGTTGACGTGTCGTCCTACGAACAGATGTCCGAGCAGACGGTACAATTTTGATCTCAGATGAGACATAGTAATGACTGCCCCAATATTGCCTAATAGATAATGGAAATTCTATATGTACATATATAGTAACAGAAAAGAAAGGATCTCCATGAAAGATCCTACTCATATTAACTGTCACATGTCCCTGATAGATAAGTCCCTCCTCATTGGGACTAATACGCCAAGCACCAGCTCCTTCATGAAACTGCAATCTCACATACCCAAAGAAACTAGATCTAGTTGCCATCAAATCAGAACTCAACCTCCTCTGCAGGAATCTGCTCCTTCTTGCTCAATACATTACTCAACATCTTTACCAAATATAAATACAATACAATAATAGCCATACAAAGAGGTAAGATTATCTACGCCAATACCAACATGGTAGCATGGAGACAACAAATACAACATATCATACAGATATATAACATAATAATATAGGTATAATAAACAATAAACATAATCATTACATCCAACATTCCTCAACATTCGACAGATAAAATATCTCAAGTTATATAGATATGTACAAGTTATGCATATGTTCATTGACTCATTTCCTACTCCATAGAGCTAAAACTCAAGTCGGAGAGATTGATCTAGAAGATCTGTCTGTACCAACATGCCTCAGACCACATGCCACAACTCTCATAAGTTTTTGCATATCTAGCATATACACGATAGCCTTCACCAGATCTTGCACATTGTCGGTGCGTTGCATCGGTCCGATCTATGGTACAGAAGAGCTACCAACTGCCCATTATAGAAAACCCACACCCCGACGCCTCCAAGGTCAACGAGTGACCTACACTACGCATATCGCACCCACTCAAGAGGTGTAAGTCTCTCCTAGGCCATTAGCCTTAACATAGTCCATCGGACTTTTTCCAAAGCATGTTCAATGCATATAAGCCAGTCACAGTCTAAAGTCATAATCTCATATACAGGGCCCACACACTGGCCTAATAGTATCTTTACTGTATTTTAATTCGCGACATTTTACTACATTTTAACAATCGTGCAACATTTTTGTCGCGTTTTCAAATCGCGTATTGATTTTTCAACACTATCTCAATCGCGTAAAAATATTTAAACGTTTTTCAAATCGCGTAGTAATTTTTC
Organism: Ormosia emarginata; assembly: GCA_029884605.1. Lineage (NCBI taxonomy): Eukaryota > Viridiplantae > Streptophyta > Magnoliopsida > Fabales > Fabaceae > Ormosia > Ormosia emarginata. Next base: position 2,853,551 of record JAQQTP010000063.1, read on the forward strand.
AATGTTTTTGAAATCGCGTAACTTAAAAATCACATTTTTAAGTTACGTAAAGCATTTTTCATCATTTTTCAACTATGTAAAATATTTCTCAACGTTCTAAACCTCATTTTGGCCTTTTTAAAAATTTATATCATTTCTTACTTTACTTTTCCATATTTTCTTACTTAAAATTTTCTAACGCGCTCAAAACCCAATGAGTGAGCTATACGCTAGTAAATTTCAAGTCACTAACATAATCAACATAATAATTAAATCAATTCTAAAAATTAGTTCTCTTTAAACCAAGTTGAGGTTCAAACACTTTCAACCTCTTTTTTCCTTTCATAAAAGAAATCCTTATTTTTCAAATAATAAATTGTTTTGTTTCATTTCTTAAATCCTTGTACTGAATCAACTAAATTACTACTTTAAAATCATATTTTACATAAAACCAAGTCATTCCAAGCCTTCAAACCGTGGGGTACATGGCCATTGGAACCAACATATCTTTTCTTTTCCTTTCCTTCCTAAACATCCAATTTTTATCATTCATGAAAATCTTAACTTGGAAACACCTATTTTAAGGTGTTGAGCCCGTAAGCCTCATGGTCTTTGGAACCAAAATTTATTTTCCTTTCTATAATCAATCATGGCATACATGTATATAGTCATCATATCATATAATCAAACATACCATAAAGCAATAAAAATCACATAAAGCATACAAACACAAATAAATAATTTAAAGCACATAAACACCCACAATTAATTACACAACCAAGGATATGAACCCTCACATGGATTCACCATCCATCACAAATAATTTCATCTCTCACCACCATACTTGGTTGGTGAGATAAATCTCCCTCTTACCTTAAGGAAGATCAAACTCTTCTTGGATCCTTCTCATATGGATTTCATGTAGCTCCAAAAAAAATCCTATCAAGCTTAAACAAATTACAAAGTCAAAAACTATGGTTGAAAAAAGAAAAACCATGGATCAATCATGGCTTTAGAACTTAAGAATCCCCTTGAAAACAAGAAACAGGGATCTTTACCTTATAGGATAGAAACTTCAAGCTTGGATTTCAAGCACTAGATGGATGATTTTGAAGAAACTTACAACATGAAAGATGTTTAGAATGGTGTTTAGGTTTACGAAGTGGGATTAGATAAAATTATTGAAGGTTGTATGTTGGTCTTGGGTGGGGTTGCCGAGAGTTCCTCAAAGAAGAGAAAATGGAGTTTTTGTGTGTTCTTAGAAGAGAGAGAATGGAGAGAAAAGGCTTAAGTGATAGAAATGATGAAGATGAAATGACTTTGGTCTTTCATTTTCTTTGTATTAGCTGTGGGAGTGTAGAGAGTGAATGATAAGTTTTTTGTTTAATATTATCTTACTATCTAGATCTTTATGGAGGCTAGGATATTTACCTTAGTGATAAGCTTAAAATTTTTGAGTAATGAACCTTCCTTGAAGATCAAATGGCCGTGGAAGCCTAATGGAAAACACTAACCAAGTTGTGCTTCATTTAGTTACCTTGTTAAGCTTAGGCAAACCTAGTTACCTTACTTAGTTCATTAGCCAACTATCTAGTTACTTAGGTGATAGTCATTAATTCTTGAACATGGTAGAACCTTCTTGTAACTAAGGGTAACTAATAATCCTAATGGTTAGTAATTAAGTTGGTCTCCATTTGATTACTTCCTAAGTTTTTTAGAATGACTTAGTTAAATTTAAGCTAACGTAGTTAGATTTTCTAGTTTCTAACTAACTAGTCCAACCACTAAATTTGACGTTCTTCTATTGGCTTAGAATATGTCAAGCCACTAATGTTGACTTTGTTCTTATTAGTTCATTATCAGTAAGTCTTAAGACTTTACCAGTTCCTATTATCCACTGGACAGAAGCTACTGCTCATAAGTCAGTAGGTATCATGCACTGATAATAAAATAATAATAAAAATGTAAAATATTTTTATTTCACAGATAAATTCTAAAAATTAAAATATTATGACATGCATATCTCGGAATTGGGTTTAGTAAGATCCCCTAGCTCCGAATAAATATGTAAAGATTTTCCCTGGCCAGAAAATTATTATTTTCCTATCCTGGAGTAAATCACAGAAAATAATCAAATACAATCATAGAATTGTCAAAATAATTTTACAGCACACAGAAATCATAAAATAGTACAATTATGTTATTACTGTAAAATAGCAAAATTTTGGGGTGTTACAACTCTCCCCTTCTAAAAAGAAGTTTTGTCCTCGAAACTTAACATATATTCAAAACAAACACAGATACTGTTCTTTTTAATTTATCTTCCAATTCTTATGTCATTTCACCACTTACGTCATTCCAAACCACTTTAACTAATAAAATCTCTTTACCTCGAAGTTGCTTCATCCTTTGATCCTTGATCTTGACTGGAAACGTTTCATAGGTTAAGTTCTCCTTCAGTTGTACTGTGTCTGGTTCAATAACATAGGTAGGATCAAGAATGTACTTCCGTAGTTGCGATACGTGAAATACATTATGAATATTCGATAAAAAAGGTGGTAACACAATTTGATAAGCTACCAGACCTATCCGTCGAAGAATCTAATACAACCCGATAAACTTTGGAGTGAGCTTCTTAGACTTAATCACTCGTTTGACTCTGGTTGTAGGTGTCACTCGCAAAAATACATGGTCACCTTCTTCAAACTCTAATGGTCTTCTTCTTTTATCAGAATAGTTCTTTTTCCATATTTGAGTTGTCCTCATCTTATCTTGAATCATGTTCACTTTTTATGTAGTCTGTTGGACAAGCTCTAGTCTTAAAATAGCACTTTCACCATCCTGATACCAACACAATAACATTCTGCATCGTCCCCCATACAATGCCGCACAGGGTGCCATTCCTATGCTCGAATGAAAACTGTTGTTGTAAGTGAACTCTATTAGTGGTAAGAATTCATCCCAACATCTAGTCTGTTCCAAAATGCATGCTCTCAATAAGTCCTCTAATGACTGAATCGTTCTTTCTGACTGACCATCAGTTTTTGGATGGTAAGCAGAACTTAGACGTAGCTTTGTTCCCATCGCTTCTTGCAAACTATTCCAAAACCTCGACGTAAATCTTGGATCTCAATCCGAAATAATACTGGAAGGTACACCATGAAGTCTGATGATTTCATCGATGTACACTTGGGTCAACCTCTCCATTGAGTACTTGATATTAATCTGTAAAAAGTGCGCCGACTTTGTAAGCTGATCAATAACTACCAAATAGCATCATGACCTCTTCTAGTCTTTGGTAGTTCCGTCACAAAATCCATTGCTATATCATCCTATTTCCATTTAGGAATAGACAAAGGCTATAACATTCCAGATGGTCTTTGATGTTCAACCTTAGCCTTCTGACAGACTAAGCAGGATGATACATATTCAGTAACGTCTTTCTTCATTCCTTACCACCAATATAATTGCTTCAAATCTTGATACATCTTTGTGGCTCTCGGATGCATACTCAGCTTAATTCTATGAGCTTCATCCAAAATTAATCTCATATGTCCTTGACTATTAGGCACACAAATTCTTCTTTTGAATTTCAAAATTCTATCAGCTCCTTCTCTAAATTCCAACACCACGTCTTGGCTCCTTGCTTCCTTTGCTTCTTGTAAATATTGGTCATCGTTCTGTCCTTCTCAGATTTTATCCATCAAACTATTTGAAATAGTGATCATGTTTAAACACATCTTCCCCGGTGTCAACTTCACAGATAACTGCATATCTCAAAATTCTTCTATCAGTTCTCTCTCCTTAATCATCATAACAGAAGCACTAAGCATCTTCCTACTTAAAGCATCCGCTATGACATTCGCCTTCCTTGGATGATATTGTAACTGGAAATTGTAGTCCTTCAAAAATTCCAACCAACGCCTCTGCCTCATGTTCAACTCTTTTTTGGCCGAACAAATACTTCATGCTTTTATGATCACTAAAGACATTGAAAGTCGCACCATATAGAAAATGTCTCCACACTTTCAATGCAAACACCATAACTGCCAATTTCAAATCGTGAGTAGGATAATTCCTCCTATGTACCTTCAGCTGCCTTGAAGCATATGCCACAACATGTCGATTTTGCATAAGCACACAACCCAATCTTTGGTACGAAGCATCACAATATACTTCGAAGGGTTCATTCGGATCAGGTAGAATTAATACCGGTGAAGTAGTCAATCGCCTTTTTAACTCTTGAAAACTTTCTTCATATGCATCAGTCCATGCAAACGGTTAATTCTTTCGTGTAAGTTGGGTAAGAGGTCCTGCTATCTTGGAAAACCCCTCAATAAACTATCGATAGTAACCGGCTAATCTGATGAAACTACGGATCTCCGATACTATCTTCGGCCTTTCCTATTCAAGAATTGTCTCCACCTTTGAAGCATCAACTTCAATCCCTTTGATATAACGTGTCCCAAAAATTGAACTTTGCTTAACCAAAATTCATATTTGGACAACTTTGCATATAACTTATTCTCTTTCAATATTTGGAGAACCACTCTGAGATGCTCAGCATGTTCCTCCTGACTTCGAGAGTAGATTAAAATGTCGTCAATAAAGACAACAACAAACTTGTCTAAGTATGAATGAAAAATTCTATTAATGAAATCCATGAATATGGCAGGTGCATTCATCACACCAAATGGCATCACTTGATACTCGTAATGCCCATAACACGTCTGAAATGCAATCTTGGGAATATCTTCTATCTTCACACGAATCGGGCGATAACCAGAACGTAAATCAATCTTGGAAAATATCACGGCTCCTCGCAGTTGATCCATCATATCATCAATTCTTAGAAGTGGATATTTATTCTTAATCGTAATTTTGTTCAACTGTCGGTAGTCTACACATAGACGAGAAGTCCCATCCTTCTTCTTAACCAACAATACTGGAGCTCCCCATGGTGACACACTAGGTCTCACAAATTGCTTCTCCAACAACTCCTTTTAAGCTCTGCTAACTCTGTCGGTGACATCTTGTAAGGCACCATAGATATAGGTCCAGCTCTAAGTACTAGATCAATAGCAAACTCAATTTCTCTTACTGGCGGTAGTCCAGGTATATCTTCAGGAAACACTTCAGAAAATTCGTTGACTACGAAAATATCTTTCAAGACATCTTCACACTGAACCTCCAAAGAAGACAACAATAAATACCCCTAATCTCCTTCCTTCAAACAAGCTTCTACTTGAGTGGCCGTTAGGAATCTAGAATCCTTAGCCTCAGGAAAAACTAGTGCATTATTAGAACAATCTATTAGGATATAGTTAGAAGACAACCAATCCATTCCTAAAATTACATTAATCTTGGAAAGTAGAAAACATATCAAGTCAACATGAAAGATTCTATCCCTAACACAAATAGGGCAATTCAAGCATACTTTTGTAGTAATCACAGGCTTATCAGTAGGAGTAACAACACTCAAGCCATAAGGCAATGTAGTCACAAATAATCCCAAACGTTCCACACAATCACCAGCAATGAAAGAGTGGGTTGCTCCTGAATCATATAATACGGTTAAAGGATTACCTTCGATGGCACGCTCCTCCATAATCAAGTCCTCTGACCTCGCGGATTCCTCCCCGCTCATAGTATACACATGACCACCTGCCTATGGTCTTGCAGTACGGACGTTCCTCACCGAGGGTTCCGCATTCAATTGATCACATTCTCTGGAGAAATATCCAGGCTTTCCACATCTGTAACATATGACTCCTTTGTGTGGGCAATCTTATCCTTTCCACACTTAAAGCATTTGAGTGTAGAAGTTCTTGCCTAACCAATGTTATTTCCACCAGAAACTCCTCCAAAAGGTTGTTGTCGGTTTTGACCCCCTGATAGTCTAGCATACGGCTTCTGCTGATAACGGTTGCCACCGCTACCCTTTCCTCTTTGGAACCATGTAGGTCCAAAGTTTCTATTCCTTACATCTCGCTGATGATCTATGTCCTCAACTTTACGACATTTATCCAACAATGTTGGAAACTGATCAATTTCCAAAGTTACTACTTCCCATTTTATATCATGTCTCAAGCCTTCTTTGAACTTCCTACATTTCCATTCCTCATCTGGCTACATCTGGAAATATCTCGAAAACTTAGACAAGCTTTCGAACTTTGCTGCATATTCACTTACTATCATCGTCCCTTGTTGCAGACCAAGGAATTCCATCTCCTTAGCATGCCTAACACTAGCTGGGAAATACTTTCCCAAAAACTTTTGCTTGAAGAATTCCCAAGTTATAACTCTCCCCTCAGCTACCAATAATCTTCGGGCTCCTGTCCACCAATCCTCGCTATCACCAATCAGCACAAAGGTAGCATAAGTGACCTTTCTTTCATCAATACAACCCATACCATCGAATATTTTCTCTAGTTCTTTAATCCAAAGATTGGCTTTCTCTAGGTTAAACTCTCCATTGAACTGTGGCAGATTGTTCCTATGAAATTCTGACAAATTTTGTCATCCTCGTTTGCCTTTTGATTCTGTTGCACAAGGACATCAGCCATCCTTTGTATTGCTATTACAGCTTCAGCCATATTTTGATTGTTATCTCCCGTATTTCTATGTCCATCTCTAATATTCGTGCATCCAGCTCTCGTATTCATACGTCCTCCTCCTCTGCTTGCCATTTACTTCTAAAATCTAACTAAACAATATAAGACAAAAGTTAAGAACCATCATTTCAAACAACATTGTTTCCTTTCGGAAACCAATCACAGATAATTCACACAACACAAACAAGACAGACCTAACCACAAACCCAAAAGACTCTAACTTGGGCTTTGATACTAACTAATGTAACACCCACCGTAGGGTATCACATTTTATATTAATTATTACCGAATTACTCCCAAGTTATAACATACTATTTTATAATAAAAATATGAGTTGTAAAATTTCTTGATATCAATAAGATAAACTTAGCAGAAAATAAAAATATTAAACATTACTACATTATCATACTGGCCCAAGTACACCTAGACAGCAGAACCCTCAGACGGGTCCTCCTCGGGATCAGCCTCAGATTCCTCAGAAGGTAGGAATCCTGGTTGACGTGTCGTCCTACGGACAGGTGTCCGAGCAGACGATACAATGTTGATCTCAGATGGGACATAGTAACGACTGCCCCAATATTGCCTAATAGATAATTGAAATTCTATATGTACATATATAGTAACAGAAAAGAAAGGATCTCCATGAAAGATCCTACTCATATTAACTGTCACATGTCCTTGATAGATAAGTCCCTCCTCATTGGGACTAATACGCCAAGCACCAGCTCCTCCATGAAACTGCAATCTCACATATCCAAAGAAACTAGATCTGGTTGCCATCAAATCAAAACTCAACCTCCTCAGCAGGAATCTGCTCCTCGCCGCCTTCTTGCTCAATACCTTACTCAACGTCTTTACCAAATATAAATACAATACAAGAATAGGCATACAAAGAGGTGAGATTATCTACATCAATACCAACATGGTAGCATGGAGACAACAAATACAACATATCATACAGATATATCACACAATAATACAGGTATAATTAACAATAAACATAATCATTACATCTAGCATTTCTCAACATTCGATAGATAAAATATCCCAAGTTATAGAGATAAGTACAAGTTATGCATATGTTCATTGACTCATTTCCTACTCCATGGAGCTAAACCTCAAGTCGGACAGATTGATCATGAAGATCTGTCGGTACCAAAATGCCTTAGATCACGTGTCACAACTCCCATAAGTTTTTGCACATCTAGCATATACACGACAACCTTCACCAAATCTTGCACATTGTCAGTGCGTTGCATCGGTTCGATCCATGGTACAGAAGAGCTACCAACTGCCCATTGTAGAAAACCTGCACCTCGATGCCCCTAAGGTCAACGAGTGACCTACACTACGCATATCGCACCCACTCAAAAGGTGTAAGTCTCTCCTAGGCCATTAGCCTTAACATAGTCCATCGGACTTTTTCTAAGGCATGTTCAATGCATACAAACCTGTCACAGTCTAAAGTCATAATCTCATATACAAGGTCCACACACTGGCCCAATAGTATCTTTACTGTATTTTCATTTGCGCAAACATTTTACTGCATTTTCACAATCGCGCAAAATTTTTGTCGCGTTTTCAAATCACGTATTGATTTTTCAACATTATCTCAATCGCGTAAAAATATTTAAACAATTTTCAAATCGCGTAGCGATTTTTCAATGTTTTTGAAATTGCGTAGTTTAAAAATCACATTTTTAAGTTACGTAAAGTATTTTTCACCATATTTCAACTATGTAAAATATTTCTCAACCTTCTAAACCTCATTTTGGCCTTTCTAAAAATTTATATCATTTCTTACTTTACTTTTCCATATTTTCTTACTTAAAATTTCTAACGCACTCAAAACCCAATGAGTGAGCTATACGTTAGTAAATTTTAAGTCACTAACATAATCAACATAATAATTAAATCAATTCTAAAAATTAGTTCTCTTTAAAACAAGTTGAGGTTCAAACACTTTCAACCTCTCTTTTCCTTTCATAAAGGAAATCCTTATTTTTCAAATAACAAATTGTTTTGTTTCCATTTCTTAAATCCTTGTACTGAATCAACTAAATTGCTACTTTAAAATCATATTTTTACATAAAACCAAGTCATTCCAAGCCTTCAAACAATGGGGTACATGACCATTGGAACCAACATATATTTTCTTTTCCTTTCCTTCCTAAATATCCAATTTTTATCATTCATGAAAATCTTAACTTGGAAACACCTATTTTAAGGTGTTGAGGCCGTAAACCTCATGGTCTTTGGAACCAAAATTTGTTTTCCTTTCCATCATCAATCATGGCATACATGTATATAGTTATCATATCATATAATCAAACATACCATAAAGCAATAAAAATCACATAAGGCATACAAACACAAATAAATAATTTAAAGCACATAAACACTCACAATTAATTACACAACCAAGGATATGAACTCTCACATGGATTCACAATCCATCACAAATAATTTCATCTCTCACCACCATACTTGGTTGGTGAGATAAATCTCTCTCTTACCTTAAGGAAGATTAAACTCTTCTTGGATCCTTCTCCTATGGATTTAGTGTAGCTCCAAAAAAAATCTTATCAAGCTTAAACAAATTACAAAGTCATAAACTATGGTTGAAAAAAGAAAAACCATGGATCAATCATGGCTTTAGAACTTAATAATCACCTTGAAAACAAGAAACAAGGATCTTTACCTTGTAGGATAGAAACTTCAAGCTTGGATTTCAAGCACTAGATGGATGATTTTGAAGAAACTTACAACATGAAAGATGTTTAGAATGGTGTTTAGGTTTACGAAGTGAGATTAGATAAAATTATTGAAGGTTGTATGTTGGTATTGGGTGGGGTTGTCGAGAGCTCCTCAAAGAAGAGAAAATGGAGTTTTTGTGTGTTCTTGGAAGAGAGAGAATGGAGAGAAAAGGTTTAAGTGATAGAAATGATGAAGATGAAATGATTTTGGTCTTCCATTTTCTTTGTATTAGCCGTGGGAGTGTAGGGAGTGAATGGTAAGTTTTTTGTTTAATATTATCTTACTATCTAGATCTTTATGGAGGCTAGGATATTTACCTTAGTGATAAGCTTAAAATTTTTGAGTCATGAACCTTCCTTGAAGACCAACTGGCCGTGGAAGCCTAATGGAAAACACTAACCAAGTTTTGCTTCATTTAGTTACCTTGTTAAGCTTAGGTAAACCTAGTTAGCTTTCTTAGTTCATTAGCCAACTATCTAGTTACTTAGGTGATAGTCATTAATTCTTGAACATGGTAGAACCTTCTTGTAACTAAGAGTAACTAAGAATCCTAATGGTTAGTAACTAAGTTGGTCTCCATTTGATTATTTCCTAAGTTTTTTAGAATGACTTAGTTAAATTTAAGCTAACTTAGTTAGATTTTCTAGTTTCTAACTAAGTAGTCCAACTACTAAATGCGACCATCTTCTATTAGTTTAGAATGTGTCAAGCCACTAATGTTGACTTCGTTCCTATTGGTTCACTATCAGTAAGTCTCAAGACTTTACCGGTTCCTATTATCTACTGGACAAAAGCTACTGCTCATAAGTCAGTAGGTATCGTCCATTGGATAATAAAATAATAATAAAAATATAAAATATTTTTATTTCACAAATAAATTCTAAAAATTAAAAGATTATGACACGCATATTTCCGAATTGGATTTAGTAAGGTCCCTCAACTCCGAATAAATACGTAAAGATTTTTCCTAGCTAGAAAATTATTATTTTCCTATCCTAGAGTAAATCACAGAAAACAATCAAATACAGTCACGAAATTGTCAAAATAATTTTACAGCACACAGAAATCATAAAATAGTACAATTATGTTATTACTATAAAATAGCAAAATTTTAGGGTGTTACAACTCCCGCTGCTTAGTTGCAAACAAACTTTGATGAAGTTTCTTTTAAAATAATATGTGTAAAGCAAATGAAATCTATTTGTAAGAATTAAAATCATAAAAATTATTAGACTTGGGTTTGTCAAGAAGATAAAAGTGGTTAGGGTTTGATTTCACTTAATCTCCCTATGAGTAATGGCAATTTATTTGATTCAAATCCTTCATTTATTTTGGTTTACGATTTAATCCTAAAAAAATTATTCATATTCAATTCGTTGAAATATGAATCCCTCTTAAACCTACAAACATCAATTAATCCCTTAATTAAAATCTATGAGAATAAGGATTCAACGTCTTATGAATGTTCTAAAATCACATACTCATGAAATTCTAATCCTAGATATCCCAAAAGTACGATAATTAGACCAAGATGCTTAATCCATATTCCATCATCTGATTACGTATGAATTGTTTATATATATAAATGTGATCAGCTACTCCACATTAATATCAAAAAAATAAAATAGGTCCAATTGCTAAACCATGAAAGAAAGACATGAATTAATATAAAAAAGCCATTACATCATAAGTTGAGAATGATTCATCACCCTAACCAGAGAAACTTAGTAATTCATGGTGCAAACAAAGGAAACAACAAGAAGAAAACACCCTGGTCATCTTCAATTTCGGAAAGATTCTCGTTCTTTCATTGATTGGTGAGCTTCTTTCTTCCTTTCTAAGATTGTTTCATACTTGTCTCTCTCTGTTCTGATAGCCAAAAAATCCCTAGATCATAATTTATGGGCCTTTTATTCTTATATAGGCGCCTAGGCGCTATGTATGGAGCGCCTAGGTGCTTAATGTACAGTACGTGGCTCTGATCAATCGAATTCAATGCCTAGGCGAAGAAGTGAGAGCGCTTGAGCGCTGACCTTCTAGAGAGCCTATTCTGTTATGGGTTTGGGCGCCTAGGAACTCAGGGGATAGCGCCTAGGCGCTGAGTGAACGGACTAAATTCCCTTGCTCTGGCTCCAAAAATCTAACTTTTCCCTCCTTAGATGCTTCCCTACAAAAACACATTAGAGTGATGAAGATTCCTCTTCCTTTCAGTCAATTATTCTCACTCACAAGCCAAAACAACTTAAATCCTTATCAGTATACATAAATGCAAGATACTTGGGCAACAAACAAGCAAAAGAGTAAATTAGGGGGAAACTAAATTAACTTTTCACGACATAAAGCTATATCTTTTGCGTGCTCATCAACTACCCTTGGATGTTGCTCATGTTCTTCCACTATCTTAGAATAGATAAGGATGTCATTAATAAAAACTACCATAAATCTGTCTAGGTAGGGTCTAAAAATCCTATTGATGTAATCTATGAATACCGCTGGTGCATTTGTCAACCCAAAGGACATCACAAGGTACTTATAATGTCCATACCTAGTTTTAAAGGCAGCCTTAGGGATATCCTATCCCCTAACTCTAATTTGATGATATCTGGATCTTAGATCAATCTTAGAGAACACTGAAGCTCTTCTTAATTGATCCATCAGATCATCTATCCTAAGCAAATGGATACTTGTTCTTGATGGTTACCTTGTTCAACTGTTTATAGTCAACACATAATCTCATGGTACCATCTTCCTTCTTCACTAATAACATTAGTGCTCCCCAAAGAGAAACACTATGCCTAATGAACTACTTGTCCAACAACTCCTCTATTTGTTTCTTGAGCTCTGCTAACTCTAAAGGTGTCATCTTATAAGGTGCTATAGAGATAGGTCAAGTACCTAGCACTAAGTCTATAGAAAACTTTATTTCTCTCTCTGGTGGTAACTCAGCTACGACACTCGAAAATACCTCTGGGTACTCCCTCACGACAGATATGCTATCTAGGTTATGCTTAACCTCTACATCTAATGAGAAAAGAAGAACATATCCTAGAGCTCCTATCATACAGTGATTAACCTGGTTAGCATTGAGATAGACAGACTCAAAGGAAGCAACTCTAGTAGGAAAATCAGACATAAAAACTAGAGTTTTATCTAAACAATTTAAGACTACATGATTGAACAACAATCAATCCATACCAAAGATGACATATGTGTCTACAAAGGGTAAACAAATAAAATTCACAAAGAAAACTCTTTCTTCTATTCTTATACAACAATCACGACATACTTTTAAAGTTATGACTGGTTTACCAGTTGGTGTAGAAACATATAGGTCATATGGTAATTCTGAAATAGGTAAATCGAACATCGTTACATAATCATAAGAAACAAAATAGTGAGATGCTCCTGAATCATACATGACATTTAAAAGATGATTATGAATCATGCCTTTACCTTTAATAAGGTCAGAAGACTGGGCCACCTCCTTCTCGCCTAGAGTATAAGCTCTCCCTTTGGCTAACGACTTTGGGGTAGGCTCATCTTCCTTTCTTTGAGGACAACCTCTAAAAAAATGTCCCAATTGTTCACAAGTGTAACACACGGATTGGCCTGCCAAACATGATTTGCCTCCATGGATTTTCTTACACTTAGGACTACTGGGTATCTTAGAATTTGTCTGTACCTGCTTGCCCTTTCCTTGAGGACTGCTAGTTTTAGATGTGCCCTTCTTAAACTTATCATCCTCACACTTCCTTTTCTTAAATTCTTGTGATTTCTGCACTAAAAGAATCTTGTTACATTTTTCCACAATTCGGCATTTACTTACCTAAGATGGGAAATCTCTAATCTCTAGGGGTCGAACGACCCTCTGCATATCTTCTCTCAAACCTTCTTCAAATTTAATACACTTCCATGCTTCATCTGGATTAAATTTTATATAAGAAGAACTTTGATAACTAGTCAAATTTGGCCACATACTGACCAATTGACATATTGCCTTGCACAAGCCATAGAAATTTCATCTCCTTTGCACTTTGCATATTCTGCGAAAAATATTTTCCCAAGAAGGAATTTCTGAACACCTCCTAAATGATACGAGTTCTAGATGCATCTAGTAACCTTTTTGCATCAATCCACCAATCCTCTACCTCCCCTTCTAGCATGCAGGAAGTAAAAAGAAGCCTCTGATTGTATGAGAAAGTCATGATCATGAAAATCTTCTCTATTTCCTTCAACCATCCAACTGCTCGTACTGGGTCGTATTCCCTCTTGAACGATGAAGGATTGATCTTCTTGAATTCTGACAAATCGACAAAATTTTGGTTCCTCCCAATCTATACCTCCTGTACTGGTGGTGGTACAAGTGACGGTGTTGGTGGCGGTGGTGGATTATTTTCTATCCTTTCTAGAACCCTTACAACGACAGTTGCTTGACCCCTCATGGCATTAGTAGTTGCGGTGGCAGCAACCATCTGCTCCCGCATGGCATTGGCCATTTCCCTAACAACATTTGCCATACCTTCAACTTCTCTAGATGATGAGTTCCTGGTCTATCTAGCTTGCCTAGGAGGTGTCATAGTTTCTTGTACACATAGAATAATAGATATTGAGTTGATCAGTCCATATATCATGTATATAACACCCCAAATTTTCTTATTTTTCAGTTATATGTGGTTTTTATGATTTTTGTGATTTTTGTTAATTGTTTGATTTATTTTGTTTATTTTTTTAAATTATTTTTGGACTTTCTGTATGTTTGAAGCAGGGCCAGAAAAATAAAAAATTTTCGGGGCCAGAAAATTTTAGACTGTTAATACGGGGGCCGAGGAGCTTACTAAACTGGAAATCAAAAATAGTTTTAGAAATTTTTCTTTATTTGAGATTTGATTCGAAAATGAAATATAGGTACGTTTTATTATCCATTGGACAATAACCACTGGTTTTACTAATAGTAACCTTTGTCCATTGGATCATAGCTTCCGGTACAGATCTAGTTGGATGATTCTAGACATAAGCCTAGTCATCTCCTCTTGATGCTTCTCTTTGTGACTCACCTTGCTTGTTGGACCAATGAGATGGTAGTCAAATATGATGGTTATAACTCACCCTTTGTGTTAGACCAATTAGAAGACAAGTCCAATATAGTGGATTTTACTTACATCTTTAAACCAATGGGAAGGAAGCTCAATGAAGAAGTTTTGACTCACCTTTGTGAACCAATGGGAAGGAAGCTTAGAAGAGAAGTTTGGACACCTTGCACTTGGAGACTCAAGGCCAAAGGAAGGTTCTAGAATCAATAATAGTTGTGTAATATCTCTTAAGTTTATTTTATCATCTTTTCAAGAAACAAAGAGCAAATTTTCTCATATTTTTTTCTCTTTGAAGCTCGCAGCTGAGCTTTGTACTTGTGCCATTCTTTCGTCTTTTCTTTCATGCAACAAAGTGACTAAAACTCTCTCATCTTTCTCTTCTTTGTGACTCTCGGCCAACACCACAAAATCATTATCCATCTTGTTTAAATTAAATCAACCCTTAATCTTGAACCTAAACATCATTCCAAGACACTTTCATGTTGAAGTTTTCTTTAAATTCATCCATCTTCAACCTTTTTCTTCAAGCCTAAATTTGAGGAGGTGAAGTTTTTTATTCTTCACTTCTAATCTTATTTTCAAAGTTCTAGATCATAATCTTGATCAATGGTCATCTTATTTCAAGCCTTAGATGTTAATGTTTGTATGCTTGTTTTGTTTTAAGGAGCAAACTTGGTGGTAGAAGTCTATTCAAAGAAGACAACAAGGAGTTTTTTTTATCAACATCTAAGGTAAGAGGGAGATTAACCTCTTCGACCAAACTTGGTGGTGAGAAATGGAATTTGTGTTTGTTGGTGAAAAATCCATATAAGGGTTTATTCATTTTGTTGTGTAAATTTAATGGTTTATGCTTACTTGCTATATGTGTGCTTATTTGCTATGAGTAATTATATGGCTTTGATTGATTTGTGCTTATTTGGTTATATGTGATTATATCATGTTCAAAGTATGCATGAGATTTTTATGGTTACTTATTGGCTATATGTGATTATGTGATTTTTATAATATGTATTAATTTGATATGGTAGAATTATGATGATTGAAATATGTTGCATACTACGAATCATATGGGAAAGGCAAGAATTTTTCGTTCCAAAGACCAATATGGCTCATGGCCATGTAGCGCTAAAATAGGGTAACCCAAGGCGAAAATGCTTTATTAATTGTAAATCTAGACGATTAAGTGATAAGAAATTGAATTCAAAATTTACAAGATGAAAATGGAAATGAACAAATTTTATCATTAATCAAAGAGTGATTTTCGACAATGGAAATGGAAAATGAGTTTGAAAGATGATTTGAAATTTAAAGTATTTTGTTTAAAAAAAGTTTTAGTAAAGGTAATGGAAAAAAGATTTTTGAAATATTTGATTTAATTAAAATAATGCAGATTTTGGGAAAAATGTTAGAAAATATTATTTAGAGAAGTTTTAGTAAGCAAAAATTGCAATTAAGGTTCAAATTTTATATTAAACTTGGAAAGTATAAAAAAAATTAAGTTTAGAAAATAAATAAAAGTTGTACGCGATTGAAAAATAGTGATAAAACTTTACGCATTTCAAAATGATGATTTTTGAGCTACGCGATTGAGAAAACGTTAAAAAAAGTTTATGAGATTTGAAAACATAACAAAATTGTTACGCGATTGTGAAAACGCGATAAAAGTACTTCCTGATTGAGAAAAATAACAGTTTGCTGTCAGGCTGACGTATTGGACCCAAAGATGTTAGTGGATGGTTTTGGCTAGTGGTGGCTTGTTTTAATGAAAAATCATGTTACTGATAATTATCTACGCATTTAGTCATTAATCATGCATTGAAAGTCATATGGACTATGTGTTATGACTAGGAGATGAATTACACCTTAGTGCAGGTGTGAATTATGTAGTGAAGATCGATGAATGATCTTGGGGGCATTAGGGCATGGTAATTCCACAAGTGGCCAGCTGGTAGCTCTACTTTGTTGTGGTTCCCGATGCAAACGCTCTGACGATCTCAACGAGACACTATTCCTATTCCCGATCTGGTGTAGAATGTCTTGTATAAGCCATGATGCGCACATTGCGAAAATTATAGCACTTGAATTGAGGCTGACAATATACAGACATGTCTTCTAGATCATTCTCTCTGATGTTGGTTTTAGCTCCATGGAGTAGGGTTATGTCTATTGTGCATATGCATAGTCAGTATACATATAGTTATGGTATAGTCAGTATTCATGTTATTGTGATATATATCTATTGAATTATCTATTAATTGATATTATGATTATATCTGTTGTTTTTGTGTTTTTTCTATATTAAATGACATTGTTGTTATTATCGTTTCTTTACTGCCATATTCGTATGCGATGTTGGGGATTTCACCTCTTTATTGTATTGTTCTGTTTGTTCTGTTTTATGTTTATGCTCTATAAAGACCGTGATGGTGGCGAAGCAGTGATCTTCTTGGTTTTGTTAGGATGCAGTTTTGTGGAGGTACCGACATATGTTGTGTCCATCTGGATACGGAGTGCTTTGAGTTTTTCTTGGGTTTGTTACTGTGCTTTTAAGTAGGACCCGTCATGGGATTTGCTACTTTTTCTTTTGAGCATGTAAGTCTTATATATTTATTTTTATATTATTGGTAGTTCATGCTATGTACATATATTATGTGTATTATTCTATTTGCAATCATTGGTAAGTTTATGTTATCAACGAAAAGAAATTTTAAAACTAGTATTTTATAATATTAAATTTTTTATAACTTGTTTTTAGTTTAAATGTTTTGTCTGAAATGTAACTCCCAGCGGAGGGTGTTACATTAGTTAGTATCAGAGCACAATTTGAGTCTGTCGAGGTTTGTGGTTAGGTTTATCTTATTTATGTTGCATGTTTCTTTGTGTTTGGCTTCAAAAAGGATACAGTATTGTTTGAAAGGGGTATATTTGGTTTTCATGTGTTTTGATTTGTCTGTCTTTGAAGAAAGAAAATGGCTCGTGTTGGACGTGCGTATATGGATGCGGGACGTGATAATGAAAGTATTGCTGCAGCTGTAGAAGCAATATAGAGGATGGCTGATGTTATAGTACAACAGAATCAGAGGGCTGCTCAACAACAAGAAGCGACAACTGAGGCTCAGAACAACAATCCTCCACAGTTTGAAGGAGAGTTTGATCCAGAGAAAGCGAACCTTTGGATCAAAGAGTTGGAGAAAATCTTTAGAGGAATGAGATGCACTGATGAAAGGAAGGTAACTTATGCTACTTTCATGCTTGTTGGAGACGGTGAGGACTGGTGGGTAGGATCTCAATGGTTGCTGGAAGCTGAAGGAAGAATGATCATGTGAGAAGTCTTTCGGAACAAATTTCTAGAGAAGTATTTTGCAGCTAGTACAAGGCACACAAAGGAGATGGAGTTCCATGGATTAAAGCAAGGGGGAATGACCATTAGTGATAATGCTACTAGGTTTAAAAGCCTATCAAATTTCTCAAGGTATTTTTAACTTCATCCCGATGAGGAATAGAAGTGCCAAAAATTCAAAGAAGGTTTGAGGCATGATTCGAGACGAGCAGTGCTACCTTTAGGGATAGAGCAATTCCTAACTTTGTTGGATAAGTGTTGTCGGAATGAAGAGTAGGATCAATCTCGCGATACAAGACGCCGTAACTTTGTACCATCTCAGTTCCAAAGGGGGAGTAACAGTGATATCAATCGATTTCAGGGGGAACCGTATTCATGACCATTGGGGAATCAATAGCAACAACAGACATATGAGGAAGTGTAACACCCCAAAAATTTATAATTTTATGATAAATAGTCATTTTCTAATGTTTGTGATTTTTGTGATTTTTTTTTATTTTTCTGAGAATGCGGAATATTTTAACATTATTTCTCATTTTACGTGCAAATTGAGCAGAGCTAGAAAAATGAGATATTTTCCCGAGAACCTTGATCTGTGGAAACGTCGATGGGGGATTTTACTAAACCCGTGCTTGGACATGATTTACGAGGTTTCACGTCTTTTGAGAATTTTATCTGATAAAATAAATCGTTATGTAATTTTTATCCACTGAACAGTTAATACTGACTCTTGTCAAGTGTAACCATTATCCATTGGATAATAACATATGTTAGAAATCCTATCACATTATTCTAATGTAATCCACTTTATGTCTAATTAAATCCACTTTAATTCAAAAATATAATATTTTAATCAAGCTTCTCATGGAAGCTTGGTCCACAAATGACCAAACTACCCAAAGCTTGTAGGAAAAGCCATTCACTCCCTCCCTCTCTCCTCATTGCTGCGGCACATGGTGTCCATGGGGGAGCAAATTTTGCTTCCCACACTTAACCCTCCTCACTCAAAATTTACACACATTTCTACTATCACTTTCTTTCTCCTCCATTCTCATTTCCATTTTCTCCAACTTCTCTCTTCTTTTCCTTCACCCTCTCCACGATTTTGAAGCCCCTCCATTGGAGACCATTTTTATTTTCTTGTTTCATCATCACCATTCCTACACTTCTCTTTCCATTCACAACATATTCTCTTTGAAGATTTTCTCTCAAATCTATAATCTTCATCATCTTCTTCCAAGAACAAAGCTTGAAGCTTTGAGGTAAAGCTTCCATTTTTCTTTCTTCTTCTCTTTATTTTTGTGACCCTTGATCACATTGGTGACCAAGGATTCATCTTTCTCCAAGCTTGGTTGTTGATTCTTTATGTTTGGTTTTCTAGGGTTCTTGGAGAGCCAAAACCAAACCACCAAGAGCAAGCAAGGAGGTGATTTTCATGTTCTTCCTTTAGGTAAGAGGGAGATTTACTCACTTTAACATTATTGGTGGTAAGAAGACTTGTGTGTGGTTGTTGATGGAGGAATCCATAATGGATTACTCACTTTGATTGATTGTTTCTCATGTTTGTGTTCTTGATTTAGACTAAAATGTTGGTTGTTTTGAATACATTAATAATGTTGGAATGATTGGATTTAATGAATGGAAAAATTTGAGTGTTATTACCCTATTGAGGAGGCCACAATTTTGGCCAAGAATTTTAAGGGTTTGAATTGATTTTATGTGAAATGAAACCTATATAATTATGCATTAAAGGATTGATGTTTGTAATGGAATAAATTGATTTAGTAATGGTCCTTGAGAGGCCATGGTTTTGAAGGGTTTCCTTGACCTAAAATTTGTGAAATAAATCAAGACTTAAGAAATTAGGAATGTTGGATTCACAATATGGAATTATGGTATGTGTTGAACCATGTATATGAAATGTTGATATTGAGAATGGATTGCATGATATTATGAGCCCATGTGTGGGACTAAGTACTTGTTGATGTGTACTTGACCAAATTGTAGTATGAAGTTATTGATAATTGATCATATGCCATTATGGTATGTTCCATGAGAAATATATATTGTTAATGAATATGCATGATATGCATTATGTTATGAGGAACATACAATTGATGAACATACATGATGCACACTGAGTCGTCATACATATGTGATGTCCGCTGGACTTTGTTGAAAAGGCGATGTATGCCTAGGAGATTGAATTATACCTTAGTACGGGTGCGAGTAGACTAAGCGTAGGTCATGTGTGTAGACCTTGGGGGCGTCGGGGTGCAAGTGTCTTACAATAGACAGTGGTAGCTCCACTGGGGCCGTGGGATAGACCGATGCAAACACACCGGCGATCCAGCCGAGACGCTGTCCTATATTGCAATCAATCGTTGAGGTGCCAGTATAAGCCATGTTGCGTAAAATATGATTTTTATGATAAAGCACTCTATTTTAAGGCTAACGAGATACTGGAACGACTCCTTGATCATTCTCTCTGAAATGTTGATGTCTAGCTCCATGTAGTAGGATTTTAGTACCATATGCATTATGCATTGCCAGTCTCATATTTTATCTGGCATGTGTGCTTACACTATTAAATTATCCTTCTTTACTATTGTAATAATGATATGATTGTCGAGTTATTGACTGTTTGGAATATTTGTGTTGCTTATTTTTTATTGCTCACTTTCTTTACTATTACTTACTGTTGCTTTTCCTTTACTACTTATTTTCATTATTACTGTTAATGAATATTTGTGTTGTAATGCTAAGTGAGCGTCCAGTGCCGTTCTGTGTTCTTACTGTCATATTAGTAATGAAAGTTGGGCGTCTCACCTCTTTCCTATATTTTCATATTTCTGTTTTATTTATGTGTTTCTGAGAAGATGTTCACGAAGAAGAGGAAGCGCCTGAGTTTCTTGGCTTCTAGCTCGATTACGATTAGTGCTGATTGAAGATGTCTTCACATCCGTGCCGATTTTTGGGATATGCTAGGATGACCTTTCATGTAGGCCCTGACTGTTGGCACATAAACTTGAGCACAGACCGATATATCTATCACGAAGAGCTGACAGTGTCTTTAGCTTAGGGTCGTTATGACCTGCCTATTTTTGATTCCACATCTTTTGTTCACTTAGAGTTTTACCTACCTGTTAGGGATTTGTGGGATGACATTTATTACACCCTATGAGATGATTCATTTCTCTCCACTACTCGAGCTTCTGCTCGAAATTCGGTCATTCCAATGGTGATTTCATCGGGTGAGGAGGATCCTGCTACGGTTCCTTCTCGTCAGTCTTAAGGGGTTGATACCATCGGTGGCTACTGATAGCTATCTGTATATGTTGTAAACATCTTAAGGGTGGGTAAAGCTTTTTGCTTTTTGTACACATACCTGATTGAAGAAGTCTAATTATATACTAAATGAACTGGGTCTTAATTTATTAATGTATTTATATTTTTCTTATTTTCGTTTCACTTTACTATGGTGTGACGTTCCTTCTTCTCCCGAAAAAAGGGGCGTTACACTGTCTTGGTAACAGAGCCCCGGTTTATGTTTTCTTTTAGGTCTTGTGGTTTTGGACTGTCTTGTTTGTGCTGTGTGATTCTCTGTGTTTGGTATTCTGAAAGGATGCATATGACTTTTCCATGTGTTTTGTATAGCTTGACTTGAAAAGAAGTATGGGTCGTAGAGGAGATATGACTGCGGCTATCGAGGCAATTCAAAAAATGGTTGAGGCAATGTTGCAACAGAACCAGTAAACTACTCAACAGCCAGAGAGAACTGCACAACACTTGGAGGCTACTGTTGATGCTCAAAATTTGGCTGAATTTCGTCACCATAACCCTCCATAATTCAAGGGAGAATTTGATCTAGAGAAAGCTACTCTTTGGATCAAGGAGCTAGAGAAAGTCTTCAGAGGCATGAACTATGCCAATGACAAGAAGGTGACTTATGTTGCGTTTATGTTGGTTGGAGATGCAGAAGACTGGTGGACTGGGGAACAAAGATTATTGGAAACTGAAGGCTGAGCAATTACTTAGGAGGTATTCAAAGAAAGATTCTTGGAGAAATATTTCCCAGCCAATGCCAGACACGCTAAAAAGATGGAGTTTCTTAGCCTGAGACAAGGCAACATGACGGTCGGTGAGTATGCCGCAAAGTTTGAAAGCATGTCGAGATTCTCAACTTATTTTCAACACCAGCCGAATGTGGTGTGGAAATGTCGAAAGTTTGAAGAAGGTCTGAGACATGATGAGAAGAGAGCTGTTATAACACTGAGGATTAACCAATTTTCAGAGCTGCTTGATATGTGTCGCCATGTAGAAGACCTAGACCAAGCGGAGGACACGAGGAACCACAACTTTGGACCTTTTCGATCCCAAAGAGGAGGAAGTAGCAATGCTAATCACTATCAGAGGAAGCCTTTTTCAAGACCACCTGGAAATTAGCAACAACATTCGCAAGGTGGAAGTCCTGGTAGGACTAGTCAGACTACGACGTCTACGCCAAAATGCATGAAGTGCGGGAAGGAGCACTACACGAGGGACTATACGATTAAGGAGATCATTTGCTTTAGATGTGGCAAGCTTGGACGACTACAACTAAGCAAAGGCAGAACCTACAGTCAATGCTGCAAGAACTATGAAGCCACAGGCAGGAGGTAGAGTTTATACCCTGAGTGGTGCTGAAGCCTCTCAATCCGAAGATCTCATACAAGGAGAAGGTATCATAGAGGATAATCTTTTAACTATACTGTATGATTCTGGTACTACCCATTCTTTCATTTCCTATGAATGTGTGAAAAGACTTGGATTACTTGTGTCTTCTTTGCCTTTTGACTTAACTGTTTCAACCCCTACTACTAAACCTGTTGTTACTACCAAAGTCTGTTTAGAGTGTCCTTTGATTGTTGAAGGTCGAATCTTTTCTATTGATTTGATATGTTTACCTCTGTCCCAGTTAGACATTATCTTAGGAATGGATTGGTTATCTTCTAACCATGTTCTGTTAGATTGCTCTAGTAAAACCATAGTTTTCCCTTTGGATGAGAATTCTAGATTTTTGACGGCCATCCAAGTGAAAGCTTTCTTGAAAGAAGGAGCTCAAGGATACATGTTGTTGTCTTCTTTAAAAGTCGAGAATGAGGCTGATGTGACTGCACTCCCAGTAGTTAGAGAGTTTCCCGAAGTTTTTCCTGAAGATGTACCTAGTTTACCAACAGAGTGGGAGATTGTGTTCGCTATTGACCTTGTGCCTGGAGCTGGTCCTATTTCTATAACACCCTGTAGAATGTCACCTTATGCCTAGAGTGTGTCCCTGTGGGGAGTGCCAGTAATGCTAGTCAAGAAGAAAGATGGTACTTCGCGATTGTGCGTAGACTATCGCCAGTTGAATAAAGTCACAATTAAGAATAAGTATCCACTTCTAAGGATAGATGACTTGATGGATCAGTTGAAGGGAGCAACAGTGTTTTCTAAGATCGATCTGCGATCGGGTTACCATCAGATCAGAGTAAAGGTGGAAGATATTCCCAAAATAACTTTTTGTACTTGTTATGGACACTACGAGTACCTGGTAATGCCTTTTGGTGTGATGAATGCACTGCTATATTCATAGACTATATGACCAGAATCTTCTATCCTTATTTGGACAGATTCATTGTTGTCTTCATTGACGACATTCTAATCTATTCTCAAAATCATAAGGATCATGCTGAACACCTCAGCATAGTTCTTCAAATTCTGAAGGAGAGACAGTTGTATGCCAAGCTATCCAAGTGTGAATTCTGGCTGGATAAAGTCAAGTTTTTGGGCCATGTGATCTCAAAGAAAGGAATTGTTGTAGACCCGTCAAAAGTAGGAGCTGTTTTGCAATGGGAAAGACCAAAAACGGTGACTGAAATTCGAAGTTTCGTGGGATTAGCTAGATATTACCTGAGATTCATCGAAGGATTCTCTAAGATAACAGGACCTCTCACTCAACTCACAAGGAAGAATCAAGCTTTTGAGTGGACGGATGCTTGCGAAGAAAGTTTTCAAGAACTAAAGAGGTGGCTAACTACTTCACCAGCGTTAGTTTTGCTTGATCCAAATGAACCTTTCGAAGTGTATTATGATGCTTCATATCAAGGATTGGGGTGTGTCCTAATGCAGAGCAGAAAAGTGGTAGCTTATGCTTCGAGGCAGTTACATGTACATGAGAAAATCTACCTAACACTTGACTTGGAATTAACTGTTGTTGTCTTTGCTTTGAAGATATGGAGACATTATCTTTGTGGAGCGACATTCAACATCTTCAGCGACCACAAGAGCTTGAAATATTTGTATGATCAGAAAGAGTTGAATATAAGGCAGCGACGATGGTTGGAATTCCTTAAAGATTAGGATTTTTAACTTCAATACCACCTTGGGAAGGCAAACGCTGTAGCTGATGCCTTAAGTAGGAAAACGATCAGCGTTTCTACTATGATGATCAGAGAAAGGGATTTGATAGAACAATTTAGAGATGTATGGTCTTTTGTGGAATTGACACCTGGAAAAATTTGCATGAACATGGTCACAATCTCAAATGACTTAATGGAAGATATTCAAGAGAAAAAGAAAGTTGACAAGTTCTTACAAGAAGAAAGGGAACTGATGAAGCAAGGTGGTGCAACAACACTAGAGGAAGGAAATGATGGAATTTTAAGATTCAGAGGCAGAGTCTGTATACCCAAAGATCAAGAGCTTAAGAAGTACATACTCGACCATGCTCACACGAGTCAGTTGAGTATGCACCCAGGAATCACTAAGATGTACCAAGATTTGAAGAAGTTATTTTGGTGGCACGGAATGAAGGGAGATATTGCCATATGTGTGTCTTCCTATTTGGTTTGTCAGAAAGCGAAGATTGAACATCAAAGACCCTCAGGAATGTTACAACCCTTAGTTATCCCCAAATGGAAGTGGGATAGTATTGCAATGGACTTTGTGGTTGGATTGCCAAAGACTAGAAAAGGTCATGATTCAATATGGGTAATTGTGGATCGACTCCCAAAGTCAGCCCATTTCTTACCAATTAACATAAGGTATTCCTTGGAGAAGTTAACCCAGTTGTACATTGGTGAGATTGTCAGACTGCATGTGTGCCTATTAGTATCATTTCTGATAGAGACCCAAGGTTTACATCAAAATTTTGGCAAAGTCTTCAAAAGGCAATAGGAACGAAGCTACGTTTGAGTTCTGCATATCATCCTCAAATTGATGGTCAATTAGAGGGGACGATTCAATCATTGGAAGATTTGCTTAGAGCTTGTGCTTTGTAGCAAACTGGAAGTTGGGATGAAGTTTTACCATTGGTAGAGTTCACCTACAACAACAGTTATCATTCGAGTATAAGGATGACACCCTATGAGGCTCTGTATGAGCGAAGGTGCAGAACACCTTTATGTTGGTATTAGGATGGAGAGTGACTTACTGTTGGACCTGATCTCATACAACAAGCAACTGAGAAAGTCAAGATGATTCAGGAGAAGATGAGGACGGCTCAAAGTTGACAAAAGAGCTATGCGGACAAAAGGAAAAAACCTCTTGAATTTGAAGAAGGAAAGCATGTGTTTTTGAAAGTCACGCCTATGACTGGGGTTAGCCGAGTTCTTAAGTCCAGAAAGCTTACTCCAAAATTTCTTGGACCTTACCAAATTTTTCATCGGATAGGTCCAGTTGCTTACTAAATAGCTTTACCACCTTTTCTTTCAATTCTCCACAATGTCTTTCATGTATCACAACTTTGAAAATATATTCCTAGCCCTGACCATGTTATAGCACCTGACATAGTACAATTAAAGGAAAACTTGACTTATGAGACGTCACCTGTAAGGATTAAGGATAGGAGGATGAAGCAACTTAGAGGGAAAGACATCCCATTAGTAAAAGTGATCTGGAATGAAACAACTAGAGATGCAACATAGGAGTTGGAAGACAAGATGAAGGAGCAATACCCACAACTGTTCTAAGGTATGAAAATTTCGAGGACAAAATTTCTATTTTGAAGGGGAGAGTTGTAACATCTCGAAAATTTATAATTTTATGATAAATAGTCATTTTCTAATATTTGTGATTTTTGTTAAATTTTCTGGATTTTTCTGAGAATACGAAATATTTTAATATTATTTATCATTTTACGCGCAAACTGAGCGGAGCCGAGAAAATGAGATATTTTCTCAAGAACTTTGATTTGTGGAAACATCGACATGGGGATCTTACTAAACCCGAGGCTGGAGACGATTTACGAGATTTTAAGTCTTTCAAGAATTTTATCCGATAAAATAAATTACTGTGTAATTTTTATTCACTGGACAGTTAATACTAGCTTCTGTCAACTATAACCATTATCCATTGGATAATAGCATATGTTAGAAATCTTATCACATTATCCAAATGTAATCCACTTTATCTCTAATCAAATCCACTTTAATTTAAAAATATAATATTTTAATCAAGCTTCTCATAGAAGCTTGGTCCACAAATGACTAATGTAACACCCTTGTGGGGATGTCACATATATAAAAAGAAATAAATAAAATCTACCCAAGTTGTAAAACATTTATTACGTATTAATATGAGTTGTAAAATAATTCCTGTTAAACAGAATATTATTAAATAAAATAATGTGGAAACATAAAGTAAACAGAACAACATCACTCATAATATACATATGGTCCAAGTTATAAGTTATACAAATAATTTACAACTACAACTACAAATACTTAAACATAAACAGTAAACCAAAAACAGTAAAGAAAAATAGTAAAGAGTCAAAATATACATACGCAGACGCGCCCAAAAATGCATCATAAATATTTAATACTCTGATGGATCACTTTCAGGAAACTCATCAGAAGATAAATATCCAGGATGCCTCAACACTCGGCGATAACGAGATCGCGCAGTCGATACGATACTAATCTCACTAGGCTCAGTGGTCACACCACCCCAATGACGCCTAATGGATAAAGGTAACTCTAGGTGCAGAAACACAGTAGTCGTCATCACTGGCTCTTCATCAAACCTATGACGTAGGGACACAGTCAGCCGTCCCATATACGTCACGGAGTCTCTGTCTCCTCGCATATGCCAAGCTAACGATCCACCGTGAAACTCGAGTGTCACAAACCCCAAAAATCCAGGCACCGCCATACCCAAACCAATCAATCCAATGGATATGGATGATCAGATGGTTCTTGATCGTCAACTGATCTTCGGCTTGCTGATCTTCCTCCTCCTCGGGATACAGAATCTCAAGAGGCTATTCCTCTTCCTCAAACTCTTTACCGCGTAAAATAAATATACAGTAAAACACATACAATAAAGAAAGAGGTAAGACAATCTAAAATCATCACAAACATGGTAAATAAGAAAACGACAAACAACAGCTTATACAATTCATGCAATATGAAAAGCTATAACAAGAATCGAGTGAGAATAGAGAAAAGATTTAAATATCACAACAACACATAATATCACAAATAAAATAAAATATCCCGGATGAAATAATATCACGATAAAATAATAGAACAGATAAACAATCATCATAATACTAACCAGATAAAAAAAAATAGACAGATAAAATAAATTAATATTCAAGATATACTCATATGAAATATGACACGATCCTACTCCATGGAGCTAAACACAAACAGATATCAGAGAGAGAATGACTCGCAAAATCCATTAGTACCACGGCTGCCCAACCAAACTATTGCATTTGTCACACTTTGTGTCTATAGCCCCATGTCATATGGAATCCATCATCCAAAGCATGGTGTAGTTCACGGTCTCACATTGTGGCACTACAGCAATGTAATATTAGATTTTACGAAATCTCGATTAAAAATAGTGCGTGTCGAGTTCATTAGTGTGCTATCGGTTACCACGGCCCACCAGCAACCGTCGTCCATATATGGGATCCCGTACACTAACGTCTCCAAGTTCATAAAGACAATGAACCACACTACGTTTATCGCATCGACAACACGATGTGATTCACCTCGTCAACCAATCCACCAAAAATTGGCATATCCTCAAGTTACCAGGATATTCTCAAGATAAAAAGATACAGTAAGTCCCACCGGACAAATACTGTTCCAAAGCCTGTACGGGTTCACCTCATAGCCCGACAGTAGAAAAATACAGAAAATCCAGAAAGAATATAAAAAATACCTTTTCGGTCAATCGCGTAGAAATTTTATCGCATTTTCACAATCTCGTCATTTTTACAAACGTTTTTAAATCGCGTAAATATATTTTTCTGTTTTCAAAATCGCGTAGAGTTTTTAATATATTTTCTCAATCACGTAAGATTTTTAAATTATTTTCTTGTCCAAATTCCTTAAAATTGCTGTTTAAATTACTGTTTAAATAAACAGAAATAATATTTAGTACATTTAAACTATGTAAAATATTTTCCATACCGTATACTGTCTTTTGGACATCTTTTCTATCTTATTTGTCCATTTTTACTAAAAATTGACAGTATTTTATTTAGAAAATTTATATAAATGATTTCCTAATTTTTCCATAAAAATTATGTTTATTTAATTTTTAAACCATATAATTAATCCTTTTGAAAACTACTAACATGCTTCAAAACACAGCATGAGCCATATGTTAGAAAATTCTCAAAAGTTACTGTATTTCATTTCTAACAATAAAATCAATAGTTTTAGTTCAAGACACTTAATTCTAATCAATTAATTTCTTTAAAACTCCTTAAAAAAAATTCCTTTTTAACATATATTGCATTATTTTGATTGAAAAAGGTTTGGAATTGAATCTTAGAAATCATATATAAGTGGTTTGGCATGTTGGCCTAAACATAAAATTATGTCATTTGATTTCTAAATTCATTTTCCTTAATCTAAACAATGTGATACCTTGTTAATGTTCCTAGGTTAATTAAATCTCATTTTAGGAAAATTAAGAGAACATTTTGGTTCTCCATTTTGGTCATGGTCCGTAAGCCTCAAGATTTGTGTTCTTTGGAACACTCATGCAATCCTTGACATATTATTCACATCCTATAAATTATCATACATTTCTAACACATGCAATATATTTCTAACACATATAACCTAAATCAAAGCTTGTAGACATGCAATCAAAGCTTGTAGACATGCAAATTATTACAAACATCAAATAGGAAAGCTACTAACAAATACACAAACACATAAACAAGCTACTAACAATCACACAAATGAATCCTTATGGACTCTACAATCACAAAAATCACACTCCATCGTCTTACCACCATCCTTAGATGATAAGATTAGTCTTCCTCTTACCTTAAATGAAGACTAAAACTCTTTCACACCTTTCCTTATGTTTCGGTTTTCTCCTTCAAAATCACCTAACAAGCTTAAACAAAACTACAAGTTACTAACCATAAAAAGAGAGCTTAAACCATGGAGAAATCATGGCTTAGAACTTTGAAAAAGAGTTTAGAAAAGAAAAACTAGGAATTTCACCTTCTTGGTTAAATCTTCCAAGTAGGTTTTCAAGCTTCAAATGAAGGATTTTGCAAGAACTCTCAACTAGAGATGTTCTTAGGATTGTGTTTAGGTTTAGAAAACTTGGTTGGATAGAATTTTGGGTGGTTGGATGGTGTAGAACAAGGCTTGGCCGAATGGAGCTTCAAGAGAGCTTCAATGGTGTTTAGGGTTTTTGGAAGAGAGAGAAGAGAGAAAATGCTTGAAGACAAAGTGATTTTTGGTCTTCCAAAGTGGCTTGGCCGTAGCCTTCAATGCCATGCAAGGTGTCCATGGCTTGGCTTCATCCTAGCCTTAGAATGCATCAAAGGTTAAGATTAAAACTTGGTTAGCAAGCTTGGCTCTCATTGGTTGGTTCAAGCATAGTCACCATGCTTAGTCACTAAGCTCCATTAACTCTTAAGCCTAGTCATTAGCTTAGTCACACACTTAGTCATCATGTTCTAGAGAATTCCTTCACTAATGATGCTTAATTAAGCTACTAAGTTAACTGTATTAGCTAAACGTGGGTCCCGCAAAACATTTATGGGTCCACTGTCATCTAATTATACTGACTAATAAAATAATACATAAAATTATTTTATTGGACAGTTAAATCCTAAAAATTAAAAGATTAATTATCATCTCATCCAGAATTGGGTTTAGTAAGATCCCCCAGTCTGAATAATTAAAACAAGATTTCCCCGGCCCGAAAAAATATTATTTTCCTATCCCGAAACAAATCACACACAAAGTCCAAATAAAATCACTGACGCAAGTAATAAATCGTAACATATAGAAAAATAAAAACAAGACAATCGGGACGTAACGGTCATTTTTTTATTTTTCCCCACGACGAAGCAAATCATCCAAAACGTTCAAATAAAATTACAGACGGTATTAATTGTCGTATATCTCCAGAAAAATTAAAAAAGAGTTCGAGAAAATTTTTATTTTACCGTCTCGAAGCAAAATTAAGTAAAACGATCAAATAAAATTTTAGCCTGTAAAACATATTTGTATTTCATACAGAAAAATAAGAAACAGTAAAATAGGGACATAACAATCATTTACACAAAAGCTTGAAAAACAGCAAACGGAACATTCGGGACATTTTCTAAAAATTGGAGTGTTACAACTCTCCCCAACAAATAAAAAATTTCGTCCTCGAAATTCGCTGCACATCAAAACAAATGAGGATATTGATCCCTCATTTTATTTTCCAGCTCCCAGGTAGCATCACCTGTCACGTCCTTCCATACAACCTTCACTAACTCGATCATCTTCCCTCGAAGCTGCTTTACCTTTCTGTCCTCGATTCTAACAGGTAAAGTCTCGTAAGTTAAATTCTCCTTCAACTATACTTCATCTGGTTGTATAACATGCGTCGGATCTGGTATATACTTCCTGAGCTGAGATACATGAAATACATCATGCAGATTGGATAGAAAAGGCGGCAAGGCAATCTGATACGCCACAGGACCTATACGTCGGATAATCTGATACGATCCAATAAACTTAGGAGTAAGCTTCTTAGACTTGATAACTCTTCCGACACCGGTCGTAGGAGTAACTCTTAGAAACACATGCTCACCTTTCTCAAACTCAAGAGGTCGTCTTCGTTTATCCGCATAACTCTTTTGTCTGCTTTGCGTCGTTCTCATCTTCTCTTGTATCATCTTTACCTTCTCCATAGTTTGTTGTACAAGATCTGGTCCAACAGTCATGCTTTTCCCATCCTGATACCAACATAACGGGGTTCGACATCGCCTTCCATACAATGCCTCATAGGGTGCCATCCCTATACTTGAGTGAAAACTATTGTTGTAGGTGAATTCTATCAAAGATAAAAATTCATCCCAACTTCCTCGTTGCTCCAAAACACAAGCACGCAACAGATCTTCCAAAGATTGTATAGTTCTCTCTGTCTGACCATCAGTCTGCGGATGATACGCCGAACTCAGTCGCAACTTAGTTCCCATAGCTTCTTGCAGACTTCGCCAAAATCTTGATGTAAACCTCGGATCTCGATCAAAAACTATACATGTAGGTACACCATGTAATCTAACAATCTCGCTGATGTACAACTGGGTTAATCTTTCCAACGAATACTTGATATTAATTGGTAAGAAATGAGCTGATTTAGTAAGCCTATCGACTATAACCCATATTGAATCATGACCTTTCCTCATCTTCGGCAAACCAGGTACGTCATCAGGAAAAATCTCTGGAAACTCGTTGACAACAGGAATAGTATTCACGTCCTTCTCATTCTTAACCTCTAGAGAAGACAATACCACATATCCCTGTGCTCCCTCTCTTAACAAAGACTTGACCTTAACAGCAGTTAAGAATCCAAACTTTTCTTCCTTAGGAAAAACTATGGTTTTGCTTGCACAATCTATAAGGATATGGTTAGAAGATAACCAGTCCATCCCTAAGATTACATCTATCTCAACAAGAGGTAAACAAATCAAGTTAACCAAAAACTTACGATCCTTCACAACAACAGGACAATCCAAACATATCTTTGATGCAATCACAGGTTTAGTAGTTGGTATAGAAACACTCAATTTAACATTCAAAGAAGACACATGCAACTTCAATCTTTCCACACAATCATATGCAATAAACGAGTGTGTAGCACCAGAGTCATATAACACAGTCAGATGGTTACCTCCAATGTCACCTTCTCCTTGTATAAGATCATCAGATTGAGAAATTTCTGTTCCCGTCATAGTATATACTCGCCCTCCAGATCTCGGTTGAATATTCCCTGACTTCTGTTGGTTAGCACAAACATATTGAATAGCAGGCTTCCTTTCTGGCTGAGTACAATCCTTCGATATATGCCCAGGTTGCTTACAGTTAAAACAAACTGTCCCCTTAACCGTGCACTCTGGAGAGATATGACCTTTCTTTCCGCACTTAAAACATGTTGGCGTGAACGTCACTTTCTGTCCAGCTCCACTACCACTTGCACTTCCCCCAACTGGTGGTTGTTGAGATTGACTCCCTGATGGTCTGGAATACGGCTTGCGCTGAAACCGATTCGTATTACTTCCTCCACCTCTCTGAAACCTTGTCGGCCCAAAGCTACGATTCCTCTGATCTCTTGACGGCTCTAATTCCTCAAGTCGCGCACATGCATCAACCAAAGCATGAAACTGATTTATCCTCAAGGATATCACCCCTCGCTTCAGTTCCACTCTCAAGCCCGATTCAAACTTCCGACATCTCCATGAATCATCCGGTCGAGTTTGGGCATAATCCGAGAATTGAGACAAATTCTCAAACTTTGTCGCATACTCATTCACCGTCATATTTCCCTATCGCAAACCAAGAAATTCCATTTTCTTGACATGCCTAGCACTTGCAGGAAAATACTTTCCCAGAAAAGCATCAGAAAACACTTCCCACGTAATTTCAGTTCCTTCAGCTTGTAAAACTTGGCGAGTTCCTCTCCACCAATGTTCTCTATCTCCTCTTAACATAAAGACAACATAAGTTACCTTCTTATCATCTGTGCATCTCATTCCTTTGAAAATCCTTTCCAAGTCTTGTATCCATTGACTTGCCTTCTCTGGATCAACCTCGCCTCTAAACTGTGGCGGATTGTGGCGCCTAAATTTAGATAAATTTAGGGCATCGACGATAGCATCTTCTTTGTTGAGCCGCTCTCAAATTCTGTCTGCATCATTACTTGACCATTCATTTGCATAGCTTCAAGAATTTGCAATCATAGGATCTACCTCACGATTCACGTTCGCACGTCCTCTACCTCGTCCAGACATCTTCTTTTTTCAAACAGAACAAAACAAAATTAGATACATCCTTTCGGAAGTAAATCACAGAGAATCACACAGCATAAACAAAAACAGACCCAACCACAACCCCAAAAGACTCTAACTTGGGCTCTGATACCAACTAATGTAACACCCTTGTGGGGATGTCACATATATAAAAAGAAATAAATAAAATCTACCCAAGTTGTAAAACATTTATTACGTATTAATATGGGTTGTAAAATAATTCCTGTTAAACAGAATATTATTAAATAAAATAATGCGAAAACATAAAGTAAACAGAACAACATCACTCATAATATACATATGGTCCAAGTTATAAGTTATACAAATAATTTACAACTACAACTACAAATACTTAAACATAAACAGTAAACCAAAAACAGTAAAGAAAAACAGTAAAGAGTCAAAATATACATACGCAGACGCGCCCAAAAATACATCATAAATATTTAATCCTCTGATGGATCACTCTCAGGAAACTCATCAGAAGATAAATATCCAGGATGCCTCGACACTCGGCGATAACGAGATCGCGCAGTCGATACGATACTAATCTCACTAGGCTCAGTGGTCACACCACCCCAATGACGCCTAATGGATAAAGGTAACTCTAGGTGCAGAAACACAGTAGTCGTCATCACTGGCTCTTCATCAAACCTATGACGTAGGGACACAGTCAGCCGTCCCACATACGTCACGGAGTCTCTATCTCCTCACATATGCCAAGCTAACGATCCACCGTGAAACTCGAGTGTCACAAACCCCAAAAATCCAGGCACCGCCATACCCAAACCAATCAATCCAATGGATATGGATGATCAGATGGTTCTTGATCGTCGAACTGATCTTCGGCTTGCTGATCTTCCTCCTCCTTGGGATACAGAATCTCAAGAGGCTGTTCCTCTTCCTCAAACTCTTTACCGCGTAAAATAAATATAATGAAAAAACATACAATAAAGAAAGAGGTAAGACAATCTAAAATCATCACAAACATGGTAAATAAGAAAATGACAAACAACAGTTATACAATTCATGCAATATGAAAAGCTATAACAAAGAATGTCCCGAGTGAGAATAGAGAAAAGATTTAAATATCACAACAACACATAATATCACGATAAAATAAAATATCCCGGATGAAATAATATCATAGATAAAATAATAGAACAGATAAACAATCATCATAATACTAACCAGATAAAAAAAAATAGACAGATAAAATAAAATAATATTCAAGATATACTCATATGAAATATGACACGATCCTACTCCATGGAGTTAAACACAAACAGATATCAGAGAGAGAATGACTCGTAAAATCCATTAGTACCACGGCTGCCCAACCAAACTATTGCGTTGTCACACTTTGCGTCTATAGCCCCATGTCATATGGAATCCATCATCCAAAGCATGGTGTAGTTCACGGT
Source organism: Ormosia emarginata (assembly GCA_029884605.1). Lineage (NCBI taxonomy): Eukaryota > Viridiplantae > Streptophyta > Magnoliopsida > Fabales > Fabaceae > Ormosia > Ormosia emarginata. The sequence continues at coordinate 2,888,068 of JAQQTP010000063.1, forward strand.
CTCACATTGTGGCACTACATGCAATGTACTATTAGATTTTACGAAATCTCGATTAAAAATAGTGCGTGTCGAGTTCATTAGTGTGCTATCGGTTACACTGGCCCAAATGGAGCGACCGACATCATCCATATATGAGATCCCGTACACTAACGTCTCCAAGTTCATAAAGACAATGAACCATACTACGCTTATCGCATCGACAACACGATGTGATTCACCTCGTCAACCAATCCACCAAAAATTGGCATATCCTCAAGTTACCAGGATATTCTCAAGATAAAAAGATACAGTAAGTCCCACCGGAAAAATACTGTTCCAAAGCCTGTACGGGTTCACCTCATAGCCCGACAGCAGAAAAAAACAGAAAATCCAGAAAGAATATAGAAAATACCTTTTCGGTCAATCGCGTAGAAATTTTATCGCATTTTCACAATCTCGTCGTTTTTACAAACGTTTTTAAATCGCGTAAATATATTTTTCTGTTTTCAAAATCGCGTAGAGTTTTTAATATATTTTCTCAATCGCGTAAGATTTTTAAATCATTTTCTTGTCCAAATTCCTTAAAATTGCTGTTTAAATTACTGTTTAAATAAACAGAAATAATATTTAGTACATTTAAACTACGTAAAATATTTTCCATACCGTATACTGTCTTTTGGACATCTTTTCTATCTTATTTGTCCATTTTTACTAAAAATTGACAGCATTTTATTTAGAAAATTTATATAAATGATTTCCTAATTTTTCCCTAAAAATTCTGTTTATTTAATTTTTAAACCATATAATTAATCCTTTTGAAAACTACTAACATGCTTCAAAACACAGCATGAGTCATATGTTAGAAAATTCTCAAAAGTTACTGTATTTCATTTCTAACAATAAAATCAATAGTTTTAGTTCAAGACACTTAATTCTAATCAATTAATTTCTTTAAAACTCCTTAAAAAAATTCTTTTTTAACATATATTGCATTATTTTGATTGAAAAAGGTTTGGAATTGAATCTTAGAAATCATATATAAGTGGTTTGGCATGTTGGCCTAAACATAAAATTATGTCATTTGATTTCTAAATTCATTTTCCTTAATCTAAACAATGTGATACCTTGTTAATGTTCCTAGGTTAATTAAATCTCATTTTAGGAAAATTAAGAGAACATTTTGGTTCTCCATTTTGGTCATGGCCGTAAGCCTCAAGGTTTGTGTTCTTTGGAACACTCATGCAATCCTTGACATATTATTCACATCCTATAAATTATCATACATTTCTAACACATGCAATATATTTCTAACACATATAACCTAAATCAAAGCTTGTAGACATGCAAATTATTACAAACATCAAATAGGAAAGCTACTAACAAATACACAAACACATAAACAAGCTACTAACAATCACACAAATGAATCCTTATGGATTCTACAATCACAAAAATCACACTCCATCTTCTTACCACCATCCTTAGATGATAAGATTAGTCTTCCTCTTACCTTAAATGAAGACTAAAACTCTTTCACACCTTTCCTTATGTTTCGGTTTTCTCCTTCAAAATCACCTAACAAGCTTAAACAAAACTACAAGTTACTAACCATAAAAAGAGAGCTTAAACCATGGAGAAATCATGGCTTAGAACTTTGAAAAAGAGTTTAGAAAAGAAAAACTAGGAATTTCACCTTCTTGGTTAAATCTTCCAAGTAGGTTTTCAAGCTTCAAATGAAGGATTTTACAAGAACTCTCAACTAGAGATGTTCTTAGGATTGTGTTCAGGTTAGAAAACTTGGTTGGATAGAATTTTGGGTGGTTGGATGGTGTAGAACAAGGCTTGGCCGAATGGAGCTTCAAGAGAGCTTCAATGGTGTTTAGGGTTTTTGGAAGAGAGAGAAGAGAGAAAATGCTTGAAGACAAAGTGATTTTTGGTCTTCCAAAGTGGCTTGGTCGTAGCCTTCAATGCCATGCAAGGTGTCCATGGCTTGGTTTCATCCTAGCCTTAGAATGCATCAAAGGTTAAGATTAAAACTTGGTTAGCAAGCTTGGCTCTCATTGGTTGGTTCAAGCATAGTCACCATGCTTAGTCACTAAGCTCCATTAACTCTTAAGCCTAGTCATTAGCTTAGTCACACACTTAGTCATCATGTTCTAGAGAATTCCTTCAATAATGATGCTTAATTAAGCTACTAAGTTAACTGTATTAGCTAAACGTGAGTCCCGCAAAACATTTCCGGGTCCACAGTCATCTAATTATACTGACTAATAAAATAATACACAAAATTATTTTATTGGACAGTTAAATCCTAAAAATTAAAAGATTAATTATCGTCTCATCCAGAATTGGGTTTAGTAAGATCCCCCAGTCTGAATAATTAAAACAAGATTTCCCCGGCCCGAAAAAATATTATTTTCCTGTCCCGGAGCAAATCGCACAAAAAGTCCAAATAAAATCACAGACAGTAATATTAAGCACTGTAACATATAGAAAAATTAAAAACAGTACAATCGGGACGTAACGGTCATTTTTTCATTTTTCCCCACGACGAAGCAAATCATCCAAAACGTTCAAATAAAATTACAGACAATATTAATTATCTGTATATCTCCTAGAAAAATTAAAACAGTAGCTCGAGAAAATTTTTATTTTACCGTCTCGAAGCAAAATTCGTAAAACGATCAAATAAAATTTTAGCCTGTAAAACATATTTGTATTTCATACAGAAAAATAAGAAACAGTAAAACAGGGACATAATAGTCATTTACACAAAAGCTTAAAAAACAGCAAACGGAACATTCGGGACATTTTCTAAAAATTGGGGTGTTACAACCAAACTACCCAAAGCTTGTAGTAGAAGCCATTCACTCCCTCCCTCTCCTCATTGCCGCGGCACATGGTGTCCATGGGGGAGCAAATTTTGCTTCCCATACTTAACCTTCCTCACTCAAAATTTACACACATTTCTACTATTACTTTCTCTCTCTTCAATTTTCATTTCCATTTTCTCCAACTTCTCCTTCACCCTCTCCACGGTTTTGCAGCCCCTCCATTGGAGACCATTTTCATTTTCTTGTTTCATCATCATCATTCCTACACTTCTCTTTCCATTCTCAACATATTCTCTTTGAAGATTTTCTCTCAAATCCATAATCTTCATCATCTTCTTCCAAGAACAAAGCTTAAAGCTTTGAGGTAAAGCTTCCATTTTTGTTTCTTCTTCTCTTTATTTTTGTGACCCTTGATCACATTGGTGACCAAAGATTCATCTTTCTCTAAGCTTGGTTGTTGATTCTTTGTGCTTGGTTTTCTAAGGTTCTTGGAGAGCCAAAGCCGAACCACCAAGAGCAAGCAAGGAGGTGATTTTCGTGTTCTTCCTTTAGGTAAGAGGGAGATTTACTCACTTCAATCATTATTGGTGGTGAGAAGACTTGTGTGTGGTTGTTGATGGAGGAATCCATAATGGATTGCCCACTTTGTTTGATTGTTTCTCATGTTTGTGTGTTCTTGATTTAGACTAAAATGTTGGTTGTTTTGAATGCATTAATAATATTGGAATAATTGGATTTAATGAATAGAAAAATTGAAGGTTATTACCCTATTAAGGAGGCCACGGTTTTGGCCAAGAATTTTAAGGGTTTGAATTGATTTTATGTGAAATGAAACTTATGTAATTAGGCATTAAAAGATTGAAGTTTGTAATGGAAGAAATTGATTTAGTAATGGTCCTTGAGAAGCCATGGTTTTGAAGGGTTTCCTTGACCTAAAATTTGTGAAATAAATCAAGACTTAGGAAATTAGGAATGTTGGATTCACAATATGAAATTACAGTATATTTGAACCATGTATATGAAATGTTGATATTGAGAATGGATTGCACGATATTGTGAGCCCATGTGTGGGACTAAATACTTGTTGATGTGTATTTAATCAAATTGTAGTATGAAGTTATTGATGATTAATCATATGCCATTGTGGAATGTTTCATGAGAAATATATATTGTTAATGAATATGCATGATATGCATTGTGTTTTGAGGAACATACAATTTATGAACATACATGATGTACATTGAGTCGTCATGCATATGTGATGTCCGTTGGACTTTGTTTGACAGGTGATGTATGCCTAGGAGATTGAATTGCACCTTAGTGTGGATGCGAGTAGACTAAGCGTAGGTCATGTGTGTTGACCTTGGGGGCGTCGGGGTGCGGGTGTCTCACAATAGACAGTGGTAGCATCACTGGGGCGTGGGATAGACTAATGCAAACTCACCGACGATCCGAACCAAGACGCTGCCCTATATCACGATCAATTGTTAAGGTGCCATGTATAAGCCATGTTACGCAAAATATGATTTTTATGATAAAGCACTTTATTTTAAGGCTAACGAGATACTGGCATGACTCCTTGATCATTCTCTCTGAAATGTTGATGTCTAGCTCCATGGAGTAGGATTTTGGTACCATATGCATTGTGCATTGTCAATCTCATATTTTATCTGGCATGTGTGCGTACATTATTAAATTATCTTCTTTACTGTTGTAATAATGATCTGATTGTCGAGCTGTTGACTGTTTGGAATATTTGTGTTGCTTATCTTTTATTACTCACTTTTTTTACTATTACTTACTATTGCTTTTCCTTTATTGCTTATTTTTATTATTACTGTTAATGAATATTTGTGCTGTAATGCTAAGTGGCCGTCCAATACCGTTCTATTTTCTTTCTGCCATATTGGTAATGAACATTGGGCGTCTCACCTCTTTCCTATATTTCCATTTTTCTATTTTATTTATGTGTTTCTAAGAAGACGTTCGCGAAGAAGAGGAAGCGCCAGAGTTTCCTGGCTTCTGGCTCGATTATGATTAGTGATGATTGAAGATATCTTCACGTCCGTGCCGATTTTTGGATATGCTAGGATGACCTTTCATGGAGGCCCTGACTGTTGGCACATAAACTTGAGCACAGACCGATGCATCTATCACGGGGAGCTGATGGTGTCTTTAGCATGGGGTCACTATGACCCGCTTGTTTTTTATTTCACAGCTTTTGTTCACTTAAAGTTTTACTTACCTATTAGGGATTTGTGGGATGACCTTTATTACACTCCACGAGATGATTCATTTCACTCCACTACTCGAGCTTCTGCTCGAAATTCGGTCATTCCGATGGTGATTTCATCGGATGAGGAGGACCCTGAGGAGGATCCTGCTACGGTCCCTTCTTGTCAGTTTTAGGGGGCTGATACTGTCGGTGGCTACTGATGGCTATCCGTATATCATTTTGAAAAGCCTGCCTGACGTTTTGCTATTGTGATGGGTTATATATACTGTAAACATCTTGGGGGTGGGTAAAGCTTTTTGCTTTTTGTACACATGTTGATGTAATTAAAATAAGCTTGATGCTATTATATATATATATATATATATATGAGGGGGGATCGGCTTACATCAGTGTAAGTCTTTTTTGACTTACACTCATTTTCAACTATTAGATCCACTTTCATCTAATGGTTGAGGTGATTTCATTAAAAGTAACCATTAGATGAAAGTGGATCTAACGATTGAAAATGAGTGTAAGTCAAAAAAGACTTACACTGGTGTAAACTGATCCCTCTCTCTCTCTCTCTCTCTCTATATATATATATATATATATATATATATATATATAAGGAGGAGATCCACTTACACCTAGTATAAGTAAAAAAGACTTACACCTAATCTTATACTCTTCATTTTATTATGATCCTGTGGCTACCATTTATCTCCTATCGTAGCCATAGGATCACAATAAAATGAAGGGAGTAAGATTAGGTGTAAGTTTTTTTTACTTACACTAGGTGTAAGTGGATCCCTTCCCTATATATATATATATATATATATATATATATATATATATATATATATATATATTGTGAATGTATGATTTCATTCCATATTAATTTCTATTGTATTATGTTTATTATTCATTTTAACAAAAAAAATAGTAAGTGATAAGATACATACATTTTCAATACCCGATTTTATGTGGACTTACGATTGAAGAAGCATAATTATATACTAAATGAACCGGGTCTTAATTTATCAATGTATTTATATTTTGCGCATTTTCTTTTCACTTTACTATGGTGTGACGTTCCTTCTTCTCCCAGAAAAAAGGGGCGTTACAAGAAGTGCTAGTGGTAGTAGATCCAGCCAGACTATTGCATCTTTACCAAAATATATGAAGTGTGGATGAGATCATGTAATAAAGAAGTGTATGACCAAGAGAATAATCTGTTTCAAGTGCGGGAAGCTCGGACACATTTCTAAAGACTACACTCAACCAAAGACGGAGCCTTCCATTAGTGATATACGTGCTTCAAGACCTCAAGCAGGAGGGAAGATCTATACCATGAGTGGAGCAAAAGCCTCCTAATCTGGAGATGCAACTTGGGAATTAGGAGATAGAATGAAAGAGTAATATCCGTGTTTGTTCTAAGGTGTGAGAATTTTGTCCTTTTTAGAGGGGGAGATTGTAACACCCTGAATTTTCTTATTTTTCAGTTATATGTGGTTTATATGATTTTTGTGATTTTCTTGAATTGTTTGATTTATTTTAATTATTTTATTATTATTTTTGAACTTTCTGTGTGTTTGAAGCGGGGCCAGAAAAATAAAAAATTTTCGAGGCCAAAAAATTTTGGACTGTTAATGCGGGGACCGGGGAGCTTACTAAACCCGAAACCAGAAACAGTTTTCAAAATTTTTCCTTATCTAAGATTTGATTCAAAAAAGAAATCTAGGTACGTTTTATTATCTATTGACCAATAACCAGTGGTTTTACTAGTAGTAACCTTTGTCCATTCGATAATAGTTTCAGGTAATGATCTAGTTGGATGATTCTAGACATAAGCCTAGTCATATCCTCTAGATGCTTCTCTTTGTGACTCACCTTGCTTGTTGGACCAATGAGATGGTAGTCAAATATGATGGTTATGACTCACCCTTTGTGTTAGACTAATTAGAAGACAAGTCCAATATAGTGGTTATGACTCACATCTTTAAACCAATAGGAAGGAAGCTTAATGAAGAAGTTTTGACTCACCTTTGTGAACCAATGGGAAGGAAGCATAGAAGAGAAGTTTGAACACCTTGCACTAAGTGACTCAAGGCCAAAGGAAGGTTCTAGGACATGCTTGGATGACAACAATAATTGTGTAATATCTCTTAAGTTTATGTTATCATCTTTTCAAGAAAACAAAGCCCAAACTCTCTCATATTTTCTCTCTTTGAAGCTTATGGCCAAGCTTTGTACTTGTACCATTCTTTCATATTTTCTTTCATGCAACAAAGTGACTAAAACTCTCTCATCTTTCTCTTCTTTATGACTTTCGACCAACATCACAAAAATCACTATCCATCTTGTTTAAATTAAATCAACCCTTGATCTTGAACCTAAACATCATTCCAAGACACTTTCATGTTGAAGTTTTCTTCAAATTCATCTATCTTCAACCTTTTTCTTCAAGCCTAAATTTGAGGGTTTGTAGGTTAAGTTTTTGATTCTTCACTTCTAATCTTATTTTTAAAGTTCTAGACCATAATCTTGATCAATGGCCATCTTATTTCAAGCCTTAGATGTTAATATTTGTATGCTTGTTTTGTTTTAAGGAGCAAACTTGGTGGTAGAAGTCTATTCAAAGAAGACAACAAGTAGTTTTTTTATCAACATCTAAGGAAAGAGGGAGATTAACCTTATCGACCAAACTTGGTGGTGAGAAATGGAATTTGTGTTTGTTGGTAAAAAATCCATATAAGGGTTTATTCACTTTATTGTGTAAATTTAATGGTTTATTCTTACTTACTATATGTGTGCTTATTTGCTATGAGTAATTATATGGCTTTGATTGATTTGTGCTTATTTGACTATATGTGATTATATCATGTTGAAAGTTTGCATGAGATTGCTATGGTTGCTTATTGACTATATTTGATTATGTGATTTTTATAGTATGTATGAATTTGCTATGGCAGAATTATGATGATTGAAATATGTTGCATGCTAAGAATTATGTGGGAAAGGCAAGAATTTTTTGTTCCAAAGACCAATACGGCTCACGGCCATGTAGCCCTAAAATAGGGTAACCCAAGGCGAAAATGGTTTATTAATTGTGAATCTAGACCATTAAGTGATAAGAAATTGAATTCATAATTTACAAGATGAAAATGAACAAAATTTATCATTGATCAAAGAGTGATTTTCGGCAATGGAAATGGAAAATGAGTTTGAAATATGATTTGAAATTTAAAGTATTTTGTTTAAAGAAAGTTTTAGTAAAGGAAATGAAAAAAGGATTTTTGAAATATTTGATTTAATTAAAATAATGCAAATTTTGGGAAAAATGTTAGAAAATATTATTTAGAGAAGTTTTAGTAAGAAAAAATTGGAATTAAGGTTCAATTTTTATATTAAACTTGGAAAGTCTAGAAAAATTAAGTTTAGAAAATAAATAAAAGTTTTACGTGATTGAAAAATAGTGATAAAACTTTACGCATTTCAAATTGATGATTTTTGAGTTACGCGATTGAGAAAATGTTAGAAAATGTTTATGCATTTTGAAAACGTAACAAAATTGTTATGCAATCATGAAAACGCGATAAAAGTGCTTTGCGATTGAGAAAAACAGCAATTTGCTGTCGGGCTGACGTACTGGACCCGGAGATGTTGGTATATGGTTTTGGCTAGTGGTGGCTTATTTTAATGAAAAATCATGTTACTGATAATTATTTATGCATTGAGTCATTAATCATGCATTGAAAGTCATATAGACTGTGTTTTATGACTAGGAGATGAATTACACTTTAGTGCAGGTGTGCATTGCATAGTGAAGATCTATGAATGATCTTGGGTGTGTCGGGGGACAGTAATTTCACAAGTGGCCAGTTGGTAGCTCTATAGTGTTGTGGTTTTCGATGTAAATCCACCGATAATATCGACGAGACACTATTCCTATTCCCGATCTAGTGTAGAATGTATTGTATAAGCCATGATGTGCACATTGCAACGCCCCTTTTTTCTGCTAGAAGAAGGAACGTCACACCATAGTAAAGTAAAGTGGAACGTAAATTCGGACAAGTATAATTCGAAATCATATGTTAAGACTCGGTTCATTGTTAACCTTTAAATAACCATTTCCAGTCGCAAGTATGTATTAAAATCGGGTATTAAAATAAATGTATGTATTAAAAAAATTGAATTATTTGAAGAGGTAATGATAAAGATAAATACTATAAAATAAATTGACAAGGAATGAAACCATACATCCATTATGTATATCAATTTATATATGCATCGAGCCTGTTTAGTTACATCATCAAATTTACAAAAAGTAAAAGGGCTCTACCCAATTAAGATGATTACAAAATATACATCCCATCAAATTAGCAAAACGTTAGGCTTCCCAAAAAAATATACAGTTAGTCATCAGTAGCCACCGACAGTATCAGCCCCTAAGACTGACGAGAAGGAACCGTAGCAGGGTCCTCCTCATCTGATGATATCACTATCAGAGCGACCGAATTTCAGGCAGAAGCCCGAGTAGTGGAGAGAAATGAATCATCTCGTGGGGTGTAATAAAAGTCATCCCACAAATCTCTAACAGGCAGGTAAAATTCTAAATGGAAAAAAGCTGTAAAATCAAAGACAGGCGGGTCATAGCGACCCCAAGCTAGAGACACAGTCAGCTCCCTGTGATAGATGCAATGGTCCATGTTCAAATTTATATGCCAACAGTCTGGACCACCGTGAAAGGTCATCCTTACATAACCCAAAAATCGACGCGGACGTGAAGACATCTTCAATTAGCACTAGTCGTAATCGGGCCAAAAGCCTGGAAAATCAGGTGCCTCCTTTTCTTCCTCGTGAACGCTTTCTCAATAGTACATAATTTATAATAGAAGTACATATATATAGAAAAGAGGTGAGACACCCAACATTCAATACCAATATAGCAGTAAGAAAACAGAACGGCGCTAGGCGCCTACATAGCATTACAATTAATTTATTCATCAATAGGAATAATAAGATTAATAGTAAGAGAAGAACAACGATAAACAGTAGTAAAAATCAATAATAAAAGATAAACAACAATAGTATCTCACGCAGTCAACAATTCAACAAACCGATAGTCATCGCAGCATTAAAAACAGATGATTTAACCATCATAAGTAGTCATGCTCAATGAAATATGAGACTAACACTGCACAATGCACATGGTACCAAAAATCCTACTCCAAGGAGCTAGACATCAACATTTTGGAGAGAATGATTAAGGAGTCATGCCAGTATCTCGTTAGCCTTAAAAGTAAAGTGCTTCATCTCATAAAAATATTTGTGCAATATGGCTTAGACATGGCACCTTAATAGTTGATTGCGATATAGGACAGTGTCTTAGTCCGGATCATCGGTGTGTTTGCATTGGTCTATCCCACGGCCCTAGTGGAGCTACCACTGTCTATTGTGAGACACTCGCACCCCGACGCCGCCAAGGTCAACCACTATAACCCTACGCTTAGTCTATTCACACTCGCACAAAGGTGTTATTCAATCTCCTAGGCATACATCGCCTTTCTCAATAAAGTCCAACAGATATCACATATGCATGACGACTCAATTTACATCATGTATGTGTATCAATGATATGTTTCTCATAAACAAAGCATCACATGCATATTCATCAACAACGTATTTCTCATGAAACATAATATAATGACATATAGTCCATTCTCAATAACATTTTGCCACAATTTCATCAAGTACATATCAACAAGTACTTAGTCCCACACATGGACTCACAATATCATACCATCCATTCTCAATGTCAACATTATATAATTATGGTTCAACACATATCAGAAATTCATATTATGAATGCAACATTATTAATTTCCTAAGTCTTGATTTATTTCACAAATTTTGGATCAAGAAGGCCCTTCAAAACCGTGGCCTCTCAAGACCATTACTAACTCAATTTCTTCCATTTCGAGCATTAATTCTTTAATGCCAAATACATAGGTTTCATGTCACACAAAAATTTGTTCAAATCCTTACAATTTGTGGCCAAAACCGTGGCCTCTCAATAGGGTAGTAAACCCTCAAATTTCCATTTTTCAAATACAACTTTATCAAAGCGTTCCAATATACTTAATGCATTCAAAACAACTAATCATTAATCATCTCAATCAAGAACACACAAAATATGAAAAACCATCAAACAAAGTAAGCATTCAATATGGATTTCTCCATCAACAACCACACAAAGGTCTTATCACCACCAATAATGGTTGAAGTGAGTAAATCTCCCTCTTACCTAAAGGAAGAACACGAAATCACCTCCTTGGTGTGCTTTTAGGTGGATTTGGTTTTGGATCTCCAAAAACCCTAGAAAACCAAACTCAAAGAATCAACACCAAGCTTTGAAAAAGATGAATCCTTGGTCACCAATGTGACCATGGAACACAGAAATGAAGAGAAGGAGAAAGAAAAGTGGAAGCTTTAACTTAAAGCCTCAAGCTTTGTTCTTAGAAAAATGGTGAAGATGATGGATTTGTGAGAAAATCTTCAAATAAGAAATTTAGAGAATGATGAGGGGAATGTAGAAATGGTGATGGTGAAGTGAGAAAATGAAAATGGTGATGGTCACCTATTGGGGCTGCAAAAACCGTGAGGGTGAAGGAGAAGAAGAAGAGAGAAAATAGTGAAGAGTGAAAATGAAGAAAGAGAAAGTGATAGTAGAAAATGTGTGATATTTTTGGGTGAAATGTGATAAGTGTGGAAGCAAAATTTTGCTCCCCCAAGGGCTCTAAGTGCCACAGCAATAGAAGAGAGAGGGAGGGGTTGACTGGCTTCTTCAACAAGCTTAGGATAGTTTAGTCATTTGGTGGTCAAAGCTTCTCAAAGAAGCTTTGATTAAAATACAATATTTTTGAATTAAAGTTAATTTGATTAGACATAAAGTAGATTACATTAGGATAATGTGATAGAATTTCTAATACATGCTATTATCCAATGGACAATTATTATAGTTGACAATAGTCAATAATAATTGTCTAGCGGATAAAATTTACACAGTGATTATTATTTTATCTGATAAAATTCTCGAAAAATATGAAATCTCGTAAATCGTGTCCGACCTCAGGTTTAGTAAGATTCCCTGTCAACGTTTCCACAAATCAAGGTTCTCAGGAAAAATATTGCATTTCCCCAGCTCTGTCAGTTTGCACGCAAAATGAAAAATAATATTAAAATAAAATTTAAGGTGTTACAACTCTCCCCTTCAAATAAAAATTTTGTCCTTGAAATTTTTATACCTTAGAAAAGTTGTGGGTATTGCTCCTTCATCTTGTCCTCCAACTCCCATGTCACATCTCTGGTTGTCTCATTCCTGATTATCTTTACCAATGGAATATCTTTTCCTCTGAGTTGCTTCATCCTTTAATCTTCAATCCTTACAGGTGACATCTCATAAGTTAAGTTTTCCTTTAATTGTACTGTGTCAGGTGCTATGACATGATCAGGGCTAGGAACATATTTTCAAAGTTGTGACACATGAAAAACATTATGGAGATTTTAAAGAAAAGTTAGTAAGGCTATTTGGTAAGCAACTGGACCTACCAGACGAAGGATTTGGTAAGGTCCAAGGAATTTTGGAGTAAGCTTTCTAGACTTAAGAACTCAGCTGACCCCAGTCGTAGGTGTGACCTTCAAAAACACATGCTCTCTTTCCTCAAATTCAAGAGATTTTCTTCTTTTGTCTGCATAACTCTTTTGTCGACTTTGAGCCGTCCGCATCTTCTCCTAAATCGTCTTGACTTTCTCAATCATCTGTTGTAAGAGATCAGGTCCAACAGTAAGTCGCTCTCCATCTTGATACCAATATAAAGGTGTTCTACACCTTCGTCCATATAGAGCCTCATAGGTTGCCATCCCTATACTCGAATGATAACTATTATTGTACATGAACTCTACCAATGGTAAAACTTCATCCCAACTTCCAGTTTGCTCCAACGTACAAGCCTTTAGTAAATCTTCCAATGATTGAATTGATCTCTCTAATTGACCATCGGTCTGAGGATGATATGTAGAACTCAGACATAGCTTTGTTCTTATTGTGTCTTGAAGACCTTGCCAAAACTTTAATGTAAATCTTGGGTCTCTATCAGAAATGATACTTGTAGGTACACCATGTAGTCTGACAATTTCACCAATGTACAACTGAGTCAACTTCTCCAATGAATATCTTATGTTGATAGGCAAGAAGTGTGCTGACTTCGTGAGTCGATCCACAATTACCCATATCGAATCATTACCCTTTTTTGTCCTCGACAATCCAACAACAAAGTCCATTGCAATACTATCCCACTTCCACTCGGGAGTAGTTAAGGGTTGTATCATTCCTGACAGTCTCTGATGTTCAACCTTCGCTTTCTGACTGACTAGACAGGAAGACACACATCTAGCAATATCTCTTTTCATTCTATGCCATCAAAATAACTTCTTCAGATCTTGGTACATCTTAGTTATTTCAGGGTGCATACTCAACTGACTCGTGTGAGTATGTTCAAGAATGTACTTCCTAAGCTCTTGATCCTTAAGTATACAAACTCTACCTCAGAACCTTAGAATTCCATTGTTTCCTTCCTCTAGTGTCGTTGCACCGCCTTGCTCCATTAATTCCCTTTCTTCTTGTAAGAACTTGTCAACTTTCTGTTTTTCTCAAATATCTTCCATTAAGTCATTTGAGATTGTGACCATGTTCATGCAAATTTTTCTAGGCTTCAACTCCACAAAAGACAATACATCTCTGAATTGTTCTATCAAATCCTTTTCTCTGATCATCATAGCAGAAATACTGATCGTCTTCCTACTTAAGGCATCAGCCACAACGTTCGCTTTCCCCGGGTGATACTGAAGTTGGAAATCATAGTCCTTTAGGAATTCCAACCACCTTCGCTGTCTCATGTTTAACTTTTTTTTATCAGATAAATACTTCAAGCTCTTGTGATCATTAAAGATGTTGAATGTTGCTCTGTAAAAAAAATGTCTCCATATCTTCAAAGCAAATAAAACAATAGCTAGTTCCAAATCGTGAGTTGGGTAGTTCTTCTTATGCACTCGCAATTGTCTCGAAGCATAAGCCACCACTCTTCTGCTTTGCATAAGCACACACCCCAATCCTTGGTATGAAGCATCACAATATACTTCAAATGGTTCACTTGGATCAAGCAGAACTAATACTGGTGAAGTAGTTAGTCTCCTCTTCAGCTCTTGAAAACTCTCCTCACAAGCATTTGTCCACTCAAAAGCTTGATTCTTTCTTGTGAGTTGAGTGAAAGGTCCAACTATCTTTGAGAATCCTTGTATGAATCTCCAGTAATAGCCAGCTAATCCGACAAAGCTTCGAATTTTTGTCACCGTCTTCGGCCTTTCCCATTGCAGAACGACTTCCACTTTTGATGGGTCTACCGCAATTCCTTCCTTTGTGATCACATGGCCTAAGAACTTAACTTCATCCAGCCAGAATTCACACTTAGATAGCTTGGCATACAAGTTTTTCTCCTTCAGAATCTGGAGAACTATGTTGAGGTATTCAGCATGATCCTCCTGATTTTGAGAATAAATTAGAATGTCGTCAATAAAGATAATGAATCTGTCCAAATAAGGACAAAAGATCCTGTTCATATAGTCCATGAATATTGCAGGTGCATTCATCACACCAAAAGGCATTACCAAGTACTCGTAATGTCCATAATGATTGTTACCAAGTGGCTTCCAGTACGCAAGAGGGGGTGAATTGAGTAACAAAAACTTTCGCAAAAGTCTTAAACAAATAAACTTTGCTGAATTTAAATATTAAAGGACGTGAAAGAGATAAGAAAAGGAAGAACAATTAATAATTAAATTGCAGGAATCAATAAATAAAGTGCATAAAGAAAAGAGAATAAGGGAAGAAAAACAAGCACAGTATTTATCCTGGTTCAACCACCAACTACTTGTGGCCTACGTCAAGTCCCCGAAACACAGTTTGAGATTTTTCACTATTCAAGACAAGCTTAAAAACAGGTGCTTGCAACCTTTACATAACAGGGATACCTTACCCTATATACTAGAGGGATACCTCACCCCCTATGAAGGATACCTCACTTTCTTTACAACAAGGGATACCTCACCCTTTACTGAGGGATACCTCACCCTCACAATCCTGAGGGATACCTCACCCTCAATATACAGAAATAAAAAATAGATGAAGAAGAAACTCTCTCTAAGAGCAAATAATCACAAATTGAAGCACTAAGGAGCTTCGTCACAGATATCTCAAAGATTCAATATTAAGAGCACAGAAAAAGAGAGGAAATTGTGTAAAACTCATTTTTAACAAAGCAAGAATTAATCAGAATGTTCGGGGGTTGATCAGAGGTGTCCCAGGCCTCTATTTATAGAGCTTCGTATGAGAGAGAGAGTCGTTGGGAGCATTAATTTGATATTAAATGCTTTTGATTCTCGTATGAATTTCAAACACTCAAAGCTGATTCCCGTGGGTTATTCGAATACCAGCAGGAGTTAGTCGAATACCTCTGTCAAAAGCTTATTAAAAAACTGATCAAGTTAGGGTTATTTGAATACCAGTCAAGGGTATTCGAATACCTCTTTTAAACAGGTATATTCTGAAATCAGGGTATTCGAATACCATATAAGGGTATTCAAATACCTTTGTTTTTGGAAAAACAGAAGATATGAATTATGAATCAGGTTATTCGAATACCATAGAGGGGTATTCGAATACCTCAGTTAAAAACAGTTTGAAAAACATTTCTAAATTGCTTCGAAATGCTTATTTTCAGTTTCTAAAAGCTTTGATCTTTCAAAAGCTATTTTAAAACTTCAGTTTAATTTAAGGAGCAGATTATTTTAGATCTTTTAAGATTAACCATTGAGATATCTAATTGACAGCTCCATACATGATAGATCCTAAGTCCTAAAACTAATCTTGAAACACTTGGACTTGGTCTTCTCATCATCCTCATGTTTGTTATCATCAAAATTTATCTTCATTGTTGCGTAGTGAATACAATGACTACAAAAAGTTATTTTGGGAATGTCTTCCATCTTCACTCGAATCTGATGATAACCTAATCGCAGATCGATCTTAGAAAACACAACTGCTCTCTTCAATTGATCCATCAAGTCATCTATCCTTGGAAGTGGATACTTATTCTTGATTGTGACTTTATTTAACTGATGGTAGTCCATGCACAATCGCGACGTACCATCTTTCTTCTTGACTAGCAGTACAGGTGCTCCCATGGCGACACACTGGGTCTAACAAATTGTTTCTCTAGGAGTTCTTCCAACTGCTTCTTGAGTTCAACTAACTCTGATGGTGACATTCTATAGGGTGCTATAGACATAGGACCAGCTTCAGGCACAAGGTCAATGGCGAACTCAATCTCCCGCTCCGGTGGTAAACTAGGTACATCTTCAGGAAAAACTTTGGGAAACTCTCTAACTACTGGGAGTGCATTCACATCTGCCTCATTCTCGACTTTTAAAGAAGACAACAACATGTATCCTTGAGCTCCTTCTTTCAAGAAAGCTTTCACTTAGATGGCCATCAAAAATCTAGAATTCTCATCCAAAGGGAAAAACTATGGTTTTACTAGAACAATCTAATAGGACATGGTTAGAAGATAACCAATCCATTCCTAAGATTATGTCCAACTAGGAAAGAGGTAAACAGATTAAATCAACAGAAAAGATTCGACCTTCAACAACTAATGGACAATTTAAATAGACTTTGGTGGTAACAACAGGTTTATCAGTAGGGGTTTAAACAGTCAAGTTAAAATGCAAAGAAGACACAGGCAAACCAAGTCTTTTCACACAGTCACAGGAAATAAAAGAATGGGTTGCCCCAGAGTCATACAGTACAGTTAAAAGATTACCCTCTATGAGACCTTCTCATTTTATAGGATCTTCGGATTGAGAGGCTTCAACACCGCTCAGGGTGTAAACTCTACCTCCTGATTACGGTTTCGTAGTCCTCGCAACATTAACCGAAGGCTCTACCTTAATCTGATTGTAGTCTTAAGAAATATGCCCAGCCTTCCTACATCTAAAATACATGATTCCTTTTATTATGCAATCCCTCATGCAGTGCTCAATCCTATACTTCATGCATCTTGGCATAAAAGCTGTAGTTAGGCCAGTCCTACCAGGACTTCCTCCAGGACTTCCACCTTGTGGTCATTGTTACTGATTTTCGAGTGGTCTCGAATAAGGCTTTTCTAATTACGATTGGCATTACAGCTTCCTCCTCTTTGGGATTGACAAGGTCCAAAGTTGCAGTTCCTCATGTCCCGTGCTTAGTCTAAGTCTTCCACCCGGTGACACGTGTCAAACAATTTCGAAAATTGATTGATCCTCAATGTTATAACAGCTCTTTTCACATCATGCCTTAAACCTTCCTCAAACTTTCGACATTTCCATGCCTCGTTCAGTTGGTGTTGAAAGTAAGTTGAGAATCTCGACAAGCTCTCAAATTATGCAACATACTCACTTACAATCATATTTCCTTATCGCAGACCAAGAAACTCTATCTCCTTAGCATGTTTAGCACTTTCCTGGAAATATTTATCTAAGAATTTATCCTTGAATACCTCCCATGTAATTGCTCGTCCCTCAGTCTCCAGCAATCTCTGGGCTCCTATCCACCAATCTTCCACGTCTCCAACCAACATGAACGCAGTATAGGTCATCTTACATTAACACAATTCATACCCGTGAATATCTTCTCCAGCTCTTTAATCCACAGAGTAGCCTTCTCAGGATCAAATTCTCCTTTAAATTGTGGAGGATTAGTACGATGAAATTCTGCCAAGTTTTGAGCATCTGCAGTGGCTTCCAACTATTATGCAAGTCTTCTCTTATTGGTGATGGTGAAGTGAGATAATGAAAATGGTGATGGTCACCTATTGGGGCTGCAAAAATTGTGAGGGTGAATGTAACGCACCTAGATATAGTAACCACAGCACAATCGTCATTATGCCATAGTCACTAAACCCAGGCATGTCACAACCTCAATATCAATAATTTTTCAAAATTTAACATTGTTTCCATTATGTGTAGATAGAAAATACGAGCCACGATATGAAATATAATTATATCGACTTACAATCCAAATACAACATTAGTTTAATATAAAATACATAACCATAATCAATGCATAAGATAGCTTACAACAATATTAAACTCAAGTTTCACATAACATAATACAACTACCATATGAATGTTCAGCCTTCCCTGAAGTCTAACACATGAATGGAATGGTCCTGCACCTGATCTTCTCTAGTGTTCCCGACAGGTATTACTCGCCATTGCGACACGTCCAAATGGAAAGGAGTATGAACATGCGTCATAATCGAAACCTCTCTAGGGAAGAGGTGGCGGTTACTCCACATCTCCCCAATGGGTATATGGAACTCCACACGTATAGGTACGAAGGCGATGTTCGTACCAGCACTGGGTTCATTACCTCTCTAAACTAGGGTTACATCCCCAATGTAAACGATACACTTCACGTCACGGTCGAAATGTCAGGCTTCCGAGCCACTATGAAATTGTATCCACGTGCGTAACAGAGGAGCTTGTCCAGATGCCATCACAATGAAACAAAAGTCGATTCTCCAACACAAACTAAGTAAGTCCAACTTGGGCTCTTCACAGTCTTTATTTAATGCGACATAAGACAGAGTAATAAAATAAAGAGGTGAGACACCCAACTTTCATTACCACTATAACAGTAAGAAAACAACATGGCGCAGGGTGCCCGCATAGCAATGCAATTCATATATTCATTAACAACAATAGTAGAATTTTAAGCAATAGTAAAAATCAATAACCACAAGCAGGTCGCAATAATATCTCAAGCAATAAGCACAATATCTAGACAATTATTACAGAATTAAAGTAGATATTTTCACAATTACAAGTGTTCATGCTCAATAATTTATGAGACCAACAATGAACAGTGCACAATGCATTATGGTACCAAAAACCCTACTCCATAGAGCTAGACATAAACATTTTCGGAGTGAATGATCAAGGAGTAATGTCAGTATTTCGTTAGCCTTTAAAAATAGTATGCTTCATCTCATAAAAGTATTTGCGCAACAATAGCTTATACATGGCACCTCAATAGTTGATCGCGATATAGGACAACATCCAGTCAGGATCGTCGGTGTGTTTGCATCGGTCTACCCCATGGCACAGAGGAGCTCATAACTGTCCATGTTAAGCACCCGCACCCCGACGCCCCCCGGGCCAACCACTATGACCCTCCGCTTAGTCTATTCGCACCCGCACATAGGTGTTATTCAAACTCCTAGGCACATATCACCTTTACCACAATGTCCAATGGATGACACATATGCATGGCGACGCAATGTCCAATCATGTATATTTATCAATTTAAATGTCTAATGGACAACACATATGCATGACAACACAATGTCTAATCATGTACGTTCATCAAAGGTACATTTATCATATTC
Source organism: Ormosia emarginata (assembly GCA_029884605.1). Classification (NCBI taxonomy): domain Eukaryota; kingdom Viridiplantae; phylum Streptophyta; class Magnoliopsida; order Fabales; family Fabaceae; genus Ormosia; species Ormosia emarginata. Next base: position 2,907,642 of record JAQQTP010000063.1, read on the forward strand.
AATATCGCGACGGTACATAATTCATTATCAATGTCAATACATCATAATTTCATTAATAATTACTTAACCCCACATAGGGTCTTACAACAATATGGAACCACTCCTTAACCCTAATGTATGTTTATGGTCCATCCATTATCAATATTCCCCATTAAGGGTTCAAAGTTTTCAACAACTTAAGTCTTAATAAATTTTGAATTTCCTTAGGTTAAACAACCCTCAAAACCGTGGCCTCACAAGCCTTTAAGATTCTAAATTTTCTTCCATTTTGTGCACTAGTCTCTTGATACCTAATTTCATAGCTTTTATTTCATATGGGATCAACTCAATTCCTCAACATCAATATGTACTCACATATAGCTCATCAATTCCCACAAGTTCATATTTTGGATTCACATTTTCAAAGTCTTTAACTTTGGTCAATTATAAAAATTTTAGGGTAAATAACCCTTCAAAACCGTGGTCTTCTCAAGTGCCATCATTCAATTAAATTCTTCCACTTCATTATGGATTATGCATGTCTCTAATTTCTTAGTTTCCAAAGATGCACCAAGGCATCCTTTAAACCTTAAACTTTTTCTCTAAAAGCATGACCCCTCAAGGTTCTCAAAATCTCAATTTCTATCCATTTTATGTATTAGTTTCTTGATAACAAATCACTTTAATTTTAGTTCACCAAAATCAATTCAATCCCTCATTTTTCCAAGCCAAGACCGTGGCTTCCCTCTTGGGTATTAAACCCTTAAAATTTTCCATTCATTAATTCTAATCTTGTCATCCAACATTAAATCACCTAAGCTTTATTTCTTTGTGTACAACAACTAATTTTTATTCCAAAATCCCACTCAAAATCATGGCACCATGTTAGGGTAGGAAACTCCAAATTTTTCATTTAACAACCCTAACATGATCAAGCATATTTAACACATCCAATATATATAAAATCACCATTCAAGCATTTATTCAAATCAAGAACACAAAACATGTAAAATCATCAAATAAAGTGAGCATACAAAGATGGAATCCTCCATCAACAAGCACGCAAAGGTTCTCTCACCACCATTAGTGGTTGAAGTGAGTAATCTCCCTCTTACCTAAGGAAGAATCACGAAAATGGCTCATACTTTTTCCTTGGTGAATTTGGTTTTGGGGTCTTCAAAACCCTAAGATTTTCAATCATCAAGAACCAACATTAAACATGGTAAAGAATGAACTTTTGGTCTCCAATGAGACCCTAGAGTACGAAAATTAAGAGAAAGAAGAATAAAAATGGAAGCTTTACCTCAAAGTTGGAAGTTTTGTCTTGGAAGACAATGGTGGAGAAGTTGGTTTTTGAGAAAAACCCTCCAAATAGAAGTTGTAGAGGAGGTTGAGAGGAGTGTAGAAATGGTGTTTGTGAAGAGAAAAATAAAGAGAATGGGTGGAGAGGGTGGCTGAATTTTCGTAGGGAGAAGTGGAAGAAGAGATAAGGAAGAAAGGTTGGATTTTTTAAGAAACTTTCTAAAGGAAAGATGTAGAGAAGGATGAGGTGAGCATGGAAATGGTCTTGGTGAAGGAAAAAGATGAAGATTAATGGTCAAGAGGGGGCTGCAATTTCATAGCTATGGAGGAGGGTAGAGAGAAGGAGGAGACGACTTGAAGAAGATGAAGTTAGTGAGAGAAGTGGGTAGGTAAAAGTGAGATATTTTTGGGTGTAAGGCTTAAGTGTGGGAAGCGAAATTGCTTCCCCTTTGGGCCCAAGAGTCCACGGCAATGAGAGAAAAGAGAGGGGGAAAAATTAGCTTCCCCAATATGCCAAGGGTAGCTTGGTCATTTGGTGGTCAAAGCTTCTCAAAGAAGCTTTGAAGAAAGTACACCAATTTGAACTAAAGTGGATTTCATGGGACATAAAGTGGATTACATTAGGATAAGGTGATAGGATTCCTAATGCATGCTATTACCTAATGGACAATTATTACAGTTGACAGAAGTTAGGATTAATTGTCCAGCAGATAAAATTTACACAGCAATTTATCGCTCTGTCAAATAAAATTTCTCAAAAAATGTAAAATCTCGTAAATCGTGTCTAACCTCAGGTTTAGTAAGATCCCCCGTCGACGTTTCCACAGATCAAAGTTCTTAGGAAAAATGTCTCATTTTCCCGGCTCTGCTCAGTTTGCACGTAAAACGAAGAATAATATTAAAATATTCTGCATCTTCAGAAAAATACAAAAAAATTCACAACAATTCCAAATATTATAAAATGATCATTTATCATGAAATTATTAATTTTCGGGATGTTACCCCGGCTCCGCTCAGTGCGCACGTAAGATGGAGAATAATATTAAAATATTTCACGTTCTCAGAAAAATACAGAAAAATTTTCAAAAATCACAAATATTATAAAACGACTATTTATCCTAAAATTATCAATCTTTGAGATGTTACAATATTCCCCTTCAAATAAAAATTTCGTCCTCAAAATTTTCATTTCTTAGAATAACATGGATGTAATTTCTTCATCTTGCCTTCCAACTTTCACATCGTGCTTGAAGTCGCGTCAATTTAGATTACCCTTACTAATGTGATCTTTTTGTCCCCGTGTTGCTTTGCTCTCCTACCTCAACCTTTATAGAAAGTATTCCATGGGTCAAACTCTCTTTTAATCGTACTGTGTCCTGTTTGACGACATAACTGGAATTAGGGGCATACTTTTGGGATCATGACATATGGAAGATATCATGGAGATTTAAAAAGAAAAGGTAACATAGTTAGTTGATAGACTACCAGACCAATCCGAAGAGGAATTTGATATACTCTGAAGAATTTAGGAGTGATTTTATTGGTAACTTAGACAAGACGACACACCTTTAGTAACGTCTCTCTTCATTTCTTACTACTAATACTTCTGTTTTAGATTTTGATATACCTTGGTCATTTTTCTACTTCTCTTAAATTTCTCCCAACAGATCATCCGGAATAATAACTATGCCCAATCATACCTCATCCGGTGTCATTTCCTATGACAACCACATGTCCTTGAATTACCCTACCAACTTCTTCTCCCCGGCTACCATAATGAAAATATTAGGTAGTTTCTAGTTCAAAACGTCTGCCATGATGTTCGCCTTTCTAGGACGACACTAAGACTAGAGGTCATACTCCAAGAGTTCTAATCATCTTCTCTGTCTTGTGTTCAACTCCCTTTTGTCAAATGAATACTTCGACTCTTGAGATTACTAAAGACGTTGGATGTTGCTCTATACGGAAAGCATCTTTATACCTTCACAGTAATTATAATTGCAGTTAACACTAAGTTATGTGTTGGGTAATTCCTAATGCACCCTTAACTATCTCGAGGTGTAAGTCATAACTTCCCAACTTTGTATGAGTACATATCCTGGACCTTGATGTGAAGCATCACGAAACACTTCAAATGTTTCACAGGGATCGAGTAGGACCAAAACTGGCGAGTATCCAAATGTTTCCCCAGCTACAGGAAAACTTTCTCCACATGTGTTGATCCATAAAAGTTTGATTCTCTTCTTGTAAACTACATAAGAGATTTTACTATCTTGGAGAACTCATCGACGCTCCTTCGATAGAAACCAGCTAACCCTGCATGTTATAAGGGTATCATGGTCTCCAGTCCTTCCCATTGCAAAACTGCTTCAACTTTTGACACACTTACAATAATCCCTTCATTTGAATTCTCATGACTCAAAACTGAACCTCCTCAAATGAGAATTCGTACTCAGATACTTAGGCATTCACCCCTTTTCTTTTAAAGTCTGGAAAACTGGATCGAGATGTCCAACATGTCTCTCCACGCGTTCGAGAATAGATCAGAATATCGTTAATAAAGACAACAACAACTCTATCTAGGTAAGGATGAAAGATTTGATTCATGTTATTCATGAACACGACAAGAATATTTGTCACTTCGAGCGGCATCACGAGATACCCACAACGCTCCCAAAGTGCGTTCGAAAAAAAAATCGTTTCAGGAACATTTCCAATTCCCCATGAACTTAATGATGACAAGAATGTACATCTATCTTGGAGAGAATAATGACTCCTTTCTCACTGATCCATCGAATCGTTCATCTTTCTCTGAGGACACTCATCCTTGATCATAGTCTTGTCCATTTGACGATGGTCCTCATCTCACTGAGATGTTCCATTCTTCTCCTTCACTGACGGCACTGTAGCTCATCACGCAAAACTTTTTGACTACGAGAGTGACACTTTTAGTCCCCTAGCTTTTGTCCTCCAAAGAAGACATTAACATGTATCCTCAGGCTCCTTTCCCTCGCAAAGCTCCAACCTTGTTGGCCGTTACGAATTCAAAAGTCTTGGTTTCGAAAATCACTAAAGTTTTCATCGGAACGATCTAGTAGGATATGACTAGAAAATGATCGATCGATTCCTGAAATCATAAACTCTAATAGATATAACTTTAGGTATGCAAGTCAGATCAACAAAAGATTTGACTTTTTGTAGAACAGGATGAAGTAAACAAACTTGATTGTCAACGACAAGTCTTGGTAATAGGGATAAAAGTAACTGGGTCAAAGTTAATAAAAATACAGATGAATCCAAATGATCCATACAATTACAAATTGTAAAAGGAGGGGTTACCCCCAGAATTATATAGCACAATTACGGGATCATCAATTGAGGCACAATTTCCATTGTTTAGATCTTCAAACTTAGAGGTCTTAGCATTTCCCAGGGTATAAATTCTGGCTTCTGCTTGTGGTTCCATAGCCCTTGTAGCATTGACTGAAGAACTTGCCTTCGCTTGGTTGCAGTTGCGGGAAACGTGTCCAGGCTTTCCACATTTAAAATAAATAATTCTTGCAATTGTGCAATCCCTCGTTAGGTGTTCTTTTCTGCACTTGAGACAGAACATTCTCTTGGCCTTGCATCCTTTTGTTAAGTGGTCTTTTCCGCATTTCTTACCTTTCTGTAATGATGTCGGGGTCTGACTGGATCCACTGCCACTAGCACTTTCCCCATGAGTCGGATATGGCTGTCGCTCTCCTGACAATCGAGAGTATGGTTTCTGCTTGAACTAATTGGCCTTTCTATTATTCCTCTTGGGGAGTCTAGGCAGTCCATGATTATCCCAAGTTCGACTTTTCTTCAACAGATTTGGGACCTTAACCTCTAGTTCTGGTTATTGTGCGGTCCTCTGATCTTGGTGAGCTGTTACATCAGCTATCCTTTGTCTTTCTCCTGCAGTCGCAGTCATACTTTCATCATCTCGTCCTGTGCTCACATGAGTACGTCTATTATGAGCCATTGCCCTCACACGTCCACTGCGAGCCATTGACTTTCTTCAAAGATGGTCAACACATAAGACAACAGAACAAACGTAATCATCTCAAACAATATCATCTCCTCTCAGAAACTAAACACAAAGAGTCACACAATTCAAATAAAACAAGTCAAATCCACGAATCCTAATAGTCTCCAACTCGAGCCTCTTCATTCTGCCTTCCATGGTGAAACCTCTTGTAAGTCGTCAACTCCCAAACAGCTCCTCGAACTAAACTTACACCAGTTATTTCTTTCTCCAGAAGATCGGTTTTCCAAAACCTTTTGATCTCCTTCAAAAAGAACTCATATTTTCCTAGTACAGTATGCCTCGGTGAAGTCATAGTTTCTTGTACACACAGAACATTACATATTGAGTAGGCCAGTCCTCAATATTATGCAACTGTATAACAGTAGCTACTAACATTCAACCTACGGCAAGCCATGCATTCCTTTCCCATCATCTCAATCAAGAGACAAGGAAATGCACAATAGACAAAATTCTGATATGCCTAAACATAGCAAGTCCATACTCCAACTCAACAGGATGAACTGCTCTAATACCACCTAGTGTAACACACCTAGATATAGTAACCACAGCACAATCGTCATTATGCCACAGTCGCTAAACCCAGGTGTGTCACAACCTCAATATCAGTAATTTTTCAAAATTTAACATTGTTTCCATTATGCGTAGATAGAAAATACGAGCCACGATATGAAATTTAATTATATCGACTTACAATCCAAATACAACATTAGTTTAATATAAAATACATAACCATAATCAATGCATAAGATAGCTTACAACAATATTAAACTCAGGTTTCACATAACATAATACAACTACCATATGAATGTTCGGCCTTCCCCAAAGTCTAACACATGAATGGAATGGTCCTGCACTTGATCTTTTTCAGTGTTCCTGACAGGTATTACTCGCCCTTGCAACACGTCCAAACGGAAAGGAGTACGAACATGCGTCATAACCGAAACCTCTCTAGGGAAGAGGCGGTGGTTACTCCACATCTCCCCAATGGGTACAGGGAACTCCACATGTGTAACACCCTCCTCAGGGTATCACATTTCCATTTCCCAACTCATAATCTGTAAAGAAATTCATGAAAGGTTTGAGTCATAAAATGTGAGTTTTAAAATTACTTTTCTTGCTGAAGACAGAAACATAAACTTACTGAAATCCATAAGTATTATTGAAAATATATTTAAACTGATTAATATACAATATTGACACCAATTAATATTTAATAATTTAAAGAGAAATATAAAACTAACAGACTCTCTTTTTTAACAGGAGCAAACCCTATGACGGGTCCTACTTAATAGCACGGTACAACACTAACGGTAAAACTTAACATACTTATTCCTTCTTGTATCCATCTTGTTGCATCAGACATCTGTTCCTTGTCAACACTGCATGCTATCAAATCTGGAATGGTCATTCTCTGATGTTGTCACCAATCTCAGAATATCTGCCACCCGTTATGTCTAAGACAACTCGTTCCATCTATTACATAATTTTTACAACACAAGCCCAACCAAACAATATAACAAAGAGGTGAGATCACCTACGCCAATATCAACATGGCAGCACAGAGATAACACAACAATATATTATACAGATATATCATACCATCAACATTAATCAATTATCATCATCAAATCATTTATCAGTTTAAATATCATTCAATATTTATGGTGATGCCCTCATCATTATCCAATTTTCACCATCATCATCCAAGTATTCAAAACAATTGTCATAGCCAATATTCCTCAATTAATATATTATACAAATATAAATGCTTAGATTCATGCATGCGCACATAGGCTCAATGTCCTACTCCATGGAGCTAATACTCAGTTCAGAGAAGTTGATCCGAAAGATCTGTCTGTACCAAAATGCCTCAGACCAAGTGCTATAATCCTCATTTTGATTTTTGCACATCTAGCATATACACGACAGTCTTTACGAGATCTCGATTAAGAATAGTATCTCGGTCAGGATCATCGGTGCGTTGCATCGGTCTAACCTACGGGAAGAAGCGCGACCAACCACCCATGTAAGCAACCCGCACCCCTATGCCCCCAAGGTCAACAAGTGACTTACACTACGCATATCGCACCCACTCAAGAGGTGTACGTCTCTCCTAGGTAAATAGCCTCATACAGTCCCTCAGACCTTTCCAATGCATGTTCAATGCACCAATGCCAATCATAGGCAAAATTCATAATTTCATATTCAGGGTCCACACACTGGCCTAACAGTAATCTTACTGTATACTCAATTGCGAAATCATATTATCGCGTTTTCATAGTCACAAAACACTTTTCAACGTGTTTTCACAATCGCGCAACATTTCTGTTACGTTTTCACAATTTTGCAACGTTTCTGTTGTGTTTTCAATTCACATAGCGATTTTTCCATCATTTCTCAATTATGTAAAAATATTCCATTCATTTTAAAATCACGTAGTGATTTTTCAACGTTTTCATTAATCACGTAAAAATATTTACACTTTACTCAAATCGCGTAGCGATTTTCCACCATTTTCACAATCGCGTAACTTAAAAATCATTCTTTTAAGTCGCGTAAACCATTTTCCATCATTTTCGAAATATTTAAACGCTTTCCAAATCGCGTAGAAATATTTAAACGTTTTTCAAATCGCGTAGCTTAAAAATCACGTTTTTAAGTTACGTAAATCATTTTTCACCATTTTTCCATTACGAAAAATATTTCTCAACCTTCAAAAATTCTATTTCAACCTTTCTCAAAATAATATGACTACTCACATTATTTTCCACATTTTCTTACTCAAGAAAATCCTTTTCACGATATATTTCACAAACTCACAATTCCATTGAATTAAATCAATGTTTCTAACTTTAAAAATTACTAACGCTCTCCAAAACCCAAAGGATGAGTTACACGTTAGAAAATATCAAATCACTATTATATTCTCTATTTTTCTCAAATCAATTCTCTTTAAAATAAATTGAGGTTCAAACACTTTCAACCTCTCTTTTCCATTTACATATGAAAATTTCATTTCTCAAGTGATTAAACACTCTGATTCCCTTTCCAAAAATGCTTGTACTAAATCAATTTACATTTCCATTCAGAAAACCACTTTGTTTCATAAAATCAAGGCATTACAAGCCTTCAAAAACGTAGACATGACTATTGAAATCATCAAAACATTTTTCCTTCTAAGTCAATATGGTTTTACACAAACAAAACCATTAAAAATCCTTTACAAAAATCGTAAGCACTTGGTCTTTGAAATCAAATCATTTGTTCATTTTTCATTTTTCACTTTCTTTGCAAATCCTTAAAATCAACATTGCTCTTTTCATTTAAAACTCATGTTTAGTAAAACACTTAGAAACTTTTTACACAAAATAAATCAATAAAAATCCTTCTCAAAATCGTGAACACTACTTCTTGAAAAACAAATCCTTTGTTTATTTTTCCTTGCTTTTCTAATCATCCAATTTTATTATTCATGAAAATATTAATTTGTAAACACCTATTTTGAGGTGTCTTGGCCAAAATCCACCATGATCTAGGAACCAAAAATTAATTTCCTTGTTCTTGAAAAATTTCAACATAGACCCTAATCTTGGGAGTCAAAAACCGTAGCCTCCCTTTGGCCATTGGAGCCAAAAATTGATTTCCTTTCCATCATCACATCATGGCATACATATACATATTCAAATATATATCACAAACATGCCATAATCAAAGCAATAAATCATGCAAATCATACCAAGCATAGGCAAATAATCAAAGCATATAAACACCCACAAATTATTACATGACTATGGATATGAATCCTCACATGGATTCACCATGCATCAAATACACAAACCATCTCTCACCACCATACTTGGTTGGTGAGATGAATCTCCCTCTTACCTCTTGAAGATCCTCAAAAGCTCCTTGGTTTGCTTCTTTTTCTAAGTCCTTCACCACCAAAGGCTTCTCAAACACAAAACAAAACACAAGTTAATTAACATATCAAGCTTGAACAAGATAAACCATGGATCAAACATGGCTTAGATCATGAAAAAGAAGAGAAGAAATGAAGTTTCCTTACACTTCACCTCAAATACCCTATAACTTTGATCTTGAAGAAACTACTTGAAGATGAAAGATTTAGAGAAAGTCTCCAACATGAAAGTTGCTTAGAATAAGGTAAGGATTTAAGATATGTGGTTGTTTGAAATTAAAGAGTGATGGAAGACATATCTAGGGTGCTTGGCCGAACCATGCTAGAAGGAGAAGGAGAGAAAATTTTCTAAGAGCTTTAGGTTTTTGGAATGATCAAGAATGATCAAGAATGAAGGATAATGGTCATAAACCATGCAAAGCTCTCCTAAAGCTACCAAAAATCGTCCCCCCTTTCAAGCATTTTCCTAAGGATGCTAAATGATCAAATAATTGACCAAGGCATCTAATAATGGTCATAAAGCTTTTCTTTAGCTCCAAAATGAAGCACAAAACTGTCTCCCCTGTAACACCCTAAAAATTCTGTATCTCTTAACTAGTAATTTTGACAGTTAACAGAATTTTACTATTTAGTAATTTCTGGATACTGTAAAATTATTTTGATTATTTCATCAGCGTATTTGATCGTTTTGAGTGATTTACTCTGTGTCAGGAAAATAAAAATTTACGAGCCGGGGAAAACTTTATATAATTTAATTTTTACCGTTAGGTTTTAATTATTTACGTAATCTGATTTGATATTTGTGCATTTTCTAATATTTGTGATTTTTGTGGATGATTATGAAATTTTTTTTACTGTTTATGGGCCCAGGGGGTGTATGTGGGCCCAGGTGGGTCTCTCAAAGTGAAAATTTTTCTATCTTTAGAAAAATTTGTACTATTGAGACGGAGATAGGGGATCTTACTAAACCTGAATTCGGTGACAGTTTTTGAAATTTTCTTTTACTGTGTTTTGTACTGTATTTAATTATTGGGTGATGAAAATACAGTAAAAATATTATTCAGAAGGTAATAGTAGATAGAAAAAAAAATAAATATTATATTGCTTAAGTCAACATTGGTTGTTTGGATATCCACCATTAATTTAATCAACGATGGAGACTTGATCTTGATTTAATCAACGATGGAGATTTGATCTTAAAAGTGAATAAGATCATTTATAACCGTTAGATGGAGATTAAATCAAGGGTAGAAATTTAGTCTTATAAGATGATTATGACCATTTATAACCATCAGATTTAGAATTGATCAAGGGTGGAGATTTAGTCTTAAAAAGTGACAAAGACCATCCATGACCATTGGATGTAAAGTTTGAAGGAGTAATCTTAACCCTTCATTTTGGAGACATATCTAAGGGCTAGGATTTAAAGAAGAAAGATCCAATGACCTAAATTAAGTCTTCTATCTAAAGCTACACCTAAAGTCTACCTTAATCCTAACCATTGAATTAATCAATGGCTTAGAATGCTTCAAATAATTGCTTGGACTTTCAAGATTTAATCTTAACTATTGATTTAATCTATGGTTAAAATTTAGTCTTATATAATTTCTTGGACTTCAATTGTGACCCTTGGATGGAAACATGGAAGGAGAGATCTTGATCATCCATTTAGTAGCTTTATCTAAATGGCTAAGATTAAAGGAGGAAGAAGATCCAATGGTCCAAGTTTGTTACTATCACTTAGAAACTCTCCAATTATTTGGTGTCTTTGACTAACACTCTAATTATTCACTCATTTCTCACTCACTCTCCACGGCAATGTTGGAAAAAAGGGGGCCAAAATCATTTCATGCATTTGCTATCATAATTCATCTTTGTCTCCTCCAAAAAGCTAAGACTTCATCAAATATTTTCTCTCCACTCTTCTCCTCTAAGTTTCGGCCAAGACACCTAAACCCACCCTCCAATCTCTTTTAATTTCATCCAACCATAGATCTTGAATCTACATGATATTCTAAGCAACTTTCATGTTGGAGACTTTCTCTAAATCATTCATTTTCGAAGAGTTTTTCCAAGAGCAAGTTCTAAGGTTTTTAAGGTGAAGTGTAAGGAAACTTCATTTCTTCTCTTCTTTTTCATGTTCTAAGCTATGTTTGATCCATGGTTCTTCTTGTTCAAGCTTGATTTACTAATAAATATATGTTTTGTTTTGTATTTAAGAAACCTTTGGTGGTGAAGGACTTGAAAAAAGAAGCAAAACAAAGAGCTTTTGAGGATCTTCAAGAGGTAAGAGGGAGATCCACCTCACCAACCAAGTATGGTGGTGAGAGATGGTTTTATATTTGGTGGAAGGGGAATCCATGTGAGGATTCATATCCATGGTCTTGTAATTTATTTGTGGTTGTTTATGTGTTTTAATTATTTGCCTTTGCTTGATATGCTTTGCATGATTTTATGGCTTTGATAGTATGCTTAAAATATGTATGATAAGTATATGGCATGCTTGTAGTATTTATGATGAGATATGTATGTGTATGTCATGATGTGTTGATGGAAAGGAAATAAATTTTTGGTTCCAATGGCCAAAGGGAGGCTACGGTTTTTGACTCTCAAGATTGAGGTCTATGTTGAAATTTTTTAAGAACAAGGGAATTAATTTTTGATCCCTAGAACATGGTGAATTTCGGCCAAGACACCTCAAGATAGGTGTTCACAAATTAATATTTTCATGAATGATAAAATGAGATGTTTAGAAAAACAAGGAAATGAACAAAGGGTTTATTTTTCAAAGAGTACATGAACACAGTTTTAGAGAGATTTTTATTGATTTATTTTGTGTAAAATGTTTCTAAGTGTTTTACTAAACATGAGTTTTAAATGAAAATAGCAATGTTGATTTTAAGGATTTGCAAAGAAAGTGAAAAAGGATTTATAAAGAAAATGAAAATGGATTTGCAAAGAAAGTGAAAAATGAAAATGAACAAATGACTTGATTTCAAAGACCAAGTGTTCACGATTTTTGTAAAGGATTTTTAATGGTTTTGTTTGTGTAAAATCATATCAATTTAGAAGGAAAAAAAATATTTGATGGTTTCAATAGTCATGTCCACGTTTTTTAAGGCTTGTAATGCTTTGATTTTTATGAACAAAGTGATTTTCAAAGTAGAAACATAATTTGATTTAATACAAGGAATTTGGAAAGGGAATCAGAGTGTTTTATCACTTGAGAGAATTTTGTAAACGAAAGACAAAGAGAGGTTGAACACGTTTGAACTTCAATTTATTTTGAAGAAAATTGGTTTTAGAATTGATTTGAGAAAAATAGAGAATATAATAGTGATTTGATATTTTCTAATGTGTAACATATTCTTTGGGTTTTGAAGAGCGTTAGGAAATTTTAAGATTTGAAATGTTGATTTATATCAATGGAAAAATGATTTTTGTGGATTATATTTTGGAAAAGGATTTCTTGAGTAAAGAAATGTGGAAAAAGATTTTCTTGAGTAAGAAAATGTGAAAAATGAAATACAAAGTCATATTATTTTGAGAAAGGTTGAAAAGGAATTTTTGAAGGTTAAGAAATATTTTCTGTAATGAAATGGTGATGAAAAATGTTTTACGTATCTTAAAAACGTGATTTTTAAGCTACGCAATTTGAAAAATGTGTTGAAAATGATATTGATTTATTTAAGTCCAAAATAATGTTTGGAATATTGAGGAATATTTTACGTGATTGTAAAATGTTGAAAAATATTTTACGTATCTTAAAAACGATTTGAAATACAATAAAATATTTCTACGCGATTGGAAATACATTAAATATTTCTATGCGATTTGAATTACGTTTAAATATTTTACGTAATTTGAACTACTATTGAAAAATAAATTTGTGATTAAAAAGAAATAAAATATTTTTACGCTATTGTGAAAATGGCGGAAAACTGCAATGAGATTTAGAAAGTGTTTTAAATATTTTGAGAATGATGGAAAATGATTTATGCGACTTAAAAGAATGATTTGTAAGATACGCGATTTTGAAATAGTGAAAAAATACTATACAATTTGAGAAACATATATTTTTACGCAATTGAGAAAAACGTTGAAAAAATTATTATGTGATTTAAAAGTGCAACAGAAGAGTTGCAGTATTTTGAAAACATAACAGAAATGTTACAAAATTTTGTAAACGTAATAGTAGTATTACAGTATTGTGAAAATGTAATAAAAACGTTTTGGAATTTTAAAAACATAATAAAAATGTTACGGTATTGTGAAAATGTAAAAGAAGTGTTATGGTATTGTGAAAATATAACAGAAACGTTTTTGAATTATGAAAACGTAACAGAAATGTTATGCGATTGTGAAAATATGGCAAAAGTGTTTTATGACTATAAAAACATGATAACATGATGATTACTGCCAAAACAGTGTATGAACACTGTGTGAGAAAATGACGAGTTTTGCCTACGATTGGCTTTTGATGCATTTTATATGCATTGGAAAGAGATGCCTATATTTGGTATTTGGGGCACTCTACATATTGGAAAAATATGTGTTGAAGCATATGATTTAAATTGAACAAATGAAATTGAAAAGTATGGCCCTTGTGGTTGGACTTGCTCTGAGATATTAGTGCATTGTATAAAATATATTTTGAAAAATTATGAGTTAAACCTGTGATTGATATTCTATCTATGATTTGGTATTTGGTGCATTACACATGCATTAGAATGGTCCGATGGACTGAAGTATGGCTAACTGCCTAGGAGAAACGTACACCTCTTGAGTGGGTGCGATATGCATAGTGTAAGTCACTGGTTGACCTTGGGGGCATCGGGGTGCGGGTTGCCTACAGTGGGCAGTGAGTAGCACTACTGTAACCATGGGTTAGACCGACGCGACACACCGATGATCATGACTGAGACACTATTCTTAATCAAGATCTGATAAAGACTGTCGTGTATGTGCTAGATGTGCAAAAATGAGAATTATAGCATGTGGTCTGAGGCACTTGGTACCGACAGATCTTTTCGATCGTTTCTCCGACCTGAGTTTTAGCTCCATGGAGTAGGAACATTGAGTCTAAATGCACATGCATTATATGAGTACATTTATTTCAGCGTGATATATAAATCAAGGAATAACTAAACTATTGAATAATACTGGATGATGATGATGATAAATGATGTTGATGACATTATTGTGTATATTGAACAATGTTTGGATTGATATATGATTAGATGATGATAGTTGATTAATATTGAATATATTATTGGAAGTCTGATATGATATCCCTGTATGATATTACTATTTGTGTTATCTCTATGCTGCCATGTTGGTATTGGTGTAGGTGATCTCACCTCTTTGCTATGTTGTCTTGTTGTGTCTGTATTGTTAAAATTATACAGTAGAAGGAACGAGTTGTCTTAGATATAACAGGTGCTAGATATTCTGAGTTTTGATGACAACATGGAGGAGTGATCATTCAGGACTCGTTGGTGTGCAGTGTTAACAAGGAGTAGATATCTGATGCATCAAGATGGATATAAGAAGGAATAAGTATGTTAAGTTTTCTCGTTAGTGTTGTACTGTGCTATTAAGTAGGACCTGTCATAGGGTTTGCTACTGTTAAAAAAAAAGAGTCTGTTAGTTTTATATTTCTCTTTAAATTATTAAATATTAATTGGTGTCAATATTGTATATTAATCAGTTTAAATATATTTTTAGTAATACTTGTGGATTTCAGTAAGTTTATGTTTCTGTCTTCTGTAATAAGAAGAAATTTTGAAACTCACCTTTTATAACTCAAACCTTTTATGAACTTCTTTTCAGATTATGAGTCGGGAGTCAGACATGTGATACCCTAGGGAGGGTGTTACACCCCCTCCATCCTTGCATCTAACAAAGTTGTCATCTTTTTCAAGCCACCATTTAGAGCATTTTAGGCCATTGATTAGATCAATGGTTAGGATTTAGGTAGACTTTTGATTAGAAGACTTAATCTAGGCCATTAGATCTTTCTCCTTGAAATTCTAGCCATTAGATCAATCTCCAAAAATGAAAGGTCAAGATTACTCCTTCTTACTTTCAATCCAAGGGTCATAATTAGTCATAGCCATTTTAGAAGACCAAATCTCCATTATTGATTAAATCCACATCCAATGGTTATAAATGATCTAGCTCCACCGTTGATTAAATCCAAATCCAACGGTCACAAATGGTCCTAGCCACTTTATAAGATCAAATCTCCACCCTTGATTAATTCTTCATCCAATGGTTGTAAATGGTCATAGCCATTTTATTAGACTAATCCTACACCGTTGATTAAATCGATGGTTGATATCAAAGTCTTCAATATTAGACTTGATTCCTATTGGTCCATCAAAAGAATTAAACTTATTTCTTATTGGTCTGTCAAAAGTTGTCATAACCATTATTATTGACTTAAGAGTATAATTTCTATTTTTATCTACTAAAACCCCACGAAAGAATATATTTACTGTATTTTTATTGCCCGATAATTAAATAAAGTACAAAACACAGTACAATAAATTTTTTAAAACTGTTTCCGGATTCAGGTTTAGTAAGATCTCCTGTCTATGTCTAAACAGTACAAATTTTTCTATGCGTAGAAAAATTTTCATGTTTTGGGACTCACCCCAGGCCCACCTAGGACCATTGGGACCCACAAACAGCCCAAAAATAATCAGATGAATATAAAAATTTATAATCATCCACAAAAATCACAAATATTAGAAAACGTATGAAAATCAAATCAGATTGTTAAAAATAATTAACAGTCAAGAGAAATAAATACTTAAGATTTTTCTCCGGTCCGAAAATTATTATTTTCCTGACATGGAGTAAATCACTCAAAACGATCAAATACGTTGATGGAATACTCAAAATAATTTTACAGTACACAGAAATCACTAAACAATAGAATTCTATTAATTGTTAAAATTATTGTCAACTATTTAGGAAATTTGGGGTGTTACAACACGTATATGTACGAAGGCGATGTTCGTACCAGCACTGGGTTCATTACCACTCTAAACTAGGGTTACATCCCCAATGTAAACGATACACTCCACATCACGGTCGAAATGCCAGGCTTCCAAGCCACTATGAAATTGTATCCATGTGCATAATAGAGGAGCTTGTCCAGACGCCAGCACGATGAAACAAAAGTCGATTCTCCAACAATAACTAAGTAAGTCCCACTTGGGCTCTTCACAGTCTTTATTTAACGCGACATAAGACAGAGTAATAAAATAAAGAGGTGAGACACCCAACTTTCATTACCACTATGACAGTAAGAAAACAACATGGTGCAGGGTACCCACATAGCAATGCAGTTCAAATATTCATTAACAACAACAGTAGAATTTCAAGCAATAGTAAGAATCAATAACAACAGGCAGGTCGCAAAAATATCTCAAGCAATCAACATGATATCCAGACAATTATTACAGAATTAAAGTAGATATTTTCACAGTTACAAGTGTTCATGCTCAACAATTTATGCGACCGATAATGAACAGTGCATAATGCATTATGGTACCAAAAACCCTACTCCATGGAGCTAGACATAAACATTTCCAGAGTGAATGATCAAGGAGTAATGCCAGTATTTCGTTAGCCTTAAAAAATAGTATGCTTCATCAAATAAAAGTATTTGCGCAACAATGGCTTATACATGGCACCTCAACAGTTGATCGCGATATAAGACATCGTCCAGTCAGGATCGTCGGTGTGTTTGCATTGGTCTACCCCATGGCACAGAGTAGCTCATAACTGTCCATGTGAAACACCCACACCCCGACACCCCCCGGGTCAACCACTATGACCCTCCGCTTAGTCTATTCGTACCCGTACATAGGTGTTATTCAAACTCATAGGCACATATCGCCTTTACCATAATGTCCAACGGACGACACATATGCATGACAACGCAATATCCAATCATGTATCTTTATCAATTTAAATATGTCCAACGGACAACACATATGCATGACGACACAATGTCTAATCATGTATATTCATCGAAGGTACATTTATCATATTCAATACTGTGATGGTACATATTTCATTATCAATGTCAATACATCATAATCTCATTAATAATTACTTAACCCCACATAGGGTCTTACAACAATATGGAACCATTCCTCAACCCCAATGTATGTTTATGGTCCATCCATCAACATTCTCCATTAAGGGTTCAACGTTTCCAACAACTTAAGTCTTAATAAATTTTGAATTTCCTTAGGTTAAATAACCCTCAAAACCGTGGCCTCACAAGCCTTTAAGATTCTAAATTTTCTTTCATTTTGTGCACTAGTCTCTTAATACCTAATTTCATAGCTTTTATTTCACATGGGGTTAACTCAATTCCTCAACATCAATATGTACTCACATATAGCTCATCAATTCCCACAAGTTCATATTTTGGATTCACATTTTCAAAGTCTTTAACTTTGGTCAATTATAAAAATTTTAGGGTAAATAAACCTTCAAAATCGTGATCTTCTCAAGTGCCATCATTCAATTAAATTCTTCCACTTCATTATGGATTATGCATGTCTCTAATTTCTTAGTTTCCAAAGATGCACTAAGGCACCCTTTAAACCTTAAACTTTTTCTCTAAAACCGTGACCCCTTAAGGTTCTCAAAATCTCAATTTCTCTCCATTTTATGTATTAGT
Source organism: Ormosia emarginata (assembly GCA_029884605.1). Classification (NCBI taxonomy): domain Eukaryota; kingdom Viridiplantae; phylum Streptophyta; class Magnoliopsida; order Fabales; family Fabaceae; genus Ormosia; species Ormosia emarginata. The sequence goes on from JAQQTP010000063.1 coordinate 2,925,621, forward strand.
TTCTTGATATCAAATCACTTTAATTTTAGTTCACCAAAATCAATTCAATCCTTCATTTTTCCAAGCCAAGACCATGGCTTCCCTCTTGGGTATTAAACCCTTAAAATTTTCCATTCATTAATTCTAATCTTGTCATCCAACATTAAATCACCTAAGCTTTATTTCTTTGTGTACAACAACCAATTTTTATCCCAAAATCCGACTTAAAACCATTGCACCATGTTAGAGTAGGAAATTCCAAATTTTTTATTTAACAGCCCTAACATGATCAAGCATATTTAACACATCCAATATATATATAATCACCATTCAAACATTTATTCAATTCAAGAACACAAAACATGTAAAATCATCAAATAAAGTGAGCATACAAAGATGGAATCCTCCATCAACAAGCACACAAAGGTTCCTTCACCACCATTAGTGGTTGAAGTAAATAATCTCCCCCTTACCTAAGGAAGAATCATGAAAATGGCTCCTACTTTCTCCTTAGTGAATTCAGTTTTGGGGTCTTCAAAACCCTAGGATTTTCAATCATCAAGAACTAACATTAAACATGGTAAAGAATAAACCTTTGGTCTCCAATGAGACCCTAGAGTACGAAAATGAAGAGAAAGAAGAATAAAAATGGAAGCTTTACCTCAAAGTTGGAAGCTTTGTCTTGGAAGACAATGGTGGAGAAGTTAGTTTTTGAGAAAAACCCTCCAAATAAAAGTTGTAGAGGAGGTTGAGAGGAGTGTAGAAATGGTGTTTGTGAAGAGAAAAATAAAGAGAATGGGTGGAGAGGGTGGCTGGATTTTCGTAGGGGAGAAGTGGAAGAAGAGAGAAGGAAGAAAGGTTGGATTTTTTAAGAAACTTTCTAAAGGAAAGATGTAGAGAAGGATGAGGTGAGCATGGAAATGGTCTTGGTGAAGGAAAAAGATGAAGATTAATGGTCAAGAGGGGGCTGCAATTTCGTAGCTATGGAGGAGGGTAGAGAGAAGGAGGAGAAGACTTGAAGAAGATGAAGTTAGTGAGAGAAGTCGGTAGGTAAAAGTGAGATATTTTTTGGTGTAATGCTTAAGTGTGGGAAGCAAAATTATTTCCCGTTTAGGCCCAAGAGTCCACGGCAATGAGAGAAAAGAAAGGGGGAAAAATTAGCTTCTCCAACAAGCCAAGGGTAGCTTGATCATTTGGTGGTCAAAGCTTCTCAAAGAAGCTTTGAAGAAAGTACACCAATTTGAATTAAAGTGGATTTCATGGGACATAAAGTGGATTGCCTTAGGATAAGGTGATAGGATTCCTAATGCATGCTATTACCCAATGGATAATTGTTACAGTTGACAGAAGTCAGTATTAATTATCTAGTAGATAAAATTTACACAGCGATTTATTGCTCTGTCAGATAAAATTTCTCAAAAAACGTAAAACCTCGTAAACCATGTCCAGTCTCGGGTTTAGTAAGATCCTCCGTCGACGTTTCTATAGATCACGGTTCTCGAGAAAAATGCCTCATTTTCCCGGCTTTGCTCAGTTTGCATGCAAAACGAGGAATAATATTAAAATATTTCACGTCTTCAAAAAAATACAAAAAAAATCACAACAATCCCAAATATTATAAAATGCTCATTTATCATGAAATTATTAATTTTCGAGATGTTACCCCGGCTCCGCTCAGTGCGCACATAAGATGGAGAATAATATTAAAATATTCCACATTCTTAGAAAAATACAGAAAAATTCTAAAAAACACAAATATTATAAAATAACTATTTATCCTAAAATTATCAATTTTCGGGATGTTACGATGAAGGAGAAGAAGAAGAGAGAAAATGATGAAGAGTGAAAATGAAGAGAGAAAGTGATAGTAGAAAATGTGTGATATTTTTGGGTGAAATGTGATAAGTGTGGGAGCAAAATTTTGCTCCCCCAAGGGCTCTAGGTGCCGCGGCAATAGGAGAGAGAGGGAGGGGTTGAGTGGCTTCTTCAACAAGCTTAGGGTAGTTTATTCATTTGGTGGTCGAAGCTTCTCAAAGAAGCTTTGATTAAAATACAATATTTTTGAATTAAAGTGGATTTGATTAGACATAAAGTGGATTACATTAGGATAATATGATAGGATTTTTAATACATGCTATTATCTAATGGACAATTGTTACAGTTAACAATAGTCAGTATTAATTGTCCAACGGATAAAATTTACACAACGATTATTATTTTATCTGATAAAATTCTTGAAAAATGTGAAACCTCGTAAACCGTATCCAATCTCGGGTTTAGTAAGATCCCCCGTCGACATTTTCACAAATCAAGGTTCTCAGGAAAAATATTGCATTTCCCCAGCTCCATTTAATTTACACGTAAAACGAAGAATAATATTAAAATATTACGCATTTTTATATAAAAATACAAAAAAATTCACAAAAATCACAAATATTGGAAAATGACTATTTATAATAAAATAAATAAATTTTATGGTGTTACAATTCTCCCCTTCAAATAGAAATTTCATCCTCGAAATTTTTATACCTCAGAAAAGTTGTGGGTACTGCTCCTTCATCTTGTCCTCCAACTCCTATGTCGCATCTCCGATTGTCTCGTTCCAGATTATCTTTACCAATGGAATATCTTTTCCTCTGATTTGCTTCATCCTTTTATCCTCAATCCTTACAGGTGACATCTCATAAGTTAAGTTTTCCTTTAATTGTATTGTGTTAGGTGCTATGACATGATCAGGGCTAGGAACATATTTTCGAAGTTGTGACACATGAAAGACATTATGGAGATTTGAAAGAAAAGTTGGTAAGGCTATTTGGTAAGCAACTGGACCTACCCGACGAAGGATTTAGAAAGGTCCAAGAAATTTTGGAGTAAGCTTTCTAGACTTAAGAACTCGACCAACCCCAGTCGTAGGCGTGACTTTCAAAAACACATGCTCTCCTTCCTTAAATTCAAGAGGTTTTCTTCTTTTGTCCGCATAACTCTTTTGTCAACTTTGAGCCATCCGTATCTTCTCCTGAATCGTCTTGGCTTTCTCTGTCGTCTGTTGTTCAGATCAAGTCCAACAGTAAGTCACTCTCCATCCTGATACCAACATAAAAGTGTTCTACACCTTCGTCTATATAAAGCCTCATAGGGTGCCATCCCTATACTCGAATGATAATTATTGTTGTAGGTGAACTCTACCAATGGTAAAACTTCATCCTAACTTCCAGTTTGCTCCAACGCACAAGCCCTTAGTAAATCTTCCAATGATTGAATTGTTCTTTCTGATTGACCATCAGTCTGAGGATGATATGTAGAACTCAGACGTAGCTTCGTTCCCATTGCATCTTGAAGACCTTGCCAAAACTTTGATGTAAATCTTGGGTCTCTATCAGAAATGATACTTATAGGTACACCATGTAGTCTGACAATTTCACCAATGTACAACTGAGTCAACTTCTCCAATGAATATCTTATGTTGATAGGCAAGAAGTGTGCTGACTTCGTGAGTCGATCCACAGTTACCCATATCAAATCATGACCCTTTTTTGTCCTCGGCAATCTAACAACAAAGTCCATTGCAATACTATCTCACTTTCTCTTGGGAATAGTTGAGTTGCAACATTCCTGACGGTCTCTGATGTTCAACCTTCTCTTTCTGATAAACTAGACAGGAAGACACATATCTAGCAATATCTTTTTTCATTCCATGCCACTAAAATAACTTCTTCAGATCTTGGTACATCTTAGTTTTTCTAGGGTGCATACTCTACTAACTCATGTGAGTATGTTCAAGAATGTACTTCCTAAGCTCTTGATCCTTAGGTATACAGACTCTAGCTCGGAACCTTAGAATTCCATCATTTCCTTCCTCTAGTGTCGTTGCACCGCCTTGCTTCATTAATTCCCTTTCTTCTTGTAAGAACTTGTCAACTTTCTATTTTTCTCAAATATTTTCCATTAAGTCATTTGATATTGTGACCATGTTCATGCAAATTTTTCTAGGCTTCAACTCCGCAAAAGACCATACATCTCTGAATTGTTCTATCAAGTCCTTTTCTCTGATCATCATAGCAGAAATACTGATCGTCTTCCTACTTGAGGCATCGGCCACAACGTTCGCTTTCCCCGAGTGATACTGAAGTTGGAAATCATAGTCCTTTAGGAATTCCAACCACCTTCATTGTCTCATGTTCAACTCTTTCTGATCATATAAATACTCCAAGCTCTTGTGATCACTAAACACATTGAATGTTGCTCCGTAAAGAAAATGTCTCCATATCTTCAGAGCAAATACAACAGCAGCTAGTTCCAAATCGTGAGTTGGGTAGCTCTTCTCATGCACTCGCAATTGTCTTGAAGCATAAGCCACCACTCTTCCGCTTTACATAAGCACACACCCCAATCCTTGGTATGAAACATCACAATATACTTTAAATGGTTCACTTGGATCAGGCAGAACTAATACTGGTGAAGTAGTTAGTCTCCTCTTCAGCTCTTGAAAACTCTCCTCACAAGCATCCGTCCACTAAAAAGTTTGATTCTTCCTTGTGAGTTGAGTGAGAGGTCCAGCTATCTTCGAGAATCCTTCTATGAATCTCTGGTAATAGCTAGCTAATCCGACAAAGCTTCAAATTTCTGTCACCATCTTCAGCCTTTCCCATTGTAGAATGGCTTCCACTTTTAATGGGTCTACCGTAATTCCTTCCTTTGTGATCACATGGCCTAAGAACTTAATTTCATCCAGCCAGCATTCACACTTAGACAGCTTGGCATACAACTTTTTCTCCTTCAGAATATGGAGCACTATGCTGAGGTGTTCAACATGATCCTCCTGATTTTGAGAATAGATTAGAATGTCATCAATAAAGACAACAACGAATCTGTCCAAATAAGGACGAAAAATCATGTTCATATAGTCCATGAATATCACAGGTGTATTCGTCACACCAAAAGGCATTACCAGATACTCGTAATGTCCATAACGAGTATGAAAAGTTGTTTAGGGAATGTCTTCCATCTTCACTCGAATCTGATGATAACCCGATCGGAGATCGATCTTAGAAAACACAGCTGCTCCCTTCAATTGATCCATCAAGTCATCTATCCTTGGAAGTGGATACTTATTCTTGATTGTGACTTTATTTAACTGATGGTAGTCCACGCACAATCGTGACGTACCATCCTTCTTCTTGACTAGCAGTACAGATGCTCCCCATGGCGACACACTGGGTCTAACAAATCGCTTCTCTAGGAGTTCTTCCAACTACTTCTTGAGTTCAACTAACTCTACTGGTGATATTCTGTAGGGCACTATAGAAATAGGACCAGCTCCAGGCACAAGGTCAATGGCAAACTCAATCTCCCACTTCGGTGGTAAACTAGGTAAATCTTCAGGAAAAACTTCGGGAAACTCTCTAACTACGGGGAGTGCGTTCACATCTGCCTCATTCTCGACTTTTAAAGAAGATAATAGCATGTATCCTTGAGCTTCTTCTTTCAAGAAAGCTTTCACTTAGTTAGCCGTCAAAAATCTAGAATTCTCATCCAAAGGGAAAAATTATGGTTTTACTGGAACAATCTAATAGGACATGGTTAGAAGATAACCAATTCATTCCTAAGATTATGTCCAACTGGGAAAGAGGTAAACATATCAAATCAACAAAAAGATTCGACCTTTAACAACCAATGGACAATTTAAACAGACTTTGGTGGTAACAACAGGTTTAGCACTAGGGGTTGAAATAGTCAAGTCAAAAGGCAAACCAAGTCTTTTTATACAGTCATAGGAAATAAAAGAATGGGTTGCCCCAAAGTCATACAGTTCAGTTAAAAGATTACCCTCTATGAGACCTTCTCCTTGTATAAGATGTTCAGATTAAGAGACTTCAGCACCGCTCAAGGTGTAAACTCTACCTCCCACCTGTGGTTTCGCAGTCCTTGTAGCATTAACTGAAGGCTCTGCCTTAGTCTGATTGCAGTCTCAAGAAATATGCCCAGCCTTCCCGCATCTGAAACAAATGATTCTTTTAATTGTGCAATCCCTCGTGTAGTGCTCCTTCCCGGACTCCATGCATCTTGGCGTAAAAGTTGTAGTTAGACCAGTCCTACCAGGACTTCCTCTAGGACTTCCACCTTGTGGTCATTGTTGCTGATTTCTTGGTGGTCTCGAATAAGGCTTTTTCTGATTACGATTGGCATCACTACTTCCTCTTCTTTGGGACGCAAAAGGTCCAAAGTTGCGGTTCCTCGTTTCCCGCACTTGGTCTAAGTCTTCCACCCGACGACACGTGTTAAGCAATTCCGAAAACTGATTGATCTTCAATGTTATAATAGCTCTTTTCACATCATGCCTTAAGCCTTCCTTAAACTTCTAACATTTCCATGCCTCGTTTGGTTGGTGTTGAAAGTAAGTTGAGAATCTCAACAAGCTCTCAAATTTTGCAGCATACTCACTTACAATCATATTTCCTTGTCGCAGACCAAGAAACTCTATCTCCTTAGCATGTCTGGCACTTTCCGGGAAATATTTATCCAAGAATTTCTCCTTGAATACCTCCCATGTAATTGCTCATCCCTCAGTCTCCAGCAATCTCTGGGCTCTTGTCCACTAATCTTCCGCATCTCTAACCAACATGAACGCAGCATAGGTCACCTTCTTGTCATTAACACAGTTAATACCCGTGAATATCTTCTCCAGCTCTTTGATCCACAGAGTAGCCTTCTTAGGATCAAATTCTCCTTTAAATTATGAAGGGTTAGTGCGACGAAATTCTGCCAAGTTTTAAGCATCTGCAGTGGCTTCCAACTGTTATGCAGTCCTCTCTTGCTGTTGAGTAGTTTGTTGGTTTTGTTGCAGGATAGCCTCAGCCATCTTCTAAATTGCCTCAATCGCTGTAGTCATATATCCTCTCTGAGTCATAATTCTTTTTTCAAGTCAAACTATACAAAACACAGAGAAAAGTCAGATGTATCCTTTCAAAAATACCAAACACAGAGAATCACATAGCACAAACAAGACAGTCCAAAAACCACAAGACCTAAAAGAAAACTTAAACTGGGGCTCTGATACCAAGACAGTGCAACGCCCCTTTTTTCGCTAGAAGAAGGAATGTGACACCATAGTAAAGTAAAGTGGAATGTAAATTTGGACAAGTATAATTCAAAATCATATGTTAAGACCCGACTTATTGTTAACCTTTAAATAACCATTTCCAGTCGCAAGTATGTATTAAAATCGGGTATTAAAATAAATATATGTATTAAAATTTTTTTTTGAATTATTTGAAGAGGTAATGATAAAGATAAATACTATAAAATAAATTGACAAGGAATGAAACCATACATCCATTATGTATATCTATTTATATATGCATCGAGCCTGTTTAGTTACATTATCAAATTCACAAAAAGTGAAAGGGCTCTACCCACCCAAGATGATTACAAAATATACATCCCATCAAATTAGCAAAACGTGAGGCTTCCCAAAATGATATACGGTTAGCCATCAGTAGCCACCGAAAGTATCAACCCCTAAGACTGACGAGAAGGAACCATAGCATGGTCCTCCTCAAGGTCCTCCTCATCCGATGATATCAACATCGGAGTGACCAAATTTCGAGCAGAAGCTCAAGAAGTGGAGAGAAATGAGTCATCTCATGGGGTGTAATAAAGGTCATCCCACAAATCTCTAACACGCAGGTAAAATTCTAAATAGACAAAAGCTGTAAAATCAAAGACAAACGGGTCATAGCAACCCCAAGCTAGAGACATAGTCAGTTCCCCGTGATAGACGAAACGGTTCGTGCTCAAATTTATATGCCAGCAGTCTGGACCACCATGAAAGGTCATCCTTGCATAACCCACAAATCGGCGCAGATGTGAAGACATCTTCAATCAGCACTAGTCGTAATCAGGCTAAAAGCCTAGAAAATCAGACACCTCCTTTTCTTCCTCACGAACGTCTTCTCGGTAGTACATAATTTATAATAGAAGTACAGATATATAGAAAAGAGGTGAGACACCCAACATTCAATACCAATATGTACCAAGGCATCATTTAGCCCTCAAGGTTTTCCCCTAAAACCTAGCCTCACTAGGTTTCCAAGTTCCAAATTTTCTTCCATTTTATGCCTTAGTTCCTTGATATCAATTCATTTAAATTTTAGTTCACCAAAATCAATCCAATCTCTTATGTTTTCAAGCCAAAACCATGGTCTTCCTTTAGGGTATCAAACCCTTAAAACTCTCCATTCATTAACTTGAATGTTATCATTCAACATTTAATTACATAAGCTTTATTCATTTATGTACAAAAACAATTTTAAACCCCTAAATTCTATCAAAACCGTGGCACCATATTAGGGTAGAAAACTCTAAATTTTCCATTTAGCAACCCTAACATGATCAAGCATATTCAACACATCCAATATGTTCAAAATTACCAATCAAGCATTGATCCAATTGAAGAGTATATAAACATGCAAAATCACTAAATAAAGTGAACATACAAAGATGGATTTCTCCATCAACAAGTACACAAGGTTTCCTCACCACCAAAAATTGGTTGAAGTGAGTAATCTTCCTCTTACCTAAGGAGAAATCACAAAAATGGTCTCCTTCTAGCTCCTTGATGATTTCGATTTTGAGCCTTCAAAACCCTAGGATTTTCAAGACAATGAATCAACACCAATGGTTGAAAAAGAATGGATCCATGGTCATCAAAGAGACCATGGAACACGAAAATGAAGAGAAAAGAGAAGAAAAGTGAAGACATCACCTCAAAGTAAGAAGCTTTGCCTTGAAATACAATGGAGGAAAGGTTGGATTTTGGAGAAACTTTCTAAATGAAAGATGTAGAGAAGGGGTAGGGGAGTGTAGAAATGATCTTAGTGAAGAGAAAAGTGAAGAAAAATGGAAGGAAATAGGGGCTGCAATTTTGTATGGAGAAGAGGAAGAAGAAAGAAGGAGGAGAAACTTTGAAGAAGAAAAGGTTAGAGAGAGAAGTGAATAGGTGAAAATGAGTGAAAGTAACTAAGTGTGTGAAGTGTGAAGGAATCAAATTCCCACCCTTGGGCAAGGGTGTGCCGCGGCAATGGGGAGAGAGAAGGGGGAAAATTTTAGCTTCCCCAACAAGCCAAGGGCAAGGTTGTCATTTGGCCAAAGCTTCTTAAAGAAGCTTCTTAATTAAGGTACACTAATTTGAATTAAAGTGAGCTTGATTAGACATAAAGTAGATTACCTTAGGATAATGTGATAGAGTTTTTGATACATGTTATTGTCCAATGGACAATTACTACAGTCGATAGAAGTCAATATTAATTTACCTAACAGATGGAATTTACACAACATTTTATTATTTATCTGTTAAAATTTCTAGAAAAACATGACATCTCGTAAATCGTGTCCAGCCTCGAGTTTAGTAAGATCCCCCGTCGATGTTTTCACAGATCAAGGTTCTCAAAAAAAATATTTCATTTTCCCAGCTCCGCTCAATTTGCACGCAAAATGAGGAATAATATTAAAATATTTCGCGTTCTCAGAAAAATCCAAAAATTTTTTCAAAAATCACAAATATTAGAAAATAAACATTTATCACAAAATAAATAAAATTTGGGGTGTTACATTACTTGCTTTTGCGCGCATGATGGATTTTAAATTATATCAAATGGATGTTAAAAGTGTTTTTTTAAATGGCTTTATTCAAGAGGAGGTATATGTTGAACAACCTCCAGGTTTTAAAAATCATGAACTATCTAACCATGTTTTCAAATTGAAAAAGGCCTTATACGGTTTAAAACAAGTGTAACACCCCAAATTTTTATTTATTTTATGATAAATATTCATTTTCTAATATTTGTGATTTTTAGGAATTTTTCTATATTTTTCTGAGAATGTGGAATATTTTAATATTATTTTTCGTTTTACGTGTAAATTGATCGGAGCCTGGGAAATAAAATATTTTTTCCAAGAACCTTGATCTGTGGAAATGTCGATGGGAGATCTTACTAAACCTGAGGCTGGACACGATTTACGAAGTTTTACGTTTTTTGAGAAATTTTAACAAGTAAAATAATAAAACGCTGTGTAAATTCCATCTATCAGATAAATTAATGCTGACTTCTGTCGATTGTAGAAATTGTCCATTGGATAATAACATGTATCAAAAACCCTACCACATTATCCTAATGTAATCTACTTTATGTCTAATCAAGCTCACTTTAATTCAAATTAGTGTACCTTAATTAAGAGGCTTCTTTGAGAAGCTTTGGCCATATGACAACCTTGCCCTTGGCTTGTTGGGGATGCTAAAATTTTTCCCTCTTCTCTCTCCAATTGCCACAGCACACCCTTGCCCAAAGGGGGGGGGGGAAATTTGACTTCCACACACTTAGTTATTTTCACTCATTTTCACCTATCCACTTCTCTCTCTAACCTTTTCTTCTTCATCTTTCTCCTCCATCTCTCTTCTTCCTTTTCTTCATATGAAATTGCAGCCCCTACCTTCAACCATTTTTCTTCACTTTTCTCTTCATCAAGACCATTTCTACACTTACCTTAACCTTCTCTACATCTTTCATTTAGAAAGTTTCTCCAAAATCCAACCTTTCCTCCATTGTCTTCCAAGGCAAAGTTTCTAACTTTGAGGTAAAGTTTTCATTTTTCTTCTCTTTTCTCTTCATTTTTGTGTTCCATGGTCTCTTTGATGACCATGAATCCATTCTTTTTCCACCATTGGTGTTGACTCATTGTCTTGAAAATCCTAGGGTTTTGAAGGCTCAAAATCGAAATCACCAAGGAGCTAGAAGGAGACCATTTTCATGATTCTTCCTTAGGTAAGAGGGAGATTACTCACTTCAACCAATTTTTGGTGGTGAGGGAACCTTGTGTGCTTGTTGATGGAGAAATCCATCTTTGTATGCTCACTTTATTTAGTAATTTTGCATGTTTATATATTCTTGAATTGGATTGATTCTTGATTGGTAATCTTGGACATATTGGATGTATTGAACATGCTTGATCATGTTAGGGTTGCTAAATGGAAAATTTGGAGTTTCCTACCCTAATATGGTGCCACGATTTTGACTAGAATTTAGGGGTGTAAAATTGTTTTTGTACACAAATAAATAAAGCTTATGTAATTAAATGTTGAATGATAACATTGAAGTTAATGAATGGAAAGTTTTAAGGGTTTAATACCCCAAAAGGGAGACCACAGTTTTGGCTTGAAACCATAAGAGATTGGATTGATTTTGGTGAACAAAAATTTAAATGAATAGATATCAGGGAATTAAGGCATAAAATTGAAGAAAATTTAGAACTTGGAAACCTAGTGAGGCTACAGTTTTAGAGGGAAAACCTTGAGGCTAAATGATGCCTTGGTGCATCTTTTGAGACTAAGAATTTGAGACACGCATAATTCTTAATGAAGTGGAAGAATTAAAATTGAATAATGACACTTTAGAAAGCCACAGTTTTGAAGGGGCATTTACCCTAAAATTTTCATAATTGACCTTAAGTGTAAGACTTTGCAAATGTGGATCCATAATGTGGACCGGTGTTAATTGATGAATCATGATAACATGTTGATGTTGAAAAATGAATAAATAAGCCATGGTGGTATGCTTATGATGAATGCATCATTGATAAACATACATGATGTACATTAAGTCATCGTGCATATGTGTTATCCGTAGGACATTGTTTGAAAGGCGGTGTATGCCTAGGAGTTGAATAACACCTATGTGCGGGTGCGAATAGACTAAGCGTAGGGTCATAGTGGTTGGCCCTGGGGGTGTCGGGGTGCGGGTGTCTCACAATAGACAATGGTAGCTCCACTGTGGCCATGGAATAGACCGATGCAAGCACACCAACGATCTGGACTGAGACGTTATCCTATGTCACAATCAACTGTTGAGGTGCCATGTATAAGCCATTTGCGCAACTATTTTATGAGATGAAGCACACTATTTTTAAGGCTAACGATATACTGGCATTACTCCTTGATCATTCATTCTGAAAATGTTAATGTCTAGTTCCATGGAGTAGGATTTTTGGTACTTTGTGTATTGTGAATTGTCAGTCTCATCATCTATTGAGCATGAGCATTCATAATTGTTCTTATTACTTCAATAATTGTCTAGTTATCTGAAATGTAGACTGCTAAGAATTTCACTGTTGTTTGCCTGTTATCGTAATTATTACAATTAATTATTGTTGTTCTGCTTTTATTGTCAATTTTAACATTGTTGTGATTAAATATATATACTGTGTTATATATGGGCGTCCAACGCCGTTTTGTTTTCTTACTGCCTTATTAGTAATGAAAGCTGGGTGTCTCACCTCTTTCTATATTTTTGTGTTTTCGTATTTTATCGATTTGTTTACTTTTGAGAAGACGAGCGTAAGGAAGAGGAAGCTCCTGAGTTTCCAGGTTTCTAGTCATATTACGACTAAAGTTTATCAAGGATGACGTCGCGCCCTTGTGGATTTTTGAGCTACACATGGATCACTTTTCACGGAGGTCCCAATTTCTGGCACATTAATGTGCAGACGGACCGTTGCGTGTACCATAGAGAGTTGACGGAGTCCTTGGCATGGGGTCGTTATGACGCCCCTATTTTTTATTTTCATACTTTTGTCTGGTTAGAGTTTTACCTGCCTGTTAGGGATATGTGGGCTGACATGTACTACACCCTACTTGATGACTCTTTTTTGTCCACTGCTCGAGCTCTTGCTCGTTGCTCGGTCGCTCCGATGGATGTTTCATCGGACGAAGAGGACCCTAAGGAGGACTCAGCTACGGTCCCTTCTCGTCAGTCTTAGGGGCTGATATTATTGGTAGCTACTGACGGCTAACCGTTTATCTTTTTAGGAAGCCTGACGTTTTGCTGTATATGATGGGGTATATTTGTATAACTTTGGGTGTGTACATCTTTTGCTTTTTATGTATATGTTGGAATGTAACTAAATAGGCTGATGCATATAATCTATATATTTTGTATGTATGGTTTTAAATTCTATGTCGATTCTATTGTACTTATATGCTATCATTATTTCCTTATTGTTGTATATAAAAAAAATGTGTATCGATATTTCAATATAAGATTATTCTATCATCCAAGAATGCAAACTAATTACTCTCACGTTACAAATGAACCGGGTCTAAATTAATTAACGATATTACATCTTTCCGCATTTTTACTTCCTTTATGTTTTAATTCATTATGGTGTGACGTTCCTTCTTCACAACGTGGAGAAAAAGGGGCATTACAATAAGCTCCTAGAGCTTGGTATAAAAGGTTGAGTAAGTTCCTTTGAGAACATGATTTTACAAGAGGAAAGGTTGATACTACCCTTTTTATTAAAAATAAAAAACATGACATACTTTGTGTACAAGTTTATGAAGATGATATTATATTTGGTGCCACTAACGAAAATCTATGCAAGGAATTTGCTAAAATCATGCAAAGCGAGTTCGAGATGTCCATGATGGGAGAACTCAATTTCTTCCTTGGGCTTCAAATCAAACAAACAAGGAATGGAACGTTCATTAGCCAAACCAAGTATTGCAAAGAGCTTCTCAAGAGGTTTGGAATGGACAACTCAAAGCATATGGATACACCAATGAGTACCTCATGTTACTTGGATAAGGATGAGGCAGGTAATCCTGTAGAAATTACTAAATATAAAAGTATGATTGGATCTCTTCTTTATCTCACTGTTAGTAGACCAGATATAATGTTTAGAGTTGCATTTAAGTGCAGTTAAATGTATTATGAAATATCTTGGTGGCACTACACAACTGGGCTTGTGGTACCCCAAAGGTGCCACTTGTAGTCTTATTGCTTATTCTGACTCTGATTTTGCTGGATGCAAATTGGATCGGAAAAGCATTAGTGGGACATGTCACTTGCTTGGCAATTCTTTAGTTTCTTAGCATAGCAAGAAACAAAATAGTGTGGCATTATCCACTGTTGAGGCTGAATATGTTGCAACCGGAAGTTGTTGTGCTCAAATCATATGGATGAAGCAACAACTTTTAGACTTTGGACTTCAGCTAGATCACATCCTTATAAGATGTGACAATACTAATGCAATCAATTTGACCAAGAATCCCATTATGCACTCTAGGACTAAACACATTGAGGTAAGGCATCATTTTATAAGAGTTCATATTCAAAAAGGTAATTATGTATTAGAATTTGTTGAAACTAATAATCAACTTGCAGATATTTTCACAAAACCTTTACTTAAAGAATCTTTCTTTCATTTAAGAAGAGAACTTAGTATTTTGGATCAATCTTGAGCTTTGGAGATATCCCTGAAATTTATTTTTGCAGGTACTTCATCATTGGGTAAGTTTTTCTCTTTCAATATGCATTTCTGTACATGATAAATATGTTTTCTTATTAAAGTTATTCGAATACCTGTTGTGAAATTTTTGCAAGCACACAGATCGTACAAGAAGTAAATAAATATCATTCCCACGAGGATTGGTTAATTACTAACTCTTATGGTTATTTCGATTGTTTAAGCATATAAAAGCAATGGTGGAGGCTATATTGAAATTAATGTGAAGAATTAAGTAACAAGGTGAGCAATAAAAATTAGAAAATATAAGATTCAACAAGGATTTAAAGCTCTAGGACTCAGAATCTACTACATTATCCCCTACGATAAATTGTGATTCTATCTCTGTCAATGTTTAATTATGTTCTTGAAGGCGATTTGTCCTAAATTATTTAAAGCCCAATGTCTTGGCACTAAAAACATGCTAAAACTTTATCAATCTCATTCTCATGGCAATTAATCCAAGTTCTAACCCATTAAGATTCATGACAATCGTTTTACCCTCAAAGGACTTAACCTTATGTCTAGGAATTAATTCCTAAGTTCAATTCTTGGATTATCAAGCAATTAGATTTCATCTTTCAATCCTTCATCTAAAGCCTAAAATCATGTAAATATGGCACGCAACATACCATAAGCATTAAGAATGAATCAAGAACAATAACTTCATTAACAGAGAATCAAATCAACAATTCATAATAAGGAAATAGTGAGTTTTATTCTAATCCTAGAAAAGAGTTTAGCCACTCATGGCCATTATAGCACAAACAAGATCAAAAAGGAAATATACAACCATAATTCCAAAGCAAATGAAGAAGTTGAAGTAGAGAACTCAATGGTTGATCTTGTTCTTGGTCTTACCTTGATTTAGCCTTCAATCCTCCTTCCTCCCAAGTTTGTCCTAGTTTCTCTGCTCAAAGGGGTCTAAAAAATGACCCCTAATGGAGTTGTCTTCATCCTGGAGCCTCTTAGTAGCCTTTTATAATGAATTTGATGAGTTTTGGGCACTAATTCACGCAAAAAGGAAAGGCATGGTTGTGCCTATTAGACAAAGTCACCAAATCCATCAAAAAACATGTCCAATTTGTCAAAAATATGTTTTAGAAGTTTTGCAGTGAGGCACGGTCGTGCCTCATTTAGGCATGGTCGTGCCTCCAACTCGGAAGCTTCATATGAGTTAGACACAAGTGTGTGAGGGTCCAGGATACGAAATTCTAATTTTGTGGTGTCACTTGGAATTTCACAAAGAAGTCTTCATGAAAGTTGTAGATTTTTTTCTTAGCTTTCCAAGGCCACCTAATTCGCCTCGTTTCGACCTCTGTAACTCAAGTTATGCTCATTTTATCGCACAAAGGTAAAAAACTCTACGAATCTCAGCCATATAAATTCCGAGCTCAACTCCATTACAAAGGATCCATCCAAAACTTCATAGAATCATGTCAAAACATCTATTTTGGACCTAAAAACATAGAGAAAAACTAATCATGAGATAACAAGGATAATTAGATTAAATGTGGCATAAATTCCAACATAAATCAATCAAAGCACACATAAATCCACACTAAATCAAACACAAGATGTGTGTATTTTATCCACACATCAATACCTCCCTATGGTATTTGAATACCATTGCATCTGTACGCGAGATTTTGTGTTTTTCTGATAGGTCTATTCGAATAGACCTATGGCTATTCGAATAACTATACATCAGTCTGGTATTTTTTTTATGTTTTTTCAAGTTGGTCTATTCGAATAATGATGTAGTTATTCGAATAACCTGATACATGTTGCTATCAATTTTTTCTCACATGCTTCTAGGGTATTCAAATAGATTCCAATATATTTGAATACATGCTCTTTCTGGAGTTTGTAATTTTGTGGTGGGTATTCGAATACAGGAAGAGGTATTCGAATAACCCATGGCTGGAAGCCAAGCCAAATTAGCCTAGCTATTCGAATAACTGTGTAGTTATTCGAATACCTTCTATCAGAAGGGTGCATCCTTTGGTTTTCCTAAATGATCTATTAGAATAGATCTTATTGTATTTGAATAGATTTTGGGTATTCTTTATATACCCCCTTCGTACCCGTCTGTTCTCATTCTCTCATTTCTCCCATTTCAAAACCTGTTGTTTCCCTCTTCTCTCTTTTTCTCTCTGTTTCTAAACCTGTTGACCTCCCTCCTCTTTTACTTTTTTTCATCTCTCCCATCATCTCCCTTCTATCAATGGCATCCTTTTCTTCTTGCCAAAAATGTCCCCGCACAAAGATGGCCCCATGCAACAACCCGCTAGACCTTCGAAGGCTCTCATCCAACGTGAGTGAGCTTGGCTACTTCATTTCTCATTTTTGGGAGCAAAATCTGGTGCAACCGAAGTACCTTGACTTGGGGTTCTTCGAAAAAGAAGGTGGTTTTGACTTTCTGAACCCGTTGAACCAACAAGGCGTGCTTCAACTCTGCTCCTTCAAAGTTGTTCTCTATCTCGACTTAGTTAAAATGTTCTTCTGCAATTTGAAGATTAAAGGTCAGGATCTTCACTCTGATGTCTGCAACTAACACATTGTGATCACTCCCCAGGATTGGGTTTAGTTCTTTGGGTTGTAGTCTTCTGGCCGTAATATCGAAGAAGATGGTGACTCGCTTCTCTAAGAGTTTAAAAAGAACAGAGCAATAGAAGACGTTTTACTCAAAAGGGAGTCAAAGGAGGCATGATGAAGAGCCAGGATAGGCTCCTACATTATGCCTATGCTCACATCTTAGCTCCTCGAGGTGAGAACTACTCCTACCTAAGCAAAGATGATATTTTTATGCTGTGGATTCTAAAGAGGGGTTACCAAATCAACTGGCCTATCTTCATCATGAAGCATATGATGAGGACTAAAGGTAATGAGCGATCTGAACTGTCCTATGGACTGAACATCACTGTCTTCCTTGTCAAATATCCTCATATTCTAGAAACCGAGCGGGCAACTCAGCTGACTCATTATCACATATTTGGTTCGTTTACGCTGAATAAGATGAAGATGATAAAGATTGATGATGGCTGGGTGTACCCAATTGAACTAGAAGATGATGAGGAAGAACCTTAAGTTGCCCCTGATGTTGCTGTTGGTTTAGTCACTCTGGATCAAGTTATGGCCACCTTACAAGAGAACCGGGCCTATATGGAGAACAACAAGGCCTATTTGGAGCATACCTTTTCTATCCTATTTGATCGACTCGACGGTATTGAGCGTGAACAGGCTGCTCTTCGTGCCTTGCTTTCTGGCAACGAGCTTGCCTCCCCTCCTCCTCCACCAGATGCCTATTTTTAGGCTTTGTTTTGTTTGGTTTTGTTTTGGCTATATGTTTTGGTTATACAATTGTAAATGTATGTTGGCCAATTCGATTATTAATGAAATCATTGTTTTGCTGCATTATGTGCCTATTTCTCTGCCTTTCTTTTTTATATATATATCTGTTATATCTTTTTAATTATCCCAAAGGGGGAGAAAAATAACCAATAAATTTTGAGAAAAGACAGGTAACATAAGTAACAATTTTTGGATTCTAAAAATAAGGGGGAGCTGCGCACATCTCTGATGTAAATCACCTCTTATGAAAAAGAGGGGGAATAAGTCTCTTAACCTATTTTTTTTGAATTCCAATTTGAACTAATGCTTTTCTCAATGCTAGTTTGTCATCATCAAAAAGGGGGAGAATGTGATTACTATGCAACAATGAAGATGAGTTTTGATGATAACAAACATGAAGATGATGAGAAAACCAAGTCCAAGATCTTCAAAGATTAGCTTTCAGACTTAGGGTCTCTTTGTACGGAGCTTTTATTGGATATCTCATTGTTTGTTTTTAAAAGATCTAAAAACCTATTCCTTATAAATTAAACTAAAGTTTTAATATGGTTTTTGAAAGATCAAAAGATTTTAGAAATTCGGAAATCACCTGGGCAGTTTTCTAAAGGTTTTTCAAATGGTTTTTAACAGGGGTATTCGAATAACCCTCAAGGTATTTGAATAACCTACTATAATTTCCATACATGTTTCATGTTTTCAAAAGTTCTATTCGAATAGCACACTTGGCATTCGAATACGAATCTCTTAAAATCTGTTTTCAAAAATGAGGTATTCAAATTGCCCATGTGGTATTCGAATATACCTGATTACAGAAAATTATTTTTAAACAGAAGTATTTGAATAGCTTGAGAGGTATTTGAATAAACTTCTTCTGAACTGTTTTCACAAGCATTTTAAAACAGATGTATTTGAATAACCTCATAGGTATTCGAATAACCTTCTTTAGAATTGTTTTTCACTAAATAGTGGTATTCGAATAACCATAAAGGTATTCGAATAACCCACAAGTCCTATTTTAGAAAGAAACAAATATATTTCAAATTTAAACGGTAATTAATTATTTCCAATGGGCATTTTCCTCAAAGGCTCTATAAATAGTGACCTTGAGTCAACTCTGAGCATTGTTCAATCGTCTGAATCATTCTTTGCTTGCTTGAAAATGTGTTACACAATTTTCTCTTATTTTCTGTGCTCTTTTTGTTAAAACTTTGAGATATCC
Source organism: Ormosia emarginata (assembly GCA_029884605.1). Classification (NCBI taxonomy): domain Eukaryota; kingdom Viridiplantae; phylum Streptophyta; class Magnoliopsida; order Fabales; family Fabaceae; genus Ormosia; species Ormosia emarginata. The sequence goes on from JAQQTP010000063.1 coordinate 2,944,510, forward strand.
TTGAAAGAGCTCCTTAGTGCTTCAATTTGTGATATTTACTCTTTGTGAGAGTTTCTCTTCATCTACTTTCTGATTCTCTATAATGAGGGTGATGTATCCCTCAGGTTTGTATAAGGTTGAGGTATCCCTTAAGATTGAGGCTTTAGCACAAGGGTTCAGTGTCCCTGTGTGTGAAAAGTGCTATAGTTTGTAACAGTTGCAAGCACCTATTTAAGCTTGTATTATTAGTGAAAAAATCTCAGACCGTGTTTCGAGGACTAGACATAGGCCATAAGTGGTTTAGTGGTCGAACCATGATAAATATCGTGCCTGCTCTTCCTCTCTTTATCTCTTTATTTATTGCTGCTTAATTATTTATTTTCTGTTCTTAAGGCATTTAATCATCTTTATATTCAACATATAGCTTCAAGAAATTTGTGTTAAAAGAGTTTGCGAAAAGTTTTTTAATTACTCAATTCACCCCCCTCTTAAGTACTGGAAGCCACTTAGTAACAATTATCCAAGTCATACCAAAATATATCAAAGTTGGATTGTTGTTCAGCAAGGTCATAAGCTAATAACACATTCAATAGATAAACAAAATGATTAGATTAGCATAAGCACAATAAAGAAACTAACATATATGCCTAAGCCCCATGATCTTCTGGTGGTGGATGACAACGCTTAAGCTTATCCAAGCGATCTTCTATAGCGCTTAAGTGGTCATAGATGGCTACATTGCTATGCTCCTAATAAACTCAAAAGTCCATGAGCTGGGTTTAAATGCCCACATATTGAGCTCTAAGATCTACTATGGTAGAAAGGATCCCGTCTTCATGGGTGACATAGGCCTCTTCCATAGGCACATCAGTAGGGGCAGATAACATTTCTTCTTCTTGTGCTGCTGCATTATGCCCAATACCATAAACCCAAGCATCATTAACCATCTTGATTTTCATTCGATTTATGGTGGCCTTTGCAAACTTGTGGTGACTAGTAAGGTCAATGACTCCCTCATCAGATAAACACAACTTGTATTGATTCATAATCTTAGCAATAACCATCGAATATGGAAGATCCATCATCAATTTTTCCCTTGCTTTCTTTATATAGTGCATGATATAGTGTGGCCAGTTAATGTGCAGTCTTTGTTTCATAGCCCAAAGTAGGAAGATATCCTCTTCCTCAAGCAAAGCATAGTTGATATCTCTGGGAGCTAAAATATGAGCCAACACATAGTGGAGAAGACAATCTTTCACTTTCAAGATCCCAGCAGTGAAGGACACTTTTGGGATGTCATTGCCTAGTTGAATCATGTCCCTAACAGCATTATATCTAACATACCCTTCCCAATTTCTATAACTACTGTAACGTCCTAGGATAGATATCTTGATATATTTGAATATATCAAGATAAACAGTACTAGTCATGTCACTTACTACATAACTAACTACTAATATATCTATAACAACAATGCAAGTCATTATAGAAAGCCTTGAGAGAATGCGAAAAACTTAGACTTATATATATATATATATATATATATATATATATATATATATATATATATATATAACTTTAGCACACAAAAAGGCTTATTGTAATACATGCCTCTGAATATAACGACAAAACAAATATAAACAATATGCATCAGCTCTATCTAAACAAGAAGCAAGTAAAACTACACTACACTAGTTCTTCTGTTTCTTGAACTTCTTACTTTATGACGATCCTTGACTTGCTTCTACCATGAAAACACATAAAGGGTTGAGAACATACAAATCCTTAATAATAAACATATATTTCATGGCATAAAAACTACGTAAATTGTATATGTAACATCCTAAAATTTATTTATTTTATTATAAATAGTCATTTTATAATATTTGTGATTTTTATGAATTTTTTTGAATTTTTTTTAGAATGTGGAATATTTTAATATTATTCCTCATTTTGCATGCAAATTGAGCGGAGACGAGGAAATGCAATATTTTTTCTGAGAACCTTGATCTATGGAAACGTCGACGAGGGATCTTCCTAAACCTGAGGCGGGACATAATTTACGAGATTTTATGTTTTTCAAGAATTTTATCAGATAAAATAAATCACTGTGTAATTTTTATCCGTTAGACAGTTAATACTGACTTCTGTCAACTGTAACTATTGTCCATAGGATAATAGCATGTGTTAGAAATCCTATCACCTTATCCTAATGTAATCTACTTTATGTCTAATGAAATCACTTTTATCTCAAAAATAATATATTATAATCAAGCTTCTCATGGAAGCTTTGACCCCAAATGACTAGAATGCCCTAAGCTTGTTGGAGAAGCCACTCAACCTCTCTTTCTTTCTCTCATTGCCACGGCTAAGGTCCTTGGGGGGAAGCAAATTTTTGCTTCCCACACTTAACACTCCTTACTCAAAATTTACACACATTTCTACTATCACTTTCTCTCTCTTCAATTTTCATTTCCATTTTCTCCAACTTCTCTCTTCTTCTCCTTCACCCTCTCCATGGTTTTGCAGCCCCCATTGGTGACCATTTTCATTTTCTTATTTCACCATCACCATTTCTACATTCCTCTCATCATTCCAAAGCTTTCCTCTTTGAAGATTTTCTCTCAAATCCATCATCTTCATCATCTTCTTCCAAGAACAAAGCTTGAAGCTTTGAGGTAAAGCTTCCATTTTTCTTTCTTCTTTTCTTTATTTTTGTGACCCTTAGTCACATTGGTGACCAAGGATTCATCTTTCTCCAAGTTTGGTTTTTGATTCTGTGTTTGGTTTTCTAGGGTTTTTGGAGAGCCAAAACCGAACCACCAAGAAGCACACCAAGGAGGTGATTTTCGTGTTCTTCCTTTAGGTAAGAGGGAGATTTACTCACTTCAACCATTATTGGTGATGAGAAGACCTTTGTGTGGGTATTGATGGAGAAGCCCATAATGGATGCTCACTTTGTTTGATTGTTCTTCATGTTTTGTATATTCTTAATTGAGACTAAGGTTTAGTTGTTATAAATGCCTTGATAATAATGGATTAGAGAATGGAAATTTTAGGGTTTCCTATCACCTTACGGAGGTCACGGTTTTGATCTAATTTTTAGGGATTTGAATTTGATGTTTTGTACAAAATGAAGCTTACATGATTGGGTATTAAATGATTAATACATGAAATGGAAAAATTAGACTCTTGATGTCTTAGGAGGCTTATGGCCTCTAAGGGATTTTTGGAATCCAAGTGGTGCTTTTGGGCATCCTTGGGAATTAAACAATTTGGACATAAGTAATTTATAATTTGATGGAAGAGATCGATTGAGTAATGGTTCTTGAGAGGGCCATGGTTTTAAGGGTTCTTTGACCCAAAATTTGTGAAATAAATCAAGACTTAGGAAATTGAAAATGTTGAATTCATAATATGGAATTGTGGTATGTGTTGAACCATATATATGAAATGTTGATATTGAGAATGGATTGTATGATATTGTGAGTCCATGTGTGGGACTAAGTAATTGTTGATGCTTAATTGATGAAATGGTGTCATGATGTTGTTGAGAATTGACTATATGCCATTGTGGTATGTTCCATGAGGAATACATTGTTGATAAATATGCATGATATGCATTGTTTTATGTAACACCCCTTTGGAGGATGTCACACATAAAAGAAAATAAAAGAAATAGAAATAAAATCTACCCAAGTTGTGAAATATTTGTTAAATATTATTACGGGTTGTAAAATAATTCCTGATAGACAGAAATATGATATAAAAAGATAATGCGGAAAATACGAAATAAAAAAAAAACATCATCACTGATAATATACATATGGTTAAGTTATAAGTTGTACAAATAATTTACAACTAAGACTACAAATATTTAAACAAAAACAGTAAAGAAAACAATAAAAGAGTTAATATATACAGACATACGCTGACGCGCCAAAAAAAAAAAACATCATGGTTATCTAATCCTCGATGGATCACTATCGGACACGAAAATGATCATCGGGGATAAATATCCCGGATGCCTCGACACACGGCGATAACGGGATCGCGCAGTCGATACGATGCTTATCTCACTAGGCTCAGGGTTTTCAGCACCCCAATAACGCCTAATGGATAAGGGCAACTCTAAGTGCAGAAATAACGTCGTCGTCATAACGGGCTCATCATCAAAACGATGACGTAGGATCACGGTCACACGTCCTGCATACGTCACCGAGTCACGGTCTCCTCGTAGATGCCAAGCCAGAGCACCTCCATGAAATACCAGCTCTATGAATCCCAAAAATCCTGGCGTCGCCATCCCTCACAATCAATCCAGAGGATATGGATGATCGGATGGTTCTTGATCGTCAAACTGGTCGTCTGCTTGCCGATCTTCCTCTTCTTCAGGGTACACGATCTCAAGAGGTTGTTCCTCTTCCTCGAAGTCTTTACCGCGTAAAATAAATAAACAGAAAATACATATAACAAAGAGGTAAGACAACATAAAATCATCACAACATGGCCAATAAAAAGATGACAAACAATATATACATACAGTTCATGCAATACATAAAGCTTTAACAATTATAATAATTAATTGTAGTAAAATTTAAGTACCATCACAATATGTTACTTCACAGATAAAACCTCACGAGATAAAATAAGAATTATAAATAAACAAACAAGATATAATAATCAATAATAACATTAACTGGATAAAATAAATAAATAAAATACGAGATAAAAATAAATAGATAAGATGGAAACAAATAGATATAGAGATAAATAATATAATAAAATCCTACTCCATGGAGCTAAACAAAACACACATGTATCAGAGAGAGGAATGATTCGCAAAACCTAATAGTACCACGGCTGCCCCACCAACTATTGCGCTGTCACACGTTGCGTCTATAGCCCCACGACACAGGAATCCATCAATCCGGGCGTGGTGTAGTTTCACGGTCTCACGTTGTGGCACTACGAGGCAAATGTACTACTAGATTTCACCAATCTCGATTAAATATAGTGTATGTCGAGTACCATAGTGTGCTATCGGTTTACCACGGCCCAGCGGAGCGACCAACTGTCCACATGTGGGATCCCGTACACTAAAGTCTCCAAGTTCATTAGAACAATGAACCACACTACGTTTATCGCATCGACAACACGATGTGATTCGTCTCGTCAACAAATCCACCAAATATATGGCACATATAACAGATAGATGGAAAGCACATGCGGGTTCACATTTTCCCGACAGCAAATAGATTATCAAAAAGCACATACGGGTTCACATTTTCCGACAATGACATAAAATAAATTTTTAAAAGCACATGCGGGTTCACATTTTCCGACAAAGCATAAAATAGATTTTTAAAAGCACATGCGGGTTCACATTTTCCGACAAAGACATAAAATAGACATAGTAACGGTCAATCGCGTAGAAATTTTATCGCATTTTCATAATTCCGTCGTTTTTACAAGCGTTTAAAATCGGGTAAAGATATTTTTTGTTTTTAAAATCGCGTAGCATTTTAATACGTTTTCTCAATCGCGTAGGATTTTTAAATCATTTTCTTATTCGAATGCCCTTAAAATTACCATTTAAACAGATAGAAATAGTATTTAGTACATTTAAACTACGTAGAATAATTTTTCATACCGCATACTGTCATTAGGATACTTTGACTATTCTATAGGTTCATTTTTACTAAAAATTGACAGCATTTTGTTTATAAACTTATAATAATGGTTTTCTAAATTTTCCATAAAATTTTCTATTTACCTAATTTTTTTATCCATATCATTTAATTCTCTTTTGAAATCTCTAACATGCTTCAAAACCTAAAGTGAGCTATATGTTAGAAAATTTCTCAAAATTTCTGTATTTTACTTCCTAATGATAAAATCACTAGTTTTTAACCTTTAACTTAATTCTACTTAATTTGTTTCTTCAAAAATCATTATAGAAACTTCTTCTTAACTTGGGTTATCTCTTTTTGATTGAAAAAGATTTGGAAATCAAGTTTTAAAAATCATAATTACCTATAATGGCATGTTGGCCGAATTTTATAAAACTTTCTCATTTGATTTCTAAATCATGTCAAAGGTATTATCTTATCTAAATTCATTAAATCATGTTATAAAGTAATGATTTTGAATCAAATAAATCTTTTAGGCATGTTGGCCCAAAATGTACTAAATCTTTACCATTTGATTTATAAATTCCTTTCCTTTGATCAAAACCATTTAAAACCTTCTTATTTCTCCTAATCAATTAAGTTGCACTTTAGGAAAAATGAAGAGAACATTTTGGTCCTCACATTTTGGCATTGCCGTGAGCTAAGGAATGTGTTCTTTGGAACACTCATGCAAATTTACACATGTTATTCACATCCTAAACCTTATCATACAATTCTAACACATGCATTTATATCTCTAACACATGCAAAATATTTCTAACACATGCAAAATATTTCTAACACATAAAACCTAATTTAAAGCTTATAGACATACAATCAAAAGCTATTAGACATGCAAAATTATTACAATTACCAAATAAGAAAGCTACTAACACATAACACTTAAGCTACTAGCAACCACAAAAATTAACAAATACACATCAATAAACACACCACAACCGAATCCTTATGGATTCTACAAACAATCCATCTTCTTACCACCATCAAGGGATGATAAGAATTGTCTTCCTCTTACCTTAAATGAAGACAAAAAGCTTGCTTTCTCACCTCCTAGGTCACGGTTTTTACTCCACCAAACACCTAAAAATCTCAAACAAAACCTACATGTTACTAACCATGAAAAAGAAGCTAAACCATGGAAAAATCATGGCTTAGAGCTTTGAAAAAGAAGAGAGAAAAGAAAAGCATGAAATTTTACCTTCTAGGTAAAACTTTCAAAGTTTGGTTTCAAGCCCTAAATGGAAGAATTTGAAGAAACTTTCAACTACAAAGGTTCTTAGAATGGTGTTTAGGTTAAGGAAACTTGGTTAGAAAAATTTTTGGATGGTTGGAGTGTTAGGAAACTAGCTTGGCGAATATGGTGAAGAAAATGGACAACAATGGTGGCTAGGGTTTTGAAGAGAGAGAAAGAGAAAAGTGATGAAGATGGAAGGTGATTTTTGGCTTTCTCTCTCCAAATGGCCGTAGCCTTCATGTGTAAGGATGTGCATGGATTTGGCTTCATCCAAGCCATTGAACACATCAAAGGTCAAGATCAAATCTTGCTTAACAAACTTTAATTCTATTGGTTGTTCATGGTGACTCACCTTGCTTAGTCACACAGTGTAATAAATGCTCTTTGAGTCACTAGTGAGTCACTGTTCTGAAAGTTCTACGACTTACGGTGATTAATTAAGCTACCGATCTAACTGTTTCGGCTAATTGTGGGTCCCGCAAAATATTTTCGGGTCCACTTTGTCACTAAATTATCTTGACTAATAAAATAATATTATAATAATATAAAATTATTTTATTTGTGATTAAATCTAAAAATTAAAAGATTATTTTTAGTCTCATTCAGAATCGGGTTAAGTAAGATCCCCCAATTCTAAATAATAAAATAAGATTTCCCGGCCCGAAAAAATATTATTTTCTGCCTCGGAGCAAATCACACAAAAAGTCCATAAAAATTCACAGACGGTATTTTCGGGCATTAAATCAAGAAGAAAACAATTAAAAAGCAGACAAAAACAGTAAAGCTTGATGACGTTTGGGACGTAACGGTCATTTTCCCATTTTTTCCCACAACGTAGGTAATCGTCCAAAACGTTCAAATAAAATATCCAGCAGTATTATTCAGCTGTATATCTTTCAGAAAAATTAATACAGTAACTCAGAAAAATTTTTATTTAACTGTCTCGAAACAAATTACGTAAAACGATCAAATAAAATTTGAGCCAGTATTATCGTAATTGTTTTCATACAGAAATCAAGAACAGAAAAATAGGGACACAGCGGTTATTCATACAAAAGCATGAAAAACAGAAAATAGTACATTAAGAATATTTTCTAAAAATTGGGGCGTTACAACTCTCCCCAACAAATAAAAATTTCATCCTCGAAATTCGATGTTCATTTAAACAAATGAGGATATTGATCCTTCATTTTATCTTCCAATTCCCAAGTAGCCTCACCGTCACATCATTCCATATGACTTTCACTAGCTCGATCATCTTCCCGAAGGCTGCTTTACCTTTCGTCCTCTATCCCGACGGGTAAAGTTTCGTAAGTCAAATTCTCCTTTAAGCGCACGTCATCCGGCATTTGTATAACATGTGTCGGATCTGGTATATACTTCCGTAACTGAGACACATGAAACACGTCATGCAAATTGGATAGAAAAGGCGGCAAAGCAATCGATATGCTACGGGACCTATACGTCGGACAATCGATATGGTCCAATGAATTTAGGAGTAAGCTTCTTCGACTTAATTACTCTTCCGACACCGTCGTAGGAGTAACTCTTAGAAATACATGCTCACCCTCCTCAAACTCAAGAAATCGTCTTCGTTTGTCGCATAACTCTTACATGCGCTTTGTGCCGTCCTCATCTTCTCTTGTATCATCTTGACTTTATCCGTAGTACGTTGTACAAGTTAGGTCCAACGATCATACTCTCTCCATCTTGATACCAAAGCATAGCGGCGTTCGACATCGTCTTCCATACAATGCTTCATAAGGTGCCATTAGATGCTTGCGTGAAAACTATTGTTGTAGGTGAATTCTATCAAAGATAAAAATTCATCCCAACTTCCCGTTGTTCCAAAACACAAGCCCGTAACAAATCCTCCAAAGGCGTATAGTTTCTCTCTACGACCGTCGATCCACGGATGATACGTTGAACTTAACCGTAACTTGGTTCCCATAGCTTCTTGCAGACTTCGCCAAAATCTTGACGTAAACCTTGGATCTCTGTCAGAAACTATACATGTAGGCACTCCATGTAATCGACAATCTCACCGATGTACAAGTTGAGTTAATCTTTCCAATGAATATTTAATATTGATTGGTAAGAAATGAGCCGATTTCGTAAGTCTATCGACTATAACCCATATCGAATCATGACCTCTCCTTGTCTTTGGCAAACCGATGAACGAAATCCATAGAAATCTTTGTCCCATTTCCATTCTGGAATCGATAATGGTTGCAACCTTCCAGCTGGCCTTTGGTGTTCAACTTTTGATTTTTGACAAACTAGGCAAGTTGACACGCATCTAACTACATCACCTTTCATTCCATGCCACCAGAATAACTTCTTCAAGTCTTGGTACATTTTTGTTATGCCTGGATGCATACTTAATAGACTAGTATGGGCATGTTCCACAATATATCGCCTCAGTTCTCGGTCACGAGGAATACGATTCTACCCCGAAACCTCGAATTCCATCGGTTCCTTCTTTGAACTCTCGCCTCATTTTGCTTCATCTGCTCCCTTATTCCTTGTAAAAATTTATCGGCATTTTGCTTTTCCCTTATATCTTCCATCGGCTCGCTTGAGATAGTAACCATATTCATACGGATCTTTCCGTTTCCAACTCAACAAATGACCACTCATCTCTAAACTGTTCAATGAGCTCCTTTTCTTTAATCATCGAGCGAGAGACACGATAATCTTTCGCTCAAGGCATCGGCCACGACATTCGCCTTACCGAGGGTGGTACAAAAGTTGAAAATCGTAGTCGTTCGAGAAATTCTAACCATCTTATTTGCCTCATATTCAGCTCTTGCAGTCGTACAAGTACTTCAAACTCTTGTGATCTTGAAGATGTTGAATGTTGCTCCATAGAGAAAATGCCTCCATATCTTCAAAGCAAAAACTACGCAGCCAATTCCAAATCATGCGTAGGATAATTCTTTTCATGAACCTTCAATTGTCGAGAAGCATATGCCACCACGTTCCGATCTTGCATCAACACGCATCCTAGTCCTTGATAAGAAGCGTCACAATACACATCGAAAGATTTCATCGAATCTGGTAGGATCAACACCGGTGAGTTGTTAATCTCTTCTTCAACTCTTGAAAAGCGGCTTCACGCTCTTAGTCCATTCAAAAGCTTGACTTTTTCCTCGTTAGTTGCGTAAGTGGTCCAGCAATCTTGGAAAAACCTTCGATAAATCTCCGATAATAACCGTGCAAGTCCAACAAAACTTGAACTTACATTCTTGTCTTAGGTCTTTCCCACTTTGTAAAACAGTCTCCACCTTCGATGGGTCCACCGCAATACCTTCTTTAGAAATTACGTGACCAAGAAATTGGACTTCTTCTAACAGAACTCACACTTAGCCAACTTCGCATACAAGCGCTTCTCTCTCAAAATCGAAGAACAACTTTCGGATGTTCGGCATGTTCTTCCTTCGATCGAGAATAGATCGAATGTCATCGATAAAGACAACGACAAATCTGTCTAGATATGGACGAAATATCCTGTTCATATAATCCATAAATATGGCGGGAGCATTCGTCACCCGAATGGCATTACTTGATACTCATAATGTCCATAACGAGTTCGGCAGTCTTCGGCACATCTTCCCCTCTTACACGAATACGGTGATAACACGATCGCAAATCAATCTTGGAAAATATCACGGCTCCTCTTAATTGATCCATCAAATCGTCGATTCTTGGAAGCGAATATTTATTCTTGATAGTCACCTTGTTCAGCGCCAATAATCCACACAAAGTCGTGAAGTTCCATCCTTCTTCTTGACCAAAAGCACTTTGGCGCACCCCATGGGGAAACGCTAGGTCGTACAAATTCTTTCTCCAACGGTTCCACCAATTGCTTCTTCGGCTCCTCCAACTCTACTTGGCGACATACGGTATGGTGCAATTGAGATAGGACACTGTTCCGGTACTAAATCAATTGAGAATTCGATCTCCGCTCGGCGGTAAACCAGGAGTACATCGTCGGGAAAAACATCCAGGAAAATCGTTGACAACGGGAATAGTATTCACATCCTTCTCATTCTTAACTTCTAGAAGACAATACCGGATATCCTGCGCTCCATCTCTCAACAAAGACTTGACCTTAACGGCGAGTTAAGAATCCAGACTCTTCTTCCTTAGGAAAAACTATAGTTTTCTTTGCACAATCTATAAGGATATGGTTAGAACATAACCAGTCCATCCCTAAGATTACATCTATCTCAATAAGAGGCAAACAAATCAAATTGACCAAAAACAAACGGCCCTTCACAACAATAGGACAATCCAAACAGATCTTAGAAGTAACTACAGGTTTAGCAGTTGGCGTAGATACACTCAACTTAACATTCAGAGAAGACACAGGCAACTTCAGTCTTTCCACACAATCATAGGCAATAAACGAGTGTGTAGCACCCGAGTCATACAATACAGTCAGAAGGTTACCTCCGATTTCACCCTCTCCTTGAATAAGGTCATCAGATTGGGAAACTTCAGATCCCATCATTGTGTACACTCGCCCTCCAGATCTCTGTTGAGTATTTCCAGATTTTTGCTGATTAGTTTTAACATGACGAACAGCAGGTTTCTTCTCTGGTCGAGTACAATCCTTTGACATATGCCCAGGCTGTCCACAGTTAAAACAGACAGTTCCCTTGATTGTACAATCTGGAGATAGATGGCCCTTCTTACCACACTTAAAACACGTCGGTGTAAACACCACTCTCTGTCTGCTCCACCACTAGGTACACTCCCTCCAGCGGCAATCGGCCGAGTCGACTTCCTTGTGGTCTAGCATACGACTACTGTGAGAAACCGATTTGTATTGCTACTTCCACCTCTTTGAAACCTTGTCGGCCCAAAGTTCGACTCCTTTGATCTCGCGACGGTTCAAGCTCCTCAAGCCGTGCACACGCGCGTCTACCAAAGTATGAAAATGATTCATCCTCAGAGATATCACTCCCGCTTCAATTCTACTCTCAATCCAGGACTCAAACTTCCGACATTTCCATACCTCATCTTGTCGATTTTGAGCATAATCCGAAAATTGAGATAAACTTTCAAATTTTGTAGCGTACTCATTCACTGTCATGTTTCCCTGTCGCAATCCAAGAAATTCCATCTCCTTGGCATGCCTAGCACTCGCAGGAAAATACTTATCGAGAAAAGCATTAGAAAATACTTCCCAGGTGATCTCAGTCCCTTCAGCTTGCAATACTCGGCGGACTCCTCTCCACCAATGTTCCGCATCTCCTCTCAACATGAAAACAGCATAAGTTACTTTCTTTTCATCTGTACATCTCATCCCCTCAAAGATTCTTTCTAAATCTTGCATCCATTGACTCGCTTTCTCCGGATCCACCTCGCCTCTAAATTGTGGCGGATTATGGCGCCTAAATTCGGATAAATTTAGGGCATCATTTGTAGCATCTTCTTTGTTTGGGCTGCTCTCAAATTTTCTTTGAGTAATCACTTGACCATCCGTCGCATAGCTTCAAGCTTCGGCGACAACCAACATCGGGTCCTCCTCACGATTTACGTTAGCACGTCCTCTACCTCTACCAGCCATCTTCTTTCTTCAAACATAACAAAACAAAGTTAGATACATCCTTCTAGATATTTAGAAAGGATATAAATCACAAAGATCACGAGAGAATCACACTGACACAAATAAAAACGGACCCAACCACAACCCCAAAAGACTCTAACTTGGGCTCGATACCAACTAATGTAACACCCCTTTGGAGGATGTCACACATAAAAGAAAATAAAAGAAATAGAAATAAAATCTACCCAAGTTGTGAAATATTTGTTAAATATTATTACGGGTTGTAAAATAATTACGATAGACGAAATATGATATAAAAGATAATGCGGAAAATACGAAATAAAAAAAAAAAACATCATCAACGATAATATACATATGGTTAAGTTATAAGTTGTACAAATAATTTACAACTAAGACTACAAATATTTAAACAAAAACAGTAAAGAAAACAATAAAAGAGTTAATATATCTGAGACATCTGTTGTGCGCGCCAAAAAAAAACATCATGGTTATCTAATCCTCTGATGGATCACTATCAGCCTGAAAATGATCATCAGGGGATAAATATCCCGGATGCCTCGACACACGGCGATAATGGGATCGCGCAGTCGATACGATGCTTATCTCACTAGGCTCAGGGTTTTCGGCACCCCAATAACGCCTAATGGATAAGGGCAACTCTAAGTGCGAAATAACGTCGTCGTCATAACGGGCTCATCATCAAAACGATGACGTAGGATCACGGTCACACGTCACGCATACGTCACCGAGTCACGGTCTCCTCGTAGATGCCAAGCCAGAGCACCTCCATGAAATACCAGCTCTATGAATCCCAAAAATCTGGCGTCGCCATCCTCACAATCAATCCAGAGGATATGGATGATCGGATGGTTCTTGATCGTCAAACTGGTCGTCTGCTTGCCGATCTTCCTCTTCTTCAGGGTACACGATCTCAAGAGGCTGTTCCTCTTCCTCGAAGTCTTTACCGCGTAAAATAAATAAACAGAAAATACATATAACAAAGAGGTAAGACAACATAAAATCATCACAACATGGCCAATAAAAAGATGACAAACAATATATACATACAGTTCATGCAATACATAAAGCTTTAACAATTATAATAATTAATTGTAGTAAAATTTAAGTACCATCACAATATGTTACTTCACAGATAAAACCTCACAGATAAAATAAGAATTATAAATAAACAAACAAGATATAATAATCAATAATAACAAGTAAACGAGATAAAATAAATAAATAAAATACGAGATAAAAATAAATAGATAAGATGGAAACAAATAGATATAGAGATAAATAATATAATAAAATCCTACTCCATGGAGCTAAACAAAACACACATGTATCGAGAGAGGAATGATTCGCAAAACCTAATAGTACCACGGCTGCCCCACCAACTATTGCATTTGTCACACGTTGCGTCTATAGCCCACGACACGAGGAATCCATCAATCCGGGCGTGGTGTAGTTCACGGTCTCACGTTGTGGCACTACGGGCAAATGTACTACTAGATTTCACCAATCTCGATTAAATATAGTGTATGTCGAGTACCATAGTGTGCTATCGGTTTACCACGGCCCGGCGGAGCGACCAAGCATCCACATGTGGGATCCCGTACACTAAAGTCTCCAAGTTCATTAGAACAATGAACCACACTACGTTTATCGCATCGACAACACGATGTGATTCGTCTAAATCAACAAATCCACCAAATATATGGCACATATAACGAGATAGATGGAAAGCACATGCGGGTTCACATTTTCCGACAGCAAATAGATTATCAAAAAAGCACATGCGAGTTCACATTTTTAGAAATGACAGCATAAAATAGATTTTTAAAAGCACATGCGGGTTCACATTTTCCCGACATAAAATAGACATAGTAACGGTCAATCGCGTAGAAATTTTATCGCATTTTCATAATTCCGTCGTTTTTACAAACGTTTAAAATCGGGTAAAGATATTTTTTTGTTTTTAAAATCGCGTAGCATTTTTAATACGTTTTCTCAATCGCGTAGGATTTTTAAATCATTTTCTTATTCGAATGCCCTTAAAATTACCATTTAAACAGATAGAAATAGTATTTAGTACATTTAAACTACGTAGAATAATTTTTCTTACCGCATACTGTCATTAGGATACTTTGACTATTCTATAGGTTCATTTTTACTAAAAATTGACAGCATTTTGTTTATAAACTTATAATAATGGTTTTCTAAATTTTCCATAAAATTTTCTATTTACCTAATTTTTTTATCCATATCATTTAATTCTCTTTTGAAATCTCTAACATGCTTCAAAACCTAAAGTGAGCTATATGTTAGAAAATTTCTCAAAATTTCTGTATTTTACTTCCTAATGATAAAATCACTAGTTTTTAACCTTTAACTTAATTCTACTTAATTTGTTTCTTCAAAAATCATTATAGAAACTTCTTCTTAACTTGGGTTATCTCTTTTTGATTGAAAAAGATTTGGAAATCAAGTTTTAAAAATCATAATTACCTATAATGGCATGTTGGCCGAATTTTATAAAACTTTCTCATTTGATTTCTAAATCATGTCAAAGGTATTATCTTATCTAAATTCATTAAATCATGTTATAAAGTAATGATTTTGAATCAAATAAATCTTTTAGGCATGTTGGCCCAAAATGTACTAAATCTTTACCATTTGATTTATAAATTCCTTTCCTTTGATCAAAACCATTTAAAACCTTCTTATTTCTCCTAATCAATTAAGTTGCACTTTAGGAAAAATGAAGAGAACATTTTGGTCCTCACATTTTGGCATTGCCGTGAGCTAAGGAATGTGTTCTTTGGAACACTCATGCAAATTTACACATGTTATTCACATCCTAAACCTTATCATACAATTCTAACACATGCATTTATATCTCTAACACATGCAAAATATTTCTAACACATGCAAAATATTTCTAACACATAAAACCTAATTTAAAGCTTATAGACATACAATCAAAAGCTATTAGACATGCAAAATTATTACAATTACCAAATAAGAAAGCTACTAACACATAACACTTAAGCTACTAGCAACCACAAAAATTAACAAATACACATCAATAAACACACCACAACCGAATCCTTATGGATTCTACAAACAATCCATCTTCTTACCACCATCAAGGGATGATAAGAATTGTCTTCCTCTTACCTTAAATGAAGACAAAAAGCTTGCTTTCTCACCTCCTAGGTCACGGTTTTTACTCCACCAAACACCTAAAAATCTCAAACAAAACCTACATGTTACTAACCATGAAAAAGAAGCTAAACCATGGAAAAATCATGGCTTAGAGCTTTGAAAAGAAGAGAGAAAAGAAAAGCATGAAATTTTACCTTCTAGGTAAAACTTTCAAAGTTGGTTTCAAGCCCTAAATGGAAGAATTTGAAGAAACTTTCAACTACAAAGGTTCTTAGAATGGTGTTTAGGTTAAGGAAACTTGGTTAGAAAAATTTTTGGATGGTTGGAGTGTTAGGAAACTAGCTTGGCGAATATGGTGAAGAAAATGGACAACAATGGTGGCTAGGGTTTTGAAAGAGAGAAGAGAGAAAAGTGATGAAGATGGAAGGTGATTTTTGGCTTTTCTCTCTCCAAATGGCCGTAGCCTTCATGTGTAAGGATGTGCATGGATTTGGCTTCATCAAGCCATTGAACACATCAAAGGTCAAGATCAAATCTTGCTTAACAAACTTTAATTCTATTGGTTGTTCATGGTGACTCACCTTGCTTAGTCACACAAGTGTAATAAATGCTCTGTGAGTCAACTAGTGAGTCACTGATCTGGAAAGTTCTACGACTTACGGTGATTAATTAAGCTACCGATCTAACAGTTCGGCTAATTGTGGGTCCCATAAAATATTTTCGGGTCCATTTGTCACTAAATTATCTTGACTAATAAAATAATATTATAATAATATAAAATTATTTTATTTGTGATTAAATCTAAAAATTAAAAGATTATTTTTAGTCTCATTGAGAATCGGGTTAAGTAAGATCCCCCAATTCTAAATAATAAAATAAGATTTCCCGGCCGAAAAAATATTATTTTCTGCCTCGGAGCAAATCACACAAAAAGTCCATAAAAATTCACAGACGGTATTTTCGGGCATTAAATCAAGAAGAAAACAATTAAAAGCAGACAAAAGCAATAGCAGATGCGTTCGGGACGTAACGGTCATTTTCCCATTTTTTCCCACAACGTAGGTAATCATCCAAAACGTTCAAATAAAATATCCAGCAGTATTATTATTCAAATTTGTATATCTTTGAGAAAAATTAATACTGATGCTAACTCGAGAAAAATTTTTATTTTCTTGTCTCGAAACAAATTACGTAAAACGATCAAATAAAATTTGAGCCGTATTATCGTAATTGTTTTCATACAGAAATCGAGAACAGAAAAATAGGGACACAGCGGTCATTCATACAAAAGCATGAAAAATAGAAAACAGTACATTAAGAATATTTTCTAAAAATTGGGGCGTTACATTTTATAAGGAACATACAATTGATAAACATATATGATGTACATTGAGTCGTCATGCATATGCAATGTCCGTTGGACTTTGTTGTAAAGAATATGTATGCCTAGGAGATTGAATTACACCTTAGTACAAGTGTGAGTAGACTAAGCGTAGGTCATGTGTGTTGACCTTGGGGGCATCGGGGTACGGGTGTCTCACAATAGACAGTGGTAGCTCCACTGGGACCGTGGGATAGACCGATGCAAACACATCGACGATCCAGACCGAGACATTGTCCTATATCGCGATCAATCGTTGAGGTGCCATGTATAAGCCATGTTGTGCAAAATATGATTTTTATGATAAAGCATTTTATTTTAAGGCTAACGAGATACTAGCATGACTCCTTGATCATTCTCTCCGAAATGTTGATGTCTAGCTCCATAGAGTAGGATTTTTGGTACCATATGCATTATACATTGTCAATCTCATTTTCATCTGGCATGAGTGCTTACACTGTTAAATTATTTCCTTTACTATTGTAATAATGATCTGATTGTTGAGTTGTCGACTGTTTGGAATAATTGTGTTGCTTATCTTTTATTGCTCACTTTCTCTACTATTACTTACTGCTGCTTTTCCTTTATTGCTTATTTTTATTATTACTGTTGTTGAATATTTGTGTTGTAATGCTAAGTGGGCGTCCAACGCCGTTCTATTTTCTTACTTCCATATTGATAATGAATGTTGGGTGTCTTACCTCTTTCCTATATTTCCATATTTATGTTTTATTTATGTGTTTCCGAGAAGACGTTCGCGAAGAAAAGGAAGCACCTGAGTTTCCTGGCTTCTGGCCCGATTACGATTAGTGTTGATTGAAGATGTCTTCATGTCAGCGCTGATTTTTGGGATATGCTAGGATGACCTTTCATGGAGGCCCTGACTGTTGGCACATAAACTTGAGCATGGACTGATGCATCTATCACGGGGAGCTGACGGTGTCTTTAGCTTGGAGTCGCTATGACCCGCTTGTTTTTTATTTCACAGCTTTTGTTCACTTAGAGTTTTACTTACCTGTTAGGGATTTGTGGGATGACCTTTATTATACCCCACGAGATGATTCATTTCTCTCCACTACTCGAGCTTCTGCTCAAAATTCGGTCGTCCCGATGGTGATTTAATCGGATGAGGAGGATCCTGCTACGGTTCCTTCTCGTCAGTCTTAGGGGCTAATATTGTTGGTGGCTACTGATGGCTATCCGTATATCTTTTTGGAAAGCCTGACATTTTGCTATTGTGACGGGCTGTATATGTTGTAAACATCTTGGGGGTGGGTAAAGTTTTTTGTTTTTTGTACAGATGTTGATGTATTTAAAACAGGCTTGATGCTATTATATATATATATATATATATATATATATATATATATATATATATATATATTGTGAATGTATGATTTCATTCCATATAAATTTCTGCTGTATTACGTTTATTATTCATTTTAACAAAAAAAATATAGTAAGTAATAATATACATACATTTTCAATACCCGATTTTTGGCGCACTTACGATTGAAGAAGTCTAATTATATACTCAATGAACCGGGTCTTAATTTATCAATGTATTTATATTTTTCGTATTTTCGTTTCACTTTACTATGGTGTGACGTTCCTTCTTCTCCCAGAAAAAAGGGCGTTACACTGTCTTGGTATCAGAGCCCCGGTTTAAGTTTTCTTTTAGGTCTTGTGGTTTTAGACTATCTTGTTTGTGCTGTGTGATTCTCTGTGTTTGGTATTCCGAAAGGATGCATCTGACTTTTCCTTGTGTTTTGTATAGCTTGACTTGAAAAGAAGTATGGCTCGTAGAGGAGATATGACTGCGACTATCAAGGCAATTCAAAAGATGGTTGAGGCGATGTTGCAATAGAACCAGTAGACTGCTCAACAGCAGGAGAGAACTGCACAACAGTTGGGGGCTACTGTTGATGCCCAAAATTTGGCTAAATTTCGTCGCACTAACCTTCCATAATTCAAGGGAGAATTTGACCTAGAGAAGGGTAGTCTTTGGATCAAGGAGTTGGAGAAGATATTCATAGGGATGAATTGTGCTAATGATAAAAGGGTGACTTATGTTGCGTTCATATTGGTTGGGGACGCAAAAGACTGGTGGACTGGAGCCCAGAGATTGCTAGAAACGGAAGGCCGATCAATTACTTGGAAGGTGTTCAAGGAGAAATTCTTGGATAAATATTTCCCGGAAAGTGCCAGACATGCAAAAGAGATGGAGTTCCTCAGTCTGAGATAGGGAAACATGATTGTTAGTGAGTATGCGACAAAGTTTGAAAGCTTGTCCAAATTCTTAACCTATTTCCAACATCAACTGAACGAAGCATGGAAATATCGAAAATTCGAGGAATGTTTGAGGCATGATGTGAAGAGAGCTGTTATAACTTTGATGATCAACTAATTTTCAAAGCTGCTTGATACGTGTCACCAAGTAGAAGACTTAAACCAAGCGCGGGATATAAGAAATCATAACTTTGGACTTTTTCGGTCCCAGAGAGAAGGAAGCAGTAATGCTAATCGCTATCAGAAAAAACCTTATTCAAGACCACCTGGAAATCAACAACAACGACCACAAGGTGGAAGTCCTAGTGGAAGTCCTGGTAGGACTGGTCAGACTACGACGTCTATGCCAAAATGCATGAAGTGCAGAAAGGAGCACTACACGAGGGACTGTACGATTAAGGGGATCATTTGCTTTAGATGTGGCAAGCCTGGACATGTTTCTCGCGACTGCAACCAAGCAAAGGCAGAACCTACAGTCAATGCTGCATAAATTGCGAAACCGCAGGCAGGAGGTAGAGTTTATACCCTGAATCGTGCTGAAGCCTCTCAATCTGAAGATCTCATACAAGGAGAAGGTATCATAAAGGGTAATCTTTTAACTGTACTGTATGATTCTAGTGCAACACATTCTTTTATTTATTATGACTATGGGAAAAGACTTGGATTACTTGTGTCTTCATTACCTTTTGACTTAACTGTTTCAACCCCTACTTCTAAACTTGTTGTTACTGCCAAAGTTTGTTTATAGTGTCCTCTGATTGTTGAAGGTCAAATCTTTTCTATTGATTTGATCTGTTTACCTTTGTCCCAGTTAGACATTATCTTAGAAATGGATTGGTTATTTTCTAACCATGTTCTATTAGATTGCTCTAGTAAGACCATAGTTTTCCCTTTGGATGAGAATTCTAGATTTTTTACGGCTAACCAAGTGAAAGCTTTCTTAAAAGAAGGAGCTCAAGGATATATGTTATTGTCTTCTTTAAAGGTTGAGAATGAGGCAGATGTGAACACAATTCCAGTGGTTAGAGAGTTTCCTAAAGTTTTTCCTGAAGATGTACCTGGTTTACCACCAGAACCGGAGATAGAGTTTGCCATTGATCTTATGCCTGGAGCTGGTCCTATTTCTATAGCACCTTATCGAATGTCACCAGCAATGTAACGCCCCTTTTTCCTCCCTTAGTCATAATGGGTAAGAAGAAGGAACGTCGCACTATAGTGAAACGACACACCAATGATTACGGAAAGTTTGAACATTTTTTTTCTTTTTTCTCTAACATGAATCCGGTTAAAACTTCCATTTAATGTACATATACACCTGTTTGTAAATATATCGCGTGATTGAGTTAAAATTAAAAGTTCCTCTTTCATATAAAACTTTTGTCAAAAATGTCAAAGAGAAATCAACGTGGAATGAAACATACGACCATTCACAATATGGATAATTACATACTTTGTACCAGAAATACAAGCCTGTTTAAATTACATTTCCAAAAATATACAAAAAGCAAAATGTGTACCTACCCTAAGGGATACAAATATATACCCACTAATCCAGTAGTACGTCAGGCTCCCTCAAAATAAACGGACAGCCATCAGTAGCCATCAATTAAGACCAACCCTAAGACTGCCTAGAACGAGAAGAAACCGTAGATGGATCCTCCTCAGGGTCCTCGTCGTCCGACGAGACATCCATCAGGACAACAGAACAGTGGGCAGGAGCCCGGGCAGTAGACAAGAAAGAGTCGTCACGTGGGTTATAGTACATGTCCGCTCACATGTCTCTTACAGGCATATAAAATTCCAACCACACAAAAGCATGGAAGTCAAAAATCGAAGCAGTGTAGCGTCCCCATGCTAAGGACACTGTCAATTAGCCGTGGTACACACATCGGTTAGTCTGCACGTTGATATGCCAGCAATCCGGACCACCATGAAAGTTGATCCGCACATAACCAAAAAATTCACGGAGTCGAAATGACATCCTCAACAACTTCGATCTCAGTCGAGATAAGGCCAGAAACCCTGAAACTCAGTGGTTTCCTTGTTCTCCTCACGAGTGTCTTCTCGAGGGCACGCGATCCAACCAAAATACAAAATAGAGAAATTACCGAAAGAGGTGAGATTTCCAACTTTCAGTACCAACACGGCAGTAAGAAAATAAACGGTGTCGAACGCCCACATAAGACACAGTTAATACATACAAGTACAGTAATACCCGAAAGCAATTAATGAGAGTAAAGCAGCAAAGAACAATAGCTAACATTATCCATAGCCAGCTAGCAACATTGGCATTACCAAGAGTCAAATAAATATCGCAGTCATAATAGTAAACACATTATCCAATTATAAATGCCCAATGGACCATGTGACTGACAACTCACAATGCAACAAGGGTACCAAAGTTCCTATTCCATGGAGCTAGACGTAAACATTTTCGGAGTGAATGATCAAGGAGTAATTCCAATATCTCAGTAGCCTTAAAATATAGTGTGCTTTCTTTCATAAAATTGTTTGCGCAATGGCTTATACATGGTACCTCAATAGTTGATCGCGATATAGGATAGCGTCTCAGGCGGGATCGTTGGTGTGTCGCATTGGCCTATCCCATGGCCCCAGTGGAGCTACTACTGTCTATTGTGAGACACTCACACCCCAATGCCCCCAGGGTCAACAACATATGACACCTACACTTAGTCTACTCGCACCCGCACAAAGGTGTTATTCAAACTCCTAGGCAGCACGGCCTTCTCAACAATGTCCAACGGACAACACACATGCATGACGACACAATGTCCAATCATGTATGTTCATCAATGATGCATTCAACATAAGTATTGCCTCAATGGCACATAAGCATTAATCAATGTCCAACATGACATATCAATAACACATTTATTAAAACATTGCCTCAATGGCATATCATCAATCTTATCTCATTAAGTACTAAATCAATAAGCACATAACCCACATAGGGAAATCACACTTACATCAAAAATTTTCAGTATCAATATATGTTCCTTATTTCACACATACCACAATTTCCATGTCACGGATCCAAGAATTCCATTTTCAAAATCATTTCTTCTCTATCGGTATGAATACGTATTCCTATCACATTTAAGTAAAGTAAAATCCTTGAATCCAGGGTTCTTAGGTTATGTTTGAGTTACAAAGGACAAAGAACCATAATGTCAATCATTTCCAACTCAAAAATATCATTTTTGGGTCTTAGTAATCGATTACATCACCCTAGTAATCGATTACCAGCGGAACAGAATCCCTGTAATCGATTACAATCTCATTATAATCGATTACGTGATTTTCAGAACCACGATTCGTAACTTCAAGGCCCTGGCAATCGATTACACAGCCCTGGTAATCGATTACCAATTGGACAGAACCTCCGTAATCGATTACCCACCAGTTGTAATCGATTACGTGATTCCTAGAAGCACCATTTCGTGACATCAGAGGCTTGGTAATCGATTACATCACTCTTGTAATCGATTACAAGCTAGACAGAATCTCTGTAATCGATTACATACAAGACGTAATCGATTACCAGATTTCCAGAATCACGATTTCGTACCCTTAAGAGCTTGGTAATCGATTACAAGCCTCGTGTAATCGATTACCACATGTAATCTTACAGAAAACAGAGTTCTCCAAGTCCTTTAACTCAAACCAAACCAATCATTATCATATTTAATCAACTGGTTACACAAATATATCTTCAAATCATGCAAGAGGCATCAATAATTCATACAAACCTAGCAAATATCGTGAAGAACAACATAAAAAATGAGACAACTTTGCACATGGATTCGGAAAACAACACACATACAAGACATTCCCTTACTACCAAGATTGGTTGAAGAGGATCATCTCCCTCTTACCTATTTGGAAGACAACACAATGTGCCACTCCTTCTTGCCCTAGATTTTTGTTTTCCCCCTTCAAGAAAATTCCAATGTGAGTGATCACCACAATGTCCACTCAAACCATGAAAAATAGGTTCTTGGTCACCAAGGTGGCCAAGAGAAACGAAAATAGCAAGAAAAATGGAAGAAAGTTGAAGGCTTTACCTTAAAGCTCCAAGCTTTAGCTTCAATGGTGG
Source organism: Ormosia emarginata (assembly GCA_029884605.1). NCBI lineage: Eukaryota > Viridiplantae > Streptophyta > Magnoliopsida > Fabales > Fabaceae > Ormosia > Ormosia emarginata. The sequence goes on from JAQQTP010000063.1 coordinate 2,967,952, forward strand.
AAGAAAAATGGAAGAAGAAAAAGAACCAAAAGATGGCAACAATAGAGGACTTGGAATCTTATAAGAAAGCAAGAATCCTTGATGATGAAGCAAGCAAAGGATGACTGCCTCCAGGAGTGGTTGCACGGTGGAGAAGAAAAGAAGAAGAGAGGAAATGGAGAGATAGGTATTTGGGGTTTAGAAAAATAAGAGTGTAATATTAGGAAGAGGAGAGGAATTACTTGGCCTTCCCTTATAGCTTCTGCCGTAGAAGAGTGGAGAAAGGAGAGAGAAAAATGTGTCAAATAGGAAGCTTCTTAGAAACTTCCTACAAGGGGTTTTAATTAACTAAATTCTCTTTTTCTTCTTTCTTGAAAATAGGGCTAAAAAGGGTTTGACACAAAGTAATTTTTTGAATAATGCAATAAGATTTTTATTACGTGTTATTATTTATTGGACGTAATTATAATTGGCAGAAGTTAGCATTAACAAATCTGACAGACAAATTCTTCGCAGTGTTTTATTATTTCATCTGTTAAAATTTCTCAAAAAATGTGAAACCTTGTAAACTGTGTCCGGCCTCGGGTTTAGTAAGATCCCCCGTCGACGTTTCCATAGTTCAAGGTTCTGGGAGAAAATATCTCATTTCTCTGGTTCTGCTCAGTACACACGTAAAACGAGAAATATATTAAAATATTTCGCATTCTCATAAAATTACAGGAAAAATTTCAAAAAATCACAAATATTATGAGATGAATACCGATAGTAGAAAAATCAAATTTTGGGGTGTTACAAGCAAAGCTAGCTGAACTCAAGAAGTAATTGGAAGAGCTCTTGGAAAAACGATTTGTTAGACCTAGCGTGTCGCCTTGGGGAGCACCAGTATTGCTAGTCAAGAAGAAGGACGATACTTCGTAATTATGTGTGGACTATCGCTAGCTAAATAAAGTCACAATTAAGAATAAGTATCCACTTCCAAGGATAGATGACTTGATGGATAAGTTGAAGGGAGTATCAGTGTTTTCTAAGATCGATCTGTGATCAGGTTACCATCAGATCAGAGTAAAGGTGGAAGATATTCCTAAAATAGCTTTTCGTACTCGTTATGGACACTACGAGTACCTGGTAATGCTTTTTGGTGTAACGAATACACCTGCTATATTCATGGACTATATGAATAGAATCTTCCATCCCTATTTGGATAGATTCATTGTTGTCTTCATTGACAACATTCTAATCTATTCTCAAAATCAAGAGGATCATGTTGAACACCTTAGCATAGTCCTTCAGACTCTGAAAGAAAAGAAATTGTACGCCAAGTTGTCAAAGTGTGAATTCTGGCTGGACGAGGTCAAGTTTTTAGGCCATGTGATCTCGAAGGAAGGAATTGTAGTAGATCTATCAAATGTAGAAGTTATTCTGCAATAAGAAAGGCCAAAAATAGTGACAGAAATTTGGAGCTTCGTGGGATTAGCTAGATATTACTGGAGATTCATTGAAGGATTCTCTAAGATAGCGGGATCTCTCACTCAACTCACAAGAAAGAATCAAGCTTTTGAGTGGATGAATGCTTGCGAAGGAAGTTTTCAAGAGCTGAAAAGGAGACTAACTACTTCGCCAGTGTTAGTTCTACTTAACCCAAATGAACCATTCGAAGTGTATTGTGATGCTTCATACCAAGGATTGGGGTGTGTGCTTATGCAAAGTGAAAAATGGTGGCTTATGCTTCGAGACAATTGCGAGTGCATAAAAAAAATTACCCAACTTACGACTTAGAGCTAGCAGCTGTTGTGTTTGCTTTGAAGATATGGAGACATTTTCTTTATGGAGCAACGTTCAACATCTTTAGCGATCACAAGAGCTTAAAATATTTGTATGATCAGAAAGAGTTGAACATGAGACAACGAAGATGGTTGGAATTCCTAAAAGATTATGATTTTCAACTACAATATCACCCTGGAAAGGCAAATGTGGTGGCAGATGCCTTAAGTAGGAAAATGATCAGTGTTTCTGCTCTGATGATCAAAGAAAAGGACTTGATAGAACAGTTCAGAGATGTATAGTCTTTTGTGGAGTTAACATCTGAAAAAATTTGTATGAACATGGTCACAATCTCAAATGACTTGATGGAGGATATTCGAGAAAAATAGAAAATTGACAAGTTCTTACAAGAAGAAAGGAACTAATGAAGCAAAGCGGTGCAACAACACTAGAGGAAGGGAACGATGGAATTCTAAGGTTCCGAGGCAGAGTCTGTATACCTAAAGATCAAGAGCTTAGGAAGTACATTCTTGAACATGCTCACACGAGTTAGTTAAGTATGCACCCAGGAATAACCAAGATGTACCAAGATTTGAAGAAGCTATTTTGGTGGCATGAAATGAAGAGAGATATTGCTAGATGCGTATCTTCCTGTCTTGTATGTCAAAATGCGAAGGTTGAACATCAGAGATCGTCAGGAATATTATAACCCTTAGCTATTCCCGAATGGAAGTGGGATAGTATTGCAATGGACTTTGTGGTTGGATTACCAAAGATCAAACAAGGTTACGATTCGATATGGGTAATTGTGGATTGACTCACAAAGTCATCATATTTCTTGCCGATCAATATAAGGTATTCATTGGAGAAGTTGACTCAGTTGTATATCGGTGAAATTGTCAAACTACATAGTGTACCTACCAATATTACTTCTGATAGAGATCCAAGATTTACATTAAAATTTTGACAAAGTCTTCAAGAGGCAATGGGAACGAAGCTACATTTGAGTTCTGCATATCATCCTCAAATCAATGGCCAATCAGAGAGAACGATTCAATCATTGTAAGATTTGCTTAAAGCTTGTGCTTTGGAATAAATTGGAAGTTGGGATGAAGTCTTACCGTTGGTAGAGTTCACTTACAACAATAGTTATCATTCGAGTATAGGGATGACGCCCTATGAGGCTTTATATAGGCGAAGGTGCAGAACACCTTTATGTTGGTATTAGGATGGAGAGTGGCTTACTGTCGGACATGATCTCATACAACAAACGATTGAGAAAGTTAAGATGATCCAGGAGAAGATGAGGATAGCTCAGAGTCAACAAAAGAGCTATGCAGACAAAAGGAGAAAACCTCTTGAATTTAAGGAAGGAGAGCATGTGTTTTTCAAAGTCACACCTACGACTGGGGTCGGTCGAGTTCTTAAGTCTAGAAAGCTTACTCCAAAATTCATTAGACCTTACCAAATTCTTCATCGAATAAGTCCAGTTGTTTACCAAATAGCTTTACCACCTTTTCTTTCAAATCTCCACAATGTCTTTCATGTATCATAACTTCGAAGATATATTCCTAGTCTTGATTATGTTATAGCACCTGACACAATACAATTAAAGGAAAACTTAACTTATGAGACATCACCTGTAAGGATTGAGGATAGGAGGATGAAGCAACTCAGAGGGAAAGACATCCCATTGGTAAAAGTGAACTGGAACGAAACAACCGGAGATGCAACTTGGGAGTTAGAGGACAAGATGAAGAAGTAGTACCCACAATTATTCTAAGGTATGAAAATTTCGAGGACGAAATTTCTATTTGAAGGGGAGTTGTAACACCATAAAATTTATTTATTTTATTATAAATAGTCATTTTATAATATTTGTGACTTTTGTGAATTTTTCTGGAACGCAAAATATTTTCATATTATTTCTCGTTTTGCGTGTAAACTGAGCAGAGCCGGGAAAATGCAATATTTTTCCTGAGAACCTTGATCTGTGGAAATGTTGATGAGGAATCTTACTAAACCCGAGGCTGGACACGATTTACGAGATTTTATATTTTTCAAGAATTTTATTTGATAAAATAAATCGTTATGTAATTTTTATCTACTGGACAGTTAATACTGACTTCTGTCAACTATAACTATTGTCCATTGGATAATAGCATGTATTAAAAATTCTATCACCTTATCCTAATGTAATCTACTTTATGTCTAATCAAATCACTTTTATCTCAAAAATAATATATTATAATCAAGCTTCTCATGGAAGCTTTGACCCCAAATGACTAGAATGCCCTAAGCATGTAGGAGAAGCCACTAAACCTCTCTTTCTCTCTCTCATTGCCACGGCTAAGGTCCTTAGGGGGAGGCAAATTTTTGCTTCCCACACTTAACACTCCTTACTCAAAATTTACACATATTTCTACTATCACTTTCTCTCTCTTCAATTTTCATTTCTATTTTCTCTAACTTCTCTCTTCTTCTCCTTCACCCTCTCCATAGTTTTGCAGCCCCCATTGGTGACCATTTTCATTTTCTTACTTCACCATCACCATTTCTACATTCCTCTCATCATTCCAAAGCTTTCATCTTTGAAGATTTTCTCTCAAATCCATCATCTTCTTCCAAGAACAAAGCTTGAAGCTTTGAGGTAAAACTTCTATTTTTCTTTCTTCTTCTCTTTATTTTCATGACCCTTAGTCACATTGGTGACCAAGGATTCATCTTTCTCCAAGTTTGGTTGTTGATTCTTTGTGTTTGGTTTTCTAGGGTTTTTGGAGAGCCAAAACCGAACCACCAAGAAGCACAACAAGGAGGTGATTTTCGTGTTCTTCCTTTAGGTAAGACGGAGATTTACTCACATCAATCATTATTGGTGGTGAGAAGACCTTTGTTTAGGTGTTGATGGAGAAGCCCATAATGAATGCTCACTTTGTTTGATTGTTCTTCATGTTTTGTATGTTCTAAATTGAGACTAAAGTTTGGTTGTTATAAATGCCTTGATAATAATGGATTAGAGAATATAAATTTTAGGGTTTCCTATCACCTTATGGAGGTCACGGTTTTGATCCAATTTTTAGGGATTTGAATTCGATTTTTTGTACAAAATGAAGCTTACATGATTGGGTATTAAATGATTAATACATGAAATGAAAAAATTAGAGTCTTGATGTCTTAGGGAGGCTCACGGCCTCTAAGGGATTTTTGGAATCCAAGTGGTGCTTTTGGGCATCCTTGGGAATTAAACAATTTGGACATAAGTAATTTATAATATGATGTAAGAGATCGATTAAGTAATGGTTCTTGAGAGGGCCACAATTTTAAGGGTTTTTTGACCCAAAATTTGTGAAATAAATCAAGACTTAGGAAATTGATAATGTTGAATTCATAATATGGAATTGTGGTATATGTTGAACCATATATATGAAATATTGATATTGAGAATGGATTGTATGATATTGTCAGTCCATGTGTAGGACTAAGTAATTGTTGATGCTTAATTGATGAAATGGTATCATGATGTTGTTGTGAATTAACTATATGCCATTGTGGTATGTTCCATGAGAAATACATTGTTGATGAATATGCATTATATGCATTATTTTATGAGGAATATACGATTGATAAACATACATGATGTACATTGAGTCATCATGCATATGTGCTGGAAAGGCGATGTATGTCTAGGAGATTGAATTACACCTTAGTGCGGGTGCGAGTAGACTAAGCGTAGGTCATGTGTGTTGACCTTGGGGACGTCGGGGTGCGGGTGTCTCGCAATAGACAGTGGTAGCTCCACTGGGGCCGTGGGATAGACCGAAGCAAACACACTGACGATCCAGACTAAGAAGTTGTCCTATATCGCGATTAATCGTTGAGGTGCCATGTATAAGCCATGTTGCGCAAAATATGATTTTTATGATAAAGCACTTTATTTTAAGGCTAACGAGATACTGGCATGACTCCTTGATCATTCTCTCCGAAATGTTGATGTCTAGCTCCATGTGGGGGACTTTTGGTACCATATGCATTATGCATTGTCAGTCTCATTTTCATCTGGCATGAGTGCTTACGCTATTAAATTATTTCCTTTACTGTTGTAATAATGATCTGATTGTTGAGTTGTTGACTATTTGGAATAATCGTGTTGCTTATCTTTTATTGCTCACTTTCTTTACTATTACTTACTGTTGCTTTTCCTTTACTGCTTATTTTTATTATTACTGTTGATGAATATTTGTGCTGTAATGCTAAGTGGGCGTCCAGCATCGTTTTGTTTTCTTACTGCCATATTGGTAATGAATGTTGGGTGTCTCACTTTTTTCTTATATTTCTATATTTATGTTTTTTTTATGTGTTTCCGAAAAGACGTTCGCAAAGAAGAGGAAGCACCTGAGTTTCCTGGCTTCTGGCCCGATTACGATTAGTGCTGATTGAAGATGTCTTCACATCCGTGCCAAGTTTTAGGATATGCTAGGATGACCTTTCATGGAGGCCCTGATTGTTAGCACATAAACTTGAGCACGGACCAATGCATCAATCACGGGGAGCTAACGGTGTCTTTAGCTTGGGGTCACTATGACCCACCTATTTTTGATTTCACAGCTTTTATTCACTTAGAGTTTTACCTACCTATTAGGGATTTGTGGGATGACCTTTATTATACCCCACGAGATGATTCATTTCTCTCCATGCTCGAGCTTCTGCTTAAAATTCGGTCGTCCCGATGGTGATTTCATTGGATGAGGAGGATCCTGCTACGGTTCCTTCTCGACAATCTTAGGGGCTGATACTATCGTTGGCTACTGATAGCTATCCGTATATCTTTTTGTAAAGCTTGATGTTTTGCTATTGTGACGGGCTGTATATGTTGTAAACATCTTGGGGGTGGCTAAAGCTTTTTACTTTTTGTACACATGTTGATGTAATTAAAGCAGGCTTGATGCTATTATATATATATAGTAAGTAATAATATACGTACATTTTTAATACCGATTTTATGCGCACTTATGATTAAAAAAGTCTAATGATATACTAAATGAACCGGGTCTTAATTCTTCAATGTATTTATATTTTCTGCATTTTCGTTTCACTTTACTACGGTGTGACATTCCTTCTTCTCTCAGAAAAAGGGGCGCTACAATATACATAATTAAACTAAATTCAACATTATACAATCGCTCATACAACTATATAATGTTATCTATAATTACTTTCATAAGCGTTTCCTCCACTATAACTGATAACAACATAATGCTTCATAGTATAGCCAAACCGATAGCCTACATACCGTTAACATAAGCAATCGCCCATACAATCGCTTATGTCAACAGCCACAGACAATTGCCTATACAATTGAACTGTAACTCCAAAGTTGACAATTTAATCTTACCTCTACTTATTCATTTTAGGAAACTCTAGTTCTGTAACACTCTAAACTTCCTATGTATTAAACAGTAATTTTGACAGTTAATAGAATTCTACTATTTAGTGATTTCTGTGTACTGTAAAGTTATTTTGAATATTCTGTCTGTATATTTGATCATTTTGAGTAATTTGCTCCGTGTCAAGAAAATAATAATTTTTGGGCCGAAAAAATATACGTAAATTAATTTTTACTGTTTAGACTTAATTAATTTACGTAATGTGACTTGATATTTGTGAATTTTCTAATTTTTGTGATTTTATGCGTGATTTTGGAATTCTTACTGTTTGTGGGCCCCACGAGGTGTATGTGGGCCCAGGTTGCCATACGTGGGCCCAGGTGGGTCCTGCAAAATGAAAAAAATTTCTACGTACAGAAAAATTTGTACTGTTTAGAAGGAGACAGGGGATCTTATTAAACCCGAATCCAAAGCTGTTTTAGAAAATTTCCTTTCTTGTATTTTTGTCTTATATTTAATTATCGGACGATAAAAATACAGTAATTATATTTTTTTAGGTTATAACAGATAAAAATAAAATTCTATATTATTAAGTTAACATTAGTGGTTTGGATATCCACTATCAATTTAATCACCCTTGGAGATTTAATCTTGATTTAATCAACGGTGGAGATTTGATCTTAAAAGTGAATAAGATCAATTATAACCGTTGGATGGAAATTAAATCAAGGGTGGAGATTTAGTCTTATAAATGGCTATGACCATTATCAACCCTTGGATGTAGAATTAATCAATGGTGAAGATGAATCATTAATAACCATTGGATTTGAATTTAGATCAATGGTGGAGAATTGGTCATCAAAAATGACTACAACCATTTTGGACCCTTGGATTAAAGATTGAAGGTGTAATCTTGACCCTTCATTTTGGAGACATATTCAATGGTTAGGATTGCAAGCCAAAAATGATCCAATGGTTCAAATGAAGTCTTCCATCTATAACCTAAACCTAGTAGCTAATTTAAATCCAAACCATTCTTTTAATCAATGGTTAGGATGGCTTATAGTGATGGCTATGTAATTTGGCACATTTGGAATGCATGAAGAAGGGGGGGACGGTTTGGAGAGCAAGGATGAAGGGAGACATTTTAGTGTAGGCTTTTTAGGCCAAAGAAAAAAGGAATGAAGACAAGCCAAGTGTCAAGACCATTTCCTATTGATCATTAATGCTTATGTTCTTCAAACTTCACTTTCTATTTCTTTCTAATGCATGCTACGACCATGCGTAGTCTTAAGGCCAAATAATTCATTTTTTTTACTTCACCTTATCACACCTACACCTATTTCACTTAGTTTCAAGAAAACAAACCCAAGCAAACTCCATTCTCTCTCAAATGAAGACCATTCGGCCAAGCACTTCAATTCTCTCCTCCATCACTCTTTAATTTCATACAACCTAGTTTCTTGAATCTTCACCTCATTCTAAACAACTTTCATGTTGAAGACTTTCTCTAAATCTTCCATCTTGAAGGACTTTCACTAAGATCAAGTTCTAGAGTTTTTGTTAGTGAAGTGTAAGAAAACTTCATTTATTCTTTTCTTTTTCATGTTCTAAACCATGTTTGATCCATGGTTCTTCTTATTCAAGCTTGATATACTAATTTTCTTGTATTTGTTTCATGTTTAAGAACTTGTGTTGGTGGAGATCTTGTTCAAAACATAAATCAACAAGCTTTTTGGTGGTTCTTCAAGAGGTAAGAGGGAGATCCATCTCACCAACCAAGCATGGTGGTGAGAGATGTTTTTTATATTTGATGGATGGTGAATCCATGTGAGGATTCATATCCATGGTCATGTAATAATCTATGTGTGTTATGTGCTTTGATTATTTTTGCTTATGCTTGATATGCTTTGCATGATTTACTTGTGTATGCATGCTTAGTATGATTTTTATTTGTTTATATGGTATGTTAAAATATGCATGATGATATATGTTGAATAAATTATGATGGATGGATGTTGAAATAAACAAAATTTTGGCTCCAAAGGCCATGGAGGAGGTCACGATTTTGAGTTTCCAAGACTAAGGTTTAACTTGAAATTTTTCAAGAATTATGGAATGAAGTTTTAGTCCTTGAATTAAAATAAATTTCAGCCAAGACATCAACCAAATTAGTGTTCACAAAAATTATATTTTCAAAAATGATAAAATTGAATGATTTGAGAAGTAAAGAAATTAATCAAAAGAGTTTATTTTGCAAAAAGAGTGCACACGGTTTTTGAGTAGTATTTTCATGAATTTATTTTGTGTAGAAACAAGAATGAAATTTATTTAAGAAAAATATTTCATGGTTCCAATGGCCATCTATAAGGTTTTGATAATTTAGAAAAAAAAATGTTTTGATGTTATAAAATATAAGAATTTTCAAATAAGGATTTTGGAAAGGAATTAAAGTGTTGTCAAGTGGAATTTTCATAAATAAAAGAAAAAGGGGATTTAAAGTGTTGAACTTTAAATTATTTTAAAGAGAATTAATTTTTAGAAGTGATTTAGAAATATAAAAGAAAGCGGTTGTAACTTAAATTTACTAACGTAGAATTTAATTATTGGTTTTTGGAAAACGTTAGGAAATTTAAAATTTGAAATAGTAATTAAATCAATTAAATCTGATTTTGTAAGATTAAATCAATAAAAAGTGATTTTGAGAAAATATATTAGGGAAAAGATTTTTGATTGAGAAAAGGAAGAGAATAATGTAAGAAATTATATTTTTATAAGAAACGTTCAAAATAATATTTTTAAAGTTAAGAAATATTTTATGAAGGGTAAAAACGATGAAAAACGATTTACGTAACTCAAAAACGTAATTTTTAAGTTACGCGATTTGAAAAAACGTTAAAATATTTCTACGCGATTTGTAAAGCGTTTAAATATTTTACACAATCGAAATACTGTAGAAAAATCGCTATGCGATTTAAAAATAAAAAGATTACTTTTACGCAATTTAGAATACAGTAGAAAATGGTTCTGCGATTTTTTTAATGTAATAGAAAATGTTACAAATCATTAAGATTACGTGAAAACGTGACAAAAATATTTTACGAATGAGAAAAACATGGTAATGTGTTTTTGCTGTTAATTATACAGTAAACTTTACAGTTAAAATCAGTATACGAATACTGTACAAGAAATTGAGAAGTTTGCCTGAAATTGGCATTAATACATGAACGTAAAACAGTATTTGAACCTCGTATGAAAAATTATGTGATTTACCTTTGGTTGGTAATTGGTGCATTACACATGCATTGAAAATGGTCCGATGGACTGTATATGGCTAATTGCCTAGGAGAAACGTATACCTCTTGAGTGGGTGCGATACACGTAGTGTAGGTCACTTGTTGACCTTGGGGGCATCGGGGTGTGGGTTGCACGCAATGGGCAGTTGGTAGCTCTTCTGCACCGTGGGTTAGACCGATGCAACACACCGATGATCCGGACCGAGACACTATTCTTAAACGAGATCTGATAAAGACTGTCGTGTATGTGCTAGATGTGCAAGATATAATTATAGCACTTGGTCTGAGGCACGTGGTACCGACAAATCTTTTCGATCAATTTCTCCGACTTGAGTATTAGCTCCATGGAGTAGGTCATTGAATCTACGTGCGCATGCATGGCGAGCATCTATATCTATGTGATGATGTTTGTGTAATTATTTTGTGATTTAAACAGTGATAGTGGCATGATGGTAATTATTATTCTTACACTATGATGATGGCATAATTGTGATCATGATATGATATTTTTGGTATAATATGTTGTTTGTATTATCTCTGTGCTATTATGCTGGTATTGGCGTAGGTGATCTCACCTCTTTGTATGTATATCTGTATATTGTATTTATATTGGGTGAAGACGTTGAGAAAGATACGGTACTAGAAGGAGAAGAGGAATTACTTCTCACATCAGGAACCGCAGAGTTCTGACAGTATGACGTCAAGAGCCAGTTTCTTTGGATATGTACGTTTACAATTTCACGGAGGAGCTGGAGAATGGAGGACAAGTCCCGATGAGCGAGGACTTATTTACGAGGGGTACCTGACTGTTAGTATTAGTAGGTTGTATCGTGGGGATCCATTTTTCTGTGTGACTATCTTTGTTCATGTTGAATTTCGTTGCATATCAGGCGACATTGGGACACTAGAAATTATGTCCCAACGGAAATCAGCATAGTGTCATCAGCCCGGACACCTGTTCGTAGGGCTACTCGTCATAACGGATTCCTACCTACAGAGGAACCCGAGGAGGACCCGTCTGAGGGGTCTTCTGCTTAGTTAAACTTGGGCATGTTTGAACTCTGATATAAATAATGTCTGCAATTATTTAAGTGTGTTTGTTGTTTCAAGAAATGGTCTGTAATAAATAAACCTGACAGCACTTGTGTAATATGTATAATGATGTAAATTACGTGTGATGACTGTTATGTATAATGATGTACATTATGTGTGATGATGTATAATAGTTTTATTTTCCGCTAAGTTTATTTTATTGTCATCAAAAAAAAATTTATAACTCGTATTTTATTATAACATCATATTTTATAACTTGGGGTAATTTGGTAATAAAGTAACATAAATGTGGCACCCTACGGTGGGTGTTACACTAGTTGGTATCAGAGCCCAAGTTAGAGTCTTTAGGGGTTTGTGGTTAGGTCTGTCTTGTTTGTGTTGTGTGATTCTCTGTTATTGTTTTATGAAAAGAAACAATATTGTTTGAAGATTGACTTTGCTTTCTTTGTATTGCTCAGTTTAAGTAGAGAAAGTAATGACTGGACGAGGACGTGGACGTGGGAATACTAGCACAGATATGGAACTAAATGGGAATGATAATGTGAACATGGCTGCAGCTGTAGCAGCTATGCAAAGAATGGCGGAAGTGGTTGCACAACCAAATCAACGGGCTAATGAAAATGTGCACAGTTTATCGGAGTTTCAAAGGAATAATCCACCGAAGTTTCATCGAGAGTTTAATCCAGAGATAGCTGAACTTTGGATCCGTGAACTTGAAAAGATATTTGATGCTATGGGTTGTGCTGATGAACGGAAGCTTACATTAGCAACATTTGTGCTGGTAGGAGATGGTGAACGTTGGTGAGCAGGAGCTAGAAGGCTGTTGGAAGCTGAAGGAAGGATGGTGACATGGCAACTTTTTAAACAAAGATTTCTGGAGAAATATTTTCCAGCAAGTGTAAGGCATATGAAGGAAATGGAGTTTCTGAGTTTACGACAAGGATTGATGTCCATCAGTGAATATGCGGCAAAATTTGAAAGTTTGTCTCAGTTTTCAAGATATTTACAAATGAACCCAGATGAGGGCTGGAAATGCAAGAAATTTGAGGAAGGATTAAAGCTGGATATTAAGAGAGCTGTATCGATGTTGGAGATTAATCAATTTCCAACTTTGATTGAAAAATGTTGTAAAGTTGAAGAGATCGATCATCAGCAAGCGGCAAGGAATAAGAATTTTGGACCTGCAAGGTTCCAAAAAGGGAAGAATAATCAAGCAAATCGCTCTCAGCAAAAGCCGTATGTGAAACCGACAGGAGGTCAGATCAAGAAGCAATTTGTGGGAGGAAGTTCTAGCAATAATAAAGCAAGTCAAGCTGGGACTCCTATTCGATGTTTCAAATGTGGGAAAGATCATCTCACGAAGGATTGTCAACATAAGGAAGTTGTTTGTTTTAAGTGTGGAAAGCTTGGACATTTCTCCAAAGACTGTGATCTGATAAAGAAGGAATCCTCTATGGGAAACGTCCGTACTACCAGGCCACAGGCGGGTGGTCGTGTCTATACAATGAGTGGGGATGTAGCTGCTAAATCTGAGGATTTGATAATGGAGGAGTGCACTATTAAAGGTAATCCTTTAACCGTACTCTATGATTCAGGAGCAACACATTCTTTCATTGCATGTGATTGTGTTGAGCGTTTGGGATTGACTGTGACTGCTTTGCCGTATGATTTAAGTGTTGCTACTCCTACTGATAAGCCTGTAGTTATCTCAACAGTATGCCTGAATTGTCTTGTCTGCATTAGAGATAGAATCTTTTATGTGGATTTGATCTGTTTGTCTCTTTCCAAGATTAATGTAATCTTGGGAATGGATTGGTTGTCTTCTAACCATATCCTGATTGATTGTTCGAATAAGACATTAGTATTTCCTGTGGCTAAGGATTCTAGATTCCTAACGGCTACTCAAGTGGAAGCTTGTCTAAAGGAAGGAGATCGTGGGTATTTATTATTATCTTCTTTGGAAGGGCAATGTGAAGATGTCTTGAAGGATATTTTTCATGGTCAACGAATTTCCTGAAGTGTTTCCTGAAGATATACCTGGACTACCACCAGAAAGGGAAATCGAATTTACCATTGATCTTGTACCTGGAGCTGGACTGATATCTATAGCACCCTATCGGATGTCACCGGTAGAATTAGCCGAACTGAAGAAACAACTGGAGGATTTATTGGAGAAGCAATTTGTGAGACCTAGTGTGTCACCTTGGGGAGCTCCAATCTTATTGGTTAAAAAGAAGGACGGGACTTCTCGTCTATGTGTAGACTATCGACAATTGAACAAGGTTACAATTAAGAACAAATATCCACTTCCAAGGATAGATGATCTGATGGATCAATTGCGAGGAGCCGCAATATTTTCTAAGATTGATCTGCGTTCTGGATATCACCAGATACGTGTGAAAGTGGAGGATATTCCCAAGACTGCATTCCGAACGCGCTATGGGCATTACGAGTATCTTGTGATGCCATTCGGTGTAACAAATGCACCAGCCATATTCATGGACTTCATGAATAGAATTTTTTGTTCATACTTGGATAAGTTTGTTGTTGTCTTTATTGATGACATTTTGATCTATTCTCGAAATCAGGAGGAACATGCTGAACATCTCAGGGTGGTTCTTCAGATTTTAAAGGAGAATAAGTTATATGCCAAGTTATCCAAATGTGAATTTTGGTTGAGCAAAGTTCAATTTTTGGGACACGTAATATCGAAGGATGGAATTGAGGTTGATGCTTCCAAGGTGGAGACAATTTTGGAGTGGGAAAAAGACCAAAGACTGTAATAGAAATCCGTAGTTTTATCGGATTAGCTGGTTATTATAGACGGTTCATTGAGGGGTTTTCAAAGATTGTAGGACCTCTTACCCAACTTACACGAAAGAATCAACCATTCGTGTGGACTAATGCATGCGAAGAAACTTTTCAAGAGTTGAAAAGACGATTGACTACTTCACCGGTATTGATTCTACCTGATCCAAATGAACCTTTCGAAGTATATTGTGATGCTTCGCACCAAGGATTGGGTTGTGTACTTATGCAAAATCGTAAGGTGGTGGCTTATGCTTCAAGACAGTTGAAAAATCATGAGAAGAATTATCCGACTAATGACTTGGAGTTGGCAGCTGTGGTTTTTGCTTTGAAAATTTGGAGGCATTTTCTCTATGGAGCTACGTTCACTGTTTTTAGTGATCATAAAAGTTTAAAATATCTGTTTGACCAAAAAGAGTTGAACATGAGACAAAGGCGTTGGTTAGAGTTTCTGAAGGATTATGACTTTCAATTGCAGTATCATCCTGGAAAGGCGAATGTCGTAGCGGACGCATTGAGTAGAAAAATACTTAGTGCTTCTGTTATGATGATCAGAGAGAAGGAGTTGATAGAAGAATTTTGGGATATGCGATTATCTGTGAAATTGACGCCGGACAAGATGCATTTAAACATGATCACCATTTCAAATGATTTGATGAATAGAATTCGTGAAGGACAAAACAGTGACCAATATTTGCAAGAAGCAAAAGAAGCAAAGAGCCAAGGAGCAGTGTTGGAGTTTAGCGAAGGTGCTAATGGAATTTTGAAGTTTCAAGGAAGAGTTTGTGTGCCTAATGATCCAGATCTTAGGAGATTGATTTTGAATGAAGCTCACAGGAGTAAGCTGAGTATGCATCCAGGAGCCACAAAGATGTACCAGGATTTAAAACAATTATATTGGTGGCAAGGAATGAAGAAAAATGTTGCAGAGTATGTATCATCCTGTTTGGTTTGTCAGAAGGCTAAGGTTGAACACCAAAGACCTTCGGGAATGTTGCAACCTTTGCATATTCCTGAATGGAAATGAGATGACATAGCAATGGATTTTGTGATGGGATTACCAAAGACTCGGAAGGGTCATGATGCCATTTGGGTAATTATTGATCGGCTTACAAAGTCGGCGCACTTTTTACCGATTAATATTAAATACTCAATGGAAAAGTTGGCCCACGTGTACATCAGTGAAATTGTCAGACTGCATGGTGTACCATCCAGTATTATTTCGGACCGAGATCCAAGATTTACTTCGAGATTTTGGAGTAGTTTGCATGACTCGATGGGAACCAAACTACGTCTCAGTTCTGCTTACCATCCACAAATAGATGGTCAGTCAAAAAGAACAATTCAGTCTCTAGAAGATTTATTGAGAGCATGTGTGTTGGAGCAAAATGGAGGTTAGGATGAATTCTTACCATTGATAGAATTCACATATAACAACAGTTTCCATTCGAGTATAGGGATGGCACCCTGTGAAGCATTATATGGGAGGCGATGCAGAACACCGTTATGTTGGTATCAAGACGGTGAGAGTGCTGTGTTAAGACCAGAAATTGTCCAACAGACTACTGAGAAAGTAAAGATGATTCAAGATAAAATGAGAGTGGCCCAAACTCGGCAAAAGAGTTATGCTGATAAAAGGAGAAAATCTATTGAGTTTGAAGAAGGTGAACATGTATTTTTGCGAGTGACGCCTATGACGGGTGTTGGACGAGTGCTTAAATGTAAGAAGCTCACTCCAAAATTTATTGGGTCGTATCAGATTCTACGTCGGATAGGTCCGGTAGCATATCAGATTGCATTACCACCTTTTCTGTCAAATCTTCATAATGTATTTCACGTATCACAACTACGGAAATATATTTCTAATCCTACTCATGTTATCAAGCTAGACACAGTACAGCTGAAGGAAAATTTAACCTATGAAACTTTTCCAGTAAAGATTGAGGATCGAAAGACAAAGCAACTTCGAGGTAAGGAAATTTCATTGGTTAAAATTATTTGAGATGATGTAAGCGGAGAAGCTACATGGGAACTAGAAGAAAAGATAAAAGAACAGTATCCCTATTTATTCTAAGGATGTGAAATCAAGTTCATCAAGTTTCGAGGACGAAACTTTTGTAGAGGGAGAGAGTTGTAAAACCCCAAACTTCCTATGTATTAAACAGTAATTTTGACAGTTAACAGAATTCTACTGTTTAGTGATTTCTGTGTACTATAAAGTTATTTTGAATATTCTGTCTGTATATTTGATCGTTTTGAGTAATTTGCTCCGTGTCAAGAAAATAATAATTTTCGGATCGGAAAAATATACGTAAATTAATTTTTACTGTTTAGACTTAATTAATTTACGTAATCTGACTTGATATTTGTGAATTTTCTAATTTTTGTGATTTTATGCGTGATTTTGGAATTCTTACTGTTTGTGGGCCCCACGAGGTGTATGTGGGCCCAAGTGGGTCCTGCAAAATGAAAAATTTTTCTACGTACAGAAAAATTTGTACTGTTTAGACGGAGACAGAGGATCTTATTAAACCTGAATCCATAAACTGTTTTAGAAAATTTCCTTTACTGTATTTTGTACTGTATTTAATTATCGGATGATAAAAATACAGTAATTATATTTTTTTTAGGTTATAACAGATAAAAATAAAATTCTATATTATTAAGTTAACATTAGTGGTTTGGATATCCACTATCAATTTAATCACCCTTGGAGATTTATTCTTGATTTAATCAACGGTGGAGATTTGATCTTAAAAGTGAATAAGATCAATTATAACCGTTGGATGGAAATTAAATCAAGGGTGGAGATTTAGTCTTATAAATGGCTATGACCATTATCAACCCTTGGATGTAGAATTAATCAATGGTGAAGATGGATCATTAATAACCATTGGATTTGAATTTAGATCAATGGTGGAGAATTAGTCATCAAAAATGACTACAACCATTTTGGACCCTTGGATTAAAGATTGAAGGTGTAATCTTGACCCTTCATTTTGGAGACATATTCAATGGTTAGGATTGCAAGCCAAAAATTATCCAATGGTTCAAATGAAGTCTTCCATCTATAACCTAAACCTAGTAGCTAATTTAAATCCAAACCATTCTTTTAATCAATGGTTAGGATGGCTTATAGCGATGGCTATGTAATTTGGCACATTTGGAATGCATGAAGAAGGGGGGGATGGTTTGGAGAGCAAGGATGAAGGGAGACATTTTAGTGTAGGCTTTTTAGGCCAAAGAAAAAAGGAATGAAGACAAGCCAAGTGTCAAGACCATTTCCTATTGATCATTAATGCTTATGTTCTTCAAACTTCACTTTTTATTTCTTTCTAATGCATGCTACGGCCATGCATAGTCTTAAAGGCCAAATAATTCATTTTTTTTACTTCACCTTATCACACCTACACCTATTTCACTTAGTTTCAAGAAAACAAACCCAAGCAAACTCCATTCTCTCTCAAATGAAGACCATTCGGCCAAGCACTTCAATTCTCTCCTCCATCACTCTTTAATTTCATACAACCTAGTTTCTTGAATCTTTACCTCATTCTAAACAACTTTCATGTTGAAGACTTTCTCTAAATCTTCCATCTTGAAGGACTTTCACTAAGATCAAGTTCTAGAGTTTTTGTTGGTCAAGTGTAAGAAAACTTCATTTATTCTTTTCTTTTTCATGTTCTAAACCATGTTTGATCCATGGTTCTTCTTATTCAAGCTTGATATACTAATTTTCTTGTATTTGTTTCATGTTTAAGAACTTGTGTTGGTGGAGATCTTGTTCAAAACATAAATCAACAAGCTTTTTGGTGGTTCTTCAAGAGGTAAGAGGGAGATCCATCTCACCAACCAAGCATGGTGGTGAGAGATGTTTTTTATATTTGATGGATGGTGAATCCATGTGAGGATTCATATCCATGGTCATGTAATAATCTATGTGTGTTATGTGCTTTGATTATTTTTGCTTATGCTTGATATGCTTTGCATGATTTACTTGTGTATGCATGCTTAGTATGATTTTTATTTGTTTATATGGTATGTTAAAATATGCATGATGATATATGTTGAATAAATTATGATGGATGTATGTTGAAATAAACAAAATTTTGGCTCCAAAGGCCATGGAGGAGGTCACGGTTTTGAGTTTCCAAGACTAAGGTTTAACTTGAAATTTTTCAAGAATTATGGAATGAAGTTTTAGTCCTTGAATTAAAATAAATTTCAGCCAAGACATCAACCAAATTAGTGTTCACAAAAATTATATTTTCATAAATGATAAAATTGAGTGATTTGAGAAGTAAAGAAATTAATCAAAAGAGTTTATTTTGCAAAAAGAGTGCACACGGTTTTTGAGTAGTATTTTCATGAATTTATTTTGTGTAGAAACAAGAATGAAATTTATTTAAGAAAAATATTTCATGGTTCCAATGGCCATCTATAAGGTTTTGATAATTTAGAAAAAAAATGTTTTGATGTTATAAAATATAAGAATTTTCAAATAAGGATTTTGGAAAGGAATTAAAGTGTTGTCAAGTGGAATTTTCATAAATAAAAGAAAAAGGGGATTTAAAGTGTTGAACTTTAAATTATTTTAAAGAGAATTAATTTTTAGAAGTGATTTAGAAATATAAAAAAAAGCGGTTGTAACTTAAATTTACTAACGTAGAATTTAATTATTAGTTTTTGGAAAACGTTAGGAAATTTAAAATTTGAAAATAGCAATTAAATCAATTAAATCTGATTTTGTAAGATTAAATCAATAAAAAGTGATTTTGAGAAAATATATTAGGGAAAAGATTTTTGATTGAGAAAAGGAAGAGAATAATGTAAGAAATTATATTTTTATAAGAAACGTTCAAAATAATATTTTTAAAGTTAAGAAATATTTTATGAAGGGTAAAAACGATGAAAAACAATTTACGTAACTTAAAAACGTAATTTTTAAGTTACGCGATTTGAAAAACGTTAAAATATTTCTACGCGATTTTTAAAGCGTTTAAATATTTTACACAATCGAAATACTGTAGAAAAATCGCTATGCGATTTAAAAATAAAAAGATTATTTTTACGCAATTTAGAATACAGTAGAAAATGGTTCCGCGATTTTTTTTTAACGTAATAGAAAATGTTACAAATCATTAAGATTACGTGAAAACGTGACAAAAATATTTTACGAATGAGAAAAACATGGTTATGTGTTTTTGCTGTTAATTATACAGTAAACTTTACAGTTAAAATCAGTATACGAATATTGTACAAGAAATTGAGAAGTTTGCCTGAAATTGGCATTAATACATGAACGTAAAACAGTATTTGAACCTCGTATGAGAAATTATGTGATTTACCTTTGGTTGGTAATTGTTGCATTACACATGCATTGAAAATGGTCCGATGGACAGTATATGGCTAATTGCCTAGGAGAAACGTACACCTCTTGAGTGGGTGCGATGCACGTAGTGTAGGTCACTTGTTGACCTTGGGGGCATCGGGGTGCGGGTTGCTCGCAATGGGCAGTTGGTAGCTCTTCTGCACCGTGGGTTAGACCGATGCAACACACCGATGATCCGGACCGAGACACTATTCTTAATCGAGATCTGATAAAGACTGTCGTGTATGTGCTAGATGTGCAAGATATAATTATAGCACTTAGTCTGAGGCACGTGGTACCGACAGATCTTTTCGATCAATTTCTCCGACTTGAGTATTAGCTCCATGGAGTAGGTCATTGAGTCTACGTGCGCATGCATGAAACTGAGCATCTATATCTATGTGATGGTGTTTGTGTAATTATTTTGTGATTTAAACAGTGATAGTGGCATGATGGTAATTATTATTCTTACACTATGATGATGGCATAATTGTGATCATGATATGATATTTTTGGTATAATATGTTGTTTGTATTATCTCTGTGCTATTATGCTGGTATTGGCGTAGGTGATCTCACCTCTTTGTATGTATATCGTATATTGTATTTATATTGGGTGAAGATGTTGAGAAAGATACGGTACTAGAAGGAGAAGAGGAATTACTTCTCACATCGTGGGGAATCGCGAGTTCGACGGTATGACGTCAAGAGCCGGTTTCTTCGGATATGTATGTTTACAATTTCACGGAGGAGCTGGAGAATGGAGGACAAGTCCGATGAGCGAGGACTTATTTACGAGGGGTACCGATGTTAGTATTAGTAGGTCTGTATCGTGGGGATCCATTTTTACGTGTGACTATCTTTGTTCATGTTGAATTTCCGTTGCATATCGGGCGACATTGGGACACTAGAAATTATGTCCCAATGGAAATCAAGCATAGTGTCGTCACCGGACACCTGTTCGTAGGGCTACTTGTCATAACGGATTCCTACCTGCAGAGGAACCCGAGGAAGACCCGTCTGAGGGGTCTTCTGCTTAGTTAAACTTGGGCATGTTTGAACTCTGATATAAATAATGTCTTCAATTATTTAAGTGTGTTTGTTGTTTCAAGAAATGGTCTGTAATAAATAAACCTGACAGCACTTGTGTAATATGTATAATGATGTAAATTACGTGTGATGACTGTTATGTATAATGATGTACATTATGTGTGATGATGTATAATAGTTTTATTTTTCGCTAAGTTTATTTTATTGTCATAAAAAAAATTTATAACTCGTATTTTGTTATAACATCATATTTTATAACTTGGGGTAATTTGGTAATAAAGTAACATAAATATGGCACCCTACGGTGGGTGTTACAGGTTCCACGAACTCTTGCTAAGGTAGGGAGAGAACTTATCACATGCTGGTTCTACCTAAGACAAAGGAAAACTATAATCCTTACTAATTGTAAACTTGCTCATAGACTTAACTCATCCTAGTGAAAAAGTCTATCTTAACTAATACGTCATTTTAACCTAACTTATGGAATCAAATGAGCACTTCTTTGATCTTTGCACACTTAACTCAACTTTACTACAAGTGAGTAATTCGTGCATCTAGATAGGTAAACTATACATATCTCATTTGTATCCGGCACTTCTTGCTATTGCACTACCTATAACACCCTAAACTTTTGGTGAATGACCGTTGTATCACGAATGTACTATTTTCTGTTTTTTAACTTTAGGATAAATGACCATTATGTCCTTTTTGTACTGTTTGTTATTTTTCTGTATGAAATACTGTTTTATTTTACTGTCTGTGATTTTATTTGAACTTTTTGTGTGATTTGCTCAAGGCGGGAAAATAATAATTTTCGGATAGGGAAATCTTATTTTAATTATTCGGATTTGGGGATCTTACTAAACCCAATTCTGAATGATACGGCTAGTAATCTTTTAATTTTTAGGATTTAACTGTACAATAAAATAATTTTATATTATTATAATATTATTTTATTAGTTAGTACAAATAAGCGGTAATGGACCCAGAAATATTTTGCGGGACCCATGTTTAGCGAAATAGTTAACGTTTTGGAGTAGTAGCTTAATGACTTGGTTTAATGACTAGGCTTAATGACTAGGCTTAATGAGTAGGCTTAATTAGTGACAAGGCTTAATGACAAGGCTTGGATTAGCCAATGAGAGCTAAGCTTGGTGATAAGTTTTAATCCTCACCATTCATCAATTCTAAGGCTTGAATGGAGCCAACCAAGGGGACACCTCCCTTGCATTGAACTCCACGGCCAAGCTTCACTTTGGAGAGCAAAAAAAATCATTTCATTCTCTAACATTTTCTCTCTTCTCTCTCTTCCAAAAATACCAAACACCATTGATGCTTCTTTGAAGGTCCATTCGGCCAAGAACCCT
Organism: Ormosia emarginata; assembly: GCA_029884605.1. Taxonomy (NCBI): domain Eukaryota; kingdom Viridiplantae; phylum Streptophyta; class Magnoliopsida; order Fabales; family Fabaceae; genus Ormosia; species Ormosia emarginata. Next base: position 2,990,020 of record JAQQTP010000063.1, read on the forward strand.
ACACCAACATCTATCCACCCAAAATTTCTTCTAACCTACTTTTCTAAACCTAAACACAATTCTAAGAATATCTCTAGTTGAGAGTTCTTGCAAAATCCATCATCTTAAGCTTGAAAAACTACTTGGGAGATTCTACCTTGAAGGTGAAAATCCTAGCTTTTCACTTCTAAATTCTATTTCAAGGTTCTAAGCCATGATTGATTCATAGGTTAAGCTTTCTTTCATGTTAGTAATTTGTAGAAATTGTTTAAGCTTGATAGGTGTCTTTGGAGGGTGAAAATCGAAACCATAGAAAGGAGTGAAAGAGTGTTTGTCTTCACTTAAAGTAAGAAGAAGACTTGAATCTTATCATCCTTGGGTGGTGGTAAGAAAATGGAATTGTTTGTGATTGTAGAATCCATAAGGATTCATTTGTGTGTTTGTTTTAATAGCCTTCCTATTTGTGATTTGTATTAATATGCATGTCTACAAGCTTTAAAAATATTGTATGTGTTAGAAATGCATGGATAATTAGTAGGATGTGAACAACATGCTAAGGTTTGCATGAGTGTTCCAAAGAACACAAAACCAAGGCTCGCGGCCTCAATACAAAAAGGGAACCAAAATGTTCTCAACAATTTTCTAAAAGAATGATTTAATTGTCTTAGGAAAATTGACAAGATACAAAGTGATTTAGAGTAAGAAAAATGAATTTATGGATCAAATGATGAAAATTTTGTAATTCGGCCAACATGCCAAATATGAATGTTTTTATTTCTAAAATTGTTTTTCAATCAAGGTTAAGGAATAATGTTAAAAGGAATTTTATTACAATGAATTTTGAGGAATAAAAATGATTAGATTAAGATTAAGGAGCTAAATCTAAGAATTTTACCGTTTAGAAGAAAATACAGTAGCTTTTGTAAAATTTCTAACGTAGAGCTCATTTTATGTTTTGAAGCACGTTAGTAGTTTTCAAAAGTATAATTAAATGGTTATAATATCAATAAAAGGAATTTTTACAGAAAACTTAGAAAACCATTATCATACATTTTCTAAGTAAAATATTGTTAATTTTTGCTAAAAACAGATAAATAAGATAGAAAAGATATCCAATATATAATTTATACGGTATGAAAAATATTCTACGTAGTTCAAACGTATTAAATATTATTTTTTGTTTATTTAAATAGTGATTTTTAAGGAAATCGGACAAGAAAATGATTTAAAAATCTTACGCGATTGAGAAAGCGATTGAAAAACAGTACACGATTTTAAAAATAGTAAAATATATTTACGCAATTTAAAAACGTTTGTAAAAATGACAAAATTTTGAAAACGTGATAAAATTTTTATGCGATTGACGAAAACAACAAGTTTTTACTGTCGGGCCAAAGTGGTGGACCCGGACAGATTGTGAAATAGTACTGTCAAGTGGGACATACTGTATATATATGAGATTTGCCATTGAGGGCATTTTCATAATTTTTGCCATTGAGGGCATATTTGAGATTTTTGCCATTGAGGGCATTTCTGTAAAAATGGATACTAATACCATTGAGGGTATTTTGGTAATTTTTATCATGTATTGAGTTGTGCCAATTTGGTTGATAATTGGTGGATTGATTGACGAGGTGAATTACATCGTGTTGTCGGTGTGATAAGCGTAGTGTGGTTCAACTTGAATGAACTTGGAGACATTAGTGTGCGGATTATTCCATTTGTGGACAGTTGGTCGCTCTTCTAGGCCGTGGTAACTGGCAACACACTAATGGACTCGACACGTACTATACTTAATCAAGATCTTGTGAAATCTATTTAGTACAAGCCTATAGTGACACGACGTTTTGACAGTGTGCTATACCACGACGTTATAACAGTGGGCTATAGACGCAACGTGAGACAGCGGAATAGTTTGGACAGTCGATGGTACTAATAGATTTTGCGGGTCATTCTCTCTGATGTATGTGTTTTTAGCTCCATGGAGTAGGGTTGAGTCACATTTAATATACTTATGTGTTATACATTTTAATATTTATCTATCTGTACTATTTTATCTATCTGTACCATTTTATCTATCTGTACCATTATATGTTGTTGTTGTATTGAATTTCTATATTACATGATATTATTATTTATGCTATTATAATATGCTATATTGTATGAACTGTTATATTTGTTGTATTATCGTTTTCTTATTTACCATGTTTGTGGTGATATAGATTATCTTACCTCTTTCTTGTATGTGTTATCTGCATATTTAAATTATGTGATAAAGAGTTTGAGGAAGAGGAACAGCCTCTTGAGTGTGAGTATCCAGAGGAGGAGGAAGATCAGCAAGCCGAAGATCAGTTCTACGACCAAGAACCATCCGATCATCCATATCCATTGGATTGATTGTGTGAGTATGACACTACCAAGATTCTTTGGATTCGTGCAACTTGAGTTTCACAGAGGCTCTGAATCCTGGCGTCTGCAAGAGGATAGAGACTCGGTGACGTACGTAGGGCGTCTGAATGTGACCATATGTACGGAGTTTGATGGAGTGCCGATCTTTTCTACTTTGTTGTATTTACATGTGGAGTTGCTGCTATCTCTTAGGCGTCATTGGGGTGGTATGTTTGATGCGCCTAGCGAGATCAGCAGCGTATCGACTGCACGGACTCGTGTCCGTAGAGAGTCGAGGCATCCTAGATACCTATCACCTGAAGTTTCATCTGAGAGTGATCCTTCAGAGGGTTATATATTTATGATGTGTACTTGGACGCGTCTGCGTTTGTATATATTGACCTTTTACTGCTTTGTTTACTGTTATGGTTTTTAAATATTTGTAGTTGTATGTTATTTGTATAACCTATGATGGAACCATATGTATATTATGTGTGATGATAGTGTGCTTATTTTATGTTCCGTGTTATTTTATCTCGTAATATTCTGTTTAATCGGAAAAATTTTACAACCCGTATTAGTATATAATAAATGTTTTACAACTTGGGTAGATTTTATTTATCTTTATTTTATTTTCTTTATAAATGTGACATCCCCATAAGGGTGTTACACTACCTGTAGTGATTTGTGTCACACTATAGTACACAAGATTCTAAATACCTATTTTAGGTAACTCCTAACTTTTAGAATACCTAACGACTTGACTTTCCATACTTAACTTAGTATTCAAGGAAGTAACTCTCTTCCTACATGCATATTCAACTCCACTATACTATTAGATGAACTAAGCACATTTCTACTATACTCAATGAATATGACAAGCTTTCGAGTCATAGTTCATCCTATTTTGTATTAAACAATGCATGAGATCTCATTTAACTAGAGAACTTAGTACATAACCTTTCCCGCTAAGGAACTAACACCAAACTTAACTCCACTTGAATGAAACTAACGAATGGTTAGTACTTGCAACATTTTGTTGCTTAAGGTTCTAAGTATCCTTCCAAAGTAATCCGTTACTTTTGGATATCCTAAGGTTCATACCTTTACTAACTAACTAGAGTAAATGCTACTAATTCATTCTGGTACTCTCATATCTATTACACCATCTCATCACATCGCTAAGTGCCTAGGGTCTTAGATACCTACATGTAGCAATCAATAACTATTGGATGCACAAAAGTCCAAACTTTCTCATATATACTAAAGGATTGTTTCCTCTTTGAAATATCCCTAAAAGTATCTTAATACGCTTATGAAAACATATAAGAATGATCCCCACTAGCAGGGTACTCCCAAACATCAAGAATAACATTCTTGAAAAATCTTGGAACTCATGCCTAGGTGTCACTTCCCCATGTCTAGGCGTGGCTAATGTCCTGTCTCACGTCTAGGCTTGGTTTTACTACGCCTAGGCGTGGTGCTCTCTATTTGATCAGTACACAAGACTGACCAACCCATGCCTAGGCATGACCCATTGGTTCAAATAATGGATTTTGGCCACCCCAATTCAGTTCTTAGGTGATTTAAGGTCCCTAACAAGTTTACTAACACATAGGAATCATTAATCACCAACAAAAATTTCTAATTTAGATCCAAAACCCCTCTTTTGGGCTTCAATGGTCTAAATGAGATGTTATAAGTTTCTATCTTTAACTTATGCTATGAACAAGCCATAAATGACCAAAGGAACACATTCATTCAAGCCAAACATATTAAACACATCTAGAACTCAATTTGGCCTATTAAGCGTGAAAGGTGCATCAATGGTGAAAATGGAGAAAAGAAATGAACATAAACATAAAACCCCTACCTCAAGCTACTCAAGTTGCTGCAAAGATAGAGATGATGAAGATCTTGAAGCTTGGTCTTTGTCCTTGAGCTTCTCCTCTTGATTTCCTTCTCTTTCTCTTTCTTGGTTTCCTCTTTTCCCTTTCTCTCTTCTATTTTTGCTTCAGCCGTGGGAAGGAAAACAATTCAAGAAGCAAAGTTTTTATAAGATAACCACTAATGTGGTACTAAAATTTCCGATCTGCTAAAAACACTTGAATTTAGCAAAATCAAGTTTTCCAACTTGCAACAACTTTGAAATAAATACTAAGATTCATCAAAATTTTTGTTTCACTAATATCTTATTTTTTCATATCTGCTGGGGGTCAATCCAACATTAAAATGCACAACCAATATGCCTAAACATACCAAACTAACTATGATTACTCTCAAACTTTAACTACACCTTGTTCACCCTATTTGTGAATTAGAAACAAACTCTCTAGATTTATTTCCCTCAACTTAGCAATTTATGGTACTATCTGAGTTATTTTAAGCTACTTTTCAACTTCTAGGTTGCAACTAAGTGCCTAAATGAACTTAATTTGTCACAAAACTTAACTGACATGTTTTACAAGTATAATAGTACCTTTGACACTATATACAAGCTTAACATGTTTTCTTGGGATGTTACATTCTACCATTCTTTTTAAATTTTTTCCCCCAAAATTACTCACCTCATGCAAACAACTCTGAGTAAACTTACTTTACATGGAATTCCAACTCCCAAGTAGTTCCTTCAGTTCCAACTTCTCCCCACCATACTCTCACACGAAGAACTCTCCTTACCTCTAAGCTCTTGGATTCCTCTGTGTATGGATGATATGTTGTACTAAAACTTAACTTAGCTCTGAACTTCTTTTGCAAGATTTCCCAAAACTGACCTAGTATCTCTATCAAATACTACATTCACTGAAACTTCCTGCAATCTATCTACCTCTTTCAAAAGTAGTTGAACTACCATATTTAGAAAATAGCTAACTTCACTTGGTGAAAATGGGCAGATTACTTAATCTCTCCACCCTTACCTGCAACTTAACATATTCTGCTATGTTCTTTAATATACTAGGCCACCAAAACATCTTCCTTAATTCTTGAAGAACCTTAGTAACCTCTAGATAAATGGTATACTTACCTTTGAGAACTCCTTATAGAATCCCTTCTTTGATTTCCTGACTCTCTTGGAATACAAAATCTGTCTTTAAACCCTTTCATTCCATCTGTTGTCATACTAAAACCCTTTCATCCTCCTTTTGAGCTTCTACAATTTGAGTCCTTAAGTCTTTTACTATGTCCACATTACTCATTGATAGACTATATGACATCATAGTTACCGCGAGACTCAAATCCTAGAAACTATTGAGAAATTCAATCTCTTGGACCATCATTTGGGACACTTGTAGGAGTTTTCTACTTAGTGCATCGGCCACTACATTGGCCTTACCCATATGATACTATAACTCAAGGTTATGAACCTTTAACACCTCCATCGTGTAACACCCACCTTAGGGTATCACATTTCTGACTAATTATTATAAAACTAAGCCCCAAGTTATAAATCACTTATTAATATAATAATATGAGTTGTAATTTGTTTCTTTTACGGATAACATAATTAAATATAATAAAAAGATCATAAGGCAATATAAACTAAATAGTACACACTACACATATACATATGATTTTGTTCTCAAAAGAAACTTATAAATACAAATTGTTTGACAAAATATAAACTAGCCCAAGCCCATGCCTAAGGAGTAGGGTCCTCAGATGGATCCTCCTCCTCCTCCTCAGATTCCATGCCAGTTGTAACATCCCGAAAATTGTTTGTTTCATGATAAGTAGTCATTTTATAATATTTGTGAATTTTGTGAATTTTTTCAGAGATGTTGAATATTTTAATATATTTCTCATTTTGCGTGCTCACTGAGCAGGGCTAGAAAAGTAAAATATTTTCCCCGAGGCCAAGACTGTGGAAACGTCGACGGGGGATCTTACTAAACCCGAGGCTGGACACAGTTTACGAAGTTTTGTTTTTTAAGATTTTATCTGATGAATAAAATTGTTGTACCGTGAAATTATCCGATGAACAATAAATATTATTTTTATTAACTATAATATTTATCCACCGGATAATAGCTTTAGTAGAGTGTTAGTCATCTTTTGTAGATAACACTTTAATGACATCATCAAAGATGACATCATGCATGTGACATCATCATTTGACTTTTGAAAAAGTATTCCAAAACTTCCTAAAGAAGCTTTGTACAAGGCTTCCAAGGGAAGCTTTGTTTTCTCTCTCCTCCCTCCCACACTTCACGGCCATGAGGCCTTTTTGGAGCTAAAAATTTGTTTTTGCTTTATCACCTTTTCATTCATAATTTTCAAATCACCAAAAAGCTATTGACTTTCTTCTTACTTCATCTTTTTCTCTCAAGTTTCTCTCTTCCTCCCCCCCCCCCACGGCAACCCTCACCATTTCTCACCACGGAAGTTTGATTTCAAGCAACCATCTTGCTTGGATCCACTTCTTCCTTTGAAGGCTCTCTTTCTTGTTGAAATCACCTACAAAGAACTCAACTTTCTTCTCCATTTTCTCACCATTCCCATGACCAAGACACCATTTATGGCCCTCCAAGCTTTTTCACTCAACCAACCTTATTTCCTACATTTTCTCATCACCTAGAACATTTTCTCTTTTGTGACTATCTCTTGAATCCACCATTTTTGTTTTCTTCCATTCAAGCTCTAAAGTTTGAGACTTTAAGGTAAAGTTCATGACTTTTCCTCTTTTCTTTCTCATTTTCGTGATTCTTGATCTCTTAGGTGATCAAGGGTTCCTTTTCTAAGCTTTGGTCGTGATTTTTGTGAGTTTGGATGTCCTAGGGTTTTTGTGTTGGTGGAGGACGAATTTCTAAAGGAAAAAGGAGCTTGTTTTCTTGTGTTGTCTTCTATAGGAAAGAAGGAGATGATCCTCTTCAACCTATCTTGGTGGTGAGGAAACGTTTTTGGTGTTGTCGATGAGGAATCCATGTGGGATTGCTCTCTTTGTTGTGTTCTTCTTCATGATTTTGTAACTATTTTGACTTGTATGAATTTATTGATTGTCGTTGTGTATCTTGATGGCTATGGAATATATATTGGATTGCTTGGATTGATATGTGAAAAATTTAGGGCTCTTTGCCCCCTTGGATTCACGGCCAAGAGGCCAAATTTTTGGGTGTTCAAGATTTAATCTTTGTAGAAATTAGAACTTAGGTTATTAAAAAAATTTATTATGAATTCATAAGATGGAAGGAATGAAGGAAAGAAATTTATTTGATGACCTAGGGTGATTTTGGACATAAGAAAATAATAAAAGTGTGTATGAGGCTTGGAGAACCTTAGAACAATTTTCGAAGTAAGTATGATTAAATTAAAGTAAAGAACTTGGCAAATTAAGAGAAGTAAAGATTGAATGAGAATTACAAGAGAATTTCTCTAGAGAAAGATTTAATAAGAAATGTTAAATTAAAGTGAAACTCCATAATAAAGGTAACACCCTGAAAATTGATAATTTCAGGATGAATAGTCATGTTATAATATTTGTAATTTTTGTGAATTTTTGCGAATTTATCCGAAAATGTTGAATATTTTAATATATTCCTCATTTAGCATGCGCGCTGAGCGGAGCCGAGAAAATGAAATATTTTTTCTGAGGCCGGTAAACCTTGAACTGTGAAAATGTTGATGGGGGATCTTACTAAACTTGAGGTCACACAGTTTACGAGGTTTATGTTTTTTGAGATTTTTATCTGATAAATAAAAATCGTTGTACAATTTATTATCTATTAGACAATAAATACTAATTTCTGTTAACTGTAACAATTGTCCATTGGATAATTACTTGTAATAAAAATCCTTATCACCTTATTTAGAAAATCTACTTTATGTCACATCATTTAACTTTTTGAGAAAAAGCTACCAACGCTTCTTATGGAAGCTTTCCATAAGGCTTCTCAAGAAAGCCAATTCTACCAAGTTCTAGAAGCTTTTTTTCCTTTCTCTCTCTCCCACACTCCATGGCAATGGAGCCATTTTGCTTCTCACCTTTATCTACTCCTAAATTTCAAACCATAAAAAGCTATTACTTTCTCTCTCTACCATTTTCTCTTCTCTCATTTTCTTTCTCCTTCACATTTTCTCTCTTCCTCTCTTCCTCCTTACCCTACAGCCACTACACCTTTCACCACCTCCACACTTACAAAAATCCAAGCCACCATATTTTCCTTAAGCTACAACACATTCTAAGCTTCTTTCTTGTTGGAATCTATCCAAAAAGCTCACACCTTTATCATCTTTTTCAAGCCTCAAAGTTTGAAGCTTTAAGGTAATGTTCTTGATTCTTTACTTTCTCTTCTTCTTTTTTGTTTCCATGGTCACCACTATGGCCATTGATATTTTCTTCCTCAAGCCTTGGTGTTGATATGATAAGTTGTGATTCTTAGGATTTTTAGAGGAACTTGGCCGAAATTCCAAGGAGCAACCAAGAAGGCTTCTTTTCTTGTTTTTTCTTAGGTAAGAGGGAGATAAATGTAATACCCTCCGTAGGGCATCATATTTCTGACTACAAGCTCATAATCTGAAAAAGATTTCATAAAAGGTTTGAGTTATAAAATATGGATTTTAAAATTTCTTTTCGCAGAAACATAAACTTACTAATATTTATAGGTAATATTGAAAAATAGATTTTAAACTGATTAAAACTCATATAACAGACACCACTTAATATTTACAATTATTCAAGAAATATAAAACTTACAGACTCAACTTTAAATAGTAGCAAACCCCATAACGGGTCCTACTTATTAGCATGGTAAAACACTATCGATAAAACTCAACATACTCATTCTGTCTTGTATTCATCTTGATACGTCATATATCTGTTCCTCCTCAAAACTGCACACCATCGAATCCGGGATGGTCATTTCCTCGATGTTGTCACCGAACTCAGAATATTTACCTCCGGTCAAGTCTAAGAAACTCGTTCCATCTACTATACAAATTTTAACAATACAAACACAACAAAATAATACAGCAAAGAGGTGAGATCACCTACGCCAATACCAACATGGTAGCATAGAGATAACACATACAATATATCATACAGATACATCATACCATAATCACAATAATGCTCTCAACATTATTGTCATCATACAGATGTAATAAAATAGTAATTATGATAATGCCCTCAACATTATCCAAGTATTCATCAATTCAATTATCATAAATAATAATTATGATAATGCCTCAATCATTATTTATCACAACAAATATAATAAATAATAATTACCATCATGTCATTAACATTATTCAAATCACACGATAATTACAATAATGCCATCAACATTATTTATCATTATCATTATCCAATATTCCTTAATTAATATATCGCACAGATATAAATGCTCAGATTATACATGTTCACATAGACTCAATTTTCCTACTCCATGGAGGTTTTCACAATTTTGAGATGAATGTTCTGGTTAATTGTCCAGCATTAGCCCACAGATAATCTCCAGTCTTTCTGGTTAATTGTCCCACAGACAATCTCCAGTCTTCGAAAGGAATCGTGTTCTTGTCGAGTATCGTCAATGCGTTGCAACGGACCGCGTCGCCAAGTGGCATAGGGTACTTGCCACTGCCCATTGGATCGACCGTCGTGTCTTGACGCTCCCAAGATCCATCATAGATCTCACTTTTCAATTCTCATTCACTTTTCAACCACAAGGGTCATAATAGTTAACAACTATATTCCGTTCAATACACGAATATCTCAATGCAAGTTATATTCAATTTCATCATATGCCTCAATGCATATCTTTCAATTTCATCATATGCCTCAATGCGTATCTTTCAATTTTCATCATATGCCTCATACAGTGTCCATACACTGGTTCATGCATGTAAAATGCACCAATGCCAATTACAGGCAAAACTCATCATTTTCTCATACAGTGTCCATACACTGGTTCAACAGTAATCATACTGTATATTCAATAGCGAAATCATATTATCACGTTTTCATAGTCGCGAAACACTTCTGTCGTGTTTTCACAATCGTGCAACATTTCTGTTATATTTTCATAATTTCGCAATGCTCCTATTGCATTTTCAAATCGCATAGCGATTTTCCATCGTTTCTCAATCACGTAAAAATATTTCACCACTTTTCAATCACGTAGTGATTTTTTAACAATATTTCAATCACGTAAAAATATTTAAACGTTTTCCAAATCACGTAGAAATATTTAAACGTTTTTCAAATCAAATAGCTTAAAAATCATGTTTTTAAGTTACGTAAATCATTTTTCTCCATTTTTCAATGTCATAAAATATTTCTCAACCTTCAAAATCTCAATTCCACCATTCTCAAAATATTATGACTTCTCACGTCATTTTCCACATTTTCTTACTCAAGAAATCCTTTTCATAATAATCTCCACAAATTCACCATCTCATTGAATTAAATCAATGTTTTTAACTTAAAATTTCCTAACGCGTGCTCCAAAACCCAAAGGATGAGTTTTACGTTAGTAAATTTCAAGTTCTCAACGTATTCATCATAATTCTTGAATCAATTCTAAAACTCAGTTCTCTTTAAAATAAATTGTGGTTCAACCACTTTCAACCTCTCTTTTTCTCTTATAACCGAAATTTCTATTTTTCAAGTGATAAAACACTTTGTTTCCATTTCTTTAATCCTTGTACTAAATCAATTAAATTACCACTTAAAATTATATTCTTTCATATAACCAAAATCATTCCAAACCCTCCAAAACCGTGGAGTACTTGGCCATTGAAGCCATCATTTCTTTTTTTTTTTCCTTATAAATCAACTAAGTTCCATTCATGTTTTTACACAAACAAAACCATTAAAATTTCTCCAAAACCGTGAGACTCTTGTTCTTTGAAACCAAAACATTTGTTCATTTTCCTTGCTCTTCAAATCCTCTAATTTTACCATTAATGAAAATATTAATTTGTAAACACCTATTTTGAGGTGTCTTGGCCGAAATCCTCTTGGTCATTAGAACCAAAAATTATTTTCCTTTCCAACAATTATTATGGCATACATAACATATAATCAACATATTATATTTCAAGCATACCATAAAAGCCATAAAAATCATACTAAACATGCAAGCACAAATAAATCATACAAAGCACATAAACACCTACAAATAATTACACAACCATGGATATGAATCCTCACATGGATTCACCATCCACCAAATACAAAATTCATCTCTTACCACCATACTTGGTTGGTGAGATGGATCTCCCTCTTACCTCTTGAAGAACCTCCCAAGCTCCTTGATTTGCTTCTTTTTCTAAGTCCTTCACCACCAAGGGCTTCTCAAATACAAAACAAAACACAAGTTTATTAGCATATTAAGCTTGAACAAGGAAAACCATGGATCAAACATGGCTTAGAACATGAAAAAGAGATAAGTAGTGAAGTTTCCTTATACTTCACCTCAAAAAGCCTATAACTTTGCTCTTGAAGAAAGTTCTTGAAGATGATAGATTTAAAACTTGGCCTAAACTACAAAGTGTCTTAGATTGTGGTATAGATTCAAGAAGTAAGGTTAGTAGAAATTTTTGAAGAGTGATGGTATGAGATTGGGGTCTTGGCCATGAGCAAGCTTCAAGGGAAAGGAGAGGAAATTTTTGTGTGTTGGTTCTTGGTATTTTTGGAGAAAGGATGAATAATTGCATGAAATGAAAAGCTTCCTATAGCTAATAGCTTCTTCAAAAACTGAACCCCCCTTGCACACTCAATGGATGACTAAATTCATTAGCCACCATTTTGGGCATTGTTAGCCATTGATTAGATCAATGGTTAGTATTTGTGTAGCTTCTAGGTTATAGCTCCTAAATGATAAGACTTAATCTAAGCCATTGGATCTTCCCTCCTTGAAATCCTAGCCATTAGATATATCTCCAAAATGAAAGGTTAAGATCACTCCTTCATACTTTACATCGAAGGGTCACAAATGGTCCTAGCCATTTTATAAGACCAATTCTCCACCGTTGATTAAATCGATGGTGGATATTCAAAGGCTTCAACATTAAGCTTGCTTCCTATTGGTCCGTCATAAAGTCTTCATAACCACTAATGTTGACTAAGCAGTATAATTTTTATTTTTATCTGTTATAACCCTACGAATAATATTTTTACTATATTTTTGTTGCTCGATAATTAAATACAGTACAAAACACAGTAAAAGAAAATTTAAAAAACTATTTTTGATTTCAGGTTTAGTAAGATCCCCCGTTCCTATCTCAACAGTACAAAATTTGCTGTCTGCAAAAAAAATTTCACTTTTCCAGACCCACCTGGGCCCACATACAGCACCCTGGGCCTACAGACACCCATGGATAATATTAAAATAATAAAAAAAATATAAAAATTTCATAATAATCCACAAAATCATAAAAATTATAAAACTTACGAAAATCAAATCAGATTACATAAAATAATTAGGACTTAACAGTAATAATTAAATTACGTAAGATTTTCCCCGGCTCGAAAATTATTATTTTCTTGACACGGAGTAAATCACACAAAATGATCAAATGTACTCATAGAATACTCAAAATAATTTTGTAGTACACAGAAATCACTAAACAATATAATTTTATTATAACTGTCAAAATTACTGTCAAATAATTAGAAAATTTAGAGTGTTATAACTCTCCCCCTCTAAAAAGATGTTTCGTCCTCAAAACTTGATAAACTTGATTTCATATCTTCAGAATAAATATGGATATTGTTCTTTTATCTTATCCTCTAACTCCCATGTTGCTTCTCTAATTACATCATTCCAGACTATTTTAACCAATGAAATCTCTTTGCCTCACGTTCAACTTCTACTGATCAAACAGATATCTCAGACTCCTATGATTACTGAAGATGTTAAATGTTACTTCATAAAGAAAGTGTCTCCATACTTCTAATACAAACACAACGGCTACCAAGCCCCATTCATGTATAGAATAGTTTTTCTCGTGTAACTTCAATTTTCTTGAAACATACACTACAACTCTTCTATTTTGCATAAGCACACATCTTAAACTCCGATGTGACGCATCACAGTACACCTCCAACGGTTCACTGAAATTAGAAAGAACTAATACCAGAGAAGTAGTCAAACACATTTTCAACTCTTGAAAATTATCCTTGTATGCATTAGTCCATACAAACGCTTAATTCTTTCTAGTAAGTTAGGTGAGAAGTCCTGCGATCTTGGAAAATTTCTCAATAAATTTTTTGTGGATTTCCGTTACTATTTTTGACTTTTCCCACTGAAAAACTATTTCAACCTTTGACGGATCAATCGCAATCCCTTCCTTAGAATTACAGGACCCAAAAACTGAACTTCATCTAATCAGAATTCACATCTCAACAACTTAACATATAATCGCTCCTCCTTTAGAACATGGAAAATCACACTGAGATGTTCAGTATGTTCCTTATGATTTTGAGAATAGATCAGAATGTCGTTAACAAAGATAATGACAATTCTGTCTAGATAAGGATGAAAAATTCTACTCACCTAATTTATAAATATTACAAGAGCATCCATCACTCCACACGACATCACTTAAAATTTCCTTGTCCTCATATCGCTTCATTCTCCTACCTTTGCTCTTAACAGGAAGTGTCTGACACATCGCATCCTTTTTCAATAGCATTGTGTCTGATATTATGACATGGATTTAAATAGGAATATCCTTTCTTGCAATTTGTGATATATGAAAAACATTAGGAAAGATAGCAAAACTATCTGATGTGTTATCGGACATATCTAACAAAGAATTTGATGTTGCCCAATTTTTAAGAATGAGTTTTTCTGGAATACTAACACTTTATTAAGACAATCTCATAAGATATGGTCAGAAGATAACCAATCCTTTTCAAAGATCACGTCTATTTATGAAAGAGATAGACAGATCAAACTAACACAAAAATTTAATCCATAACAATAACAGGATAATTTGAATAACTTGAGTAGCACGATGGGCTAGTAATAGAAACATAAGTAAACAAGTCAGAAGATAACGAAGACACAGATAACTCTAACATATAATTGATCCACAAAATCATATGCCATAAAGAATGGGTTACCCTTAGAAATATACAGTATAGTTAAAGAATCACCTTCTGCGGCATAATCTCCCTTATTTAGGTCTTCAGCTCGGAACACTCCCATTCCATTTGGAGTATTGACTTTCCCTACTACCTGTTACTAACAGAAGACTTCGTTTTTCAATGAAACATAATCTTTGGAAATGTGTCCAGGCTTTCCGTACTTGAAACAAATTATTTCCTTGGACGTACAATCCTTCGTTAAGTGCACTCTTCCACATTTTTCACATAACAGTAAAGACGTCTCAGTCCAACTGGGTTTTACTGCTACAAACACTTCCTTCACACATTTGCTGTTGCTGCTAATTTTCCAATGATCGTAAATACGTTTTCCACTGAAATCAATTTATCTTCCTATTATTTCTCCTTTAGAATGCCTAGGTTCCAAGGTTACGAAATTGTATATTTCAAGACTGATTCTCTTCCATTAGATTCTAAACCTCAACTTCCAGTTTCCACTGTCTGTTCCTATTGTACTGTCAATACTGTCACATCAGTTGCCCTCCACATTGCTCCCATAGTTACAACCGTATTATTAGTATCATATTCCACTTACACACGCGTGCGTCTACCACGAGCCATCTCCCTTTTTCAAAGATGGACAAATCAAAATACAATGGAAACCAGATGTAACCATTTCAAACAAACATTGTTTCCTTTTGGAAATCAAAAACATAGAGAACACAACATAAGCAAAATAGACTTAACCACAACCCCAAAAGACTCAAACTGTGCTCTGATACCAACTAATGTAACACCCTCCGTAGGGCATCACATTTCCGACTACAAGCTCATAATCTGAAAATGATTTCATAAAAGGTTTGAGTTATAAAATATGGGTTTTAAAATTTCTTTTTGCGGAAACATAAACTTACTGATACTTATAGGTAATACCGAAAAATAGATTTTAAACTGATTAAAACTCGTATAACAGACACCACTTAATATTTACAATTATTCAAGAAATATAAAACTTACAGACTCAATTTTAAACAGTAGCAAACCCCATAACGGGTCTTACTTATTAGCACGGTAAAACACTATCGATAAAACTCAACATACTCATTCTGTCTTGTATTCATCTTAATACGTCATATATCTGTTCCTCCTTAAAACTGCACACCATGAATCCAGGATGGTCATTTCCTCGATGTTGTCACCGAACTCAGAATATTTGCCTCCGGTCAAGTCTAAGAAACTCGTTCCATCTACTATACAAATTTTAACAATACAAATACAACAAAATAATATAGCAAAGAGGTGAGATCACCTACGCCAATACCAACATGGTAGCATAGAGATAACACATACAATATATCATACAAATACATCATACCATAATTACAATAATGCTCTCAACATTATTGTCATCACACAGACGTAATAAAATAGTAATTATGATAATGCCCTCAACATTATCCAAGTATTCATCAATTCAATTATCATAAATAATAATTACGATAATGCCCTCAATCATTATTTATCACAACAAATATAATAAACAAAATGCCAACTGATGACAAGCTTTGGTCTAAAGGGTGTACTATCGTGTCTGTTTATAGCCTTTGTGGTCAGGCAGCAGAAACCACTCATCATTTGTTTCTAGACTGCAACTTTGCTAAGCATATTTGGAGCTGGTTTGGCAACATTATTAATATGCATGCGGACTATTCCAGTTTTCTTTTTGTCCTTTCATTGTGCAGCAAAAGTTGGAGCTCTCAGGCTCGAGATGTCATCTTAGCTGCTATCATATTTGTTCTTTGGGCTATTTGGTTCTACAGAAACAGGGCTAGATTCCACAATAAAATTATTTCAGTGTACTCATCCATTAGTTTAATTGTGGCTAATGTTTCTCTCTCTGGTAACTCGAGTGTTGGTAGCATGTCTTCTTCAATAACAGAATTCATGATACTTCAGTCCTTTAAGGTTGCTTCTCATCCAAGGAAAATGCCTGTTATTAAGGAAGTAATTTGGTCTCCACCTTCCTGTTATATGATAAAGTGTAATGTTGATGGTGCTGCCAAAGGGTGTCCTGGTCCTGCCGGCTGTGTTGGTATATTTAGAGACAGTAGAGCTGCTACTCTTGGCTGTTTTGTATTCTTGTGGGCGTCAAGGTTAATGTCCCCCCATGTTTCCTTTTGTATTCTTTTTTCTTTCTTATTAAATTTATGGTTTGCTGCAAATGATTGATATTGGCAAGGGTGCCAACATAGTTGGGATGTCTGCTTTTAGAGTGATACTTTTGCAAACCATTTGCTTAAAAAAAAATATTTATCATCATGCCATTAACATTATTCAAATCACACGATAATTACAATAATGCCATCAACATTATTTATCATCATCATCATCCAATATTCCTCAATTAATATATCGCACAGATATAAATACTCAGATTATGCATGTGCACATAGACTCAATTTTCCTACTCCATGTAGGTTTTCACAATTTCGAGATGAATGTTCTGGTTAATTGTCCAGCCTTAGCCCACAGACGATCTCTAGTCTTTCTGGTTAATTGTCCAACCTTAGCTCACAGACAATCTTTAGTCTTCGAAAGGAATCGTGTTCTTGTCGGGTATCGTCAATGCGTTGCAATGGACTACGTCGCCAAGTGGCATAGGGTACTTGCCACTGCCCATTGGATCGACCGCCGAGCCTTGACGCCCACAAGATCCATCATAGATCTCACTTTTCGATTCTCATTCACTCTTCAATCACAAGGGTCATAATAGCTAACAACTATATTCCGTTCAATGCACAAATATCTCAATGCAAGTTCTGTTCAATTTCATCATATGCCTCAATGCATATCTTTCAATTTTCATCATATGACTCATACAGTGTCCATTCACTGATTCATGCATGTAAAATGCACCAATGCCAATTACAGACAAAACTCATCATTTTCTCATACAGTGTCCATACACTGGTTCAACAGTAATCATACTGTATATTCAATAGCGAAATCATATTATCGCTTTTTCATAGTCGCGAAACATTTTTGTCGCGTTTTCACAATCGCGCAGCAATTTTGTTACGTTTTCACAATTTTGAAATGTTTCTGTTGCGTTTTCGAATCGCGTAGTGATTTTCCATCGTTTCTCAATCACGTAAAAATATTTCATCACTTTTCAATCACATAGTGATTTTTCAACAATATTTCAATCACATAAAAATATTTAAACATTTTCCAAATTGCATAGAAATATTTAAATATTTTTTAAATTGCGTAGCTTAAAAATCACGTTTTTAAGTTACGTAAATCATTTTTCTCCATTTTTCAATGTCATAAAATATTTCTCAACCTTCAAAATCTCAATTCCACCATTCTCAAAATATTATGACTTCTCACGTCATTTTCCACATTTTCTTACTCAAAAAATCCTTTTCACAATAATCTCCACAAATGCACCATCTCATTGAATTAAATCAATGTTTCTAACTTAAAATTTCCTAACGCGCGCTCCAAAACCCAAAGGATGAGTTATACGTTAGTAAATTTTAAGTTCTCAACGTATTCATCATAATTCTTGAATCAATTCTAAAACTCAGTTCTCTTTAAAATAAATTGTGGTTCAACCACTTTCAACCTCTCTTTTTCTCTTATAACCGAAATTTCTATTTTTCAAGTGATAAAACACTTTGTTTCCATTTCTTTAATCCTTGTACTAAATCAATTAAATTACCACTTAAAATTATATTCTTTCATATAACTAAAATCATTCCAAACCCTCCAAAACCGTGGAGTACTTGGCCATTGAAGCCATCATTTCTTTTTTTTTTCCCTTATAAATCAACTAAGTTCCATTCATGTTTTTACACAAACAAAACCATTAAAATTCCTCCAAAACCGTGAGACTCTTGTTCTTTGAAACCAAAACATTTGTTCATTTTCCTTGCTCTTCAAATCCTCTAATTTTACCATTCATGAAAATATTAATTTGTAAACACCTATTTTGAGGTGTCTTGGCCGAAATCCTCTTGGTCATTAGAACTCAAAATTATTTTCCTTTCCAATAATTATTATGGCATACATAACATATAATCAACATATTATATTTCAAGCATACCATAAAAGCCATAAAAATCATACTAAACATGCAAGCACAAATAAATCACGCAAAGTACATAAACACCCATAAATAGTTACACAACTATGGATATGAATCCTCACATAGATTCACCATCCACCAAAAACAAAATTCATCTCTCACCACCATACTTGGTTAGTGAGATGGATCTCCCTCTTACCTCTTGAAGAACCTCCCAATCTCCTTGATTTGTTTCTTTTTCGAAGTCCTTCACCACCAAGGGCTTCTCAAATACAAAACAAAACACAAGTTTATTAGCATATTAAGCTTGAACAGGAAAACCATGGATCAAACATGGCTTAGAACATGAAAAAGAGATAAGTAGTGAAGTTTCCTTACACTTCACCTCAAAAATCCTATAACTTTGCTCTTAAAGAAAGTCCTTGAAGATGATGGATTTAGAACTTGGCCTAAACTACAAAGTGTCTTAGATTGAGGTATAGATTCAAGAAGTAAGGTTAGTAGAAATTTTGAAGAGTGATGGTATGAGATTGGGGTCTTGGCCGTGAGCAAGCTTGAAGGGAAAGGAGAAAAAAATTTTGTGTGTTGGTTCTTTGTATTTTTGGAGAAAGGATGAATAATTGCATGAAATGAAAAGCTTCCTATAGCTAATAGCTTCTTCAAAAACCGAACCCCCCTTGCACACTTAATGGATGACTAAATTCATTAGCCACCATTTTGGGCATTGTTAGCCAATGATTAGATCAATGGTTAGTATTTGTGTAGCTTCTAGGTTATAACTCCTAAATGATAAGACTTAATCTAAGCCATTGGAGCTTTCCTCCTTGAAATCCTAGCCATTAGATGTATCTCCAAAATGGAGGGTCAAGATCACTCCTTCATACTTTACATCCAAGGGTCATAAATGGTCCTAGCCATTTTATAAGATCAATTCTCCACCGTTGATTAAATCAATGGTGGATATCCAAAGGCTTTAACATTAAGCTTGCTTCCTATTGGTCCGTCCTAAAGTCGTCAGAACCACTAATGTTGACTAAGTAGTATAATTTTTATTTTTATCTTTTATAACCCTACGAATAATATTTTTACTGTATTTTTATTGCTCGATAATTAAATACAGTACAAAACACAGTAAAAGAAAATTTTAAAAATTATTTCCGATTTTGGTTTAGTAAGATCCCCCGTCCCCGTCTCAACAGTACAAAATTTTCTGGCTGCAGAAAAATTTTCACTTTTCCAGACTCACTTGGGCCCACAGACAACCCATGGATAATATTAAAATAATCAGAGAAATATATAAATTTCATAATCATCTATAAAATCATAAAAATTATAAAACTTACGAAAATTAAATCAGATTACATAAAATAATTAAGACTTAACAGTAATAATTAAATTACGTAAGATTTTTCCTGGCCTGAAAATTATTATTTTCTTGACATGGAGTAAATCACACAAACTGATCAAATGTACTCACAGAATACTCAAAATAATTTTATAGTACACAGAAATCACTAAACAATAGAATTCTGTTATAACTGTCAAAATTACTTTCAAATAGTTAGAAAATTTGGGGTGTTACAATAATCCTCTTCAACCTATCTTGGTGGTGAGGAAACGTTTGCTTGGTGTTGTTGATGAGGGATCCATGTGAGATTGCTCTCTTTGTTGTGTTGTTTTTCATGATTTTGTATTTATTTTGACTTGTATGAGATATGGATTATGTATTGGATTGCTTGGATTTTTATATAAAAAATTTAGAGTTCTTTGCCCCTTTCTAGTTCACGGCCAAGTGGCCAAATTTTGGATGCTTGAGATTTAATTTTGTAGAATTGGAACTTAGGTGATTTGAAGTTTGTAATAGGATTAAAGATCCTTAGAGAGCATAAAAAAATCAAGATAAAAGTTGAGATTGATGAGAACCCTTGAATTGGGATCAAGATTATGCAGAAACGAGTTCTACAGAATCCTTGTTGATACACAAGCGCTCAGGAGCTGAAGTTTGGACGCCTAAGCACCCAAAGCCCAGGAAATTTCCTATAACGTTGCCCAGTGAGTGCTCAAGCACTATATAGAGAGCGCCCAAGCACTCAACCAGCGCTCAAGCGCTGAAGAGAGGGCGCCTAGGCGCCCAGAGCAAAATCAGCCAAGTATATTTAAGATATACTAGGATTTCAGTATTAGGATGTTATAATTAAACTAAAGTAAAGAACTTGACTAATTAAGAGAAATAAAGATTGAATGAGAATTACAAGAGAATTCCTCTAGAGAGAGATTTGATGAGAAAAATGTAGAAGCTAAAGCTTAACTTCCTAATGAGTTTTAAAAGTATATTTTATGATTGATAAATGAATATTGTATTGTTATGATCTATAAGTGAGATCAATAACCTATTAATGATTGAATTGCCAAATTGTGGTGTGATTATGAAAAAGTATATTATTGTTGAATATACATGGATATGTATTGAGTCATCATGCATTGTGAAAGTCCGGTGGACTCTATTGTAAGACTGTATGCCTAGGAGATTGAATCACACCTTAGTGCGGGTGCGAATAGACTAAGTGTAGGTCATATCGTTGACCTTGGAGGCATTGGGGTGCGGGTGTCTCACAAATGGACAGTTGGTAGCTCCTCTGAGCCATGGGATAGACCGATGCAAGCGCACCGATGATCCGGACCGAGACACTGTCTTATATCGCGATCCTGTGAGAATGCCACTGTATAAAGCCTTGTTGCGCAAATGATTGATTTTTCTAGGAAGCACTTTATTTTATGGCTGACGAGATACTAGCATATCTCCTTGATCATTCTCTTCGATGTTTGTGTCTAGCTCCATGGAGTAGGATTTCTAGTACTGAATGTTGGATTTTGGTACCATGTGCACGTGCATAGTGAGTTAACATATCATTTGGCATTTATTTATTCATATGATGATGGAACTATTGTTTATTGATGTATAACTGCCTGGAATTGCCAATTTGTTTATTATGTGAATCTTGATGCTAATTATTATTCTTGCTATGCTATGTGGGCGTCCTGCATCATTCTATTTCTTTACTACCATAATTAGTACTGAATGTATGATGTCTCACCTCTCTTCTGTACCTCTGTTATTCTGTATATTTATGTGTTTCTCTGAAGACATTAGCGAAGAAGGGGAAATACATGAATTCCCTAGCTTTTGGCCTAACTTTGATTAGTACCTATTGGAACATGATGTCCCATCCACATGGCTTTTTGGGGTATATTAGGCTGACATTTCATGGAGGTCCGGACTGTTGGCACATCGACTTGAGTATGGGTCACTGCATCTACCATGGAGATGTGATTGTGTCTCTGGCATGGGGTCATCATGATCTGCCTATTTTTACTGCTAATGTACTTTTGTATTTAGAGTTTTACTTGCCCATTAGTGATATGTGGGGTGAATGTTACTATTCCCCACAAGAAGATTCATTCTTATCCTCTGCACAAGCCCCCGCTCGTAACTCGGTTGCTCCGATGAGGATTCCTCTAATGAGGAAGACCCTGAGGAGGATCCAGCCACAGTTCCTTCTTGTTAGTTTTAGGGGCTAATGTTGTTGATAGCCACTGATGGCGATCCGTAAATCTTTTGGGGGGGCTGATGTTTTGTCTTTTGGTGGGCTGTATATGTGTAATCATTTTGGGACATATGAATCCTTTGGTTTTTATAATATCTGTTGATGTAACTAAACAAGTATGGTATAAGTATATATATATGATGTATGATTTATTTCTTATATTAATTTCTGCTATAATTATGTTTCAACTTTTTCATACAACAAAAAGAAAAAAAAAAGAATCTACCAAATTATTATACGTTTATAAATGAACAGGCTTATTTATATCTAAATGAACTGGGTTTTAGTTTATGTTTCGTTTTTCGCATTGTGGTCTTGGTGTGATGTTTCCCTCTCTAAAAAGGGACGTTACAATAAACCTTAAAAGTGTACTGTCACATTTGAAAACTTGATAATGTGATGTTATGGGTCCATGAATGGGACCAAGAATTTTGTTGATGTTTAACTTGGCCAAATTCTAACATGTTATGGAAAAGTATATCATTGTTAAATATACATGAACATGCATTGAGTTATCATGCATTGTCGAAGTAAGGCTTTATGCCTAGGAGTTGAATCATGCCTTAGTGCGGGTGCAAAAAGACTAGTGTAGGTCACTTGTTGACCTTGGGGGCATCGGGGTGCAGGTGTCTCACAATGGACAGTTGGTAGCTCCTCTGGGCTGTGGGATAGACCGATGCAAACGCACCGACGATTCGGATAGAGACACTATCCTATATCGCGATCTTGTGAAGAATGTCGTGTATATAGCCTTGTTGCACAAATTATTGATTTTCTGAAAGCACTTGATTTTAGGCAGACGAGAACTGGCATGTCTCCTTGATCATTCTCTCTGATGTTTATGTCTAGCTCCATGGAGTAGGATTTTTTATACCATGTGCACGTGCATAGTCAGTCAACATATTATTTGACATTTATTTACATGATGATGGAACTGTTGTTTTTATTGATATTATAACTGCTTGGATTTGTTAAGTTGTTTACTATTTGAATCTTGATGCTGATTATTATTCCTGCTATGCTATATGGGCGTCTTGAGCCATTCTATTTCTCTACAGCCATATTTGGGTATTGAATGCTAGATGTCTCACCTATTTTCTATATTTCTATTATTCTATTTATTTATGTGCTTCTCTGAAGACGTCAGCGAAGAAGGGGAAGTGCACAAATTCCCTAGCTTTTGGCTTGATTTTGATTAGTTATCTGTTTGGAGATGGCATCCCGTCTGCGAGGCTTTTTGGGTTATGTTAGGTTGACGTTTCATGGAGGTCTGGACTGTTGGCACATCAACGTGAGTACGGATCGCTGCATCTACCACGGAGTCGTGATTGTGTCTCTCGCGTGGGGTCGTCATGACCCGTCTATCTTTACTTTTAATGCACACGTATACTTAAAGTTTTACTTGCCCATACATGATATGTGGGGTGATCGTTATTACACTCCACGAGAGGATTCATTCTTATCCTCTGCATGAGCCCCTGCTTGTAATTCGGTTGCTCCGATGAGGATTTCCTCTAATGAGGAAGATCTTGAGGAGGACCCAATCTGAGGCTCCCTCCTAGTTGTTCATGGAGGCTTGTCTCTTTTTGACAACCCTTTTGGGTGGTTGGTTGTATATCGCTTTGAGGGCCTGATGTTTTGTCTTTTTGGTGGGCTGTAAATGTATATTCCTTTTAGGGCATGTAAAGCTTAGGCTTTTCTTTTGTAATTATCTATATTTAAATGAACCGGATCTTAGTTTACGTTTTGTTTTCCGTTCATTGTTTAGTGTGACGGTCCTTATCTTCCAACAAGGGGCGTCACAGTCAAAGCCCTCAGATGGGGTAAGCTTTGGCGAGCGAGAGTTCGAGCCGATGAAATCTCAGAATCCTCCCTCGGGGTATAATGAACATCATCACTGAAATCTCTAATAGGCATATTAAACTCTAAAAATACACTAACACTAAAGGTAAAATTAGCAACCTTCTTTCGGGTGCTACTGACAAACACAGACATGTCTCCATGGTACGTCACACGCTCCATGTTCAAACTGAAGTTCGCCACCATGAAATTGCACTCTCACAAAACCAGACAAATTGCGTCTCGATGCCATCACAACGACACAGTATATCAACCCAAACAAAAAGGATGCGGCTCTTCTTCACCTTCCTCACCGTCTTTACCAAACATAAATATAACATAGAAATAACATATAAAGAGGTGAGATCACCTACATCAATACCAACATGACAACAGAGAAACAGTAAAGACAGTAATATCATACAGATATAATAAACAATGAATACAGTCATGGCATCAAGTATCAGTCAATTTTAACATATATAAAGTATCACAACAATATGTAGACATACTATACACATGCACAATGAACTAGTTCCCTACACCATAGAGCTAAACACAAATCAGAGAGAATGATACAGAAGATCTGTCTGTATCTCGGTCGCCTCAAAACAAGTGCTATAATTTTATCAAAGTACACATCAGGCATTATACAACATAGTTTATGCCAGATCGTGAATAGAATAGTGCCTGATCGAGATCGTCGATGGGTTGCTCGGTCACCACGGCCCAGTGGAGCTACCTACTGTCCACTTGTGGGATACCCGCGCCCTGACACCTCCAAGTTCAACAAGTGAACCACGCTATGCAATTCGCACTCGCACTTAGGTGTAATTCAACTCCTAGGCATACAACCTCAACCGACACCGCTGGTATAATGTAGATCGACACTGCCGGTATAAAGCATGATCAATGATCCAATGCACAACAATAAGCCACTAAGGCCAAAAATCACAACTTTAAATTTTCAGGTCCAATACGTTGGCCTGACAGTATTTCTACTATTTCTCAATGCGTAGCACTTTTGCCATATTTTTATAATTGCGCAACACTTTTGTCACGTTTTCAAGTTGCATAAATATTTTTTAATGTTTTCTCAATCGCGTAAAAATATTTAAAAGTTTTCTAAATCGTGTAACTCAAAAATCCACATTTTTGAAACACGTAAGGTTTTTCTACTATTTTTCAGCCGTATAAAATATTTCTTGATGTTCTAAATTTAATTTTGAAACTTTCTAAGTTTAAAATATAATTTGAACTTCAAATTCCCATTTTTCTCATTAAAACACATCTAAGTAATATTTTCTGATGTTTTTCTCAAAATCGGTATTATTTTAATTTAATAAAATCTTCTTTATCTACTTTACTAAAAATCATTTTTAATAAAAATACTTTAAGTTACAACTTCACTTCTCATTCCTAATTTCTAACAACATCGCTGAAAATCACCCTTTGTGAAATGATAAAATTTATTTGTTTCTTATTTCCATCTTATAAATCTTTAATTAATTTCTTTTCACCTAATTATCTAGGTTTTCCATTAAAAAATCATTTGTGCACTAGATTACCCTATTCAAGCCTCATGACCGAAAGTCATGTGGTCTTTGGAACCAAAATTCATTAATTCATTTCCTTATTTCCTAATCATCTAACTTCACCATTCATAAATAATTTTGACTTGGAACACCCATTTTGGGGAATGGAGGTCGAGAGCCTCATAGTCCATTAGGACCAAAAATTTCTTTCCTTTCAATCATAAATCATAGCATACAATCATACTTTAATCAACATAATCCTACTATAACAAGTTCATGCGTAATATCAAAGCTATAAAATCATATAAGGTAAATAAACACAAATCACTAAATTTATACAAACAAGTGAATAACCCTCACATGGATTCTTCACTTAACAAGCATAAATTCGTTCCTCACTACCATACTTGGTTGATGAGGTAAATCTCCCTCTTACCTTGGATGATCCTCCAAAACTCCTAGTATGCCTCCTTCAAGTAGATTTTCTCCACCAAGTTGAACTTAAAAACAAAGAAAACATATAATATTAACATCCAAGGTTTATCAAAGATGACCATGAACCAAAGTATGGTCTTAGAATCTTGAAAATGAAAAGAAAGATGAAGAATATAAAACTTCACCTAAAAACCCTTGATCTTAAGTTTGAAGAACAAGGTTGAAGATGGAAGATTTAGGCTAAGATCTCAACCACAAAGTATCTTAGAATGGTATAAGGATACAAGATGCAAGGTTGGCTTGAATTATTGAAGGTTGGAGGGTGGTTAATGGTGGTTTGGCCGTGAGCTTTAGTGGAGAGAAAATGAGAGAGAATTTTGATAACTTTGCTATAGAAAATATGATAGAAATGTGTTGAATGACTAAGTGTCATCTTTGACTCCTCCTAGAAGCCCTTGGCCACGGGCTTCCTTGCCAAAGGAGTGTCCAAGATTTCCTTCCAAGCCTTCGAACTTAACATGCAAGCAATTCTCCTATTGGTCCTCACATGGAGTCAAAGCCATTTTGTTGGACTTTCACTAAGCTTGTTAAGCAAGCTTGGTTCCTATTGGTCCTCCACTTAAGTCAAACCATTACACTTAACTCTTCAACAAACTTGCTCTCCAAGCTTGTTTCTTATAGGATCAAACATAAAGCTTGTCATGATTAATCATGATTAGCTCCAAGATATTTAGGTTTATAGATATCTATCCATCAAGATATTTTCCAATAGATATTAACCAATAGATAATAGTTACTGCTTATAAAATCAGTGTCTATTCTCTAATGAATAATAGCTTTACCCAATGGATAATAACATTGTCCAATGGATAATAAAACAGAACAAAATCACTGTAAAAGAAAATTTCGAAAACTATTTCCAGTTTCGGGTTTAATAAGCTCCCCCGGCCCCGAATCAACAATCCAAAATTTTTCGACCCAAAATTTTATTTTTTTAGGCCCATATATAGCCCAAAATAATATTAAAATAATAAAAAAAATCAAAAAAATTCTAAAAAATTCACAAAAATCATAAAACTCATATATATTCAGAAAAAAATGAAATTTGAGGTGTTACACATCGATCTCTTCTACTTCATGTTCAGCTTCCTTTGATCAAACAAACATCTTAAACTATTATGATTGCTAAACACCATGAACTAGACTCCTTATAAGCAAGTATCCAAGTCTATAAGGCAAACACTGTGGCTAATTCCAAATCATACATAGGATAGTCCTTCTGGTGCAGATCTATCTGCCTTGATGCATAGGCATCTACTTAGCCCTATTGCATCAGAATAAACCCTAGTCCTATCTTCAAAGCATCACTAACTGTAATGCCCCTTTTTTCGGGAGAAGAAGGAACGTCACACCATAGTAAAGTGGAACGAAAATGCGAAAAATATAAATACATTGATTGATTAAGACCTGGTTCATATTTATTATCAGAATAAACAATTTCCATCTTAATAGCGTAGTAATTCAGTATCGAAATATGTGTACATTTTTTTTTGAAAAGATAATGATAAATATAGATACGATAAAATCGACATGAAATAAAAACATACATTCACATATATATATATATATATATATATATATATATATATATATATATATATATATGCATCGAGCCTGTTTAGTTACATCATCAAATTTACAAAAAATAAAAGGCTTTACCCACCCCCAAGATGTTTACAAATTTACATCCCATCAAAATAGCAAAATGTCAGGCTTCCCAAAAGATATACGGATAGCCATCAGTAACCACCAATAGTATCAGCCCCTAAGACTGACGAGAAGGAATCATAACAGGATCCTCCTCAGGGTCCTCCTCATCCGATGAAATCACCATCAGAATGACTGAATTTCGAGCAGAGGCTCGAGCAGTGGAGAGAAATGAATCATCTCGTGGGGTGTAATAAAGGTCATCCCACAAATCCCTAACAGGTAGGCAATACTCTAGGGTTTGTTTGGATGAAGGGTTTTGGAGGGAAATGAAAGGAATGTCTTATTTTTCATTTCTAAATTAAGAGAATTATAAAATATTTATAAAAATAAATAAATGATTATTGAAAGGTTATATGATTATATTTTATTTTATTCTTTAATTTTAAAAAAAAATTCAAATATAAAGAATATTTACTCAAAATAAAGAATAAGCCTTCCCTTCCCTTTCCCTCCAAAACCCTCCAAAATCCCAACTCCCAAACACACCCTAAGTGAACAAAAGCTGTGAAATAAAAAACAGGCGGGTCATAGCGACCCCAAGCTAAAGACATAGTCAGCTCCCCATGATAGATGCATCGGTCAATGCTCAAGTTTATGTGCCACCAGTCTGGACCACTGTGAAAGGTCATCTTTGCGTAACCCAAAAATCGGTGCGGACGTGAAGACATCTTCAATCAACACTTGTTGTAATCAGGCCAGAAGCCAGGAAACTCAGGTGCTTCCTCTTCTTCGTGAACGTCTTCTCAGAGACACATAAATAAAACAGGAGTATGGAAATATAGGAAAGAGGTGAGACACCCAGCATTCATTACTAATATGGCAGTAAGAAAATAGAATGGCATTGGACGCCCACTTAGCATTACAACACAAATATTCATCAACAGTAATAATAATAATAATAACCAGTAAAGGAAAAGCAACACTAGGTAATAACAAAGAAAATGGGTAATAAAAAAAATAGGTAACACAAATATTCCAATCAGTCAACAACTTAACGATCAGATCATTATTGCAACAAAAAAAAAATAATTTAACAGTGTAAGCACTCATTCCAGATGAAAATAAGACTGACAATGCATAATGCATATGATAAATCCTATTCCATGGAGCTAGACATCAACATTTCGGAGAGAATGATCAAGGAGTCATGCCAATATCTTGTTAGCCTTAAAAATAAAGTGCTTTCACATAAAAATATTTTTGCGCAACATGGCTTATACATGGCACCTCAACGATTGATCGCGATATAGGACAACGTATCGGTCCGGATCGTCGGTGTGTTTGCATCAGTCTATCCCACGGTCCCAATGGAGCTACCACTGTCTATTGTGAGACACCCGCACCCGACGTCCTCAAGGTCAACCACTTTGACCTACGCTTAGTCTACTCGCACCGCACTAAGGTCTTATTCAATCTCTTAGACATACATTGCCTTCTCAACAAAGTCCAACGAACATCATAATGCATGATGACTCAATTTACATCATGCATGTTCACCAATGATATGTTCCTCATAAAACAATGCACATCATGCATATTCATCAACAAGGTATTTCTCATGGAACATAGTATAATGGCATATAGTCAATTCTCAATAATATCATGCTATAATTTCATTAATCAATCATTGACAAGCACTTAGTCCCACACATGGCTCACAATATCATGCAATCCATTCTCGATATCAACATTATATACATATGGTTCAACACATACAACAATTCCTATATTATGGATCCAACATCCCTAATTTCCTAAGTCTTGATCAATTATGAAAATTTTGGGCTAAAGACCCCTTGAAAAACCATGGCCCCTCTTAATGTTCATCACTCAATCAATTTCTTCCATTTCATTATAAATTAAATATCTCTAAATTTATCAATTCCCAAGTATGCACAAAGCACCACTTGGAATCCAAAAATCCCTTAGAGGCCGTGAGCCTCCCTAAGACGTCAAGGTTCCAATTTCTCTATTCCTTACATTCATCCTTTAATAACCAATGGCATAGATTTCATTTTACACAAAAATCAATCCAAATCCTTAAGATTTTTGGCCAAAACCGTGGCCTCCTCAATAGGGTAGTAAACCCTCAAATTTTCCATTCATCACATCTAACATTATCAAGGCATTTATAGCAACCAAACTTTAATCTCAATCAAGAACACACAAAACATGAAAATAATCAAATAAAGCAAGCAATCCAATATGGATTTCTTCATCAACAACCACACAAAAGTCTTCTCACCACCAATAATGGTTGAAGTGAGTAAATCTCCCTCTTACCTAAAGGAAGAACACGAAAATCACCTCCTTGTTGGCTTCTTGGTGGTTCAATTTTGGCTCTCCAAGAACCCTAGAAAACCAAACTTTAAGAATCAACACCAAGCTTTGAAAAAAATGAATCCTTGGTCACCAATGTGACCAAGGGCCACAAAAATAAAGAGAAGAAGAAAGAAAAATGGAAGCTTTACCTCAAAGCTTCAAGCTTTGTTCTTGAAAGAAGATGATGAAGATGATGGATTTGAAAGAAAATCTTCAAAGATAAAAGCTTTAGAATGATGAAAGGAATGTAGAAATGGTGATGGTGAAGTAAGAAATTAAAAATGGTCACCTATGTGGGCTGCAAAACCATGGAGAGGGTGGAGGAGAAGAAGAGAGAAGTTAGAGAGAATGAAAGATGAAACTTGAAGAGAGAGAAAGTGATAGTAGAAAAATGAGTGATATTTTGGTGAAGTGTAATAAGTGTGGGAAGCAAAATTTGCTTCCCCAAGGGCACTAAGTGTCGTGCCAATGAAGGGAGAGAGAAGGAGAGAATGGCTGCTCCTACAAGATTGGACACTTTGATCATTTGTAGTCAAAGCTTCTCAAAGAAGCTTTGATTATAATATAGTATTTTTGAATTAAAGTGGATTTGATTAGACATAAAGTGGATTACATTAGGATAATGTAATAGGATTTCTAATACATGTTATTATCCAATGGACAATTGTTACAGTTGATAGTAGTCAGTATTAATTGTTCAGCGGATAATAAAAATTACACAGCGATTTATTTATCGGGTAAAATTCTTAAAAAATATGAAACCTCGTAAACTGTGTCCAGCCTCGGGTTTAGTAAGATCCCTCGTCGACGTTTCCACAGATCCAGGTTCTCAGGGAAAATATTGCATTTTCCCTGCTCTGCTTAGTTTGCACGTAAAATGAAGAATAATATTAAAATATTCTGCGTTCTCAGAAAAATTCAAAAAAATTCACAAAAATCACAAATATTAGAAAATGATTATTTATCATAAAATTATAATTTTTCAGGGTATTACACTAACTATCTCAAAGTTCCCATGGGGATCTGGAATTACTAACACTAACATAGTAGTCAACCTCTTCTTTAACTCTTGGAAACTATACACGCAAGCTAAAGTCTACTAAAACTACTACCTCTTCTAGCTGACCTAGTCAGGGTAGCACTAAAAGAGAAAGTCTACTGATAAACTTTCTAACCTCTGTTACAAAGTAGTTTAACCCACTATACCTTTGCTTAGATTTTGCTAGAATTCTCTACAATTTCTCCTTGAGAAATTACATAACACCTTAAATTGTACCACGTGTAACCAAAACAGACTCTTGGCTAACTTGGCACGCTAAAAATTTTCTCTAAAAATTTTTAAAACTACATTAACATACTGGCTATGTTCTTCCATAATCCTAGAAACAATTTTAGAGATAATCTCTTTCTATTTCTGATTCTAAGACAACTATACTTGGAAAACTACTTAACTCGCCTTTTTGCTTAACTTAGGACTTAACTCATTCTTTAGTTCTTTGGAGTAAGTTGGCCCCACTTTACTACACTTGCATAAGGGCTTATATCACTCCTTAGCATGACATAGAATTTCACTTATTATATTACCCTTGATAATAAGCTTTTCTCGCTTTACTATCCTTGGTAGAGAGCTTAACTCACTCTTACCTGAGACCCTTGGTAGGGAGTTTAACTCACTCTTACTACCTCTTACACGAGTGCTTTTCTCACTCCTCATGTTTCTTGACAAAGAGCTTAACTCACTGCTTTGTCCTCGGTAGAGTGTTTACCTCACTTCTCTACCATACTTGGCAAGATTTATTTGGTCTCACTACTTGCCTGATGTGGAGGGATTGGAGGGCTACTTCCTCTACACATCTGGTAAAGTGTTTTACTCATATCTTTACCCTCACAAGGTGCTTTTCTCGCTACCTTGTGTCACAACTCCATCCTTAGCAAAGAGCTTTGCTCACTACTTTGCAAGGTCAAGGGGTTTAACTCACTCCCTTAGTTAGGATAATTGTGCTATGGTTTAGCTTTAACTATTAAAGGAACCATCTCTTGATTAATACTTCATTACCACACAACTCAAGGAGAAAAAAAAAGCATTAATCAAAACTTGCATGTTTAAAGTAACTTTTACTACAAGAGGGTAAACTATGCCTCTATGATAAGATTAACTTTCTTATCAAACTTGTATCTAGCTTTCCTTACTATCACACCTTAGGTGGTATTATAAGCCACATTATTGTGTTTAAGGTCCTAGATGTAACACCCCAAAATTTCGTGCTTTTCAGTTATATGTGATTTTTATGAATTTGTGATATTTTAGATATTTTAAGATATTTTGAATATTATATTATATTTTGAGATATTTTGAATATTATATATATTTTAGATATTTTGAATATTATATTATATTTTGTTAGATATTTTGAATATTTTATTATATTATGGATATTTTTAGACATTTTAATATATTTTAGATATTTTGGATTGATTTTGTGATTTTGTGAATTGTTTGATTTATTTTAATTTTTCTATTGTTATTTTTTAACTTTCTGTGTGTTTGAGGTCGGGCCAGAAAAATAAAATTTTTTGGGGCCGGGGAAAATTTTGGACTGCTAATACGGGGCTGGAGAAGCTTACTAAACTCGGAACTGGAAACAATTTTCAAAATTTTCTTTTATAGTAATTTTGTTCTATTTTATTATCCATTGGGTAAAATTATTATCTATTGGATAATAGCTACCGATAAATAACTTTCTTGAAAATATCTCGTTAGATGATTCTAGAAAGCGCCTAGTCACGCGCCTAGTCATTGAGTACTTGAGTACTTGATTTACATGTGGACCAATGAGGAGCTGGTCAACAATTGCGGTTGTGACTCATCGAAATGGACTAATAAGAGTTGGACACCTTGCGTGGACACCCCACCTTGTGACTCATCGTGTCCTGGAAGCTTGTAGAATGATGACTCGCCATGTTCTAGAAGGTGGTAGAATGGTGACTCACCCTGTGACTTGCCACAATGAGTCACACATTCCAGAAGGTTCTCCTAGTGACTCAACTAAGGACTCAGTGCTGCGACTCACCATGCTAACTCATCTGTTCTAGAAATCTCTATAATGACTCACCATGCTGACTCATCGTAGTGAATCGCATGTTCTAGAAACTTTGTTTTTGATGACTCACTTTATGACTATTCACGGTTAACCAGTAAAAAATGATCAACAATAGTTACTACCCAATTGGAACAAGTCAAGATAATGACTAATCTCTTTGTGTGAACCAATAGGAAAGAAGCATAATGGTGAAGCAGAGACACCTTGCGACTCTATGTGTCATAATCTAGAAGCTTGTTTGAGAAAATATCTTGGGTAAATATCTTGCTTAAAAATATCTTGTTTGAAAATATCTTCGATAAATATCTTAATTAAATATCTTGGTTGGATATTTGGTTAGATATTTAGTTAGATATTTTTGGTTAGATATTTTGCTTTAATAAAAATATCTTGGTTAACAAATATCTTAAGTTATCCTATCATCTTCTATAAATAGGAGGGCTTTGGTTCATTTCCATCTTTTGCATGAAACTCTCACCCTTTTCTCTCAAGTGTCTCATGACCAAGTTTGCTTGTAGAGGCCAAGTTTGGGACTTAGTTAATCTTTCTATCAATTCCATCAAGAAAACCAAAAGTTATCACAAAAGTCTCTCATATTTTCTTTCCAAGAACCCCAAGGCCAAACCACCAAGAACCCACCTCCCAACTTCCTAAATTTCAACTAATTTCATATCTTGAATCCTTATACCATACTTGTTAGTCATGGCAACCATCACCCAAGAGGGGGGTGAATTGGGTGATTATTAATTTTTAAAATAACTTTGAGAAATTATGCATTTTGATATTTTCAATCAACACATGCAGCGGAAAAGGTATAACTATTAGAGATTTCTCAAATACCACTTGGGCTATAGGATAAATCAAGCAAATAAGCTAGATATCAAATTCAACTCAAGCATATATAATTAAAGCACAAATGTAAAGGAGATAGAGTTAAGAGAAGCAAACACAATATTTATACTGGTTCAGCCACCAACCACTTGTGGCCTACGTCTAGTCCTCAAGTAAACCACCTGAGATTTTCCACTATCACTTCAAGCTTGAATAGGTGCTTAAAACCTTTACAAACTAGAGCACTTAAACACACCTTGGGATACCTCACCCTTTGTGCTTGAGCCTCAAAACAGGGATACCTCACCCTCTTTACAAAAAATCAAATGGAGATAGAATGATAAACTCTCACAAGAGTAGATTACACAAGTTGAAGCTCTATAATACTCTTCAAAGATATCTCAAATATTTACAAAAATAGAGCACAAATGGATTGAAAGATTGATCTTTGGATTAGTGCAATAGAAATATGTTTCAAGATATTGGTTAGCCATTAAAGATGACCCAAGATATGTATTTATAGTGTTTTTTTATCAAAGGAGTCGTTGGGTACATTTAATGGAAATATTTAATGCCAAGAAAATAGATGTTGCGTGTTCCAAGGTCGTGTTATTAGAATAACACATTTGTCATCCAAATAAATCCACTTGTAGCATACCAAGAAATGTTTTCTGGAACTTGTTATTCGAATAACACTTTGATTATTCGAATAGATCACTAAAAACACATTCTGGAACGTTTTCTGGGGTGTGTTATTCGAATAACATATCCCTTATTCGAATAAAATACTTTGGTTTCGAAAACTGACTTTAAATAGTCATAACTTCTTCATTTATCATTCGTTTAAAACAAATGACTACTCATTGGAAAGATCTTTGAGTCTATTTTCAAAAAACAAATTTCATAACAAAACTCAAAGTATTTTGAAAGTTATGATCAAAAGAGTAACTAAAGGTCAGTTTTGCAAAACTCAAACTTAACTATTTTTCATAGTTTTGAACTACTACCATGACTAGCTTTTCAAAACTTGTTGTTGGGTATTGTAGTATGTGAAAATCATTTGTAAAGATTTTAAAAACATATTTGAGATATCTAGAAGGCTTCTTACATAAAGACCCTAAGTCCTATAAGCTATACCATTTAATCTACCTTTGGACTTGGTCTTTGACATGTCTTTTTTGTTATCAAAACCTTCATGAGATAGGCATGCACATTCTCCTTGAGTTGAACATTATTGAGATCTTTTCTTTCTTGTTGCAATACTTACTTTTGGTACTTGGACTATCCTATAAAGTATTGCTCACTTAAACAAACATAGTTAGTCCAAATTCATAATTCAAATCTTCATATGCATGATTCATAAATATGCAACTCTAATTAGTCTAACATGCATATAAGACTTTCATAAACATATCCAAATAATACATTTATCAATTATTAATAGATATGTTCTATATAGGATGCAACAAAGAACACTTTGCACATTTTCATTTAAATAGAGACAAATTCAATATTAATTCATTATAACTCATATAAAACATTATTGGATATATTATATAAAGAATGCTACACATATTTCATTGCATGATTGTTAAGTAAAATATAACTAGATAAAGTAACTAATCATGCATGATACAATATAATCTATTAAGAACATTTATGTAGCACAAGCATCATTCTTTTTGTCTTGTATTTGTCATCATCAAAACTTAACATATTAAACCATTGATACAAACTTATTTTCACAATCTCCCCCTTTTTGATGATGACAAATCACCAAAGAAAAATATGTTAAGCAATATAAGCATATCAAACAATAAGCACAAGAACAAATTTTTCTTTCCAATTCTGATCTCCCCCTATTTCACATCAACAAAAAGGCGTATGAAGGAAAGATCATATTTTCTCTCTCCCTATAGACAAAACTCATGTTGCCAAAAAGAGTAGGATCATGAAAACTAAAAACTTATTCAATTTATTCAAAAACATAACTATCTCCCCCTATTTGATTGTACATATGATTTAAGAATAAAGAGATGAAACAAGCATGCTTTCAATATATAAAAGATTATTCATGCAATGCTTGTCATATTTTGGTACATCAATATTTAACATATAATAGCAATAAAACACTTTATGTAATCAAACAAGGATGTAAGCCAAAAGATATAAACAACTTAAGAGTTAGGCTCCCCCTCATTGAAGCACAAGATGCATAAAGTGAAAAAAATATGCCAAGACCATGTAAGCACATTACCATAAAGTAAAGTAAGATAAAAGATACTTATTCTTAATCCATTAATCAAAAAATCATTTTAAAACTTCTCTCCCTTTCAAAAAGAATTTTACAAGAGCACATTACATTGTCAAAAATAATTTCGAAGGGTATAGAAGTTTTATATTAAAATCACATATTCATTAAGATAGATCAAACCAAGTCAAAAAGAACATAAGTTCAACTCTTTGATGAAATATGCTATAGAGATCAAAGCATGTATAAAACTAACATCATCCACCCTATATGTAATGACAAAAAATAGCAAGTTAATATCCAATTAGGTACTTTGTCAAAGCTAAGCATACTTCTCATGTAAGGAAAGCATCTAATTAGTTTAAGATCAATTTATCAACAAGTATTATATACTTCATATAGAATATCACAATAACTTGGAGATAGAGATACTTATTTAGTTAGATAGAGAGTGATCTTCTTTAGAATGTTCTTTGTTTATTGGTCCTTTGAGTTTGAGCTTTCTTCCATTGAGTATTTCATTCCATTGCACTTGAAGAAAGTCTCCTCATTCTTTCTTCATTCAACTCTTCTCTTTATCCATTTATTCTTGACATTTTAATATTTGATGGCTATATCTGAAACACATAAAGAAACTTGTAAAGCTAACTCTAAAAATTCTCTAAAACATAGGTTAGCATCAAATATCATTTAAACCTATTTACAAGCATAATTTGGGTTGATAAATAATATAAAGCTTGTACCACATCAACCATGCAATGTTAGCTCTAACAAGAACAAAAGAAGGACATATGCACTTGAATCTAAAAGCATAGTTTAATCATTTTCAAAGCAAGATTCAAGTTTATAAAAAAAACATGATCATCATCAAAACATATATAAACATTTTGAGGCAAATAATTGTCATGTAAGGCATGTAATATCAAGTAAGGAATTCTAGTATGCACACATGCCAAGTTTCTTACATTGAACTTCAAAGCAAAGTTCAAGGCATAAGATGAATAATTTACTTCTTGTTTTTAAGATATGAACATATCAAGCAATTTCAAACAAGAAGACATATAACTTTTAACTTTCCAATCTCCAAGTAAGTATATAGGACAATTAAGCATCAAAGAGAAAGGATTGGAACTACTTATGAGCATGTGAATTTCTATATTTGAACAAGGAGAATATGTCACAAGCTCAAGAACAAAGATATTATCATAAAACATGACATTCCAAGCAGAATGTGTGCATATCTAGCATGTTAGCATATGTAAAGACACTTTTGAGGCACAATACTAGAAAAGCACAACTTGAGGCATGTTAAGGAATAAAACAACTCTCTACTTCTCCAAATATCACATGATATTCGATTTAAAGCATAAGTAAGGATGAGAGATTGATATCACCAAATGTGTACTCTTTGAGTTTTTGTAAGTGACTCCAACTTCCAAGCTTCAAGTCTCCATGAATGAATATGGATTCTTTGCACCCCTTTTAGAAGTTGAATCCTTTTAAGCTTTACTAACCTCAAGTTGAATAATCGTATTCCATTTAAATGTTTGCTTGAGGTAGTTATCACCTACAACACAATTTAAAGTACTTTCTTTGGTATCCATCAATTTTGGATCCATAGAGGTTAGTCATTAAATTGTTAGCCAATTACATTGTATAGTTATCAAAATAGCCATATATCTTCATCAAAACAATTAACCAAATGCATTTATATTTTCAATTAAGCACAATCAATTTCAAGTATTCAGCATATATAGCAAATAGCAGTAGAACCTTTCATATAGCCCATGTTTATTCGAATAACACTATTATTATTCAAATAAACTTGTGGAGAGCATAAAGTCTTAACTTTCTGTCAAGCATTATTCAAATATCAATGTTGTTATTTGAATAACAAAGCATTCAGACTTGGCTTACTGGCAAGCTTTATTCGAATAACCATTTGGTTATTCGAATAACATCAGCGAAGAACAGATTTAAAACGCTTCTGCTAAGCGTTATTCGAATAAGGGTTTCCCTTATTTGAATAAAACAATAAGAAAAACAGATACCAGGGCTACTGTGTTTTGTTATTCGAATAAAAATTTCGTTATTTGAATAAGATACATTCATAAGTAGATTTTAGTGTCTACTGAAGGAAGTTATTCGAATAAACACAACAGTACGCATATGTAGCAGGTTAAAACCAATAAGCAGACCAAGATAAAAATAATCAAAGATTAAGAGAGACTTTTCAGCATACATATTATGTAAGAACATAAATATATGATCACAAATTTCTAATTCTTACATTGTCATTTTAAGTCAACCAAAGATCATGTTAGAAAGGGA
Organism: Ormosia emarginata; assembly: GCA_029884605.1. Lineage (NCBI taxonomy): Eukaryota > Viridiplantae > Streptophyta > Magnoliopsida > Fabales > Fabaceae > Ormosia > Ormosia emarginata. Next base: position 3,028,549 of record JAQQTP010000063.1, read on the forward strand.
TAAAACAAGATAAAAATTATCTAACACAATCACTCATTTTAAGTCATGATTAAACAAAAATCAAGCTCAAGGATATTATCATCAAACATGTCATTTCAAGCAAGGAGCATACTTATCTAGCATATTCAAGACATGTAGAGATATTTTCAAATTATAAGGCTAGAAAAGCATAAAACAAGTCTTCGTTTATCCAAAGATTACAAGTCCAACCTTCTTGGAGACAAGGAAGAGAACTTGGATTATTTTCTGGTCTTGTATTTGTAGCAGTCACTTTCAAGATGCCAAAGTCAGCTCTTGGCCTTCAAGCACACCTACAACACACTTCAATCTTTGACTTTTGGTACCCAAATTTTCTTGGGTCCTTGTGTGTTAGTTTTTGAATATTAATTCATTATGCTCTTATAAAGATCAATTTTTCATAGTATATAAATTGAGCACAACAAATTAAATAAACAATCACCATTAATCACATAGCCAATTACATGCTTACTTCCATGATATATAGACAATTTAAAGTATAGAAAACATATATAGTCATAGAATACCTTATTATCAAGAAATATGCAAGGTGGTGAGTAAAAGGTGTATCAAGATGAACATAATCAGGTGTTATATATAATATTTAACTTTTACCAAGTACACATGATTCTATTCTTAACCTAAGGCCTACAGGAATATACCTTATATTCATTGTCTTTTTAAGTGGATGTGCATAAGAGATAAAAGCATTTGATACCTTGGCCTTGGTAATCAAGGAAACTTTTTTTCTTACTTATTGCTTCTCTTTTGGAGTCTTGAACTTTACAAGTTCTACATTTTGTACTTGAAAAGCTTTGGTTGAAGTCACCTTCCTTCTTTAACCAAAACTTCTACCATTGGGCTTTGGAAGTATTCTCCTTGAAGATTTCTCTTTCCTTTGACTAATTAGTCTATCCTTTTGAGAATTTTTCTGCATAATTGAAACACTAGAAGGACATTTTGGTATCTACTTCATCTTTGGTCCTTGAATGTTAATACTAGAGCCTTTGAGATCTTTAAGAAGTCATACCATACTATTTCTCATATAAGGATTTCTTCTATAATTGCATAAATGAGAAATATGTCCTAGATGACCACAAAAATTGCAAACAATTGAATTTAATGATGGCTTGGTCCTTTGAAGATCATTTTTGGAAAACTTAAGCTTTTTGTTGTTATTACATTCTATACTATTTTTGCCATAAGCCTTGCTTGAATTTTTATGTGAAATAACATCAATTTTATTCTCATTAACAAGCATAGGATATAAGCAATTAGAATCATTAGCTTTGGAAAATTCAAAATATAAGTCTTCAACTTGATTTTCTAAATCAATGCACATTTCACAAGAAGTTGTGGTTTCACATTTCAAAGTTATTTCCTCATCAAGAAAAGCATATTCATTTTTCAAAGTCTCGATATCATTTTCAATGGAGGAAATATTTTCCAAACAATATAAGTTTTTATTTTCTAAAAATAACAAGTCATCATATAATTCATCATATGCACATTGTAGCTCATAATAAGAAGGACTATAAACTAGTTTAGCATCATTTACCTCAAAGTCTTTTTTAGCTATATAAGAAGCAGTTTCAATTTCTAGCATGCTTGGCTCTTTAAGAAAATCACCATCATCCCTCATTGTTGTCCATTAAGGAATCAAGAGTATATACTATTTGGTTTTGCTTTGTCACCTCTTTAAATTGATCATCATTTTGAGGATATTTTTCATAACAAGATTCCTTCAATGACTTTTGCTCTTCTTGCTCTCTATGCACAACTTTATGCAAAAAATCATTATTAACAAGATAGATAGCATCAAGAGTATCTCATATATCTTTAGCACTAGAGTAACTCTTAATTTTAGCATAAGCTTCATCATTCAAACCACTTCTCAAAATTTGTATAGCTCTAATGTTCAAGGAAAAACATTTCTTGTCATAAGCATTCCAAGTTTGTTTTGATTTACAAGTAAATCCATCAAACACAATATCTCACAAATCAAGATCAATATATTGCATATAAAATTCCATTCTAGCTTTCAATAATCAAAATGCACACCATCAAAGAATAGTGGTTTATCAATTCCAAAACCTTTCATTTTGAAAAGCTTTCAATGGTTGCCAACAAACAAAGATCTTTAACTTTAAGCAGTTAAGCTTTCAACAAAGCACAAAGCTCTGATACCACTTGTTAGTCATGGAAACCATCACCCATGAAGGGAGTGAATTGGGTGATTATTAATTTTTAAAACAACTTTGAGAAATTATACATTTTGATATTTTCAATCAACACATGCAGCGAAAAAGGTATAATTATTAGAGATTTCTCAAATACCACTTGGGCTATAGGATAAATCAAGCAAATAAACTAGATATCAAATTCAACTCAAGCATTTATAATTAAAGCACAAATGCAAAGGAGAAAGAGTTGAGAGAAGCAAACACAATATTTATCCTAGTTCAGCCACCAACCACTTGTGGCCTACATCCAGTCCTTAAGTAAACCACCTGAAATTTTCCATTATCACTTTAAGCTTGAACAAGTGCTTGAAACCTTTACAAACTAGAGTACTCAACACACCTTGGGATACCTCACCCTCTTTATAGAAAATCAAATGGAGATAAAATGATAAACTCTCACAAGAGTAGATTACACAAGTTGAAGCTCTATAATACTCTTCAAGGATATCTCAAATATTTACAAAAATAGAGCACAAATGGATTGAAAGATTGATCTTTGGATTAGTGCAATAGAAATATGTTTCAAGATGTTGGTTAGCCATTAAAGATGACCCAAGATATGTATTTATAGTGTTTTTGATCAAAGGAGCCATTGGGTACATTTAATGGCAGCATTTAATGCCAAGAAAATAGTTGTTGTGTGTTCCAGGGTCGTGTTATTCGAATAACACATTTGTTATTCGAATAAATCCACTTATAGCACACCAGAAAGTGTTTTTTGGAACTTGTTATTCGAATAACACTTTGGTTATTCGAATAAATCACTAAAAACACGTTCTGGAATGTTTTCTGGGGTGTGTTATTCGAATAACACATCCCTTATTCGAATAAATCACTTTGGTTTCGAAAACTGACTTTAAATGGTCATAACTTCTTCATTTCTCATCTGTTTAAAGCAAATGACTACTCATTAGAAAGATCTTTGAGTCTATTTTCAAATGAAATGAATTTCACAACAAAACTCAAAGTATTTTGAAAGTTATGTTCAAAAGAGTAATCAAAGGTCAGTTTTGCAAAACTCAAACTTGACTATTTTTCATAGTTTTGAACTACTACCATGACTAGCTTTTCAAAACTTGTTTTTTGGGTATTTTAGTATGTGAAAATCATTTGTAAAGATTTTGAAAACATATTTGAGATATCTAGAAGGCTTCTTACATAAAGACCCTAAGTCCTATAAGCTATACCATTTAATCTACCTTGGGACTTGGTCTTTGACATGTCTTTTTTGTTATCAAAACCTTCATGAGATAGGCATGCACATTCTCCATGAGTTGAACATAATTGAGATCTTTTTTTTCTTGTTACAATGCTCACTCTTGGTAGTTAGACAATCCTGTAACACCCTTAAATTTCCAATCTCTTAAACAGTAATTTTGACAGTTAACAGAATTTCATTGTTTAGTGATTTCTGAGCGCTGTAAAATTAATTTGATTATTTCGTCTGCGTATTTGATCGTTTTGAGTGATTTACTCCGTGTCAGGAAAATAAAAATTTTCGGGCCTGGGAAAACTTTACGTAATTTAATTTTTACCGTTAGGTAATTATTTTACGTAATCTGATTTGATATTTGTGCATTTTATAATTTTTGTGATTTTTGTGGATGATTATGAATTTTTTTACTGTTTGTGGGCCCAGGGGGTGTATGTGAGCCCAGGTGACCATACGTGGGCCCAGGTGGGTCCTGCAAAGCAAAAATTTTTCTACGCATATAAAAATTTGTACTGTTTAGACGGAGACAGGGGATCTTACTAAACCTGAATCCGGAAAAAGTTTTTAAAATTTTATTGTACTGTATTTTGTACTGTATTTAATTATCGGATGATAAAAAATACAGTAAAAATATTATTTGTAGGATACAAGAATAAATATTATACTGCGTAGTCAACAAAGAGAGCTTGACTTGATTTATACCCTTGGATGAGAATACTTAGTTTGAATATTAACCATTGATTTAATCAAAGGTTAAGAAACAAACTTAATAAAGAAGCCTTGGATAATAACCATTGATTTAATCAATGGTGTGAGAATAAGCTTGGTTAGGAAGACTTTGATATCAACCATAGATGTAATCAAAGGTGTAGAATTGGTCTTGAAAAAATGACAAAGACCATTTATAACCATTGGATTTAGATTAAATCAAGGGTGGAGATTTAATCTTAAAAAGTAACAAAAGACCATTTATGACCATTGGATGAAGAATTAATCAAGGGTAGAGATTTGGTCTTCTAAAATGGCAAAGACTAATTATGACCCTTGGATTTAAAATTTGAAGAAGCAATCTTGACCCTTAATTTTGGAGACACATCTAAGGGCTAGAATTTAAAGGAGAAAAATCCAATGGCCTAGATTAAGTCTTCTAAAATCAAAAGTCTACCTAAAATCCTAACCATTGAATTAATCAATGGCTAGAATGCTTAAGATGGTGACTTGTGAAATTAGTCACACTTTGAAGAAGCAAGAGAAGGGGGGACGGTTTTTGTAGTGAATAGGGAGCTAAAGGAGACTTTATGACCATTATTACATGTCATGGTCAATATTACATCATCCTTGATTATGATTTCTTTGTTTGCATCCTTAGGAAATTTCTTGGAGGGAGGCCAAAATTATTTCATTTCCTATCACACTTTATCACTCTTTTCTCTCTTCACTCTACGGCAATGCATCCATTGTGAAGCAAATTATTACAATTCAATTCCTATCATTTTCTATCAATAGAACAAAGTAAGAAATAGTCAATAATGGTGACTTACTTCAAGGAAGCTCCACGGCAATGCAAGGAAAAAGTGGGGGGCCAAAATCATTTTATTCATTTGCTATATCACTTCATTACTTTTTCTCTCAAATAATTTAGTACCATTATTTGTTCAAATAATTAACTTTTTCTCTCTTCACTCTACGGCTATGCAAGTTTAATGAAAGAAAAATATATTATATTCAATTCATTTCTATCTTTTTGTTTCCAAGTGGCTCATGGCCAAGTAGCCTTTGGAGGGCCAAAAAAAAAAAAAATTAACTCTTGATAATTCATGCCACCTTTCTATCAATAACATCTCTCACCTTTTTCTTTCAAAACTTGTCCACGGCCAAGGAGGCATTAGAAAGCCAAAATCATTTCATATCTCACTTATTCACCTTTTCTCTCAAATGAGTCAATACCAATTATTTGATCAAATAATACATTTTTTCTCTCTTCACTCTACGGCAATCACCAAAGGAGGAGGGGTGTTTATGTTCATTTTATCTCACTTGAACTCCTAAGTCTTCTATCCATTCTCTTCCTCCTTCTCTCCAAATTGAAGCTCACGGCTAGCTCATCAAGAACCATCATCCAAATGTTTTTAATTTCATCCAACCATAGATCTTGAATCTACATGATATTCTAAGTAATTTTCATGTTGAAGACTTTCTCTAAATCACTCATCTTCAACCTTATTCTTCAAGCTAAAGATTGAAGCTCTTAGATAATTTTCTCTCTTTTCTCTCCTTGGTGGATTCGGTCATGACTCCTAAGTATGGCTTCCATCACTCTTTAATTTCAACCAACCATATTTCTTGAATCCTTACCTTATTCTAAGCAACTTTCATGTTGGAGATTTTCTCTAAATCATTCATCTTCAAGGAGTTTCTTCAAGATCCATGTTATTGGGTTTTTGAGGTGAAGTATAAGGAAACTTCATTTTCTTCTCTCTTTTTCATGATCTAAACCATGTTTGATCCATGGTTCCTCTTAATCAAGCTTGATATGTTAATTAACTTGTGTTTTGTTTTGTATTTGAGAAGCCCTTGGTGGTGAAGGACTTGGAAAAAGAAACAAATCAAGAAGCTTTGGAGGATCTTCAAGAGGTAAGAGGGAGATCCATCTCACCAACCAAGCATGGTGGTGAGAGATGGTATTTTATTTGATGGATGTGGAATCCATGTGAGGATTCATATCCATGGTCATGTAATTAATTTGTGGGTGTTTATGAGCTTTGATTAATTTTCTATGCTTGATATGCTTTGCATGATTTTATAGCTTTGATGATATGCTTGATATGCTATACATGCTTTTATGGCTTTGATGGTATGCTTATATTATTAATGATGAAATATATATGTATATGCCATGATTTGATGATGGAAAAAAAATTGATTCTTGGCTCCAATGGCCAAAGAATGACTACGGTTTTGGCACCCAAGGTTAGGGTTCTATGTTGAAATTTTTCAAGAACAAGGGAATTAATTTTTGATCCCTAGAACATGGTGAATTTTGGTCAAGACACCTCAAGATAGGTGTTCACAAAATTAATATTTTCTTGAATGATGAAAATGGATGTTTAGAAAAGTAAGGAAAATAAACAAAGAATTTATTTTTCAAAGAGTACATGAATACGGTTTTAAAAGGATTTTTTATTGATTTATTTTGTGTAAAAAGTTTCTAAGTGTTTTACTAAACATGAGATTTAAATGAAAATAGCAATGATAATTTTAAGGATTTGCAAAGAAAGTGAAAAAGGATTTGCAAAGAAAGTAAAAAAGGATTTGTAAGGAAATGAATTTGAACAAATGGGTTTGGTTTTTATGACCATCGGTATTTCGGTTTTGAAAATAAAGAATTTTTAATGGTTTTGTTTGTGTAAAAACCATATCAATTTAGGAGGAAAATATTTGATGGCTTCAATGGCCAAAGACTCTACGATTTTTAGAGGTTGGAATAATTTTAGTTTTTATGAAACAAAGTAATTTTAAAGTGGAACAAAATGTTGAACAAAATGTTTTAGTATAAAGATTTTGGAAAGGGAAATCAAAGTATTTTATCACTTGAGAAATGAACTTTCATATGAAAATGAAAAAGAAAAGTTGCAAGGGTTTGAATCTTAATTTGTTTTGAAGAGAATTGATTTTAGAATTGATTTGGGAAAAATAGAGAATATAATGGTGTTTTGAAAATTTACTAACTTATAACTTATTTTCAAGTTTTGAAATACGTTAGAAAATGTTAAGTTTTGAAACGTTGATTTACATCAATGAAAAAGTGATTTTGTGAATTATATTTTGAAAAGAATTTCTTGAGTAAAGAACTGTGGAAAAATATTTTCTTGAGTAAGAAAATATATTAAATGAAGTGTAAAGTTACATCTCAGCACCGAAATGTAAGAAGTGTGGAAAGGGGCACTTAACGAAAAGATTCCAAGGAAATAAAGATTATTTTGAGAAAAGTTAAAAAGAAATTTTAAAGGTCAAGAAATATTTTTCGTAATGAAATTGTGGTGAAAAATTATTTACGTATCTTAAAAATGTGATTTTTAAGTTACGTAATATGGACCTTTTCCTTAAAAATATTTCTATGCGATTTTAAATACGTTAAAATATTTCTACGCGATTTGGATTACGTTTAAATATTTTACGTAATTTGAACTACTATTGAATAATTACTACGTGATTGAAAGGTGATAGAATATTTTTACGTGATTGTAAAAATAGCGGAAAAATCATTATGAGATTTGAAAAGTGTTTTAAATATTTTGAGAATGATAGAAAATGATTTACGTGACGTAAAAGAATGATTTTTAAGTTACGCGATTTTGAAACAGTGGAAAAATGCTATGCGATTTTGAGAAACGTATATTTTTACGCGATTAAGAAAAACGTTAAAAAATTAGTACGTGTTTTAAAAGTGCAACGTTTCTACGGAAAAGTTAAGAGTTGCGGTATTTTAATTGATGAACAAGAGATAAAGAAATCGTTTGGAGAATAAGAGGTGAAAATGAGAGATATTCTTGTATTGTGAAATAGAAAATAAAAATGTGAAAACTTTACGTAAATTAAGTGTCACGGTATTGTGAAAATATAAAACGCGTTTCAAAACTTTGAAAACGTAAATAAGTGTTACGATATTTTGATAAAAAAAACGTAATATAAACATTTTGGAATTTGGAATTGTGAAAAATGAAAACGTTTTGGAATTGTGAAAATGAAACGAAAATATTACGCAATTTTGAAAATACTACGATGAAAATATTTTATAACTATGAAAATGTGATAACATGATTTAGATTTGTTGAAAATACAAAGATTTATATTGAAGGTGCATTTTATATGCATTGGAAAAGAGATGCTTGTGATTGGATTTGGTGCATTATACATGCATTGGTTAAAAAAAAATATGCGTTGAGGCATATGATACATTGAACAAATGAAATTGAAAAGATTTGGCCCTTTGGGGTTGGACTTGCACGGATATATTCATGCATTGTATATGGCCCTTGTGGTTGAAGAGGGAATGAGAATTGATAGTGAGGTCTATGATGGATCTTGGGAGCGTCGGCGCGGCGGTCGACAAATGTGATGGACAATGCCAAGTGGTTCTATCAATGGCAGTACCTGTGTGCCACTTAGCGATGCAGTCCATTGCAACGCATTGACGATACCCGACAAGAACACGATTCTTTTCAACAACTAGAAGATTGTCTTTGGGCTAAGATAATTCATGACCTTTCTATCAATAACAATTGACAAGAGGCATTCTCCTCGAAATTGTGAAAACCTCCATGGAGTTGTTTTTGAAAAACTAAGTCTATGTGCACATGCATAACATATGCATAAATTTGAGTGTCCATATCTGCATGATATATATTAATTGAGGAATATTGGCTATGACAATTGTTTTGAAATACTTGGATAATGATGATGATAATCATGTTGATGGCATTATTGTGATTATTGTGTGATGATAATAATGTTAATAGTATGATGATGATAGTTGATTAATGTTGAGTGCATTATTGAAATTCTGGTATGACATATCTGTATGATATTGCTGTTTGTGTTACCTCTGTGCTGCCATGTTGGTATTGGCGTAGGTGATCTCACCTCTTTGTTATGTTGTTTGCTGTGTCTATATTGTTAAAATTAAACAGTAGAAAGAATGAGTTGTCTTAGACATAACGGGCGATGGATACTCTGAGATTGGTGACAACAATAAGGAGTGGACATTCAGGACTCGAAGGTGTACAGTGTTGACAAAGAACAGATGTAGAACAGATGTCTGATGCAACAAGATGGATACACAATAGAATAAGTATGTTAAGTTTTAACGTTAGTGTTGTGCGTGCTATTAAGTAGGACCCGTCATGGGGTTTGCTATTGTTAAAAAAAGAACGTTAGTTTTATATTTCTCTTTAAATTAAGAAATATTAATTAGTATCAATATTGCATAATGAATAGTTGAAATATGATTTTCCATATTACCTAATATTTTCAGTAAATTTACGTTTCAGTAAAGAAGAAATTTTAAAACCCACTTTTTATAACTCAAACTTTGTGCAAATTTCTTTTTAGATTATGAGTCGGGAGTCAGACATGTGATACCCTAGGGAGAGTGTTACATTAGTTGGTATCAGAGCACGGTTTGAGTCTTTTGGGGTTTGTGGTTAGGTCTGTTTTGCTTGTGTTGTGTTCTCTGTGTTATTGATTTTCGAAAGGAAACAATGTTGTTTATAATGGATGTCAGATCCATTGTATTTCAATCCGCACGCCTCGAGAGAAAAAAAAAAGAAAAGGGAAATGGCTCGAGATAGTTATACATGTGTGGAAATGGAACATGTTACTAGTAATACAGTTGCAGCTACAGGAGCAACGGGAGCAACGGGAGCAATGTGGAAGGATAACTGCAGGAACAAAGGATCGCTGAACAGCAAAAACTGGAAGTTGAAGTTCAGGATCTAATGGAAGAGAATCAGTCTTAGAATATAAGATTTCGTAATTTTGGAACCCGATATTTTTAAGGATATTTGGAAAGTGATTGATTTCAACGGAAGATGTATTTACAACCATTGAGGAAACCAAGGAAGAATCGATGTGAAAGAAGGTACTTAATGAAGGAATGTACGTCAAGAAAACAAACGTTTATTTGAAATGGTTACATCTGGTTTCCATTTTATTTTGATTCGTCCATCTTTGAAGAAAAGAAATGACACATGATAGACGTACGCATGTGGAAACGAGACATAATGGTGGTGATATGACTGCAACTTTAGAAGTAATACAAACAGTGGCTGAAGCAATTATACAACAAACTCAGAAGATTGTTCCACAGCAAGAATTGATTTCTAAAAGCTAAGATTTTGTTAGGGTTAAATCAATCTTAGGATGAGAAACCCTGTAATGTTGGACTATATTGGTTACGAAAAAAGGGAAATCGTAAGGCCAAGCGATTCCAACAGAAAACGTACTTGCAATCTCCAAGAAGTCAACAACAACAACAATCTTGTGGAGAAAGTACTAGTAATGACAGGTTTAGTTTGACTGTGACATCTGCACCGAAATGTAAGAAGTGTGGAAAGGGGCACTTAACGAAAGATTGTACGTCCAAGGAAATAATTTATTTTAAGTGCGGGAAGTTTGGAACACAATCTTTGAAAATAGAGTTCCAATGAAAACAGAATTTTCTGTTAGTAAAATCTTAGGTAGTAGGAAGTGTTCGGAGCGGAAGATTTAAATAATGGAGATTGTGTCATTGGAGCTAATCCTATAAACCATACTGAATATTTCTGTGAATAACCTTTTCCTTATGGCATATGATTGAGTAGATCAGTTATATGTTAGAGTTATTCGTAATCCTCTGATTTGTTTACTTCTGTTTCTATTCTTAGCCGATCGAGCTACCCAAGTTATTCAAAATATTGTTATAGATCAAATCTTTGTGTTAGTTTGATCTGTCGTTCAAAATTTTTGTGTTAGTTTGATCTGTTTCATAAACAGACGTGATCTTTGAAAATGGATTGGTTATTTTTCAACCATATCCTATGAGATTGTCTCAATACAGTGTTAGTGTTCTAGAAAAACTCATTCTTAAAAATTAGGCAAAATCAAATTCTTGTTGAATATGTTTGGTAACATATTAGATCATTTCGCTACCTTTTCTTCCTAAACCTCTATAATGTTCTTTCATATATTGCATTTGCAAGAAAGAATATTTTGCAAGAAAGGATATTCCTATTTAAAATCCATGTCATAGTATCTGGTATAAAATGCGGTTGAAAGGAGAACTCGGTTAGTGAGACGTTTCCTGTTAAAGAAGCTAAAGCTGGAGAATGAAGTGATACGAGGATAAGAAAATTTTAAGTAATACATTACATTAGTTGGAAGTTATCTGAGAAAAACTATTCTAGGCCTGAATGAAGGTTGGTAGCCGCTGTATTGGTATCAGAGAATTCATTCTTGAAGATCAAGTTACATCCAATTCTTTGCCGAATATGTTCGATAACATATTCGATTCGTTTTGTTCTTTTCCATGATGTTTTCTTTCATCTACTGCAATTGAAGGAATATATTGCAAGAGAGAATATTCCTATTTATATCCAGGTCAGAGTATCAAAGTGGCGCAGTGGAAGCGTGGTGGATTCTTCAAAAGTTGAAGAAGTCTGTCTATGGGAAAAGTTAAGATGGTAATGGAAAACCGTAGAAAAAAAAATTATTAAGATATTTGTTTGATCAGGAGAAGTGAACAAGAGATAAAGAACTTTCAATGGTTTAGAATCGTTTGGAGTAACGTAAGAGGTGAAACTACATGGGAACTGAAGAAAAGATAAAGGAATAATGTCATTATTTATTCCAAGGGTGTGAAATCATGGTCATGAAATTTCGAGGACGAAATTTCTATAAAGAGGGGGAGTAATGTAACACCCCAAAATTTCCAATCTCTTAAACAGTAATTTTGACAGTTAACAGAATTTCATTGTTTAGTGATTTTTGAGTTACTGTAAAATTAATTTGATTATTCCATCAGCGTATTTGATCGTTTTGAGTGATTTACTCCGTGTCAGGAAAATAAAAATTTTCGGGCCTGGGAAAACTTTACGTAAATTAATTTTTACCGTTAGGTAATTATTTTACGTAATCTGATTTGACATTTGTGCATTTTATAATTTTTGTGATTTTTGTGGATGATTATGAATTTTTTTACTGTTTGTGGGCCTAGGGGGTGTATGTGGGCCCAAGTGACCTTACGTGGGCCTAGGTGGGTCCCGCAAAGCAAAAATTTTTATACGCATAGAAAAATTTGTACTGTTTAGACGAGACAGGGGATCTTACTAAACCGAATCCGAAAAAAGTTTTTAAAATTTTATTATCTGTGTATTTTGTCTTCGTATTTAATTATCGGATGATAAAAAATACAAGAAAATATTATTTGTAGGATACAAGAATAAATATTATACTGCGTAGTCAACAAAGAGAGCTTGACTTGATTTATACCCTTGGATGAGAATACTTAGTTTGAATATTAACCATTGATTTAATCAAAGGTTAAGAAACAAACTTAATAAAAAGCTTGGATAATAACCATTGATTTAATCAATGGTGTGAGAATAAGCTTGGTTAGGAAGACTTTGATATCAACCATAGATGTAATCAAAGGTGTAGAATTGGTCTTGAAAAATGACAAAGACCATTTATAACCATTGGATTTAGATTAAATCAAGGGTGGAGATTTAATCTTAAAAAGTAACAAAGACCATTTATGACCATTGGATGAAGAATTAATCAAGGGTAGAGATTTGGTCTTCTAAAATGGCAAAGACTAATTATGACCCTTGGATTTAAAATTTGAAGAAGCAATCTTGACCCTTAATTTTGGAGACACATCTAAGGGCTAGAATTTAAAGGAGAAAAATCCAATGGCCTAGATTAAGTCTTCTAAAATCAAAAGTCTACCTAAAATCCTAACCATTGAATTAATCAATGGCTAGAATGCTTAAGATGGTGACTTGTGAAATTAGTCACACTTTGAAGAAGCAAGAGAAGGGGGGACGGTTTTTGTAGTGAATTAGGAGCTAAAGGAGACTTTATGACCATTATTACATGTCATGGTCAATATTACATCATCCTTGATTATGATTTCTTTGTTTGCATCCTTAGGAAATTTCTTGGAGGGAGGCCAAAATTATTTCATTTCCTATCACACTTTATCACTCTTTTCTCTCTTCACTCTACGGCAATGCATCCATTGTGAAGCAAATTATTACAATTCAATTCCTATCATTTTCTATCAATAGAACAAAGTAAGAAATAGTCAATAATGGTGACTTACTTCAAGGAAGCTCCACGGCAATGCAAGGAAAAAGTGGGGGGCCAAAATCATTTTATTCATTTGCTATATCACTTCATTACTTTTTCTCTCAAATAATTTAGTACCATTATTTGTTCAAATAATTAACTTTTTCTCTCTTCACTCTACGGCTATGCAAGTTTAATGAAAGAAAAATATATTATATTCAATTCATTTCTATCTTTTTGTTTCCAAGTGGCTCATGGCCAAGTAGTCTTTGGAGGGCCAAAAAAAAAATAATTAACTCTTGATAATTCATGCCACCTTTCTATCAATAACATCTCTCACCTTTTTCTTTCAAAACTTGTCCACGGCCAAGGAGGCATTAGAAAGCCAAAATCATTTCATATCTCACTTATTCACCTTTTCTCTCAAATGAGTCAATACCAATTATTTGATCAAATAATACATTTTTTCTCTCTTCACTCTACGGCAATCACCAAAGGAGGAGGGGTGTTTATGTTCATTTTATCTCACTTGAACTCCTAAGTCTTCTATCCATTCTCTTCCTCCTTCTCTCCAAATTGAAGCTCACGGCTAGCTCATCAAGAACCATCATCCAAATGTTTTTAATTTCATCCAACCATAGATCTTGAATCTACATGATATTCTAAGTAATTTTCATGTTGAAGACTTTCTCTAAATCACTCATCTTCAACCTTATTCTTCAAGCTAAAGATTGAAGCTCTTAGATAATTTTCTCTCTTTTCTCTCCTTGGTGGATTCGGTCATGACTCCTAAGTATGGCTTCCATCACTCTTTAATTTCAACCAACCATATTTCTTGAATCCTTACCTTATTCTAAGCAACTTTCATGTTGGAGATTTTCTCTAAATCATTCATCTTCAAGGAGTTTCTTCAAGATCCATGTTATTGGGTTTTTGAGGTGAAGTATAAGGAAACTTCATTTTCTTCTCTCTTTTTCATGATCTAAACCATGTTTGATCCATGGTTCCTCTTAATCAAGCTTGATATGTTAATTAACTTGTGTTTTGTTTTGTATTTGAGAAGCCCTTGGTGGTGAAGGACTTGGAAAAAGAAACAAATCAAGAAGCTTTGGAGGATCTTCAAGAGGTAAGAGGGAGATCCATCTCACCAACCAAGCATGGTGGTGAGAGATGGTATTTTATTTGATGGATGTGGAATCCATGTGAGGATTCATATCCATGGTCATGTAATTAATTTGTGGGTGTTTATGAGCTTTGATTAATTTTCTATGCTTGATATGCTTTGCATGATTTTATAGCTTTGATGATATGCTTGATATGCTATACATGCTTTTATGGCTTTGATGGTATGCTTATATTATTAATGATGAAATATATATGTATATGCCATGATTTGATGATGGAAAAAAAATTGATTCTTGGCTCCAATGGCCAAAGAATGACTACGGTTTTGGCACCCAAGGTTAGGGTTCTATGTTGAAATTTTTCAAGAACAAGGGAATTAATTTTTGATCCCTAGAACATGGTGAATTTTGGTCAAGACACCTCAAGATAGGTGTTCACAAAATTAATATTTTCTTGAATGATGAAAATGGATGTTTAGAAAAGTAAGGAAAATAAACAAAGAATTTATTTTTCAAAGAGTACATGAATACGGTTTTAAAAGGATTTTTATTGATTTATTTTGTGTAAAAAGTTTCTAAGTGTTTTACTAAACATGAGATTTAAATGAAAATAGCAATGATAATTTTAAGGATTTGCAAAGAAAGTGAAAAAGGATTTGTAAGGAAAGTAAAAATGAATTTGAACAAAAATGGGTTTGGTTTTTATGACCATCGGTATTTCGGTTTTGAAAATAAAGAATTTTTAATGGTTTTGTTTGTGTAAAACCATATCAATTTAGGAGGAAAATATTTGATGGCTTCAATGGCCAAAGACTCTACGATTTTTAGAGGTTGGAATAATTTTAGTTTTTATGAAACAAAGTAATTTTAAAGTGGAAACAAAACGTTTTAGTATAAAGATTTTGGAAAGGGAAATCAAAGTATTTTATCACTTGAGAAATGAACTTTCATATGAAAATGAAAAAGAAAAGTTGCAAGGGTTTGAATCTTAATTTGTTTTGAAGAGAATTGATTTTAGAATTGATTTGGGAAAAATAGAGAATATAATGGTGTTTTGAAAATTTACTAACTTATAACTTATTTTCAAGTTTTGAAATACGTTAGAAAATGTTAAGTTTTGAAACGCGTTGATTTACATCAATGAAAAAGTGATTTTGTGAATTATATTTTGAAAAGAATTTGAGTAAAGAATGTGGAAAAATATTTTCTTGAAGTAAGAAAATATATTAAATGAAGTGTAAAGTTATATTATTTTGAGAAAAGTTAAAAAGAAATTTTAAAGGTCAAGAAATATTTTCTGTAATGAAATTGTGGTGAAAAATTATTTACGTATCTTAAAAATGTGATTTTTAAGTTACGTAATATGGAAAAATATTTCTATGCGATTTTAAATACGTTAAAATATTTCTACGCGATTTGGATTACGTTTAAATATTTTACGTAATTTGAACTACTATTGAATAATTACTGCGTGATTGAAAGGTGATAGAATATTTTTACGTGATTGTAAAAATAGCGGAAAAATCATTATGAGATTTGAAAAGTGTTTTAAATATTTTGAGAATGATAGAAAATGATTTACGTGACGAAAAAAAGAATGATTTTTAAGTTACGCGATTTTGAAGCATCCAAAAATGTGGAAAAATGCTATGCGATTTTGAGAAACGTATATTTTTACGCGATTAAGAAAGCGTTAAAAAATTAGTACGTGTTTTAAAAGTGCAACGATGAAGAGTTGCGGTATTTTGAAAACGAATGAAGAAATGTTATAAAGATGATATTCTTGTATTGTGAAAACGCAAAATGTGTCACGGTATTGTGAAAATATAACGTAAACGTTTCAAAACTTTGAAAACGTAACATAAGTGTTACGATATTTTGAAAAACGTAATATAAACATTTTGGAATTGTGAAAACGTAGGGTGTATGTGGGCCCAAATTACGTGGGCCTGTGTGGGTGAAACGTTTTGGAATTGTGAAAATGAAACGAAAATATTACGCATGATTTTGAAAATACGATGAAAATATTTTTATAACTATGAAAATGTGATAACATGATTTTTCTTCATTGAAAATACATTGAAAGATAATTTGGTGCATTTTATATGCATTGGAAAGAGATGCTTGTGATTGGATTTGGTGCATTATACATGCATTGGAAAAAAATATGCGTTGAGGCATATGATACATTGAACAAATGAAATTGAAAAGATTTGGCCCTTTGGGGTTGGACTTACGGATATATTATTGCATGCATATGCCCTTGTGGTTGAAGAGGAATGAGAATTGATAGTGAGGTCTATGATGGATCTTGGGGCGTCGAGTAGCGGCCGACCAGTGGACAACCTGGCGAGTACCCTGTGCCACTTGGCGATGCATCCATTGCAACGCATTGACGATACCCGACAAGAACACGATTCTTTTCAACAACTAGAAGATTGTCTTTGGGCTCAAAGAGTGACAATTGATTGAGCATTCTCCTCGAAATTGTGAAAACCTCCATGGAGTTGTTTTTGAAAAACGAGTCTATGTGCACATGCATAACATATGCATAAATTTGAGTGTCCATATCTGCATGATATATATTAATTGAGGAATATTAAGCTATGACAATTGTTTTGAAATACTTGGATGATGATGATGATAATCATGTTGATGGCATTATTGTGATTATTGTGTGATGATAATAATGTTAATAGTATGATGATGATAGTTGATTAATGTTGAGTGCATTATTGAAAATTTGGTATGACATATCTGTATGATATTCTATTGTTTGTGTTATCTCTGTGCTGCCATGTTGGTATTGGCGTAGGTGATCTCACCTCTTTGTTATGTTGTTTGTTGTGTCTGTATTGTTAAAATTAAACAGTAGAAAGAATGAGTTGTCTTAGACATAACGGGCGATGGATACTCTGAGATTGGTGACAACAATAAGGAGTGGACATTCAGGACTCGAAGGTGTACAGTGTTGACAAAGAACAGATGTAGAACAGATGTCTGATGCAACAAGATGGATACACAACAGAATAAGTATGTTAAGTTTTAACGTTAGTGTTGTACCGTGCTATTAAGTAGGACCCGTCATGGGGTTTGCTACTGTTAAAAAAAAGAGTCTGTTAGTTTTATATTTCTCTTTAAATTAAGAAATATTAATTAGTATCAATATTGCATAATGAATAGTTGAAATATGATTTTTCATATTACCTAATATTTTCAGTAAATTTACGTTTCAGTAAAGAAGAAATTTTAAAACCCACTTTTTATAACTCAAACTTTGTGCAAATTTCTTTTCAGATTATGAGTCAGGAGTCAGACATGTGATACCCTAGGGAGGGTGTTACATATCCTACAAAGTATTGCTCACTTAAACAAACATAGTTAGTCCAAATTCATAATTTAATATTTTCATAAGCATGATTCATAAATGTGCTACTCTAATTAATCTAACATGCATATAAGACTTTCATAGACATATCCAAATAATACATTTATCAATTATTAATAGATATGCTCTATATAGAGCCATTTTCATTTAAATAGAGCCAAATCCAATATTAATTCATTATAACTCATATAAAGCATTATTGGATATATTATATAAAGAATGCTACACATATTTCATTGCATAATTGTTAAGAGAAATATAACTAGATAAAGTACCTAATCATGCATGATATAATATAATCTATTAAGAACATCTATGTAGCATAAGTATCATTCTTTTTGTCTTGTATTTGTCATCATCAAAACTTAACATATTAGACCATTGATGCAAACTTATTTCCACAATACTAAGATACTTTGGTGTTGTGATCATCTTCATCTCTCTCTTAAAAACCAAAAAGCTCTCTCCTTTCACTCTTTGAGAAACTCATGGCCATAACTTCTCAAATCACCATCCATCTCTTCTTAATTCTAAACAATCTTAGATCTAGAATCTACACATGTTTCTAAGACCTTTTCATGTTGTAACCATCATCTAATTCTTCCATCTTCAACCTTGTTCTTCAAGCTAAAGATTGAAGCTTTATAGGTGAAGTTCATTAATCTTCACTTTTCTTTTGATTTTCAAGGTTCTAAACCATGCTTTAGATCCATGGTCACTTTGCTTTAAGCTTTGTTTGTGATATTTGTATGTTTGAAAGTTTATAGGGTTTGGCTCGGTGGTGGATGAAATCATCAAGGAGGCAACTAAAGGAGTTTTTGATCATCATCCAAGGTAAGAGGGAGATTAACCTCATCAACCAATTATGGTCGTGAGGAACGAAACTTGTGTTTATTTGTGAAAAATCCATGTGAGGATTTATTCACGAGTTTGTATAATTTTATTTGTTTATGTTTTAAATTGCTTTATATGATTTTTTTTATAGCTTTGATAGTATGCATGATATTTTATATGGTAGAAATTGATGGTTAAATGCTTTAGGTGATTTATATATTTATGAATGAAATTGTCATGGTAGAACTATGATGAGTGGAATGTGTTGTATGTGTGAATCATGTTGGAAGAATGAAAAGTTTTGGTTCCAAAGACCAAGTGAGGCTCACGGCCTCCATGCCCCAAAATAGGTATTCCAAGTTGAAAATATTTTATTAATCATGGATTTAATTGATTTTATATTAAGGTTATGGATTAAGGTTTTACAAGTTGATAAAAGAAATGAACAAAGTTTTATTATTGGCAAAAGGATTGATTTTTATCATGAGAAGGGAAATGAGTTGAAAAGAGGATTTGGAATATTAAGTATTTTGTTTAGAAGTATTTAAGTGATGGTAAATGGAAAATGATTTTCGAAAGGAATGATTTAATAAAGATAACGAAGTTTTTGTAAACAAACATTGGAAGATTTTATTTAGAGGAGATTTGATAAGGAATTATATTAAAAAGGATTTTTAAGAGGAATGTGGAAGTGTATAACTTTTTTGGATAAATAATGATTTTTAGCAATAAAAATGGAAATGAAATTTTTAAAAATGATTGGAGATTTAAAGTAGTTTTGTTTAAAGTTTAAAGGATTTTTTTTAGTGAAGGAAATTTTAAGGTATTTTATTAAAGTTGATATTTATTTAAAATAAATGGAAAAGATTTTATTAAATTAAAGTAATTGAGATTTTGAGAAAAAAAAACGTCAGAAAGCATTGTTTAGATGTTTTCGATGTATTTATTGAGAAAAATGGGAATGGGAAGTTCAAATTATATTTTAAATTTAGAAAGTTTAAAAAAGTTGTTTAGAACGTCAATAAATATTTTATACGGTGAAAAATAGTAGAAAAACCTTACGCATTTCAAAAATGTGGATTTTTGAGCTATGCGATTTAGAAAATATTTAAATATTTTTACGTGATTGAGAAAACGTTGAAAAATGGTTACGCGATTGAAAACGTAACAAAAGTGTTACGTGATTTTGAAAACGCAATAAAAGTATTATGTGATTAAGAATGAACAGCAGTTTCTGTAGGGCTGACGTACTGGACTCGGATGTATCAGTGGTATTATGTAATTATATGAGCGGTTATATAATATCATTGATCTAATGATATTAGACAATTATATGAACGGTTGTTTTAATATCATTGGGAATAGTCCAATAATGTTTTGTATTATGCATTAAGTTATCATGCATTGAATATTATACAATCGGTAGTTGTTATGGCTTTTGTTCCCTAGGAGTGAATAAGAATTGAGTAGTGGGATCTATGATGGATCTTGGGGGACCGTGAGGCGCGGTGATTCATCTAGTGATCTTGTTATCACATCATACACCTATGGCCGTGAAAAGCCGTTGCAACGCATCACGAGCCCGACAAATGCTATTCCTTTCGCATCTAGCGTAGACTATCATTGAGGCTAACAGATCTTCTCGGCCATTCATCTTTGAAATTATGTTTAGCTTCATGAGTAGGAACTGGTTCATTGTGCATATACATGGTTAGTACACATATTGTTATGGCATAGTCAATGTACATATTGTGGTAGCATAATCATTATTATATATATATATATATATATATATATATATATATATATAGTTTATATATGTTGTTATAGTGTTGTTAATGTTTATATTATTGTGAGGCATATTTCCTGAAGATATTCATGAATTGATAACATGAATATGCTTGTGATATCTGTATGTATGGAATGACTTCATCATTCGTACTGTTTCTCCACTACCATGCTGGTATGTGATGTAAGGGATCTCACATCTTCATTGTTTTGTTATGTTTTATGTTTATGTTCTATTAAGATGGTGGTGGAGGCGAAGCGGAGATCTTCTTGGTTTTCACTAGAAAGTAGTGTTGTGAAGGTTTCGTCGTTTGGCATATCCGTCTAGATCTGGACGTTTAGAGTTGTGTCAAGTCTGTTACCGTGCTAGTGAGTGGGACTCATCATAGGGTTACTACCGTTTCTTTTTGAGTATGTAAGTTCGAAATTATGTTTTGTCAAGAACAAGTATGATATAGTTATTTTAAATATTGTTGGCTATTATGTGTGATAAGTAATGTGTTTTAATCAGTTCAATATATTTTTTGTATTACTAACATATTTGGTAAGTTTAAGTTTGTTGCGAAAAATAAATTTTATAACTCTAATTTTATAATATTAAATATTTTACAATTTAATTATAGTTTGGTAAGATTATAGTCTAAAATGTAATGCCCTACAGAGGGTGTTACACTAGACACCTCTTTTAAACAATTCCTAACTTATACATATATGCTAGGTGGTGATTTCTACCGTGAAATACCTCTATGAGCGTCTTAACACTCTCTAGGAAACATATATGTAAAATCCCAACTAATAAGGAACTCAAATTTCACAAGATAAAAATCCTAGAATTTGCTATCCATGGACACTTAATCGCCTGCTTTCTCAGCGCTTAAATGCTGAACTCCAGTACCAAGCTACGTGGTTTCTGGACTTATCTAATTCTATAACACTTTTAATACCTTCTCTAAGTCCAACTTCAAATCTTACATACTTCCAGTTTTCATCTGGACTACTCATAAAATGAGAAGAGAACTTAGAACATTCTTCGAGTTGCTCCCCATACTAGTCCACAGTATTATCCACCTTACTCAAGTCTCAAAAATTTTGATTCTTTTGTTCTCTGCAACTCTAGGGAATACTACTTGTCTAAGAAAGTAACTCTAAACACCTCTCAGGTGATTTGAGTACTTAATATCTCTAGTAACCTCTTAGCTTGACCTACTAGCTTTCGGCCTCTCCTACTAACTAATAGGAAGTGAAGGACACTCGTCGTTCATCGGTGCATGCATGACCACCAAGGTCTCTACTATCTCTTGAAGTCATTTATCACTCCTAATTGAACCACACTCTCCATTGAAGAACAAAGGAGTAACTCTACTGAACCATGATAGATCCTTATTCCTCTTTAGTTCCTTATTGTCCATTGACTTCCTTAGCAAGTCATTTTCTAATTTTCTATTGGTCTTCTACTAATGGTAGTCTACTTTCTCATTGCAATAGCCATTTCTCTAAGAGCTCTAGTCTTTACTAGCCTCCTAATCTTATGGGTTCACCTGGTAGTTACCATAGTTTTCTATTCACACAGATAACCATTAGGATCCATACCTAAGGTAAGTAATACAATTCCACTTTCATATCTCACTATGAGATAAAAGAATGCACAACACCCTACTAAACTACTGCTCATGCCTAAGCAAAGTCAGTCCATACCCCGACTCAGCAGGATAAACTGCTCTAATACCATAATGTAATACCCTAAGACTGATATCTTGATATATTTGAATATATCAAGATAAACAGTACTAGCCACGTTACTTACTACATAACTAACTACTAATATATCTATAACAACTATGCAAGTCATTATAGAAAACCTTGAGAGAATGTAGAAAAACTTAAACTTATATATATATATATATATATATATATATATATATATATATATATATATATATATATATATATACAACTTTAGCCACATAAAGGCTTATTGTAATACATGCCTCTGAATATAATTACAAAGCAAATATAAACAATATACATAAGCTTTATCTAAACAAGAAACAAGTAAAACTATGCTACACTAGTTCTTTTGTTTCTTGAACTTCCTACTCTATGACGATCCTTGACCTACTTCTACCATGAAAATACAGAAAGGGGTGAGAACATACAAATCCTCAGTAATGAACATATATTTCATGGCATAAAAACTATGTAAATTGAATATATCAAGATAAACAATACTAGCCACGTTACTTACTACATAACTAACTACTAATATATCTATAACAACTATGCAAGTCATTATAGAAAGCCTTGAGAGAATATAGAAAAACTTAAACTTATACATATATATATATATATATATATATATATATATATATATATATATATATATATATATATACACACACAACTTTAGCCACAGAAAGGCTTATTGTAATACATGCCTCTGAATATAATTACAAAGCAAATATAAACAATATACATAAGCTTTATCTAAACAAGAAACAAGTAAAACTATACTACACTAGTTCTTCTGTTTCTTGAACTTCTTACTCTATGACAATCCTTGACCTACTTCTACCATGAAAATAAAGAAAGGGGTGAGAACATACAAATCCTCAGTAATGAACATATATTTCATGGCATAAAAATTATGTAAATTGTATACATAATTAAACTAAACTTAACATTATACAATCGCCCATACAACTATATAATGTTATCTATAATTACAATCATAGGAGTTTCCTCCACTATAACTGATAACTGCATAATGCCTCATAGTATAGCCAAACTGATAGCCTACATACCGTTAACATAAGCAATCGCCCATACAATCGCTTATGTCAACAACCACAGACAATTGCCTATACAACTAAACTGTAACTGCAAAGTTGATGATTTAACCTTACCTCTACTTATTCATTTTAGGAAACTCTGGTTCCACGAACTCTTGCTAAGGTAGGGAGGGAACTTATCACATCTTGGTTCTACCTGAGACAAAGGAAAACTATAATCCTTACTAACTATAAACTTGCTCATAGACTCAACTCATCCTTGTGAAAAAGATTATCTTAACTAATGTGTCATTTTAACCCAACTTATGGAATCAAATGAGCACTTCTTTGATCTTTGCACACTTAACTCAACTCTACTGCAAGTGAGTAATTCATTCATCTAGATAGGTAATTTGTACATATCTCATTTGTATCTGGCTCTCCTTACTATTGCACTACCTGTAGTGACTTGTGTCACACTATAGTGCACAAGGTTCCAAATACCTATTTTAGATAACTCCTAACTTTTAGAATACCTAATGACTTGACTTTCCATACTTAACTTAGTATTCAAGGAAGTAACTATCTCCCTACATGCATATTCAACTCCACTATACTATTAGAAGAACTAAGTACGTTTCTACTATACTCAATGAATATGACAAGCTTTTGAGTCATCGTTCATCCTATTGTATATTAAACAATACGATCACATTTAACTAGAGAACTTAGTACACAACCGTTCCCGCTTAAGAACTAACACACAAACTTAACACCACTTGAATGAAACTAACTCACGAGTGGTTAGTGCTTGCAACACTTTGTTACTTAAGGTTTTAGGTACTCTTCCAAAGTAATCCATTACTCTTGGATATCCTAAGGTTCATACCTTTACCAACTAACTAGAGTAAATGCTACTAATTCATTCTAGTACTCTCGTATCTATTACACCATCTCAATACATCTTGTGTGATATCCAATGCAACACTAAGTGTCTAGGGTCTTAGATACCTATATGTGGCAATCCTTAACGATTGGATGCACAAAAGTTTAAACTTTCTCATCTATACTAAATAGTTGTTTCCTCTTTGAAATATCCCTAAAAGTATCTTAATACACTTAAGAAAACATATAAGAATGATCCCCACTAGCAGGAAACTCCCAAACATCAAGAATAACATTCTTGAAAAATTCTGGAACTCACTCCTAGGCGTGACTCCCCTACGCCTAGACGTGGCTAATGTCCTGTCTCATGCCTAGGCTTGGTTTTACCACACCTAGGCGTGGTGCTCTCTATCTATTCAGTATGCAAGACTGACCAACCCACGCCTAGGCATGGTTTAGTCACACCTACGCGTGACCCTGCAACAGAAACTTCTACAAAAGTGGTTACTATTCCATTGGTTCAAATAATGGATTTTGGCCACTCCAATTCAGTTCCTAGGTGATTTAAGGTCCCTAACAAGTTTACTAACACATAGGAATCATTAATCACAAACAAAAACCTCTAATTTGGATCCAAAAACCCAAATCACACTTAGTTTGACCTAAACCCCTCTTTTGGGCATCAATGGTCTAAATAAGATGTTCTAAGTTTCTATCTTCAACTTATGCTATGAACAAGTCATAAATGACCAAAAGAACATATTCATTCAAGCTAAACACATCAAACACCTCTAGAACTCAATTTGGCCTATTAAACACCAAAGGTGCATCAATGGTGAAAATGGAGAAAAAAATGAACATAAACATAAAACCTCTACCTCAAGCTTTTCAAGTTGCTACAAAGATAGAGATGATGAAGATCTTGAAGCTTGGCCTTTGTCCTTGAGCTTCTCTTCTTCATTTCCTTCTCTTTCTCTTTCTTAGTTTCCTCTTTTTCCCTTTCTCTCTTCTGTTTTCTGCTTCAGTCATGAGAAGGAAAACAATTCAAGAAGCAAAGTTTAACTTTGCTTCTTATAAGATAACCACAATATTGTACTGAAATTCCCGATCTGCTAAGAACACTTGAATTTAGCTAAATCAAGTTTTGCAACTTCCAAAAACTTTGAAATAAATACTAAGATTCATCAAAGTTATTTTTTTACTAATATCTTATTTTTACATATCTGTTAGGGGTTAATCTGGCATTAAAACGCATAACCAATATGCCTAAAAATACCAAACTAACTCTGATTACTCTCAAGCTTTAACTACACCTTATTCACCCTATTTGTGACTTAGAAACAAACTTTCTAGGTTTATTTCCCTTAACTTAGCAATTTATGCTACTATCTGAGTCATTTTAAGCTACTTTTCAACTTATGGGTTACAACTAAGTACCTAAACGAACTCAGTTTTTCACAAAACTTGACTGACATGTTTTACAAGTTAAATAGTACCTTTGAGACCATATACAAGCTTAACATGTTTTCTCATAATGTTACAACTATTCTATATGAAAACTATTCCAGCATGATTTAGACCAAAATACAAAGCCCAATCACTGGGTCTCACAACAAGTCTATGCCTCTTGAGCTCAAAAACCAAATTAATTCCCGATATACTCATATTGCAGAAAAAAGCTTTGGTAGGTTCAAGATAATACTCACATTTTGTGGTGACAAAGGTCTTCAGTCCATGGTTCTCCAGCAGGTCTGTGAGAAATGTGAACCTGTTATTGATGAAGTAATCCTAATCCATACACTTCGGTTGAATCAGATTTCGAGCTTGAAATTCCAGCCTATACTTGGCCATTGAACCTTATGTGAGAAGTACCTCATTTGGTCCAAACTCAGAGGAATATCTGGATCAAAACATGGGGTAGGTATTTCCTTTGGAATTGAGGGATTTTTGGTGCGTGATTTCTTAGGATGAGAGGTGCTACTTGCTATGATTGATAATGGAGGTTAGGTCACTATTTTAGAGAGAGAAAGGATGAGAGGAGTGAGATTTTTAGAAGAATTTGTGAGTTTTAATTGGTGGAAAGTGATGGAAAATGGTGAAAAAGGTGTTTTAATGGTGGATTTTGGTTGATTTTAGAGTGGGTGAGGAGTTTGAGTGAGTGGGTGTGAATGGGTGTGAGAGGAAGAAGATGAACATGGAGGTTTGGGTCATGAATGGTGAGAGGAAAGTCACAGTTTTGCTATTTTAAATAGACCAATAATCGGTTAGTAACCGATTATTTTCGTGAAAAGCTAAATAGCATGCTCTCTGGTTGAAAGAATAACTAAATATGAAGCTAGGTTAATTAGTTATCTTCGTGTGACAAAGTCCTTGTAGCCTCTGTAAATATTAAATAACCGATTATGGCAAGGAGTAATTAGTTAGTGGTGAAGAGAAATCAAATAAGGAGCTCTCGGTTAGCCTCAATAACTAATTATGACTTGTTTCTAATTGCTTATTTTCGTGGTCCCTTGAAAATTTTGGCCTTTGTTGGATATAATAACAGATTAGGAAGGGCTCCTAACAAGTTATTCTTGTGGACCTCCAAAAGATTAAGCCTCTGTTTGTTTCAATAACAGATTAGGAAAGGCTCGTAACAGGTTATTCTCGTGGTCCTCCAAAAGATTGAGCTTTTGTTTGCTTCAATAACATATTAGGAAATGCTCGTAATTGGTTATTTGTGGTCTCCAGGAGCCTCAAAATACCTCCATAATTAATTAGAGAGGTCTCTTAATTGGTTACTTTCTTAGTTTCAACATGCCATATTAGTTCCAAAGTCCAAATAACAGATTATTTCATTCTTCTAACTAGTTATTTCACTTCCAAAACCAAAAATTCTTGAGAAATCCAACCTTTAAGAATGCAACCACATGCCATCTTGGATAATTAACTTGACTTTGCTTCCATGACATCCACTTTAAGTACCATAAATGTAGCTCCAAATTGATTTAACCTTTTTCAAAGGCATAAGAAACCAATTGTGTGAAGGCTCTAATTGGTTATTTGTTTTCCATAACAGATTATGACTTCACCATAAATAGAGATAAATTTCAAGAAATCAGTCCTTGAACCATCAACTCATGCCATTTTAAGAGTGATTTTAGCTTGTCTTCAATTTCATCATCTCAAACCATCATAGTTGTAACTCAAAAGCTTATTTTTCTTCTTCAAAAGTACTAGAAGCAATTTTCTTCATCAAGAACTTGAGATTGGGAATTTGGGGAACTTAAGCATGAATCAAGCACCTGCAAAACAAACTTGGGGGAACCTCCGACGCTTAAGTCAACATTGGATTCAAAAATGATTAACACAAGATAACTATGCATAGAGTTCAATAATGCAACAAAGTATCAAATTATGCTACAAAGTGACAAGTTATGCATCAAAATGACATATCATGCAGTAAATGACAGATTATGCAACTAAATATCACATTATGCAATAACATGACAAATTATGCAGCAAAGTGATGAATTATGCAGCAAAATATCATTTTTAGCAAGAGTTAGATGCATGATTGATCTAGAATGCTAAGTTCAAAGATGTTTTCATCAAATATGTTATTTCAAACAAGAGGTGAACTTTTCTAGCGTATTATCACATGTAAAGATATTTTTCAAGATATAAAGCTAGAAAAGTACTTCTTTAAAGCAAGTTAAAGTATAAAACAAGTCTCCATTTATCCAAATATTGCAAGTCCAAGCTTCTTGGAGACAAGGAAGGGAACTTGGAGTAATTTTCGATTTTGTGCTTGGAGCAGCCACTTCCAAGATATCAAAGTCAGCTCTTGGCCTTCAAGCACATCTACAACACACTTCAATTTTTGGCTTTTGGTACCTAAGTTTTCTTGGTCCTTGTGTGTTAGTTTTTGGCAAAGTGTCTTTAGGAACCTAAACCATTTTAGTCCCTATCTCATTATTGATATTTTTCCTTACATTACAAGTTGATGCACTATGTCCTTTCTTGCCACAATGAAAACACTTTATAAAAGGACTTGTTGATGTACTTGAGGGAATAAAGAAATTCTTGTAAAGTTTTTGTTGGTGTTTGGGATTATACCCTAAACTAGCCTTTAGAAAAACATATCTTTGCTTCCTAAGCAATATGTTCAAATTTTCTCTTCCAAAGGTAAAATTTGAAGGAGTATTTTTCAAATCTTCAATTTCCTTTTCAAAAGATTTGCATGATGAACAATAAAAGGATGTAGATGCATTATCAAGTGAAGAACATGTCATGCATGAAGAATTTGCATCAATAAGTCCAAGAGTTTCATTCTCAATTTTAAGTTCCTCAATTTTCTTGTTTAAAATAGAAATTTTGTTTTCAAAATAGGAAATTGTTTTCTTGGATGATGAAACAAGTTTTGCAAGTCTTATAGATTCATTATGCAATCCTTCAAATGCATCTTGTAATTCATCATAGGAAGGGGAATAGTCAAAGTTTGAGGATGTTACCTCTGTGCCATCTTCATCTTCCTCTTATCCTCTAGCCATGAGACATAGATTGACTTTCTTATTGTCTGAGCTATCAGTTGAGTCTATGTCATTATTGTAAAACATCCTAATTCTGATATCCTGTTAGATTTGATCTATGCAAGAATATCCAATATTAACCATGCTACCACTAATAACCAAACCCATAATATTCACCTAAATAAATAATTATGGAGAGTCACATTATCAACAGTTATATATATACATCACAGCCATAAAAAGGCATACTATTATACATAACACAAAATAAACTAGGCAAATATAAAATATATACATGCTTAGTCCAAAACATCATCTAAACTATGCTAGTCCTCATACATCTTCTTCTTCCCTGTTGAAGAACTTGTACCTGGATTTACATGGCAACACAAACGGGGTGAGAAATTACAATTCTCAGTAGAAGTATTTAAATACCAGCATCTTATACAATCATAAAGATTATACAATCATCACGTTAACACTTCAATCACAGAAGCACACAATTGCCCATATAATTGCAATGTCATGAATTTATGTTATAGTGACAACTGCCCATACAATTGTCATGTTATGCTTAATTATGTCTAGTGATTATGTCTATGCAAATCCTAAGTATGAAATGAGCAATGTTATGTAACCACATCCATGGTAATGTTATGATACCATATTTAGGAACTCCAATTTCATGGTAATGTTATGAGTTATCAGGCATAGTAAGGATATGACTCACCTACACTATCCATCAACACAAATAGAGGATATTACCCACCTCATGGTTCTACTGAAAATAGTGAGGATATTACTCACCTCTACTAATCCACAATCATGATGAGGAATTACTTACCTCATTGTTCAATCAATTTAAAGAGGATATTACTCACCTCATTACTCAATAATATAGAGACGATATTAGTCACCTCAATATTGTTAAATCAACATTAAGAGGATATGACTCACCTTAAAATGTTTCACAAACATCACATGCAATACAATTACTAATTACTTCCCATAATAAGCTCCATAATTGATTTATATGCAATCTCAAGTTCATTTCATTCAAATAATTCTAAAAGTACTTCGTCACTCTTAAAAGAGTACACATGAGTGATTCCAACTCCTAGAAAAACTCATTTGCTCAATATTACAATCTATGTGTATATATACATATCCATGCCTAATTATCTCACATAATTAGCATTACAAATCATTCATGATTTATCATATTCTTACTTCATTAAATACACCTATTAGAGTCTCAATACTCATTAAGAAGCATAAAGGAAGGAACTATCGCCATTGGGAACTCTATTTCAACAAACAAAATCCCCTATTTCTGCCAAACACCTATGCCTAGGCATGGTTCAGTCACGCCTAGGCATGATGCTCTCAGCCTCACAAAACCTGAAAACTGAAATTCCCACACCTAGGAATGGTTCAGTCACGCCTAGGTGTGACCCTGCAAATGTGAGTTTTCTGCAGAATTCTACAGAAAATTCACCATTCCATTAAGGAACAATGGTGTTCCACACTATCATACATCAAAACCAAGTGATTTCCAACCTCACACAAGGTCCAAAAACATGTTTTATCTCTCAAACCAATTTATAAAACACTAAACAAGCATCAATGCATCATCCATCACCATGAAAACCTAAAACCCCATTTTTGACTCAAATGGAATCCTAAGTGTTTAAAGAATGAAAAATGCATCACCATGCAACCAACAACTCATACTTATGCCATTCTCAAGATTTCTAACAAGATTCAAGCATTTACCATCATAAACACAAACATCACACTTCAAAACCCCATCCTATTTATCAAGTTCCTCATGAGCCAAATAAAAAAGATGAAGTTTAGAAATAACAAGTTTTTCCTCTACCTCTTGGTACCAAGATGATGAAGATGATCAAGGGTTGGCTATGGAGTCCTAAGCTCTCACTTGGTTCCTCCTCCTTCTTCCTTTTCCTTCTCTTTTCTTCTTCCTTCCTATTTTCTCTTTTCTCTCTTCTCTTTTCAGTTTTCTGCTTCCCAACCGTGGGATATTTGTGTAGCAAAGTCTCACTTTGCTACTAACAGGATGGGTATTAACTTGTACAAAAAATCCTGATCTATTAAGAACACTCATATTTCACCAAATCTAATTCTCTAACCTCCAATAGACATAAAATAAATCCTATGATTCATTGAAAATCTATTTTCACCATTTCCACAATTTTTCATATCTGCTGGCAGTCAATCCAGAATTAAAACACACAACCACTATACTTAAAAATACCAAACTAACTCTGAGTAATCTCAAATTTTAACTGTAGCACAGTTCACACATTTGTGACCTAGAAATAAGTTCTCCACACTAATTTCCATTAACTAAGCAGTTTCAGCCACTTCCAAGGCTAAAAACAGCTATTTTGCACACATAGCGTTGTAGCAAAGTGCCTAACGTGCTCAGACAGTCACAAAACTTAACAGGCATGATAAACAGGTATTAAGCTACCTTCGTAACCATATACAAGTCTATCATGTTTTTCAGGGTGTTACATCATCCCAAGCTATGTAGGCTCTTCTTTTTTTCTTCTCCTTTGAGAACCTCTTCTTATACTTTTTCACTTTCCTTTAATAGATTGGACACTCCATCTTCATGTGTCCCGGTTCTCCATATTCATAACATTTAGGAGTGGATGATATTCCTTCCTCTTTGTGATAGGAATTATTTTGGGGAAAGGGAGGTCTTCTTTGAGCTCCATTCTTCTTGAAGAATCTTCCAAATTTCTTTACTAGAAGACCAAGATTCTCCTCATTTATTTCTAAGCCATCTCTATCATCTTCATCATCATCATCATCATCATCATCATCATCATCATCATCATCATCAATTATGGAGGAGGTGGCTTTGAGTGCAATCTCCTTTTTCTTCTTGTCATGCTCCTCATTTTGATTGAGCCTATTTAGCTCCAATTCATGTTCTTGGAGCTTGCCAAAAAGTATGGCTAGGGTCATGGTTGAGAGATTTCTTGACTCTGCAATAGCCATCACTTTAAGTTGCCAATGTCGGCTCAAACATCTCAAAACTTTGTAATAAGATCTTTATTAGGAAAAGTCTTTCCCAATGAAGCAAGATGATTAACAATATATGTGAACCGTTTTTGCATTTCTTGAATGCTTTCACAATGGTTCATTCTATAAAGCTCATACTCATAGGTGAGAGTGTTTATCCTTGATCTTTTCACTTCACTAGTACCTTCATGGGTTACTTGTAGAGTATCTCATATTTCTTTTGTGGTCTTACAATTTGACACCAAAAAAAAAATCATCATACCCTAAGGATGTGGTGATGATGTTTTTGGCTCTCAAATTGTATTAAACCTTCTTTTCGTCCTCATCAGTCCATTCACTTCTTGGTGTATTTGTTTTTACACCATCAATAGTACGTGTGGGAATAAAAGCACCATTTTCAACGACATCCCATACATCTAAGTCAATAGTTTCAATAAACGTTCTTATCCTTTCTTTCCAATAAGCATAATCATTCCTATTGAGAAAAAGGATGTCTATTTATAGAAGAACTTTCTTTTGAAAAACCATTTGCAACCACTTCTTCTCTTGAAGCTGCTAAACTCTTTACACAAGAGTCTAGCTTTGATACCACTTGTTACCAAGTGGCCTCAATACTCAAGAGAGTGGGGTGAATTGTGTATATAAAATATTTTCACAAATCTTTCATAAAATGTTTGATTATCAATTTTCGTTGAAGCTATTAATTGATTAAAGTAAATAGATAGATGAGATTGATCACTTCACTCACAAATAAATAAGTCAAGATAGAAAGCATTCAAGCAAGCATATAAAATATAAGCACAAAGTAAAGAGATAGAGTTGAGAAGAACAAACACAAGGATTTATCCTAGTTCAGTCACCCCTTGTGACCTACATCCAGTCCTCAAGTGAACCACCCGAGATTTTTCACTAAACCTTCAAGCTTAAATAGGTGCTTGACAACCTTTACAACTGAGAGCACTCACCACACCTTAGGATATGTAACACCCCGAGCATGGCTCCAACCACCCCGAGCATGTCCACTATCCAGTATTGTTATGCATGCACGACATTCAAATTCCCCTCCTCGAGGCTGTAACCCTTCCTGAGAATCGAACCCGTGACATGCCTTTTGTTCCTCCTGAAGGAGAACACCTTCTCTAGTTGAACACCTTCAAGTCATGCTTCAATCCTTCTTCGAACTTGCGGCACTTCCACTCCTCATCAAGATGTAGTTAGAAATACCTTGAGAACTTCGACAAGCTTTCAAACTTAGCAGCATATTCACTGACTATCATTCTCCCTTGTTTTAGACCTAGAAACTCCATTTCTTTCGCGTGTCTCATACTGGATGGAAAGTATTTCTCCAAGAACTTATTCTTAAAAACTTCCCAGGTGATCACTCTTCCTTCAGCTTCCAACAATCTCTGAGTTCTGGCCCACTAGTCTTCAGCATCTCCAACTGGCATAAAGGTAACATAAGTTACCTTTTTCTCATTAGTTCATCCTATTCCTCTGAAAACCTTCTCTAACTCTTTGATCCATAGATCAGCTTTCTGTGGATCAAATTCCCCTTTGAATTGTGGTGGATTGTTGCGGTGAAATTCTAATAAATTCTAAGCTTCAATGGTCGCTTCTTCTTATTGAGCAACCCTTTGGTTCTGTTGCACTATAACATATGCCATCCTCTGTATAGCTTCAGCTGCTGCAACCATACTCTCGTTGTAACGCCCCTTTTTTAGGAAGGAACATCACACCAAAAACCATAATGCGAAAAATAAATCATAAACTAAGACTCGGTTCATTATAATATAGATAAGTCTGTTCATTTGTGAACGTATAATAATTTGGCAATTTTTTTTTTAGTTGTAAATGGTAAAACATAATTATAGCAGAAGTTAACACGAGAAGTAATATATACTTATATCATAATTGTTTTAAATACATCATCAGATATACAAAATAAGCAAAAGCTTTACCCGCCCTAAAATGATTACATGTATACAGCCCACCAAAAAGAGAAAACATCAGGCCTCCTAAAAGATTTACAGATAGCCATCAGTAGCCACCAATAGTATCAGCCCCTAAAACTAAAGAGAAGGAACCGTGGCTGGATCCTCCTCGGGGTCTTCCTCGTCAAAGGAAATCCTCATCGGAGTAACCAAGTTACGAGCAGGGGCTCGTGTAGAGGATAAAAACGAATTCTCTCATGGAGTGTAGTCACGATCACCCCACATATCACGAATGAGCAAGTAAAACTCTAAATACAAGTGTGCATTAAAAGTAAAAATAGGCGGATCATAACGACCCCAAGCTAGAGACACTGTCACATCTTCATGGTAGACACAGCGGTCTGTGCTCAAGTTGATGTGCCAGCAGTCCGGACCTCCATGAAACGTCAGCCTAACATACCCCAAAAAGCCACGTGGACGAGACGTCATGTTCCAAATAGGTACTAATCAAAGTCAGGCCAAAAGCCGGGGAATTCGTGCACTTCCCCTTCTTCACCAACATCTTCAGAGAAATGCATAAATATACAGAATAATAAAAAATATAGACAAGAGATGAGACATCCTGCATTCAGTACCAATTATGACAGTAAAGAAACAAAATGGCGCAAGACGCCATATAACATAGCAAAAATAATAATCAGCATCCAGATTCAAATAATAAACAACTTAACAAATCCAGGCAATTATAACATCAATAAAACAACAGTTCCATTGTCATGTGAATAAATGCCAAATAATATGTTGACTCACTATGCACGTGCACATGGTACCAAAATCCAACATTCGATACCAAAAATCCTACTCCATGGAGCTAGACACAAACATCGGAGATAATGATAAGGAGACATGTTAGTATCTCGTCAACCTAGAAATCAATTGCTTTCCAGAAAAATCAATAACTTTGCGCAAGAAGGCTTTATACAACGGTATTCTCACAAGATCGCGATATAGGACAGTGTCTCGGTTCAGATCGTCGATGCGTTTGCATCGGTCTATCCCACGGCCCCAGTGGAGCTACCAACTGTCCATTGTGAGACATTGCACCCCGACGCCTCCAAGATCAACAATATTACCTACACTAGTCTATTCGCACCCGCACTAAGGTGTGATTCAATCTCCTAGGCATACAACCTTACAACAAAGTTCACTAGACTTTTACAATGCATGATGACTCAATGCATACACATGTATATTTCACAATAATATATTTTTCCATAACATGCCACAATTTGGCCAAGATAAACATCAACAAATTCTTGGTCCCAATCATGGACCTACAATAACATATCATCAAATTCTCAAATGTGATAATACACTTTTTAAGGTTCATTATGAAGTTTCACTTTAATTAACGTTTCTTATGGAATCTTTCTCTAGAGGAATTCTCTTGATTAACTAAGTTCTCTACTTTAAATTTAATCATGCTTACTTAGAAAATTTTTCTAAGGTTCTCCAAGTCTCACACTCTCTTGTTCTTTTTTTAAGTCCAAAATTGTTCTAAGATATAGGATAAAGTCTTATTCTTTTTTCTTCCTATTTTATGAACTTCTAACAATTCTCTAATTTTCTAATTAACTAAGTCTCCACTTTAACATTACATTTTTGGCATTTTCACCTTAAGAGGCCGTGAGCCTCAAGGGAAATAGGGTTTGAAATTTTTGTTGTTTCCATTAATTATTATTTACTTGATTTGTCATCTCTCCATCTTGTTATAACATTTCAACCATGAACACCCTATTGAAAGGGTTATGGTCGTGAGCCTCATTAAGGAGAGTAAGGAACCCTTGCTTCTAATTCATACTTCCAATCCATCAAAACCAATCCAAGATCATCAACATACACAAATACAACAAATAAAACCACATAGGAGAAAATTAATACAATGATCATTAGAAAAACCATAAAATCAAGATAGCAACCCTAACATGGGTTTCTCAAAATCAACACACAAACAAGCTTCCCACTACCAATAGAGGTTGAAGTAGATAGTCTCCATCTTACCAAGAGAAATAACAATGAAAGCAAGCTCTTTTTTTCTTTTGGAATTTCATCCTCCACCACCTCAAAGCCCTAGAATATCCAAACTCATAAAAATCACAATCAAAGCTTGAAAAAGGTATCCATGATCACCTAAGTGACCATGGATCACGAAAATGAGATGAAAAAATGAGAAAGCTATGAACTTTTACCTCAAAGTTTCAAGCTTTAAAGCTTGATGGAAGAAGACGAAAATGGTGGATTCTAGAGATGGTTACAAAAGGGAAAACATTTTAGATGATGACAAATGGTAGGAAATGAGGTTGGTTGAATGAAAAAGCCTAGATGGCCAAAAATGGAGTCTTAACTGTGGGGGTGGTGAGAAAATGGAGAGGAAAGTTGAGTTCTTTGTAGGTGACTTCAACAAGAAAAGAAAAGCTTTAAGGGAGAAATGGATTCAAGTAAGATGGTTGCTTGAAATCAAGCAACAATGGAGGAGGAAGAATGGTGTGGGTGCCATGGAAGAAGAAGAGAGAAGGAAGAGAAAAAGCTTGAGAGAAGACGAGAGAAAAAGTGTAGAGAGAGGAAGTATTAGAAAAGTGATTATAGCTTTTTGGGGTTTGAGATTAGAATGAAAAAGTGATAAATGAAAAGCCAATTTTTGGCTCCCAAAATGGCCATTGCCATGGAACAAAGAGAGAGAGAGAGAGGAAGGAAAAATGTTCTAGAAGCTTAAGGAAAGCTTACTTGAGAAGCTTTGTTAAACTTTTAAAAAAGTCAACATGATGTGACATAAAGTGGACACTTTTGAAAATATGACAAGCATTTTAATACAAGCTATTATCTAATGGACAAATGTTACAATTAACAGAAATCAGTATTTATTGTCCAACAAATAATAAATTGTATAGCGATTTTTATTTATCAAATAAAAATATCAAAAAACGCAAACCTCGTAAACTATGGCCGACCTCGGGTTTAGTAAGATCCGTCGTCGACATTTCCACAGTTCAAGGTTTACCAGCCTCGAGGAAAATATTTCATTTTCTCAGCTCCGCTCAGCGCACACGCAAAATGTGAAATATATTAAAATATTCAACGTTTCTGGAAAAATCCACAAAATTGACAAAAATCACAAATATTATAAAATAACTATTTATCATGAAATTAGTAATTTTTGGGGTGTTACACTCGTTGTCTCGTCCAGCATCCATACGTACACCTTTGTCATGAACCATCGTGTTCCTTCGAAATCAAACTAAATAATACACAATGAAAGTCAGATGTAACCTTTCAACAACCAAACACATAGAATCAAACCACACAAGCAAGACAGACCTAACCATAAACCCCAAAAGACTCAAACTTAGGCTCTGATACTAACTAATGTGACACTCTCCCTTAGTGTATCACATTTATGACTAAAACTCCTAGACTTAACAAAATGTGTAAAAGGTTTAATATAGTAAAATACAGATTTCAAATTTTTTTCTTTTTGAAAACATAAACTTAAACAAGGCATAAATAGCATAGGATGTAATTACAGAATATTACACGTCAAAAGAATATATACATAAGGGACATAGATCACAGTCCGCTCAAAATACATAAAGTTGTACTTAAAAGACATATATACAAATTGCTTAACAAAACATAAACTAGCCCAAGTCCATATGCCTAGGGAAGAGGGTCCTCCATCGGATCCTCCTCAGAAGATAGAGATCCGAAGAGGGGCAAGGTCTCACGGGCAGGTGTCCTAGCAGATGACACCACAGAGTCCTGATCCTCCCTAGGGGTGTAATGCAAATCACCCCACAACTCCCTAATCGGCATAACAAACTCCAAACGTAACGAGACGTCAAGAGAGAAGATAGGATCCCTATCACGGGTCCTACGTACAGATACAGTCACATCCCTTACATATCTAACACACTCAGTATCCCAGTTGATAAGCCAAGCATCCGTACCACCATGGAACTGAACTCTAACAAAACCAACAAAATCTCTTCTCGTCGCCATCATAGAAAATCAACACGATAGAAAAGATGTGGTTCTTTTTCGTCTTCCTCTCAATCTTTATCAAATATAAACATAAAATAGAACAATACAATGAAGAGGTGAGATCCCCTATATCAAATCCAACATGGCAACATAGAAATAATAAAGGACAGTAATATCATTCATATACATGAAACAACAATTGCAGTTATGGCATCAAGTATCAGATAATTTGGCCAATATAAAATATCACAATGATATGGAGACAGACTATGCATATGCACAATGGACCAATTTCCTACTCCATGGAGCTAAACATAATTTTGGAGAGAATGATCTAGAAGACATATCTATATCTCGTTAACCTCAAGTCAAGTGCTATAATTTCTCAATTTGTGCTTCATGGCTTATACAAGACAGTCTACACCAGATCGTGAATAGAATAGTGCCTGGTCGAGATCGTCGATGTGTTGCTCAGTCCCCACAGCCCAATAGAGCTACAAACTGGCCATTTGTGGGATACTCGCGCTTCAACGCCTCCAAGTTCAACTAGTGAACCACACTACACAATTCGCACCTGCACTAAGGTGTAATTCAACTCCTAGGCAAAAGTCTTGACTGACACCACCGGTATAATGCATGATCAATGACTCAATGCATACACACATATTAACATCATGATTCTTCATGGACATAAGTTACTCATGTGCCAAACCAATCATTAACATCTCCGAGTCTCGTTTAAGAGCCCGACAACACACTGCTGTTAAATCTAATCACAAAACATCTTTATCGCGTAATTTAGAAATCATCATTCTTAAATTTCGTAAGACATCATCACTATTTTTCAATCACGTAAAACTTTTATTACACTTTTAAGCTTAATTTTGAAACTTTCAAAGATTAAAATAGAAATTAACTTTAGTTCCAATATTCTTCTAACTAGGCTCCTCTAGGTAGTACTTCCTAATATTTTTCACAAAGAACACACAAGGAATCCACATTATATTAATTTGATAAATTCTTTTCCTTTGCCTTTTATAAAAATACCTTAAGTTTTCAATTTCTCTTTCAAGCTTATTTTTCCACTCAATAGCCGAAATCCTTTTCTTACTTAATGACAAAATTTTGTTCTATCTCTCTTTCATTATTACACTTCCTTAATCCAATTCCTTTTTTACCTAAACATCTAAGTTCCAACTTAACACAAAGGTTTGTCTTGGATACCCTATTTAGAGTCACTTGGTCATGACCCCTAAGGCCTTTGAATTCCAAAATTTTTATCCTCATCAACAAGAGTCCAAGCATAAAACATACTTCAATCATCAAAATTTCTACTCAACCAAGGTTATGCATAATATTAAACCATAAAATCATATAAGGCAAAAACCACAAAAATCCCCAAAAATACATACAACCAAGTGAATAACCCTCACATAGATTCTTTACTTACAACATGTAAATTTCATTCCTTGTAACACCCCAAATTTTGGCTAAATTACGATATTGTCCAAAATGTATAGTTTTATGTTTTCTGTGTGCTATAAAATTAATTTGACTATTTCGTGATTGTATTTGATTGTTGTGTGTGATTTACTCCTAGTCAAGAAAATAATAATTTTTGAGCCAGAGAAAATCTTTATCTGATTATTTGGAGCTGGGGGATCTTACTAAACCTAATTCCGAGTGATACGTGTATCAATCTTTTAATTTTTAGAATTTATCTGTAAAATAAAAATATTTTATATTATAATATTATTTTATTATCCAGTGGACAGTTCCTACTGATTTAAGAGCAGTAGCTTCTGCCTAGTGGACAATAGGAACCGAAAAAGTCTTTGTGACTTATAATTCGGTGAACCAATAGAAATCAGTCAACGTTTCTAGCTTGAATTATTTCTAAGCCAATGAGAGTCAGTCAACGAAATTGGCTTGATTTTCTAAACCAATTGGAAATGGTCAACAAAAGTGGTTGGACTAGTTAGTAAGTAACTAGAAAAACCAAACTAAGTTAGCTTAAACCTAACTAAGTTAATCCAAAGTGCTTAAGTAGTAACTAAATGGAACAAACCTAGTTAGCTATTCATTAAAGCCTTAGTTAGAGAATGTTCTAGTATAATCAAGAAGGTAGCTAGTTATCCTAAGTAACTAAATGGTTAGCCAAGTAATTAAGAAACCTAACTAAATTCACTAATGTAACACCCCAAGTTTTATTTATTTTACGATAAATATTCATTTTCTAATATTTGTGATTTTTGAGAATTTTTTTATATTTTTTTGAGAATGCAAAATATTTTAATATTATTCTTCAGTTTGCGTGCAAAGTGAGCAGAGCCGAAAAAATGAGATATTTTTTTCGAGAACCTTGAATTGTAGAAACGTTGATGGGGGATCTTACTAAACCTGATGCTGGACACGATTTACGAGGTTTCATGTTTTTCAAAAAATTTTAACAGATAAAATAATAAATCACCGTGTAAAATTTTATCCATCGGACAATTAATACTGACTTCTGTCAACTGTAACAATTGTCCATTGGATAATAACATGTATTAAAAATCCTATCACATTATCCTAATGTAATCTACTTTAAGTCTAATTAAACTCACTTTAATTCAAATTTATTGTATTTTAATCAAAGCTTCTTTGAGAAGCTTTGACCATCAAAGGACAAGAATGCCATTGGCTTGTTGGGGAAGCCAAAAATCTTCCCCTTCTCTCTCTCCATTGCCGCGGCTACCTTGGCCCAAGGGAGGCAAAATTTTTGCCTTCACACTTAAACATTTCACCCAAAATATCTCATTTCTATCATAACACTTTCTCTCTCTAACTTCTTCTTCTTCATTTTCTCTTCTTCTTCTCTCTTCTTCTCCTTCTTGGCTACGAAATTGTAGCCCCCTTGAGTGACCATTTTCTTTGATTTTTCTCTTCATCAAGACCATTTCCATATTCACCTCAACCTCTTGCACACTTTCTATTTAGAAATCTTCTCCAAAATCTATCTCCTCCTCCATTGTCTTCCAAGACAAAGCTTCAAGCTTTAAGGTAAAGTTTTCATTTTTCTTCTTTCTTCTCTTCATTTTCGTGTTCCATGGTCTCTTTAATGACCATGGATCTTTTCTTTTTCAACTATTGGTGTTGATTCCTTGTCTTGAAATTCTTAGGGTTTTGGAAGCTCAAAATCGAACCTTCAAGGAGCAAGTAGGAGATCATTTTTGTGTTCTTCCTTTAGGTAAGAGGGAGATTACTCACTTCAACCATTATTAGTGGTGAGGGAACCTTTGTATGCTCACTTTGTTTGGTGGTTTTGCATGTTTATATATTCTTGAAATTGGATTAATGCTTGATTGATGATCTTAAATGTATTGGATGTGTTGAAAATGCTTGATCATGTTAGGGTTGTAAAATGAAATATTTGGAGTTTCCTACCCTAATGTGAGGCCATGGTTTGGACTAGAATTTAGGGATATAAATTGGTTTTTGCATGCAAATGAAATGAAGCTTATGAAATTAAATGTCGAATGGTAATATTAAAATTTATGAATGGAAAATTTTAATGGTTTAATATCCTAAAGTGAGGCCACGATTTTGGCTTTGGATCCTAAGGGAATGGATTGATTTGGTGTGAAATAACATCTAAGTAATTAGATATTAAGTAACAAATGCATAAAATGGAAATAAATTGAAACCTTGATGACCTAGTGAGGCCACAATTTTTAGAGAAAATTAGGGGTTAAATGATGCCTTGATGCATCTTTGGAAGTTAGGAATTTAGAGACATGCATAATCCATAATAAAGTGGAAGAATTGAATTGAATAATAACACTTGAGAGGGACACAGTTTTGAAGGGTTGTTTAACCTAAAATTTTCATAATTAACCAAAGCTTAAGACTTTGAGAATGTGAATCCATAATGTGGATTTGTGACAATGGATGAACCCTAAATATATATATATTGATGTGGAGAAATGATTCTATGTTATTGTGGACTCCTATGTGGGCTAAGTACTTGTTGACTGTGTACTTGAGGAAATTATGACATGATGATGTTGAGAAATGAATATATATACATATGCCATTGTGGTATGCTTATGATGAATGCATCATTGATGAACATACATGATGTACATTGCGCTGTCATGCATATGTGTTATCCGTTGAACATTGTTGGAAAGGCGATGTATGCCTAGGAGTTTGAATAACAACTATGTGTGGGTGTGAGTAGACTAAGCTTAAGGTCATAGTGGTTGGCCTTGGGGGCGTCGGGGTGAGATTGTCTCACAATAGATAGTGGTAGCTCAACTGGGGCCGTGGGATAGACCGATGCAAACACACTGACGATCCAGACTGAGACGCTGTCCTATATCGCGATCAACTGTTGAGGTGCCATGTATAAGCCAATTGCGCAAATATTTTTATGAGATGAGCACACTATTTTTAAGGTTAACGAGACACTGGCATAACTCCTTGATCATTCACTCTGAAAATGTTAATGTCTAGCTCCATGGAGTAGGAATTGGGTACCATTTGCATTGAAAACTGTTAGTCTCAGAATTCATTGAGCATGAGCATTTATAATTGTGGAAAATATTTGTTATTATTACCGTAATGATTATTTGATTGCTTGAACTGTTGACTGTTGAAAATATTGATGCCATATGCCTATTGTTGATAATTTATACTACTATTTATTGTTGTTCTGCCTTTACTATTAATCTTAATTATTACTATGAACTATGTTGATATGTGGGCGTCTAGCGCCGTTCTGTTTTCTCACTGCCATTTTGGTACTAAAAGCTGGGTGTCTCACCTCTTTCTGTATTGTTTGTATTCCTTGTATTACTGTCGGACTGTGTACTTCTGAGAAGACGCTCGTGAGGAAGAGAAGGAAATAACTGAGTTTCTGGGTTTCTAGCCACACTATGACTAGAGTTGCTGAGGATGTCGTCACGCCCATGCAGCTTTTTGGGGTATGTGAAGTTGACCTTTCATGGAGGACCCGATTGTTGACACTTACATGTGTAGACGG
This sequence comes from Ormosia emarginata, assembly GCA_029884605.1. Lineage (NCBI taxonomy): Eukaryota > Viridiplantae > Streptophyta > Magnoliopsida > Fabales > Fabaceae > Ormosia > Ormosia emarginata. Next base: position 3,071,201 of record JAQQTP010000063.1, read on the forward strand.
ACCGATGCGTCTACCGTGGGGAGCTGACGGTGTCTTTAGCCTGGGGTCGATATGATGCCTCTGTCTTTGATTTTTTTTGCTTTTGTTATTTTGGAATTTTACCTACTCGTGAGGGATATGTGGATTGATACGTTTTACAGTCTACAAGAGGACTCTTTCCTCTCCACTGCTCGGGCTTCTGCCTGAAATTCGGTCTCTCTGATGGTGATTCTTCGGATGAAAAAGACCCTGAGGAGGACCCGGCTACGGTCCCTTCTCGCCAGTCTTAGGGGCTGATACTATAGGTGACTACTGATGGCTAACCGTTTATCTTTTTGGGGAAGCCTGATGTTTTGCTAGTTTATGGGTGTAAATTTGTAACTATCTTGGGTGGGTAAAGCCTTCACTTTTTGTATATTTTGTGATGTAACTAAACAAGCTGATGCATATAATATATATATATATATATATATATATATATATATATATATATATATATATATATATATATGTTGTGAATGTATGATTTTAAATTCTGTTTCGATTCTATTGTATTTATAATTATTGTTATCTTTTTACCGTTATTCAAAAAAAAAAAGAGAAATGCATATAAATATTTCAATACTCAATTATTTTAGCATCCAAGGATACCAACTATTTAATTTTGTGTTGATAATGAACCGGGTCTTAATTAATCATTGTAATTATTATTTTCCGCAACTGATTTTGTTTCTTTTGTATTATGGTGTGATGTTCCTTCTTCGCGGTATTAAGAAAAAGGGGCATTACAACCTAAGCCTAACTAGATGCCCAAGTGAACCAAGACTTGGTTTGCTCTCCCTTGAGCCATTCAGTTATGGCACCTTCAAGAAGGTTCAAGACACTTGGTGACTTGATTCTCTTAAGCTATAGGAAGCAAGCTTAGATGTTAAGCTTTGGATATTAACCATTGATCTAATCAAAGGCTATTAGGAGTCTTTTGGCCACCTCCTTTGGGGAGCTCCACGGCCAAAGGCTTTAGGAAGAGGTAGGATGACATTTTGCTAAGTTCATTTTCATCTTCATACATTCTCCAAAGCAAGATAACCAAAAATCCTCTCCTTTCTCCTTTGTGAAGCTCACGGCCACCATCACCAAATCATACCTCCACTCTTCTAAAATTTCATCCAATACCATTTCTCAAACCTAAACACCATTCTAAACATCTTTCATCTTGAGAGTTTCTTCAAAATCATCCATTTGAAGCTTGGAAAATAACCTTGAAGTTTCTTTCCTACAAGGTAAAAATCCTTGTTTCTTGTTCCTAACTTGATTCTTGAAGTTCAAGCCATGATTGATCCATGGTTTTTCTTTTTCAACCATAGTTTATGACTTTATAAATTGTTTAAGTTTGTTAGGGTTTTTCTTGGAGCTATACGAAATCACTAGGAGGAAGTCCAAGAGGAGTTTGTCTTCCTTAGAGGTAAGAGGGAGATTTAATCTCATCAACCATGAATGATGGTGAGAAAATGAATGTGTTTGTGGTGAAGAATCCATAAGGATTCAATCACTTGGTTGTTTAAAGTTTTTGCTTATTTGTGATTGATTTTATTTGTAAGCATGTCTATAGCTTTAATATATTTGGTATGTATTTATAAATGCATGATAATTATTGTATGATGTGAGTAACATGTTGAGGATTTGCATGAATGTTCCAAAGAACACATGAAGCTCACGGCTTCATCACTACAAAAGGAACCAAGATGTTCTAAATATTTTTCTAATCATAGATTAAGTGATTTAACAATAACAAAATGGATTAAGAATTTTTATAAGAGACTGAATGATGGAAAATAAATAAATATGATTTATAAAGCATAGAGGGATTTTTGGCCAACATGCCTACTTATAATGTTTTTAATTCAAAATTATTTCCTAAGCATAACTTTATGTAAAATAAAGAGAACTCAATTTCAATGGATTTTAGAGAATAAAATAAATGAAGTTATTTTAGAAACTTAATTAGAGAAATTAAGTATGGATGAGAAATAAAATGAACACTTGAAAAGTACTAACATAGAGCTCACCCTTTGGGTTTTGAAGTGCGTTAGCAAGTTTCGAGATGTAAATAATGGTTAAGACTAAGAAAGGTAATTTTTAAAGGAAAAAGTAGAAAATATTAAGTAAAGGATTTTTAAAAGGAAATGCTGTAAATAAAGCTAGAAGTAATTATATACTGGAGAAAAATTCAAAATATAATTTAGAACATAAAGAAATATTTTACGTAGTTGAAAAATATTAGAAATACCTTACGCGTATTTAAGATAATGATTTTTAAACTACGCGATTGAAAAAATGATTTAAAAATTTTACGCGATTAAGAAATGATTTAAAAACACTACGTGATTTCAAAAACGTCGAAAAATACTTACGCGATTTGAAAACATTGGAAAAAGGTGACGCAATTATGAAAATGCGATAAAATATTTACGCGACTGAAAGGAACAATAGTTTACTGTCAGGTTAAAGTGGTGGACCCAAATATGTGAAAAAATGGTACTGTCAAGTGGTGGCGTACTATTATGGAAAATACTGATAATGAGGTTATTTGTGTATTTTGGCTCATGCACATGCATTGAGGAATGTGTTAATTTGGTTGAAATTGGCAATTGGGTGATGAGATGAATGACACCGTAGTGCAAGTGCGATAGGCATAGTGTGGTTCATTGAGTGAACTTGGAGGCGTTAATGTGCGGAGGATTCCATATGTGGACAGTTGGTAGCTCCTCTAGGCCGTGATAACGGGCAACGCACTAGCGATCTCGACAAGCATTATTCTTAATTAGGATCTAGTGGAGACTGTCTGGTACAATGCCTGTTGTGCATGACATTTTGACTGTGTACTATTTACACGATGTATTAACTGTGTAATAATTGGCTGGGGCAGCCGGAGCTACAAACATGTTTTTCGGATCATTTTGTCTGATATTTGTGTTTAGCTCCATGGAGTAGGAATGAGTCTATGTACATTTGCATATGTGGTCTGCATCATAATGTGATTATTTTTATTTGATTTGAGATATTATATATGATGTGATAATATGATATGTTGTATTAATTGTTATATTTGTATGTACTATCGTTTTCTATACTGTCATGCTAGTAGTGATGTAGATTGTCTCACCTCTTTGTATACATTTTTCTATACTATTATTTATGTTCCGTAAAGACTTTGAAGAAGAAGAAGAGAAGCAGCCTCTGGATTGTCAGTACGAGGAGGAGCAGCATCCGAGCGATCAATGCGAGGAGGGCGAGCCTCTGGATCATCCATATCATTTGGATTGATCGACACCAGGGTTTTTGTCTTCTGATGATCTCCCAGAGGAGAATCTGTCAGAGGATCAGAACTTTTAGTTTTGTTCTTAGGCTAGTTTGTGGTTTGCTTTAAACCAAATAGTTTACTGTTTTATTAAATAGTTTGTTGTATGTAAATATTCGTATCTTTAAAGACAAAATCATATGTATAATTATGGTGTGTATTTGATAGTTTGTTTTATTTTATGTTTTGTTTATTTTATTTAATGATATAATGTACAAAAAAATTTTTTTTCACAACTTCTATTATTATATGTACTAAATGATTTATAACTTGGGTAAGGTTTTATTTTAATTTGTTGTAAATGTGACATCCTAAGGAGGGTGTTACATTAGTCATGTGACACCCGCGGCCGATGAGGGCGGGGAGTGGATGTCGGTGTAAGAGAAGCACAAACAAGGAGCGGCTCCTGGCAGGCTTCCAGGCGAAGGGACACATGAATGAACTGAATTCACACCGGAATGAGAGGGATTCAAAGACTGTGCAGGTATGAGACTGCATAGTTGAGGATGGCTTAAAGGAATTGATTTGCTGTAACCATATCAACAAGATGCATCTTCTTTTCAGGAGCCAAGAACATAAGTACTCCATGGTTAAGCGTGCTTAACCTGGAGCAATTATGGGATGGATGACCTCCTGGGAAGTTTCCTAGGATGCATGTGAGTGAGGACGAAGCACGCTGAAAAGACCCGTGTTGGTTGATGGAGACACTCGTCAATCCTACAGGCAGTCCCTAGACGTTACAAATGGTATCAGAGACGGGACCTCTCCCAGTACGGTATGGTTCGGGGACGAACCAGGCAAAAGCTGGTGGGCATGTGACACCCGGGGTTGACGGGGCCAGGGAGTGGACACTGGTGTAAGAGAAGCACAGACAAAGAGCAGCTCCTGGCAGGCTTCTAGGCGAAGAGACACATGAATGAACTGAATTCACATCGGAATGAGAGGGATTCAGAGACTATGCAGGTATAGGACTCTGCATAGTTGAGGATGGCTTAGAGGAATTGATTTACAGTAACCATATCAACAAGATGCATTTTCTTTTTGGGAGCCAAGGACATAAGTACTCCATGGTTAAGCGTGCTTGACCTGGAGCAATTGTGGGATAGATGACCTCCTGGGAAGTTTCCTAGGATGCATGTGAGTGAGGACGAAGCACGCTGAAAAGACCCGTGTTGGTTGATGGAGACACTCGTCAATCCTACAGGCAGTCCCTAGACGTTACAAATGGTATCAGAGACGGGACCTCTCCCAGTACAGTATGGTTCGGGGACGAACCAGGCAAAAGCTGGTGGGCATGTGACACCCGGGGTTGACGGGGCCAGGGAGTGGACACTGGTGTAAGAGAAGCACAGACAAAGAGCAGCTCCTGGCAGGCTTCTAGGCAAAGAGACACATGAATGAACTGAATTCACATCGGAATGAGAGGGATTCAGAGACTATGCAGGTATAGGACTCTGCATAGTTGAGGATGGCTTAGAGGAATTGATTTACAGTAACCATATCAACAAGATGCATTTTCTTTTTGGGAGCCAAGGACACAAGTACTCCATGGTTAAGCGTGCTTGACCTAGAGCAATTGTGGGATAGGTGACCTCCTGGGAAGTTTCCTAGGATGCGTGTGAGTGAGGACAAATCACGCTGAAAAGACCCGTGTTAGTTTGTGGAGACACTCATCAATCCTGCAAGCAGTCCCTGGACGTTAAATTCCTCACCACCATGATAGGTTGATGAGGTTAATCTCCCTCTTACCTTAAATGATGACCAAAACTCCTTGAGTGCTTTCTTGAATCAAATGTTCACTCCCAATATGCTCTTGAAAACAAAAAATAACATATAAAAATCAACATCTAGGGCTTGAAATAGAATGACCATGGATCAAAATCATGGTCTTAGAATTTGAAAATAAAAGAGAAGTGAAGATGGAAGGATTTCACCTTAAAAGCTTTCAAAACCCTAGCTTGAGGAAATACTTGAAAATGGATGAACTAGATCAAGAGCACAACACCAAAGTGTCTTAGAATGGTGAATAGATGTAAGATGTGGGGTTGGTTAAAATTAAACAAGCTTGGATGGTGGTCTTTGGTGGTGTGGCCGTGAGCTTGGTGGAGAGAAAAGATGAGAGAAAAAAGTGATAGAGAAAGTGTGTAGCTTTTTGGTTCATGAAAGATGAATGGAAATGATAGAAATGAATTAAAAGGGGAAGCTTACTCTAGAAGCTTCCTTGGAGCTCTTGGCCATGCACTTCTCTCATTGGGAAGGTGTCCAAAACTTCTCCTACAAGCTTGTTCCAAAACTTCTTTAGGAAGCTTTCTTGTCCAAAAAGAGAAAAGTCACATGGTGGGCCATGTCATTTAATAGCTAATGGTCCCACCATAATGCAAACATCAAAGAGAGTAACTAGACATTAACTGGTAGATATTAACCAATGGGCAAAAGTTGCAGTTAACCAAACTAATATCTATTGTCTAATGGATAATAGAACGTACCGGGATTTTATTTACAAATAAAATCTCAGAAAATGAAACTTCAAAAATTGTCTCTAGTCTCGGGTCCAGTAAGCTCCCCTGGCCCTATTTCAACAGTCCAAATTTTTTTGAAAATAATATTAAAATAATCAAAATAAGTCAAATAATTTATAAAATTCACAAAAATCACAGATAATTGAAAAACAAAAAAAAGAGAAAAAGAATTGGGATGTTACAACTCTTCCCTTTTAAAAAGAATTTCATCCTCGAAATTCATTATACCTTAGAACAGATGCAGATATTGTTTTTTCATTTTGTCCTCTAGCTCCCATGTTGCATCTCAAATCATATCATTCTAGATCACTTTTACCAATGCAATTTCTTTGCCTCTGAGTTTCTTCACTCTCCTATCCTCAATCTTAACAGCAAGTGTTTCATAGGTCAAGTTCTCTTTTAGTTGTACCGTATCTGGTTCTATGGCATGTGTTGGATCAGGAATATACTTTTACAATTGTGACAGATGGAAGACATTATGAAGGTTGGAATGAAAAGGTGGTAAAGTTATTTGGTAGGCTACCAGACTTATCCGACAAAGAATTTGATAGGGTCCGATGAATTTAGGAATGAGTTTTCTGGATTTAATAACCCTTCCGACACCAGTCGTGGGTGTAACTCTCAAAAACACATGCTCACCTTCCTCAAATTCAAGAGGTCTCTATCTCTTGTTGGTTTAGCTCTTCTGTTGACTCTGAGTTGTCCTCATTCTTTCCTAAATCATCTTTATTTTTTTAGTTGTTTGTTGTACAAACTCAGGTCCTATCGCAAAACTTTCACCATCTTGGTACCAACACAAAGGTGTTCTACATCGTCGCCTATACAACACCTCATAGGGTGCCATCCCAACGCTTGTGTGGAAACTATTGTTATAGGTGAACTCTATCAAAGGTAAAAATTCATCCTAACTCTCAGTCTATTCCAAAACACAAGCTCTTAACAAATTTTCCAATGATTGGATTGTCCTCTCTAACTGACCATCTGTTTGTGGATGGTATGCAGAACTTAAATGAAGCTTCGTTCCCATTGCTTCTTGCAAACTCTATCAAAATCTTGAGGTAAACCTTAGGTCTCTATCAGAAACAATACTTGAGGGTACACCATGGAGTCTAACAATCTCACTAATATACACTTGGGTCAATTTCACCACTGAATACCTTATGTTAATTGGCAAAAGGTGTGCTGACTTCGTTAGCCGATCAACAATTACCCATATTGAATCATAACCCTTTCAAGTCTTTGGCAGTCCAACCACGAAGTCCATTGCAATGCTACCTGATAAGTCTATATTTTATAGCCCTAAATTGGATGAATTATGGCGCTTTGATTGATTTATGTTAGAATTTATGTCACATTTAATCTATTTATCCTTGATATCTCATGATTGGTCTTCCTCTATGTTTTTAGGTCCAAAAGTGGTGTTTTGACATGGTTCTATGAAGCTTTGGATGGATCTTTTGCAATGGAGTTGAGCTCAGAATTTATACGGCTAAGATTTGTAGAATTTTTGACCTTTGTGCAATAAAATGAGCATATCTTGAGCTACAGAGGTCGAAACGAAGTGAATTAGGTGTTCCTGGAAAGCTAAGAAAAAGATCTACAACTTTCATGAAGGGCACTTATTCAAAAAATGACGTTTTGAGCTATTAAAGAGTTAGACACGGCCGTGTCTAACTCATGAAAAGCTTCTATCAATAAGACACGGCCATGTCTAACTGATCTAAAGCTTCTGACTTGGAGACACGGCCGTGCCTAATCCAAGCACGGCTGTGTCTCCCCTAAAAATGAAATTTCGCATTCCTGGACCCTCACACGGCCGTGTCTAACCTTGGGAAAGCTTCTGGAATTTAAGCACGGCCGTGTCTAATTTAAGCACGGCCGTGTGAGTACTGTTCACTCACGGGATTTTACTGTGCGGACGCGTTTTCTGAGCGAATTTCACGTTATTTTAATGAGACACGGCCGTGTCTAAAACAAGCACGGCCGTGTCTCCTTTCCTTAATGGTTAAACAAGCTGCGTAAGCAATGATGTCACAAGCACGGCCGTGTCTCAATTAGACACGGCCGTGTGAGTACTGTTCACTCGAAAAGTCTATAAATTGAGCGCAGCAACGGAGGAACGGAAGACAGAAGGGAGAGGAGAGCTCCCAAACTAGTTTTCCATCTATTTTCACTTTTCTTTGTAATTTTTACTTAATTTGTTCATAAGGAGAGGTTTGGAGAGGCAGATCTGAAGGGAGGAAGGCTTAAAATGGAGGATCTCTTGGAGGCTTGAAGATCTGGATCTCTACAAAGGGGTTTTGATCTCTCTTTCTCTCTAGTTTTTCTCCTTTCTTTGGTTTTCTTTCCATGGATCTGTATCTTATTATGAGTATGTTTGTATTGAATATGAGTGGCTAAACTCATAGCTAGAGCTATGGGGGATCTTGAGTTTATAATTATGTAGATTTGATTTCTAATATAATAATGGTAATTTCTTTATGGGTTTATTATATTGCTTTTATTCTTGTCATAACCGATCACTTTTGACATTTATTAATTCATTGTTTGACCGGTGACCATCCGCACTCAATGAGTGGATCTATATTTTAAGCCTAGGACTATATTGGTGAATGACCAAACATCAATTTTTCCTACCAATGGAATTAATGGTATGTTGATTCATCTCTTGAATAAAAGCTTAATGCATTCTTGATTAATTCAACTAAATGACCAAATAGGTGGGTTAAATTAAGAATAGAATATTGTTTCACCATGACCATTGGGATTCAATAGCAAATAAGGGAATATTGGCAAAAGAATTACTTGTTTATATTTGAAAGAAAATCTATATAATTAAACTCAAGTGAACCTTATGCTCTAGCATCTCTCTATCTTGTTTATCTTTTCTTTATTTAATTGTTCTTTATTTTCTTTGTTAGCTTTCTATTTTTAATTTGGATCTTGCAAATACTTTCGACTGTCTAAATAACATAAGAGTTTTACAATTTTAGTAATTATCATTTATTCCTCGTGGGATCGATAACTTGGACTCAAAAGTCCTATATTACTTGGCGATAGAGTGCACTTGCTCTTAGTGTATCTTTTGCACGCACCACTACCCCATTTCCATTCTGGAATAGTCAGAGATTGTAGCATTCCTACTTTTGGTGTTCCACTTTAGCTTTTTGACAAATTAAACAAGACAACACATACTTGGCGATGTAACACCCTCCGTAGGATGTCACATTTATTAATACTTACAATAAAACTTTACCCAAGTTATAAATATTTATTAATATAATAGTACGAGTTATAAATTTTTTTCTTTTTACGGATAACATAATTAAATAAATAAGACATAACATGAAATACAGCTATTGAATGTAACACACCATAATTATACATATAATTTTGTTTCTAAAGATACATATAAAACACATTGTTAGACAGAATTATAAACTGTTTGACTCATAATAAACTACAGACTAGCCCAAGTGCATAACTAAAAGTTCTGACCATCCGACAGATCCTCAGATGGATCCTTGGAAGATAGGGACCCTATATGACGCGTAGTCCTACGAGCAGGAGTCCGCGCAGATGACACAATGCTAATCTCGCTAGGGGTATAGTAGCAACCACCCCAGTACTGTCTAATAGATAATGGAAACTCCAAATGCACGTAAATATTGATATGAAAGTAAGGGTTCCCATGATAAACCCTACTTAAGGAAACAGTCAGATCTCCAATATAGATAATACATTATCTATCTAAGTGAACATGCCAAGCCTCCGGACCCCCTCGAAATTGTAGCCTCATGCACCCAAGAAAACTCGGCATTGCCATACCAAATCAATTAACAGAAACGAATAGAGGTGATCCTGCCACTTCCTCTTCTTCTTCAATGTCTTTACCAAGCATAAAATAAAACAGTACAATACAACAAAGAGGTGAGATCCCCTACATCAATACTAACATGGTAGCATAGAGACAACAAAGATAGTACTTTATACAAATACAAAATATATTTAGTATAGTCATGACATCAAACATCCGATGATAAATAACAGTTATCAAACAGATAATTAATAACAGTTATCAATGTCACAATAAAATGTAGACAGACTATGCACATGCATAATCATTCAATTCCTACTCCATGGAGCTAAGACACAAGTCGGAGAGATTGATCTAGAAGATCTGTCGATATCACAACTGCCTCAGACTAAGTGCTATAATTTCATCATTTTTGCACATCTAGCATTATACATGACAGTCTACGCTAGATCTTGATTAAGGATAATGTCTCGGTCCTGATCGTCGGTGCGTTGCATCGGTCTGATCCACAGTACAGTAGAGCTACCAACTGCCTATTGTGAAAAACCCGCACCCCGACGCTCCCAAGGTCAACAAGCGACCTACACTATGCTTATCACACCCGCACAAGGTGTAATCTTCTCCTAGCCCATTGGCCTTAACATAGTCCATCGGACTTTTACAATGCATGTTTAATGCACACAGACCAATTACAAGCCCAAATCATAATTTCACATATATGAGTCCCACACATTGACCCGACAATAACTTTACTATATTTTCAATTGCGTAGTTATTTTACTGTGTTTTCACAATTGTGCAACATTTCTGTCGCATTTTCAAATCATATTTTATTTTTTAATGTTTTCTCAATTGCATAAAAATATTTAAACGTTTTCCAAATTGCGTAGTGACTTTTCAATGTTTTTGAAATCGTGCAGCTTAAAAATCATATTTTTAAGTCCCATAAAGCATTTTTCATCAGTTTTCAACTTCGTAAAATATTTTTCACTATTCTATACATCATTTTGGATTTTTCAAAAATTAATACAACTTCTAACCTCATTTTTCACATTTTCTCATTTAAGAAATCCTTTCTGTAAATTTTTCACTATCTCACATAAAATTACCTTTTCATTGATTTAAATTAATCGTTCTAGCTTAAAATTTCCTAACGCGCTCCAAAAACCCAAAAGTTGGGCTATACGTTAGTAAACTTCAAGTCACCAATTTTTTTTTATTCATAGATTAAATCCACTATTAAAATTCATCTTTATAAAATATTTTGAGGTTCAAACAATTTCAACCTCACTTTTCCCTTCATGGTTGAAATCTCCCTTTTTCAAATAGTAAATTGTTTTATTTCTATTTTTATTTCTTAAGTCCTTGTATTAATTTCCTTGCACCTAATCAACTAAGTTACCATTGATAAATCATATTTTTACACAAAACTACTCCATTTAAGCTTTCTTGGTCGTGAGGTGCATGGTCATTGGAACCAAAATATTTATTCATTTTATTTCCTTTCCTTAGTTTCACCACTCATAAAATATTTTGTGCTTGAAAACACCCATTTTTGGGTGGAGGCCGAATGCTTCAATGGTCTTTGGAACCAAAACTTTTCCTTTCCTTTTCATCAACAATCACAATATACATATACATATTCATAACAATTCATATCATCACAAATTCATGCAAAATATCAAAGTTTTAAAAACACATACCATAAATAAGCATAAATCATAAAAACTCATAAACAAACAAGCACAAACAACAACTTTATACAACATGGTGAATAATCCTCACATGGATTCTTCACCATCAAGAATTCGTCCCTCACCACCATGAGTGGTTGATGAAATTAATCTCCCTCTTACCTTGTGGTGAAGCTTCCAAAGCTCCTTGCTTTGCTCCTTGTATAACACCCTCCTTAGGGCATCACATTTCCGACTACCAACTTATAATCTGAAAATGATTTCATAAAAGGTTTGAGTTATAAAAGGTGGGTTTCAAAATTTCTTTTCGCGGAAACATAAACTTACTGAAATTTATAGGTAATACTAAAAAATAGATTTTAAACTGATTAAAACTCATATAATAGACACCACTTAATATTTAACCATTATTCAAGAAATATAAAACTTACAGACTCAATTTTAAATAGTGGCAAACTCCATGACGGGTCCTACTTAATAGCACGGTAAAACACTAACGAAAAAACTCAACATACTTATTTCGTCTTGTATCCATCTTGATGTGTCAAGTATTTGTTCCTCCTCAACTCTGTACACTAACCAGTCCGGGATGGTCACTCCTCGATATTGTCACCGAACTCAGAATATCTGCCTCCAATCAAGCCTAAGGAACTCGTTCCATTTACTATATAATTTTTAACAATACAAGCACAACAAAACAATACAACAAAGAGGTGAGATCACCCACACCAATAACAACATGGTAGCATAGAGATAACACAAACAGCATACCATACAGATATATCATACCATAATTACAATAATGCCTTCAACATTATTTATCATCACAAATACAATAATTACAATCATACCCTCAATCATTATTTATCACAACAAATATAATAAATAATAATTACCATCATGCCATTAACATTATTCAAATCACACAATAATTACAATAATGCCATCAACATTATTTATCGTCATCATCCTCCAATATTCCTCAATTATTATATCACACAGATATAAATATTCAATATTTATGATAATGCCCTCAACATTATCCAAGTATTCAACAGTTCAAGTATCATAACCAATACTCAGTAATTATGCATGTGCATATAGACTCAATTTCCTACTCCATGGAGCTAATACTCAAGTTAGAGAAGTTGATCCAAAAGATCTGTCTATACCAACATGCCTCAGACCACGTGTCACAATTCTCATGTGTTTACACATCTAGCATATACATGATAGTCTTTACTAGATCTTGATTAAGAATAGTGTCTCGGTCAGGATCATCGGTGGGTTGCATCGATCTAACCTACGGTACAGAAGAGCTACTAACTGCCCATTGTAGGCAACCCGCACCCCGATGCTTCCAAAGTCAACAAGTGACTTACACTACGCATATCGCCCCCACTCAAGAAGTGTATGTCTCACTTAGTCAATTAGCCTTATCTAGTCCATCGGACTTTTCCAATGCATATTCAATGCACCAATGCCAATCACAAGAAAAATTCATCATTTTCATATACAGTGTCCATACACTAGTCCAACAGTAATCTTACTGTTAAATTCATCATTTTCTCATACTGTGTCCATACACTAGTTCATGCATGTAAAATGCACCAATGCTAATCACAGGTAAAACTCATCATTTTCTCATATAGTGTCCATACACTGGTTCAATAGTAATCATACTGTCTATTCAATAGCGAAATCATATTATCGCGTTTTCATAGTCGTAAAACACTTTTGTCGTGTTGTTACAGTCGCGCACCATTTCTATTACGTTTTAACAATTTCTCAACATTTCTGTTGCATTTTCAAATCGCATAGCAATTTTTCATCGTTTCTCAATCACGTAAAAATATTTCATCATGTTTCAATCACGTAGTGATTTTCCAACATTTTTTCAATCACGTAAAAATATCCCACCATTTTTAAATCGCGTAGCGATTTTTCAACAATATCTCAAAAGCGTAAAAATATTTAAATGCTTTCCAAATTGCGTAGAAATATTTCAACATTTTTCAAATTGCATGGAAATATTTTAAACGTTTTTTCAAATCACGTAGCTTAAAAATCATGTTTTTAAGTTACGTAAAGTATTTTTCACCATTTTATAATTACGTAAAATATTCCTAATTATTCCAAACATTATTTTGGACTTTCAAACAAATCAATATCATTTCCAACATCATTTTTCACATTTTCTCCTTTAAAAAATCCTTTCCTTAAAATAATATGACTTCTCATATTATTGTCCACATTTTCTTACTCAAGAAAATCCTTCTTGCATTATATTCCACAAATTCACCATTTCATTGAATTAAATCAATGTTTCTCACTTAAAATTTCCTAACGTGCTCCAAAACCCAAAGGATGAGTTTCACGTTAGTAAATTTTAAATCATCAACGTTTCCTTCAAAAATAAATTCTCAAATTCAATCCTTTTTCAAAATAATTTGAGGTTCAAACCCTTACAACCTCTATTTTCCTTTCATAACTGAAATTTCTATTTCTCAAGTGATAAAACACTTTGTTTCCATTTCCAAAATCCTTGTACTAAATCAATTATATTTCCACTTTGAAAATCACTTTGTTTCATAAAACCAAGGCATTACAAGCCTTCAAAACCGTGGTACATGGCTATTGAAACCATCAAATATTTTTCCTTCCAAATCCACTAAGTACCATTCTTGTTTTTACACAAACAAAACCATTAAAATTTCCTTCAAAAACTGTGAACACTTGGTCTTTCAAATCAAAACATTTATTCATTTCCTTGCTTCTCTAAACATCCAATTTTACCATTCATGAAAATATTAATTTGTGAACACCTATTTTGAGGTGTTGAGGCCGAAATCCTCATGGTTATTGGAACCAAAAATTGTTTTCCTTTTCAATAATTTTTATGGCATACATCACATATAATCAACATATTATATTTCAAGCATACCATAAAAGCAAATAAAAAATCATACTAAGCATGCAAACACAAATAAACCATGCTAAGCACATAAACCACATAAACACATAAACACCCACAAATAATTACATAACCATGGATATGAATCCTCACATAGATTCACAATCCATCAAATACCAAACCATCTCTCACCACCATACTTGGTTGGTGAGATGGATCTCCCTCTTATCTCTTGAAGAACCTCAAAGACTCTTTGTTTTGCTTCTTTTTCCAAGTCTTTCACCACCAAAAGCTTCTCAAATACAAAACAAAACCCAAGTTTATTAGCATATCAAGCTTGAACAAGAAGAACCATGAATCAAACATGGCTTAGAACATGAAAAAGAGATAAGAAATGAAGTTTTCCTTACACTTCACCTCAAAAACCCTAGAACTTGCTCTTGAAAAAAGTCCTTGAAGATGAAAGATTTAGAATTTGCTTCAAACTACAAAGTGTCTTAGAGTGAGGTATAGATTCAAGAAATATGGTTGTTTGAAAGTAAAGAGTGATGGAAGATGGAGTATGGTGTCTTGGCCAAACCTAGCTTGGAGAAGAAGTGGAGAGAAAATTTTGTGAACTTAGCTTCTTGAAAAATGATCAATAATGACCAAGGTGATCAATAATGTCTTCAAACTTTGCTTTAGCTTTTAAATCCATCACAAAAACTGTCCCTCCCTCCATGCACTCTTCAAAGAGTGAACAATCTCCTAGCCACCATTTTAGGCATTCCTAACCATTGATTAGATCAATGGCTAGGATTACTGTAGATTCTAGGTTTAGCCTTAGATAGAAGACTTAATCTTGGTCATTGGATCTTTCCTCCTTGAAATCCTAGCCAGTAGATGTATCTCCAAAATGAAGTGTCAAGATTACTCCTTCAAACTTTACATCCAAGGGTCCTTAATTGTCTTAGCCACTTTGTAAGACTAAATCTCCACCGTTGATTAAATCAATGGTGGATATCCAAGCCACTAATGTTAACTACGCAGTACAATATTTATTCTTTCATCTGCTATAACCCTACAAATAATATTTTTACTGTATATTTATCGCCCGATAATTAAATATAGTACAAAACACAGTAAAAGAAAATTTCAAAAACTGTTTCCAGATTCAAGTTTAGTAAGATTCCCCGTCTCCATCTCAACAGTATGAATTTTTCAAGCTACAAAAAAATTTTCACTTTTCGGGACCCTACTAGGTCCACGTACAGCCCCCTTAGGCCCACAGACGACCCACAGATAACACTAAAATAATCAGAGTAATATAAAAATTTCATAATCATCCACAAATTACAAAAATTAGAAAATTCATGAATATCAAATCAGATTACGTAAAATAATTAAGACTTAACAGTAATAATTAAATTACGTAAGATTTTCCTCGGCCTAAAAATTATTATTTTCCTGACACGGAGTAAATCACACAAAACGATCAAATGTACTGACGGAATACTCAAAATAATTTTACAGTACACATAAATCACTAAACAATAGGATTCTGTTAACTGTCAAAATTACTGCCAACTAGTTAGGAAGTTTGGGGTGTTACAATACTCCCTCTCTAAAAAAAAGTTTTGTCCTCGAAACTTGATAAACTTGATTTCACACCGTCAGAATAAATATAGATATTGCTTTTTTATCTTTTCTTCCAGTTCCCATGTAGCTTCACCACTTACATCGTTCCAAACGATTTTAACCAATGAAATTTTCTTACCTCGAAGTTGCTTTGTCCTTCGATCCTCAATCTTGACTGGAAACGTTTTATAGGTTAAGTTCTCCTTCAACTGTACTGTATCTGGCTCGATAACATGGGTAGAATCAGAAATATATTTCCATAATTGTGATACGTGAAATACATTGTGAAGATTCGATAACAATGGTGGTAATGCAATTTGATAAGCTACTAGACCTACTCGATGTAAAATCAGATACGGCCCGATAAACTTTGGAGTGAGCTTCTTAGACTTAAGCACTCATCTAACTCCAGTCATAGGTGTCACTCGCAGAAATACATGGTCACCTTCCTCAAACTCAAGCGATTTTCTTCTTTTATCAGCATAGCTCTTTTGCCAAGTTTGAGTCATTCTCATCTTGTCTTGAATCATTTTCACTTTCTTAGTTGTCTGCTGTACAAATTCTGGTCCTATTATAGCACTTTCACCATCATGATACCAACACAACAGTGTTCTACATCGTCTCCCGTACAATGCCTCATAGGGTGCTATCCCTATGCTCGAATGAAAATTATTGATATACGTGAACTCTATCAATGGCAAAAATTCATCCCAACCTCTAGTTTCTTCTAGAACACAAGCTCTCAACAAGTCCTCTGACGACTGAATTGTTCTTTCTGACTGAACATCAGTATGTGGATGGTAAGCAGAACTCAAACGTAGCTTTGTTCCCATCGCTTCTTGTAAACTATTCCAAAATCTTGACGTACATCTTGGATCTCGATCCGAAATAATACTGGATGGTACACCATGAAGTCTAACAATTTCATTGATGTACACTTGGGCTAACTTTTCCATTGAGTACTTAATATTAATAAAAAAAAAGTGCGCTGACTTTGTAAGCCGATCAACAATTACCCAAATAGAATCGTGACCTTTCTGAGACTTTGATAGTCCTATTACAAAATCCATTGCTATGTCATCCCATTTCCATTCAGGAATAGGCAAAGGTTACAACATTCCCGAAGGTCTTTGATGTTCCACCTTAGCCTTCTGACAAACTAAACAGGATGATACATATTCAGCCACATCCTTCTTCATTCCTTGCCACTAATATAACTACTTCAAATCTTGGTACATCTTTGTGGCTCCTGGATGCATACTTAACTTACTCTTGTGAGCTTCATCCAAAATCAATTTCCTAAGTTCTGGATCATTAGGCATACAAACTCTTCCTTTAAACTTCAAAATTCCATTAGCACCTTTGCTAAATTCCAACACCGCTCCTTGGCTCCTTGCTTCTTTTGCTTCTTGCAAATACTGATCACTGTTTTGTCCTTCTCGTATTCTATCCATCAAATCATCTGAAATGGTGATCATGTTTAAACACATCTTCCCTGGCATCAATTTCATAGACAAATGCATATCCCGAAATTCCTCTATTAATTCCTTCTCCTTAATCATCATAACAGAAGCACTAAGCATTTTCCTACTCAATGCATCCGCTACGATATTTGCCTTTCTGGGATGATATTGTAACTGAAAGTCATAATCCTTCAGAAACTCTAGCCAACGCCTTTGTCTTATGTTCAACTCTTTCTGGTTAAACAGATACTTCAAACTTTTATGATCACTAAAAACAGTGAACGTTACTCCATAGAGAAAATGTCTCCACACTTTCAACGCAAACACCATAGCTGCCAATTCCAAATCATGAGTCGGATAATTCCTCTCATGCACTTTCAACTGCCTTGAAGCATAAGCCACCACTTTACGGTTCTGCATAAGTATACAACCTAATCCTTGATACGAAGCATCACAATATACTTCGAAAGGTTCGTTCGGATCAGGTAGAATCAATACCGGTGAAGTAGTTAGTCATCTTTTCAACTCCTGAAAACTTTCCTCGCATGCATCAGTCCATACGAATGGTTGATTCTTCTGTGTAAGTTAGGTAAGAGGTCCTGTTATCTTCGAAAACCCCTCAATAAATCGTTGATAGTAACCAGCTAATCCGACAAAACTACAGATTTCTAATATAGTCTTTGGTCTTTCCCATTCCAAAACCATCTCCACCTTTGAAGCATCTACTTCAATTCCTTCCTTTGATATCACGTGTCCCAAAAATTGAACTTTGCTTAACCAAAATTCATATTTGGACAACTTGGCATACAACTTATTCTTCTTCAAAATCTGGAGAACAACTCTGAGATGTTCAACATGTTCCTCTTGACTTCGAGAATAAATCAAAATGTCATCTATAAAGACAACAACAAACTTATCTAAGTACGAACGAAAAATTCTGTTCATAAAGTCCATGAATATGGTTGGTACATTCATCACACCAAACGGCATCACTAGATATTCATAGTGCCCATATCTCGTCCGAAATGCAGTCTTGGGAATATCCTCCACCTTCACACGTATCTGGTGGTACCCAGAACGTAAGTTAATCTTGGAAAATATTGCAGCTCCTCGCAATTGATCCATCAGATCATCTATCCTTTGAAGTGGATATTTATTCTTAATCGTAATCTTGTTCAATTACCGATAGTCTACACATAGATGTGAAGTTCCATCCTTCTTCTTTACCAACAATAACGGAGCTCTCCATGGTGACACACTAGGTCTCACAAATTGCTTTTCCAATAAATCCTCCAGCTGTTTCTTAAGCTCTGCCAATTCTACCGACGACATCCGATAGGGCGCAATAGATATAGGTCCAGCTCCAGGTACTTAATCAATAGCAAACTTAATTTCTCTTTCTGGCGGTAGTCCAGGTATATCTTCAGGAAATACCTCAGGAAATTCATTGACCACAAAAATATCTTTCAAGACATCTTCACATTGAACCTCCAAAGAAGACAACAATAGATACTCTTGATCTCCTTCCTTCAAACAAGCTTCTACTTGAGTAGCCATTAGGAATCTAGGATCCTTAGCCTCAGGAAATACTAATGTCTTATTCGAACAATCAATTAGGATATGGTTAGAAGATAACCAATCCATTCCTAAGATTACATTAATCTTGGAAAGAGGCAAACAAATCAAGTCCACATGAAAGATTCTATCCCTAACACATACAGGACAATTCAAACATACTTTTGTAGTAATCACAGGCTTATCAGTAGGAGTAGCAACACTCAAATCATAAGGCAATGTAGTCACAGTCAATCCCAAATGCTCCACACAATCACATGCAATAAAAGAATGTGTTGCCCCCGAATCATAGAGTACGGTTAAAGGATTACCTTCAATAACACACTCCTTCATGATTAAGTCCTCAGATTTCGCAGCTTCTTCCCCGCTCATGGTATACACTCGACCACTCGCCTGTGGCCTTGTAGTACGAACATTTCCCATAGAAGGTTCCTTCTTTATCTAATCCCAATCCCTGGATAAATGTCCAGGTTTCCCATATCTATAACAAATAATTCCTTTATGCTGATAATCTTTGGTCAGATGGTCCTTCCCACACTTGAAACATTTGGTCATAGGAGTTCTAGCTTGACTTGCCTTACTGCCACCAGAATTTCCTCCAACAAATTGCTGCCGGTTCTGACTTCCTGCCAGTTTCGTATACGGTTTCTGTTGAAAATGATTTCTTCCACTACTATTTCCGTTTTGGAATCTTGCAGGTCCAAAGTTCTTATTTCTCGCCACACGCTGTTGATCAATCTCCTCAACCTTACGGCACTTGTCCAACAATTCTGGAAACTGTTCAATTCCCAGGGTTGCTATAGCTCGCCTAATGTCAAGCTTCAATCCTTCCTCAAATTTTCTACACTTCCAATCCTCATCTGGGTGCATCTGAAAATATCTCGAAAACTTAGACAAGCTTTCGAGTTTTGTAGCATACTCATTTATAGACATCACCCCTTGCCTTAAACTAAGGAATTCCATCTCCTTAGCATGACGAACACTTGCTAGAAAAGACTTTGCCAGAAACTTCTGCCTAAAGAGCTGCCATGTCACAACTCTTCTTTCAGCTTGTAACAATCTTCGGGCTCCTGCCCACCAGTTTTCTCCATCTCCCACTAGCATAAATGTTGCAAAAGTCAGCTTCCTTTCATCAGTACAACTCATACCTTCAAATATTTTCACTAATTCCTTGATCCACAGATCAGCTTTCTCTAGGTCAAATTCTCCACGAGACATCGGTGGATTGTTCTTACGGAATTCAGACAAACTGTGAGCATCCTCAGTTGCCCTTTGGTTTTGCTGTACCACAACATCAGCCATCCGTTGCATCGCTGCTATAGCTGCAGTCATGTTCTGGTTATCATTACCAACATTTTCCATTCCTGTTCTAGTATTGATACGTCCTCTTCCTCGTCCAGCCATTACTTTTCTCTACTAAAACTGGACAACACAAAGAAAGTAAGGTCAATCTACAAACAATATTGTTTCTTTTCAGAAAATAATCACAGAGAATCACACAACACAAACAAGACAGACCTAACCACAAACCCAAAAGACTCTAACTTGGGCTCTGATACCAACTAATGTAACACCCTCCTTAGGGCATCACATTTCCGACTACTAACTTATAATCTGAAAATGATTTCATAAAAGGTTTGAGTTATAAAAGGTGGGTTTCAAAATTTCTTTTCGCGGAACAATAAACTTACTGAAATTTATAGGTAATACTGAAAAATAGATTTTAAACTGATTAAAACTCATATAACAGACACCACTTAATATTTAACCATTATTCAAAAAATATAAAACTTACAGACTCAATTTTAAACAGTAGCAAACCCCATGACGGGTCCTACTTAATAGCACGGTAAAACACTAACGAGAAAACTCAACATACTTATTTCGTCTTGTATCTATCTTGATGTGTCAAGTATTTGTTCCTCCTCAAATCTGTACACTAACCAGTCCGGGATGGTCACTCCTCGATGTTTTCACCGAACTCAGAATATCTGCCTTCAGTCAAGCCTAAGGAACTCGTTCCATTTACTATATAATTTTTAACAATATAAGCACAACAAAACAATACAGCAAAGAGGTGAGATCACCTACGCCAATACCAACATGGTAGCATAGAGATAACACAAATAGCATACCATATAGATATATCATACCATAATTACAATAATGCCTTCAACATTATTTATCATCACAAATACAATAATTACAATCATACCCTCAATCATTATTTATCACAACAAATATAATAAATAATAATTACCATCATGCCATTAACATTATTCAAATCACACGATAATTATAATAATGCCATCAATATTATTTATCATCATCATCATTTAATATTCCTCAATTGTTATATCAAACATATATAAATATTCAATATTTACGATAATGCCCTCAACATTATCCAAGTATTCAACAATTCAATTATCATAACCAATACTCAGTAATTATGCATGTGCATATAGACTCAATTTCCTACTCCATGGAGCTAATACTCAAGTCAGAGAAGTTGATCTGAAAGATCTGTTTGTACTAACATGCCTCAGACCACGTGCCACAATTCTCATATGTGTTTGCACATCTAGCATATACACGACAGTCTTTACTAGATCTTGATTAAGAATAGTGTCTCGGTCAGGATCATCGGTGCGTTGCATCAGTCTAACCCACGGTACAGAAGAGCTACCAACTGCCCATTGTAGGAACCCGCACCCCGATGCCGCCAAAGTCAACAAGTGAGTTACACTACACATATCGCACCCACTCAAGAGGTGTACGTCTCTCCTAGGCAATTAGCCTTATCCAGTCCATTGGACTTTTCCAATGCATATTCAATGCACCAATGCCAATCACAGATAAAATTCATCATTTTCACATACAGTGTCCATACACTAGTCCAACAGCAATCTTACTGTTAAATTCATCATTTTCTCATACGGTGTCCATACACTAGTTCATGCATGTAAAATGCACTAATGCCAATCACAGGCAAAACTCATCATTTTCTCATACAGTGTCCATACACTGGTTCAACAGTAATCATACTGTATATTCAATAGCAAAATCATATTATCGCATTTTCATAGTCGTAAAACACTTTTGTCATGTTGTTACAGTCGCGCAACATTTCTGTTACATTTTCACAATGTCGCAATATTTCTGTTGCATTTTCAAATCGCGTAGCGATTTTCCATCATTCCTCAATCATGTAAAAATATTCCATCATTTTTTAATCACGTAGTGATTTTTCAATGTTTTTTCAATCACATAAAAATATTCTACCATTTTTAAATAGCGTAGCGATTTTGCAATAATATCTCAAGCGCGTAAAAATATTTAAACGCTTTCCAAATTGCGTAGGAATATTTCAACGTTTTTCAAATTGCTTGAAAATATTTTAAACATTTTTTCAAATCGCGTAGTTTAAAAATCATATTTTTAAGTTACCTAAAGCATTTTTCACCATTTTACAATTGCGTAAAATATTCCTCAAAATTCCAAACATTATTTTAGACTTTCAAACAAATCAATGTTATTTCCAACATCATTTTTCACATTTTCTCCTTTAAGAAATCCTTTCCTCAAAATAATATGACTTCTCATATTATTTTCCACATTTTCTTACTCAAGAAAATCTTTCTTGCAATATATTCCACAAATTCACCATTTCATTGAATTAAATCATTGTTTCTCACTTAAAATTCCCTAACGCGCTCCAAAACCCAAAGGATGAGTTTCACATTAGTGAATTTTGAATCATCAACATTTCCTTCAAAATAAATTCTCAAATTCAATCCTCTTTCAAAATAATTTGAGGTTCAAACCTTTACAACCTTTATTTTCCTTTCATAACCGAAATTTCTATTTCTCAAGTGATAAAACACTTTGTTTCCATTTCCAAAATCCTTGTACTAAATTAATTATATTTCCACTTTGAAAATCACTTTGTTTCATAAAACCAAGGCATTACAAGCTTTCAAAACCGTGGTCCATGGCCATTGAAACCGTCAAATATTTTTCCTTCCAAATCCACTAAGTACCATTCTTGTTTTTACACAAACAAAACCATTAAAATTTCCTTCAAAAACCGTGAGCACTTGGTCTTTGAAATCAAAACATTTATTCATTTCCTTGCTTCTCTAAACATTCAATTTTACCATTCATGAAAATATTAATTTGTGAACACCTATTTTGAGGTATTGAGGCCGAAATCCTCATGGTCATTGGAACCAAAATTTTTTTTCCTTTCCAATAATTTTTATGGCATACATCACATATACTCAACATATTATATTTCAAGCATACCATAAAAGCAAATAAAAAATCATACTAAGCATGCAAGCACAAATAAACCATGCTAAGCACATAAACCACATAAACACATAAACACCCACAAATAATTACATAACCATGGATATGAATCCTCACATGGATTCACCATCCATCAAATACCAAACCATCTCTCACCACCATACTTGGTTGGTGAGATAGATCTCCCTCTTACCTCTTGAAGAACCTCAAAGATTCCTTATTTTGCTTCTTTTTTCAAGTCCTTCACCACCAAAAGCTTCTCAAATACAAAACAAAACACAAGTTTATTAGCATATCAAGCTTGAACAAGAAGAACCATGAATCAAACATGGCTTAGAACATGAAAAAGAGATAAGAAATGAAGTTTTCCTTACACTTCACCTCAAAAACCCTAGAACTTGCTCTTGGAAAAAGTCCTTGAAGATGAAAGATTTAGAACTTGCTCCAAACTACAAAGTGTCTTAGAATGAGGTATAGATTCAAGAAATATGGTTGTTTGAAATTAAAGAGTGATGGAAGATGGAGTATGGTGTCTTGGCCGAACCTAGCTTGGAGAAGAAGTGGAGAGAAAATTTTGTGAACTTAGCTTCTTGAAAAATGATCAATAATGACCAAGATGATCAATAATGTCTTCAAACTTTGCTTTAGTTTCTAAATCCATCACAAAAACCGTCCCCCTCTCCATGCACTCTTCAAAGAGTGACCAATCTCCTAGCCACCATTTTAGGCATTCTTAACCATTGATTAGATCAATGGTTAGGATTAATGTAGATTCTAGGTTTAGCCTTAGATAGAAGACTTAATCTAGGCCATTGGATCTTTCCTCCTTGAAATCCTAGCCATTGGAAGTATCTTCAAAATGAAGGGTCAAGATTACTCCTTCAAACTTTACATCCAAGGGTCCTTAATGGTCTTAGCCACTTTGTAAGACTAAATCTCCACCGTTGATTAAATCAAGACCAAATCTCTACCATTGATTAAATCAATGGTGGATATCCAAGCTACTAATGTTGACTACGCAGTACAATATTTATTCTTTTATCTGCCATAACCCTACGAATAATATTTTTACTGTATTTCTATCACCTGCTAATTAAATACTGTACAAAACACAGTAAAAGAAAATTTCAAAAACTATTTCCGGATTTAGGTTTAGTAAGATTCCCCATCTCTGTCTCAACAGTACGAATTTTTTGAGCTACAGAAAAATTTTCACTTTTCGGGACCCACCTGGGCCCACGTACAGCCCCTCTAGGCCAGCAGACGGCCCACGGATAACACTAAAATAATCAAAGTAATATAAAAATTTCATAATCATCCACAAAATCACAAAAATTAGAAAATTCATGAATATCAAATTAGATTATGTAAAATAATTAAGACTTAATAGTAATACGGAGTAAATCACACAAAACGATCAAATGTACTGACAGAATACTCAAAATAATTTTACAGTACACAGAAATCACTAAGTAGTAGGATTCTATTAACTGTCAAAATTACTGTCAACTAGTTTGGAAGTTTGGGGTCTTACATCTTGTACTAGTCCTTCACCACCAAGAGCTTCTTGAACAAAAAAACAAAGACAAGTTTATTAGTATCTAAAGCTTGAATAAGAAGACCATAGATCAAAACATAGTCCTAGAATATGAAGATGTAACAAATAGTAAAACTTTTCATGATCTTCACCTTCAGATCTTAGAATTTGATCTTGAAGAAAGTAGATGAAAATGGATGATTTAGGCTAAGGCTCCAACTATGAAGAGTCTTAGAATGATGAGAGGATTTAAGAAATGATGTTGGTAGAAATTATTGAAGATGGGAGAGTGGATTTCCCTAGCTTGGCCGTGAGGTACCCTAGAGAAGAAAGGAGAGAATTTTGTGAAACTTTGCTATATGGAAATGATAGAGATGTGGTCAAATGAACTAAAAGCCATCCTTTAGCCTTTCCAAGTGTAACACCCTCCATAGGGTATCACATTTTATACTAAAAACTTAAAACTTGAAAATCATTTTATAAAAGCTTTGAGTTCTAAAAGATGGATTTTAAAATTTCATTTCACAGAAACATAAACTTACCGAAGCATGAGTAATACAGAAAATAAATTAAATAGATTTTTACACAACTTTATTTATGCCACATAATATCTAATAAAGAAATAAAACATATAGCTTACAGACTCAGAGAAACAGTAGCAAATCCATTGACGGGTACTACTAATAGCACGGTAACAACACTAACAAGAAAAGCCCTACATACATGCCTCGTTTCTCCACCAACTGCATCACGTTGAAACTGAGAAGATCACTCCTCGACGTCGTCACCATCTTCAGAATTTTGCCTCCAATGGGTCTAAGAAACTTGCTTCGTCTACTATACGAATTTAAATAAAACAAACACAACAAAACAATATGGTAAAGAGATGAGATCCACTTTCACCAATACCAGTACGGTAGCAAAGAAAGATACGAATGACAAAGTCATTCCATACACACAGATATCGCAAATATAGTCATGTTATCAATTTATAAATAATTCTAATAAACACATGTCATAATAAAATGAACAGCAATAACATTACCATGATAGATATAACAATTGATACAATAAACCACATAATCACATCATGCATAGTAACTCACATCAACGCATCATATATAATATCTCAACATTGAATATAAATAACCACATTAAAATACAGATAAGATATGTCAATATACATAGACTCATTCCTACTCCATGGAGCTAAAAACACAAACATCAGAGAGAATGATCCGTAAAATCTATTAGTACCACGGCTGCCCAACCAAACTATTCTGCGGTCTCACATTGCGTCTATAGCCCATAGTCACATGGCGTGGTGTAGCACACTGTCTAATGTCGTGTCACTACAGGCAATGTACTATTAGACTTTACAAGATCTCGATTAAGTATAGTGCGTGTCGTGTTCATTAGTGTGTTGCCAGTTACCATGGCCCAGAGGAGCGACCAACTATCCACAGATGGAATTATGCACACAAATGTCTCCAAGTCCATTCAAAATTGAACTACACTACGCTTATCGCACCGACAATACGATGTGATTCACCTCGTCAATCAATCCACCAAAAATTGGCATTAACTTAATGCATGATAGAAAAATTACCAGAATACCCTCAATGGTATAAATATGCGTATTTACGCAAATGCCCTCAATGGCAAAAACTCATGCCCTCATGGCAGAAAATCATGCCCTTATGGCAGAAATAAATACAGTAAGTCCCACCAGACAAATACTGTTTCACAACCTGTTCGGGTTCACCACTTAGCCCGACAGTGAAAACTTGCTGTTTTCGTCAATCGCATAGAAATTTTATCGCATTTTCACAATTCTGTCATTTTTGCAAACATTTTTCAATCGCGTAAATATATTTTGCTGTTTTTGAAATCGCGTAGAGTTTTTCAAACGATTTCTCAATCGCATAAGATTTTTAAATCATTTTCTTGTCCGAATTCCTTAAAAATCACTATTCAAATAAACAAAAATAATATTTAAACAAAAATTGGATATCTTTTCTATCTTATTTGTTTATTTTAAACAAAAATTGACAGTATTTTGTTTAGAAAATTTATAACAATGGTTTTCTAAGTTTTCTATTAAAATTCCTTTTATTTATATTATAACCAATTAATTATACTTTTGAAAACTACTAACGTGCTTCAAAATATAAAATGAGCTCTACGTTAGAAATTTTACAAAAGCTACTGTATTTTCTTCTAAATGGTAAAACTCTTAGATTTAGTTCCTCAAACTTAATCTAATCATTTTTATTCCTCGAAATTCATTGTAATAAAATTCTTTTGGCATTATTACCTAACCTTGGTTGAAAATAATTTTAGAAACCAAAATATTTAAATTTGGCATGTTGGCCGAATTCCACAAAAATTGTCATTTGATCTTTAAATTCATTTTCCTTGCTTTAAATTGATTTGTATCTTGTCAATTTACCTAAGTCAATTAAATTGCTCTTTTAGAAAATTGTTGAGAACATTTTGGTTCCTTTTTTGTATTGAGGCCGTGAGCCTTGGATTTGTGTTCTTTGGAACACTCATACAAACCTTACATGCTATTCACATTTTATAATAATTATCATGCATCTATGAACACATACCATATATTAAAGCAATTACAAAACACATACAAAATATCAAAGCAATCATAAAACACATACTATATATTTTAAAACTATAGACATGCTTACACACAAAATCAAACACAATTAGGAAAAACAATAAACAACCAAGTGAATGAATCCTTATGGATTCTTCACTACAAACACATTCATTCCTCACCACCAACACATGGCTGATGAGGGTAATCTCCCTCTTACCTCTTGAAGAAACCTCCAAAGCTCCTCGTATGCCTCCTTCAAGTAAACTTTCTCCACCAAGAGTTTCTTAAAAATCAAAGAAGACATGCAATATTAACACCTAAGGCTCTAAACTAAAATAATCATGGATTAAAATCATGATTAGAACTTTGAAATGGATAGAAACATGAAAATTAAAGAACCCTACCTTCAAGGCTTCAAACTTGAGTTTTGAAGAACAAGATAGAAAATGGATAATTCAAGCTTAGGTTTCAACTACAAAGTAGCTTGAGATGAAGTAAGGAAGCAAGATATAAGGTAATTTAGAATTATAGAAGAGTGAATGATGGGTTGGAGGTGGAGGCCGTGAGGTTGAAGAAGAAAAGGAGAAAGAAAATTTGAGAGCTTTGCTTGTTTGATAGCTTTGGAGAAAAGTTGAAGACTTTGATTAAATGAAACAAAGTCTCCTATTTACTATGCATAGCCGTAGGAAACCAAATGGAGAGCCACCAAAATTGACTAGCTTTAGGAAATTGAAATTAAACTTGTTTCCTTTTACTATGCATGGTATGAATTGAATTGTAACAATTGCCTTCCTAAAGCTCACGTTGCCGTAGAAACACATGGAGAGAAGCCACCAAAATTGACTTTGTCTTACTTGGTTAATTAATGAAAGATGGTAAGAATTGAATTATAATATTTGCCTTACAAAAATTTTGCTTGGCCGTAGGACACAACAAAGAATAGCCATCAATATTGACTAGTCTTTATTTGTTTCACTTAGGCTTCCTACGTGAATTTCACAAAGTGAATTGGCTATTTAGAGCAATTTGCTCTCCTCCTTCACCGTAGAACCAACAAATTTCAAGAAGTCCAAATTTGTTTAATAACTTGTTTCCTATTGGTCCTTAAAGAGTCAAGCCATTATTCTTGACCAATTTTTATTGGTTGAATATTTACTAACTTGATTCATATTGGTTGCTATTTTTGTTGACCAATTTCTATTGGTGCAACTGTATATTTTCTAATATACTTTAACCAATGAATAATAATTACTATTTATAAAGCCAATATTTATTGTCCAATGGGTAATAAAATATACATATATTTTTACCTTGCTCCAGTTTGGTAGCAACTATTGTTGATCATTTTCTACTGATTGCCCTTGATGAGTCACAAAGCGAGTCATCAAAGAGAAACTTCTAGAATATGTGACTCACTACGATGAGTCAGTATAATGAGTCAGCGTAGATATTTTCTAAAATAGGTGAGTCAGCATGGCGAGTCACAGTGCTGAGTCACTGGCTGAGTCAGCATGACTAGTCACAGCGTTGAGTCACTGGCTGAGTCAGCATGACGAGTCATCAGCTGAGTCACTAATGGTGAGTCATAGCGCTGAGTCAGCATAGTGAGTCGTCAGGGAAGCTTCTGGAACAGGTGACTCACTACGGTGAGTCACAAGGCGAGTCACCGCTTCTGGAACCTTCTAGAATCTGCTGAGTCACAGGTGCTGAGGTGTCACGCCACGTGTCGAATTTCCATTGGTCCTTAGCGATGAGTCACAGCCACCAATATTAACCAGCTCCTCATTGGTCCACGTGTAAAGCATTCGATGACTAGGCGCGCTGACGATGCATCTTCTAAAACAGTTTGGAACATGTGAGTCACTAGGCTAGTCACCTAGGTGAGTCACCAACGATAAGTCATCACCTAGAACATTCTAGAGTGAGTGACTAGGCTCGCGTCTAGAATCATCCACTAGATATTTTTCAAGAAAAATATCTTCCAATGAATAATAAAACATACCCCGATTTTATTTGTCAGATAAAATCGCAGGAAAATAAAACTTCAAAAACTGTTTCCAATTTCGGGTTTAGTAAGTTCCCCCGGCTCTGAATCAACAGTACAAAGCTTTCATCAACTAGAGAAGGTACAGATTTCGGCCAATAAAATTTTTTATTTTTAGGCCCACATACCAAAATATCGAAATATATTAATATTCAAAATATATCAAAATATCAAAAATATAATATAATATTCAAAATATCTCAAAATATCTTAAAATATCCTAAAATATCTTAAAAATATCTCAAAATATCTAAAATATAATAAAATATTCAAAATATCTTCAAATATCTAAAATATAATAAAATATTCAAAATATCTAAAATATCATAAAAATTCACAAAAATCATATTAATTGTGAAACTCATGAAAATCAAATCAGATTAGTAAAAATAATTAAGGATTGAGAGAAAGAAATAAAATACGAAGGCTTATATATATACCGCCCAAAATAATATTAAAATAATCAAAAACGTAAAAACTCTCAAAAATTCCTAAAAATCACATAAATCATAAAATTCACAAAAGTCGAGTCAGATTACTCAAAATAATTTGGAATCGACAAAAACAAATAAAATACATATTTTCGGGGTGTTACACCAAGGCCTTGTAGCCGTGAGCCCCCCCTTGGACACCAAGGGAGTGTCCAAGTTCATTTAGCCACTTTGTGAGACTCCTAAGGACCATTGATTGTATCAAGGGTTGTTATTCAAAGCCTTTACCTTTAAGTTTGTTTCCTATAGGTTTAGATAAAGGAGTCAACTAATTCTACATGCTACTTGAAATTTTCTAAATATGGAGTTCAATGGAAAGCTAACCAAGTTTCTAATTCAATTGATTCCTAACCAAATTAAGCTAACTTAGTTAGGTTTCTTAGTTTCTTTACTAACTACCTAGTTACTTGAATATGACATCACAATTTCTAGAAGCTCCTAGAGCCTCCCAAAACCGTGAAGCCCTAATGAGAATCAAACTAGGTTTGTTCCATTTAGTTACTACATGCTAACTTAGTTTAATTTATCTAGTTTCATTTAGTTACATAGTTACATAGTTAACTAGTCTAGCCATTTTTGTTGACCATTTTCTATCGGTTCTTATCAAGCTTCTAATATTCTAATTGGTTCAGAAAATAATTCATTACAACTTTCTCTACAGACTATTATCCAAATGGACAATAGTTAAATAAATTATTACTCAATGGATAGAACATACTGCTCACAAGTCAATAAATATTTGTCTGCTATAAAATAAGAATACAATATATTTTTATTTCACTAAAAAATTCTAAAATTTAAAAGATTGTGACACGTATCTCTCTAAATCAGGTTTAGTAAGATCCCTCGGCTCTAAATAAATCCGTAAAGATTTTTCTCGGCCCGAAAATTATTATTTTCCTGACCTGGAGTAAATCATACACAACAATCAAATATAGTAATAGAACAGTCACAATAAATTTATAGCACACAGAAATCACAAAATAGTACAATTCTGTCATTACTGTAAATAGCAAATTTTGGGGTGTTACAACTCTCCCCCTTTAAAAAGAAGTTTCATCCTCGAAACTTAAACATATATTAAAACAAATACGGATATTGTTTTCTTATTTTTTTCCTCCAACTCCCATGTTGCTTCTCCACTTACATCATTCCAGACTACTTTAACCAATGAAATCTCTTTTCCTCTGAGTTGCTTTATCTCCGATCCTCGATCTTGACAGGAAATGTTTCATCTGTTAAATTCTCCTTTAGTTGTACTGTGTCCGGTTCAATAATATGAGTGGGATCAGGATGTACTTTCGCAATTGGGATACATGAAATACTTTGTGTAAATTTGAAAGAAAAGGCGGTAACGGAATTTGATAAGCTACTGAACCAATCTGACGAAGAATCTGATAAGGCCCAATAAACTTTGGAGTGAGCTTTCTAGACTTAATCACTCGTCCGACTCCGGTCGTAGGTGTCAGCCACAAAAATACATGGTCATCTTCTTCAAACTCCAAAGGTCTCCTCCTTTTATCAGAATAACTATTTTGCAGAGTCTGAATTATCCTTATCTTGTCTTGAATCATCTTCACTTTTTCTGTAGTTTGTTGTACAAGCTTCGGTCCTAAAATAGCAATTTCACCATCCCGATACCAACACAATGGTGTTCTACATCATCTCCCATACAATGCCTCATAGGGTGCCATCCTATGCTTGAATGAAAGCTGTTGTTGTAGGTGAATTTTATCAAAGGTAAGAATTCATCCCAACATCCTGACTGTTCTAGTACACAAGCTCTCAACAAATCTTCCACTAACTAACCATCTGTTTATGGATGGTAAGTAGAACTTAGATGTAACTTCATTCCCATCGCTCCTTGCAAACTGTGCCAAAATCTCGATGTGAATCTCAGATCTTGATCCGAAATAATACTGGAAGGTACACCATGAAGTCTAATGATTTCACCAATGTACACTTGGGTCAACCTCTCCATTAAGTACTTAATGTTAATTAGCAAGAAGTGCGCCGACTTCGTAAGACTATCAATAACTAGCCAAATAGAATCATGACCCGTTTGAGTCTTTGGTAGTCCAGTCACAAAGTCCATTGCTATATCATCCTATTTCCATTCAAGAATAGACAAAGGTTGCAACATTCTAGAAGGTCTTTGATGTTCAACCATAGCCTTCTGATAGACTAAGAAGGATGATACATACTCAGCGATGTCTTTCTTCATTCCCTGCCACCAATATTGTTGCTTCAAGTCTTGATACATTTTTGTGGCTCCGGGATGCATACGCAGCTTACTCCTATGAGCTTCATCCAAAATTAATCTTTTAAGTCCTTGATCATTGGGCACACATATCCTTCCTCTGAATTTCAAAATTCCATCTGTTCCTTCTTTAAATTCCAACGTTGCGCCTTGTTTCATTGCTTCCTTCGCTTCTTACAAATATTGGTCATCCTTTTGTCTCTCTTGGATTTCCTCTACCAAACTATTTGAGATAGTAATCATGTTCAAACACATCCTTCTCGACATCAACTTCACAGACAACCGCATATTCCGAAATTCTTCTATTAATTTGCTCTCCTTGATCATGATAATAGAAACACTAAGCATTTTCCTACTTAAAGCGTCCGCTACGACATTTGCCTTCCCAAGATGATACTGTAACTGAAAATTGTAATTCTTCAAAAATTCTAGCTAATGCCTCTGCCTCATGTTAAACTCTCTTTAGTCAAATAGATACTTCAAGCTTTTATGATCACTAAAAACATTAAACGTTGCTCCATAGAGAAAATGTCTCCACACTTTCAATGCAAACACCACAGCCGCCAACTCCAAATCATTAGTAAGACAATTCCTTTTGTGTACCTTTAATTGTCTTAAAGCATATGCCACAACCTTCCGATTTTACATAAGTACACAACTCAATCCTTGGTACGAAGCATCGCAATATACTTCAAAAGGTTCATTAGGATCAAGTAGAATTAATACCAGTGAAGTAGTCAATTGTCGTTTCAACTCTTGAAAACTTTCTTCATATGCATCAGTCCATACGAAAGGTTGACTCTTCCGTGTAAGTTGAGTAAGAGGTCCCTCTATCTTGGAAAACCCCTCGATAAACCGTCGATAGTAATCGGCTAATCCAATGAAACTACGGATCTCCAATACAATCTTCGACCTTTCCCATTCAAGAACTCACTTTTGAAGCATCAACTTCAATTCCTTCCTCTAATATCATGTGCTCCGAAAACTGAACTTCACTTAACCAGAATTCACATTTGTTCAATTTTTCATATAGTTTATTCTCCTTCAAAATCTGGAGAACCACTCTAAGATGTTCAGCATGTTCCTCTTGACTTTGAGAGTAGATTAGAATGTCGTCTATAAAGACAACAACAAACATGTCCAAACGAAAAATCCTATTCATGAAATCCATGAATATGGAAGGTGCATTTGTCACACCGAATGACATCACTTGATACTCGTAATGCCCATAACGCGTCTAGAATGCTGTCTTGGGGATATCTTCCACCTTCACATGAATTTGGTGATAACCAGAACGTAAATCAATTTTGGAAAACACAGCCGCTCCCCGCAGTGTAATTGGCATTAGGTAAAGCAATGGTTTTGATGATAACAAACAAGGACAAGAAATGGAAGTGCAATGATCAAGTCCCAAGAATCTTCAAGAATAGCTTATAGGACTTAGATCTTGTGTAAAGGTAAATGGGAATCACACTAAGCTCAAACATGTTTTTAAATCTTTACAAATGGTTTTCACATGCTAAAATGCTCAACAAACAAGTTTTGAAAAGCTAGTCTTGGTGGTTGTTCAAATCCATGAAAAAAAGTCAAGTTTGTATTTTGCAAAGCTGACCTTTGGTCACTCTTTTGATCATAACTTCCAACCTATTTTATGTTTTGTTTTGAACTTATTTCATATGAAAATAGACTTAAATACCTTTCTAATGACTGGTCATTTGTTTAAAACGGATGAGAAATGAAGAAGTTATGATCATTTAAAGTTAGCTTTCAAAATCAGAATTCCATAACCGAATATGAAATATGCATAACCGAATATGGCTTCTTTCTAATTGATTTTCTAGTTTGTCAAAACGTAACAAGCTGTTTTAAAATGGCCATATTCGAATATGGCATAACTCATATTCGATTATGAGTGTTTCATAATAGGTTATGAAACCTTTTCATATTCGAATATGAGTAAACTCATAATAGGTTATTTTGCAAACCAGAAACGTTGAAAAGCTTTCTTTCATGCCATAATCGAATATGGAAATGCCATAATCGATTATGGACACTTCCAGGACTCTTCCCCAACGGCTCTATTGAGCACTAATGCCCTCCACAAGCCTCCAACGGCTCTTAAATGGCATGGGCTATAAATGGAAGTGTTTGGGCATTGATTAAGAGTTGGAGAACATTCTGAAAAATATCCTTGAGCATTAAATACGAGTTTTCTATCATTTTCATCATAAACTCTGTTTTGAGCTTCAAAGTGTGATTCCTTGATACCCATAGAGCTTCAATTTGTATTATCCACTCTTTGAGAGAGTTTCTATCATTCAAACACTTTGTATAATCTGTAAAGAGGGTGAGGTATCCCTCTAGAGAAAAAGGGTGAGGTATCCCTTATTTGTAAAGAAGGTGAGGTATCCTTCTAGAGTTGAAAAGGGTGAGGTATCCCTTGTTGTAAAGAAGGTGAGGTATCCTTCAAAGGTTGTAAAGGGGGTGAGGTATCCCTCTAGTGAAAAGGGTGAGGTATCCCTGTTTTGAGGCTCAAGCACAAAGGGTGAGGTATCCCAAGGTGTGGTGAGTGCTCTATTGTGTAAAGGTTTTCAAGCACCCGTTCAAGCTTGAAGTTTAGTGAAAAATCTTGAGTGGTTTGCTTGAGGACTGGACGTAGGTCACAAGGGGTGGCTGAACCAGGATAAATCCTTGTGTTTGTTCTTCTCAACTCTATCGCTTTACTTTGTACTTTAATTATATTTGCTTGAGTTGAGTTCGTTATTTAGCTTTGCTTGAATACTTTTTATCTTGGCTTATTTATTTGTGAGTAAAGTATTCAATCTATAATAGTTATACCTTTGTCAAGCTTATTCCGCTGCAAATGTTGATTGAAAGTATCAAAATGCTTAATTTCTCAAAGGTATTTTAAAATTTGTAATCGCCCAATTCACTCCCCCTCTTGGGTGATGGTTGCCATGACTAACAAGTGGTATCAGAGCTTCGTGCTCTGGTGAAAGCTTAACCGCTTAGAGTTAAAGATCCTTGTTTGTTGGCAACCATTAAAAAGCTTTTCAAAATGGAAGGTTTTGAAATTGATAAACCACCATTCTTTGATGGTGTGAATTTTGTTTATTGGAAAGCTAGAATAGAGATTTATATGCAATCTATTGATATTGATTTGTGGGATTTTGTGCTTGATGGATTTACTTACAAATCAAAACAAACTTGGAATGATTATGACAAGAGAACATTAGAGCAATGCAAATCTTAAGAAGTAGTTTGAATGATGATGCTTATGCTAAAATTAAGAGTTGCTCTAGTGCTAAAGATATATGGGATGCTCTTGATGCTATTTATCTTGCTAACAATGATTTCTTGCATAAAGTTGTATATAGAGAGCAAGAAGAGCAAAAACCTCTAGAGGAAGACAACTTTGAAAAATGTCCTCAAGAACATGTTCAAAGCAAGAAAATGAGCTCAATGCCTCTTGATGATGATGGTGCTCAATTTGAAGAAGAGGAAATGCAAAACAAAATTGAGAAAGAAGATGTTCTTGAATCTTTGATGGACAACAATGATAAAGATGATGATTTCCTCAAAGAGCCAAGCATGCTACAAATTAAGACTACCTCCCATATGGCTATAAAGGACTTTAAGGTAAATGATGCTAAACTAAAATATAGTCTTTCTTATTATGAGTCACAATGTGCATATGATGAATTGAATGATGGTTTATTGAATTTAGAAAAGAAAAATTTATCTTGTTTGGAAAATATTTCCTCCATTGAAAATGAAATTGAGTCTTTGAAAAATGAATATATTTTTCTTGATGAGGAAATGCCTTTGAAATGTGAAACCTCAACTTCTTGTGAAAAGTGCATTGATTTAGAAAATCAAGTTGAGGACTTATATTTCATATTTGCCAAAGCTAATGATTCTAATTGCTCACATTCCGTGTTTGTTAATAAGAATGAAATTGATGTTACTCCACATGGAATTTCAAGTAAGGCTTGTGGCAAAAATAACATAGAATGTAATAACAACCAAAGGCTTAAGTTTTGCAAAAATGATTTTCAAAACACCAAATCATCATTGAATTTAATTGTTTGTAATTTTTGTGGTCATCTAGGACATATTTCTCATTTATGCAATTATAGAAGAAATACTTATATGAGAAATAGTATGGTATGGGTTCCTAAAGACCTTAAAGGCCCTAGTACTAACATTCAAGGACCCAAGATGAAGTGGGTACCAAAATGTCCTCCTAGTGTTTCAACTATGCAGAAAATTTCTCAAAAGGATGGACAAATTGGTCAAAGGATAAAGGAATCATCAAGAAGAATTCTTCCAAAGCCTAATGGTAGAAATTTTGGTCAAAGAAGGAAGATGACTTCAACCAAAGTTTCTCAAGTACAAAATATAGAACTTGTAAAGTTCAAAATTCCAAAAGAGAAGCAATAGGTAAGAAAAAGTATTTCCTTGATTACAAAGGCCAAGGTATCAAAAGCTTTTACCTCTTGTGCACATCCACTTAAAAAGAAAATTTATATGAGGTATATTCCTTATAGGCCTTAGATAATGGATAGAATCATGTATACTTGGTAAAATTTGAATATTATGTTTATTACATGATTATGTTCATTCTTATTATACCATGACTAATTAATTTGTTATACATCTTGGTACATAAGGTTCTACAATGCCTAGGTATGCTTGCTATGTTTTTGAATTGTCTAAATATCATGAAAGTAAGCATGTTATTGGCTATATGCATAATGGTAATTGATTATTTGATTTGTTGTGCTCAATTTACATATTATGGAAAAATTGATCTTTATGTGAGCATAATAGATTAGTATTCAAAAACTAACACACAAGGACCCAAGAGAATTTGGGTACCAAAGATCAAAAATTGAAGTGTGTTGTAGGTGTGCTTGAAGGCCAATAATGGAGTTTGGAATCTCAAAAGTGGTTGCTGCAAGCACAAGATCAGAAAATATTCCAAGTTCTCTTCCTTGTCTCCAAGAAGCTTAGACCTACAACCATTTGATAAGTGGATATGTGTTTTATGCTTTTATTTGCTTTGAAGTTGCACTTCTTCTAGGTTTATATCTTGAAAATATCTTTACATGTGTCAATATGCTAGATAAGTACGCTTCTTGTTTGAAATGACAGGTTTGATGATAATATCTTCGTAATTGTCATAACATTCCTAATATGATCATTGTTTGCCCTAAATTGCATATATGAGAGGAGAATTAGGAATAATTAATCAAACATGCATTTGAATGAATGCTTGTGTTAGATACTTTTTATCTTGGAATATTGGATCAATCTTGCATTCATATTTGAAATATAACCCAGCTACATAAACTGGCCTCTGCTGCATAATCTGCATAATTGCTGCATAATCTGCTATATTACACAATATTCTTGCTTAAAAATTATTTTTGAATCTAATACTAACTTGAGCATCAAAGTTTCCCCCAAGGTTGTTTTGTAGGTACTTGATCCATGCTTAAGTCCCTCAACCATACAATCTCAAGTTCCTATTGAAGAAATTGGATTCAAGCTCCTTCAAAGAAGTATAATCTGGTTGTAAGCTATATTTAAGAATTTTCTGGCTTTGTAGGGGAAATGGCAAGTGTTAATGGTCTTAAATTGTTGATTTCTTAAAGACTTGATCTGATTTTATCTTAGAAATCAAGAATTGGGAGGTGGACATAATCTATTATGGAAATGGATATACACTGCTATTGATGTCTAAAGAGGTTTTTGGCAAGTTAAACTTGATCCCTATCAAGTAAAATAATTGATTATGAATCATCCCATATTCGGTTATGATTGTATGAATGACATTTGTGTCCCTATTTTTACGTTCTCGATTTACGTATGAAAACAATTACGATATCTTGGCTCAAATTTTATTTGATCGTTTTACGTAATTTTTTTGAGAACGATAAAATAAAAATTTTTACGAACTCTTGTATTAATTTTTTAGAAAGATATCTGACTAAATAATCTTCTTTGGATATTTTATTTGAGCGTTTTGGACGATTACCTACGTTGTGGGAAAAAATGGGAAAATGACCGTTACGTCCCGACGTCTTGTTTTATTTGTTTTTGTCTGTTTTTAATTGTTTTCTTCTTGATTTAATGCACGAAAATCTTGTCATGAATTTTTATGGACTTTTTGTGTGATTTGCTCAGAAAGGCGGGAAAATAATATTTTTTCGGGCGGTAGGAAATCTTATTTTATTATTTAGAATTGGGGATCTTACTTAACTTGGGTCTGAATGAGACTAAAAATAATCTTTTAATTTTTAGGATTTAAGCTTGTCAAATAAAATAATTTTATATTATTATAATATTATTTTATTAGTCGGTATAATTTAGTAATGATGGACAGGAAATATTTTGCGGGACCCACAATTAGAAAACGGTTAGATCGGTAGCTTAATTAATCACCGTAAAATTTGTAGAACTTTCGAAAGCAGTGACTCACTAGTGACTCGTGAGCATTTATTACACTTGTGTGACTAAGCAAGGTGAGTCACCATGAGCAACCAATAGAATTAAAGCTTGTTAAGCAAGATTTGATCTTGACCTTTGATGTGTTCAATGGCTTGGATGAAGCCAAATCCATGCACATCCTTACACATGAAGGCTACGGCCATTTGGAGAGAGAAAGCCAAAAATCACCTTCCATCTTCATCACTTTTCTCTCTTCTCTCTCTTCAAAACCCTAGCCACCATTGTTGTCCATTTTCTTCACCATATTCGGCCAAGCTAGTTTCCTAACACTCCAACCATCCAAAAATTTTTCTAACCAAGTTTCCTTAACCTAAACACCATTCTAAGAACCTTTGTAGTTGGAAGTTTCTTCAAATTCTTCCATTTAGGGCTTGGAAACCAACTTTGAAAGTTTTACCTAGAAGGTAAAATTTCATGCTTTTCTTTTCTCTCTTCTTTTTCAAAGTTCTAAGCCATGATTTTTCCATGGTTTAGCTTCTTTTTCATGGTTAGTAACATGTAGGTTTTGTTTGAGATTTTTAGGTGTTTGGTGGAGTGAAAACCGTGACCTAGGAGGTGAGAAAGCAAGCTTTTTGTCTTCATTTAAGGTAAGAGGAAGACAATTCTTATCATCCCTTGATGGTGGTAAGAAGATGGATTGTTTGTAGAATCCATAAGGATTCGGTTGTGGTGTGTTTATTGATGTGTATTTGTTAATTTTTGTGGTTGCTAGTAGCTTAAGTGTTATGTGTTAGTAGCTTTCTTATTTGGTAATTGTAATAATTTTGCATGTCTAATAGCTTTTGATTGTATGTCTATAAGCTTTAAATTAGGTTTTATGTGTTAGAAATATTTTGCATGTGTTAGAAATATTTTGCATGTGTTAGAGATATAAATGCATGTGTTAGAATTGTATGATAAGGTTTAGGATGTGAATAACATGTGTAAATTTGCATGAGTGTTCCAAAGAACACATTCCTTAGCTCACGGCAATGCCAAAATGTGAGGACCAAAATGTTCTCTTCATTTTTCCTAAAGTGCAACTTAATTGATTAGGAGAAATAAGAAGGTTTTAAATGGTTTTGATCAAAGAAAAGGAATTTATAAATCAAATGGTAAAGATTTAGTACATTTTGGGCCAACATGCCTAAAAGATTTATTTGATTCAAAATCATTACTTTATAACATGATTTAATGAATTTAGATAAGATAATACCTTTGACATGATTTAGAAATCAAATGAAAAAGTTTTAACAAAATTCGGCCAACATGCCACTATAGGTAATTATGATTTCTAAAAATTGATTTCAAACCTTTTTCAATCAAAAAGAGACAATACAAGTTAACAAGAAATTTTCTATAATGATTTTTGAAGAAACAAATTGAGTAGAATTAAGTTAAAGGATTAAAACTAGTGATTTTATCATTAGGAAGTAAAATACTGAGAAATTTTGAGAAATTTTCTAACATATAGCTCACTTTAGGTTTTGAAGCATGTTAGAGATTTCAAAAGAGAATTAAATGATATGGATAAAAAAATTAGGTAAATAGAAAATTTTATGGAAAATTTAGAAAACCATTATTATAAGTTTATAAACAAAATCTTTGTCAATTTTTAGTAAAAATGAACCTATAGAATAGTCAAAATATCCTAATGACAGTATGCGGTATGAAAAATTATTCTACGTAGTTTAAATGTACTAAATACTATTTCTATCTGTTTAAACGGTAATTTTAAGGGCATTCGAATAAGAAAATGATTTAAAAATCCTACGCGATTGAGAAACGTATTAAAAATGCTACGCGATTTTAAAAACAGAAAAATATCTTTACCCGATTTTTAAACGTTTGTAAAAACGACGGAATTATGAAAATGCGATAAAATTTCTACGCGATTGACCGTTACCTATTTTATCTTTGTCGGGAAAACTAGGCTTTTGAAAATTATTTTATCTTTGTCGGGAAAATGTGAACCCGTACGAGGCTTTTGAAAATTTATTTTATCTTTGTCGGGAAAATGTGAACCGTCTGAGGCTTTTGAAAATTTATTTTATCTTTGTCGGGAAAATGTGAACGTACGGGCTTTTTGAAAATCTATTTCTTTGTCGGGAAAATGTGAACCGTCGGGCTTTCCATCTATACATTATGTGTGCCATATATTTGGTGGATTTGTTGTGAGGCGAATCACATCGTGTTGTCGATGCGATAAACGTAGTGTGGTTCATTGTTCTAATGAACTTGGAGACTTTAGTGTACGGGATCCCACATGTGGACGGTTGGTCGCTCCATTTGGGCCGTGGTAAACCGATAGCACACTATGGTACTCGACATACACTATATTTAATCGAGATTAGTGAAATCTAGTAGTACATTTGCACTGTAGTGCCACAACGTGAGGCCGTGAACTACACCACGCTGGATTGATGGATTCTGTGTCGTGGGGCTATAGGCAACGTGTGACAGTATGCAATAGTTGGTGGGGCAGCCGTGGTACTATTAGGTTTTGCGAATCATTCCTCTCTACGATACTGTGTGTTTTTTTAGCTCCATGGAGTAGGATTTTGTTATATTATTTATCTCTATATCTATTTGTTTCCATCTTATCTATTTATTTTTATCGTATTTTATTTATTTATTTTATCTGTTCTTGTTATTATTGATTATTATATCTTGTTTGTTTATTTATAATTCTTATTTTATCTGTGAGGTTTTATACGTGAAGTGACATATTGTGATGGTACTTAAATTTTACTACAATTAATTATTATAATTGTTAAAGCTTTATGTATTGCATGAAGCTGTATGTATATATTGTTTGTCATCTTTTTATTGGCCATGTTGTGATGATTTTATGTTGTCTTACCTCTTTGTTATATGTATTTTCTGTTTATTTATTTTACGCGGTAAAGACTTGAGGAAGAGGAACGACCTCTTGAGATCGTGTACCACGAAGAGGAGGAAGATCGGCAAGCGGACGACCGGTTGACGATCAAGAACCATCCGATCATCCATATCCTCTGGATTGATTGTGAGGGATGGCGGCCCGAGATTTTGGGATTCATAGAGCTGGTATTTCATGGAGGTGCTCGGCTTGGCATCTGAGGAGGAGACCGTGACTCTGTGACGTATGCGGGACGTGTGGCCGTGATCCTACGTCATCGTTTTGATGATGAGCTGTCATGACGACGGCGTTATTTACGCACTTAGAGTTGCCCTTATCCATTAGGCGTTATTGGGGTCTTGAAAACCACGAGCCTAGTGAGATAAGCATCGTATCGGCTGCGCGATCCCGTTATCGCCGTGTGTCGAGGCATCCGGGATATTTATCCACGATGATCATTTTCGGTGATAGTGATCCATCGGAGGATTAGATAACCATGATGTTTTTTTTTTTTTTTGGGCGCGTCGGCGTATGTACGTATATATTAACTCTTTTATTGCTTTCTTTCTTGTTTTTGTTTAAATATTTGTAGTCTTAGTTGTAAATTATTTGTACAACTTATAACTTAACCATATGTATATTATCGGTGATGATGTTTTTTTTTTATTTCGTATTTTCCGCATTATCTTTTTATATCATATTTAAATCTATCGGGAATTATTTTACAACCCAGTAATAATATTTAACAAATATTTCACAACTTGGGTAGATTTTATTTCTATTTCTTTTATTTTCTTTTATGTGTGACATCCTCCAAAGGGGTGTTACATTAGTTAATATCGAGCCCAAGTTAGAGTCTTTTGGGGTTGTGGTTGGGTCTGTTTTTGTTTGTCTTTGTGTGATTCTCTGTGATCTTTGTGATTTATATCCTTTCGGAAATATCTAGAAGGATGTATCTAACTTTGTTTTGTTATGTTTGAAGAAAGAAGATGGTGGTAGAGGTAGAGGACGTGCTAACGTAAATCGTGAGGAGGACCCGATGTTGGTTCTTCTTGAAGCTATGCGGCGGATGGTGAAGTGATTACTCGACAAAATTTGAGAAGCGACCCAATGACAAGATGCTACGGTGATGCCCTAAATTTATCGAATTTAGGCGCCATAATCCGCCACAATTTAGAGGCGAGGTGGATCAGGAGAAAGCGAGTCAATGGATGCAAGATTTAGAAAGAATCTTTGAGGGGATGAGATGTACGGATGAAAAGAAAGTAACTTATCTTTGTTTTCATGTTGAGAGGAGATGCGGAACATTGGTGGAGAGGAGTCGCGCAGAGTGTTGCAAGTGAAGGAATTTGAGATCACATAGGAAGTATTTTCTAATGCTTTTCTGGATAAGTATTTTCCTGCGAGTGCTAGGCATGCCAAGGAGATGGAATTTCTTGGATTGCGACAGGGAAATATGACAGTGAATGAATACGCTACAAGATTTGAAAGTCTGTCTCAATTTTCGGATTATGCTCAAAATCGACAAGATGAGGTATGGAAATGTCGGAAGTTTGAGTCTGGATTGAGAGTAGAATTGAAGCGGGGAGTGATATCTCTGAGGATGAATCATTTTCATACTTTGGTAGACGCGTGTGCACGGCTTGAGGAGCTTGAACCGTCGCGAGATCAAAGGAGTCGGAACTTTGGGCCGACAAGGTTTCAAAGAGGTGGAGGTAGCAATACAAATCGGTTTCTGCGTAAGCCGTATGCTAGACCACAAGGAAGTCAGACTCAGCGATTGCCAGTTGGAGGGAGTGTACCTAGTGGTGGAGCAGGACAGAGAGTGGTGTTTACACCGACGTGTTTTAAGTGTGGTAAGAAGGGCCATCTATCTCCAGTTGTACGATCAAGGGAAGCATGTCTGTTTTAGCGTGGACGACTGGGCATATGTCAAAGGATTGTACTCGACGAGAGAAGAAACACAACATTCGTCATGTTAAAACTAATCGGCAAAAATGCGGAAATACTCAACGAGAGATGCGGAGGCGAGTGTACACAATGATGGGATCTGAAGTTTCCCAATCGATGACCTTATTCAAGGAGAGGGTGAAATCGGAGGTAACCTTCATTTGTATTGTATGACTCGGGTGCTACACACTCGTTTATTGCCTATGATTGTGTGGAAAGGCTGAAGTTACTGTGTCTTCTCTGAATGTTAAGTTGAGTGTATCTACGCCAAGCTTGCTAAAACTGTAGTTACTTCTAAGATCTGTTTGGATTGTCCTATTGTTGTGAAGGGCCGTTTGTTTTTGGTCAATTTGATT
Organism: Ormosia emarginata; assembly: GCA_029884605.1. Taxonomy (NCBI): domain Eukaryota; kingdom Viridiplantae; phylum Streptophyta; class Magnoliopsida; order Fabales; family Fabaceae; genus Ormosia; species Ormosia emarginata. The sequence goes on from JAQQTP010000063.1 coordinate 3,115,082, forward strand.
TGTTTGCCTCTTATTGAGATAGATGTAATCTTAGGGATGAATTTGGTTATGTTCTAACCATATCCTTATAGATTGTGCAAAGAAAACTATAGTTTTCCTAAGGAAGAAGAGTCTGGATTCTTAAGCTTCTTTGTTAAGGTCAAGTCTTTGTTGAGAGATGGAGCGCGAGGGATATACGGTATTGTCTTCTCTAGAAGTTAAGAATGAGAAGGATGTGAATACTATTCCTGTTGTCAACGATTTTCAGGATGTTTTCTGACGATGTACACTGGTTTTTACCGCGGAGCGGGAGATCGAATTCTCAATTGATTTAGTACGGGAACGGGTCCTATCTCAATTGCACCATCCGTATGTCGCCGGTAGAGTTGGAGGAGCTGAAGAAGCAATTGGTGGAAGCTGTTGGAGAAAGAATTTGTACGACCTAGCGTTTCCCCGTGGGGTGCGCCGGTGCTTTTGGTCAAGAAGAAGGATGGAACTTCACGACTTTGTGTGGATTATCGGCGAGTTGAACAAGGTGACTATCAAGAATAAATATCCGCTTCCAAGAATCGACGATTTGATGGATCAATTAAGAGGAGCTGTGATATTTTCCAAGATTGATTTGCGATCGAGGTTATCACCCGGATTCGTGTAAGAGGGGAAGATGTGCGAAGCTGCTTTTCGAACTCGTTATGGACATTATGAGTATCAAGTAATGCCATTCGGGGTGACGAATGCTCTGCCATATTTATGGATTATATGAGCAGGATATTTCGTCCATATCTAGACAGATTTGTCGTTGTCTTTATCGATGACATTCGATCTATTCTCGATCGAAGGAAGAGCATCTTGAACATCGAAAGTTGTTCTTGATTTTGAGAGAGAAGCGGTTGTATGCAAAGTTGGCTAAGTGTGAGTTGGTTGGAAAAAGTCCAATTTCTTGGTCACGTAATTTCTAAAGAAGGTATTGCGGTGGACCCATCGAAGGTGGAAGCTGTTTTACGGTGGGAAAGACCTAAGAACGATAATGAAGTTCGAAGTTTTGTTGGACTTCTTGGTTATTATCGGAGATTTATCGAAGGTTTTTCCAAGATTCTTTGGACCACTTACACAGTGACGAGGAAAAGTCAAGCTTTTGAATGGACGGAAGAGCGTGAAGCCGGTTTTCAAGAGTTGAAGAAGAGATTAACAAGCTGCCGGTGTTGATCCTACCGGATTCGACGAAATCTTTCGATGTGTATTGTGACGCTTCTTATCAAGGACTAGGATGCGTGTTGATGCAAGATCGGAACGTGGTGGCATATGCTTCTCGACAATTGAAGGTTCATGAAAAGAATTATCCTACGCATGATTTGGAATTGGCTGCGGTAGTTTTTGCTTTGAAGATATGGAGGCATTTTCTCTCTATGGAGCAACGTTCAACATCTTCAGTGATCACAAGAGTTTGAAGTACTTGTACGACGGAAGGAGCTGAATATGAGGCGGCGAAGATGGTTAGAATTTACGAACGACTACGATTTTCAACTTTTGTACCACCCTGGTAAAGGCGAATGTCGTGGCCGATGCCTTGAGTAGAAAGATTATCGGTGTTCTACGCTCGATGATTAAAGAGAAAGAGCTCATTGAACGGTTTAGAGATGAGTGGTCATTTGTTGAGTTGGAAACGGGAAAGATCGTATGAATATGGTTACTATCTCAAGTGGTGATGGAAGATATAAGGGAAAAGCAAAATGCCGATAAATTTTTACAAGGAATAAGGGAGCGAGATGAAGCAAAATGAGGCGGTAGAGTTCAAAGAAGGAGCGATGGAATTACGAGGTTTCGGGGTAGAATCTGTATTCCTCGTGGCCAGAGAAGCGAGGCGATATATTGTGGAACATGCCCGTACTAGTCTATTAAGTATGCATCCGGGCATAACAAAAATGTACCAAGACTTGAAGAAGTTATTCGGTGGCATGGAATGAAGGGTGATGTAGTTAGATGCGTGTCAACTTGCCTAGTTTGTCAAAAATCAAAAGTTGAACACCAAAGGCCAATTTGGGATGTTGCAACCATTATCGATTCGAGAATGGAAATGGGACAACATTTCTATGGATTTCGTTCTTGGTTTGCCAAAGACAAGGAGAGGTCATGATTCGATATGGGTTATAGTCGATAGACTTACGAAATCGGCTCATTTCTTACCAATCAATATTAAATATTCATTGGAAAGATTAACCCGAGTTGTACATCGGTGAGATTGTCGGATTACATGGAGTGCCTACATGTATAGTTTCGACGAGAGATCAGAGGTTTACGTCAAGATTTTGGCGAAGTTTGCAAGAAGCTATGGGAACCAAGTTACGGCGAGTTCGGCGTATCATCCATGGTGACGGTCGAGACGAGAGAGAACTATACAGTCTTTGGAGGATTTGTTACGGGCTTGTGTTTTGGAACAACGGGGAAGTTGGGATGAATTTTTATCTTTGATAGAATTCACCTACAACAATAGTTTTCACGCAAGCATCGGAATGGCACCTTATGAAGCATTGTATGGAAGACGATGTCGAACGCCGCTATGCTGGTATCAAGATGGAGAGAGTATGACTGTTGGACCGGAACTTGTACAACAGACTACGGATAAAGTCAAGATGATACAAGAGAAGATGAGGACGGCACAAAGCAGACAGAAGAGTTATGCGGACAAACGAAGACGATCTCTTGAGTTTAAGGAGGGTGAGCATGTATTTCTAAGAGTTACTCCTACGACGGGTGTCGGAAGAGTAATTAAGTCGAAGAAGCTTACTCCTAAATTCATTGGACCATATCAGATTATCAGACGTATAGGTCCTGTAGCATATCAAATTGCTTTGCCGCCTTTTCTATCCAATTTGCATGACGTGTTTCATGTGTCTCAGTTACGGAAGTATATACCAGATCAGACACATGTTATACTGCCCAGATGACGTGCAATTAAAGGAGAATTTGACTTACGAAACTTTACTGTCAGAATAGAGGACAGAAAGGTAAAGCAGCTTCGAGGAAAGATGATTGAGCTAGTGAAAGTCATATGGAATGATGTGACGGGTGAGGCTACTTGGGAACTGGAAGATAAAATGAAGGATCAGTATCCTCATTTGTTTGAATGAACATCGAATTTCGAGGACGAAATTTTTATTTGTTGGGGAGAGTTGTAACGCCTTAATTTTTAGAAAATATTATGAATGTCTTGTTTTGTTTTTCATGCTTTTGTATGAATGACCATTTGTGTCCCTATTTTTACGTTCTCGATTTACGTATGAAAACAATTACGATATCTTGGCTCAAATTTTATTTGATCGTTTTACGTAATTTGTTTGAGACGATAAAATAAAAATTTTTACGAACTCTTGTATTAATTTTTTTGAAAGATATACTGACTAAATAATCTTCTGATATTTTATTTGAACGTTTTGGACGATTACCTACGTTGTGGGAAAAAATGGGAAAATGACCGTTACGTCCCGAGCGTCTTTTTTTTTATTTGTTTTTGTCTGTTTTTAATTGTTTTCTTCTTGATTTAATGCACGAAAATCTTTGTCTGTGATTTTTATGGACTTTTTGTGTGATTTGCTCAGGCGGGAAAATAATATTTTTCGGGCGGGGGAAATCTTATTTTATTATTTAGAATTGGGGGATCTTACTTACCCGACTTGGGTCTGAATGAGACTAAAAATAATCTTTTAATTTTTAGGATTTAAGCGTCAAATAAAATAATTTTATATTATTATAATATTATTTTATTAGTCGGTATAATTTAGTAATGATGGACAGGAAATATTTTGCGGGACCCACAATTAGCCAAAACGGTTAGATCGGTAGCTTAATTAATCAGTAATTTGTAGAACTTTCGAACAGTGACTCATTAGGTGACTCGTGAGCATTTATTACTTTGTGTGACTAAGCAAGGTGAGTCACCATGAGCAACCAATAGAATTAAAGCTTGTTAAGCAAGATTTGATCTTGACCTTTGATGTGTTCAATGGCTTGGATGAAGCCAAATCCATGCACATCCTTACACATGAAGGCTACGGCCATTTGGAGAGAAAGCCAAAAATCACCTTCCATCTTCATCACTTTTCTCTCTTCTCTCTCTTCAAAACCCTAGCCACCATTGTTGTCCATTTTCTTCACCATATTCGGCCAAGCTAGTTTCCTAACACTCCAACCATCCAAAAATTTTTCTAACCAAGTTTCCTTAACCTAAACACCATTCTAAGAACCTTTGTAGTTGGAAGTTTCTTCAAATTCTTCCATTTAGGGCTTGGAAACCAACTTTGAAAGTTTTACCTAGAAGGTAAAATTTCATGCTTTTCTTTTCTCTATTCTTTTTCAAAGTTCTAAGCCATGATTTTTCCATGGTTTAGCTTCTTTTTCATGGTTAGTAACATGTAGGTTTTGTTTGAGATTTTTAGGTGTTTGGTGGAGTGAAAACCGTGACCTAGGAGGTGAGAAAGCAAGCTTTTTGTCTTCATTTAAGGTAAGAGGAAGACAATTCTTATCATCCCTTGATGGTGGTAAGAAGATGGATTGTTTGTAGAATCCATAAGGATTCGGTTGTGGTGTGTTTATTGATGTGTATTTGTTAATTTTTGTGGTTGCTAGTAGCTTAAGTGTTATGTGTTAGTAGCTTTCTTATTTGGTAATTGTAATAATTTTGCATGTCTAATAGCTTTTGATTGTATGTCTATAAGCTTTAAATTAGGTTTTATGTGTTAGAAATATTTTGCATGTGTTAGAAATATTTTGCATGTGTTAGAGATATAAATGCATGTGTTAGAATTGTATGATAAGGTTTAGGATGTGAATAACATGTGTAAATTTGCATGAGTGTTCCAAAGAACACATTCCTTAGCTCACGGCAATGCCAAAATGTGAGGACCAAAATGTTCTCTTCATTTTTCCTAAAGTGCAACTTAATTGATTAGGAGAAATAAGAAGGTTTTAAATGGTTTTGATCAAAGAAAAGGAATTTATAAATCAAATGGTAAAGATTTAGTACATTTTGGGCCAACATGCCTAAAAGATTTATTTGATTCAAAATCATTACTTTATAACATGATTTAATGAATTTAGATAAGATAATACCTTTGACATGATTTAGAAATCAAATGAAAAAGTTTTAACAAAATTCGGCCAACATGCCACTATAGGTAATTATGATTTCTAAAAATTGATTTCAAACCTTTTTCAATCAAAAAGAGACAATACAAGTTAACAAGAAATTTTCTATAATGATTTTTGAAGAAACAAATTGAGTAGAATTAAGTTAAAGGATTAAAACTAGTGATTTTATCATTAGGAAGTAAAATACTGAGAAATTTTGAGAAATTTTCTAACATATAGCTCACTTTAGGTTTTGAAGCATGTTAGAGATTTCAAAAGAGAATTAAATGATATGGATAAAAAAATTAGGTAAATAGAAAATTTTATGGAAAATTTAGAAAACCATTATTATAAGTTTATAAACAAAATGCTGTCAATTTTTAGTAAAAATGAACCTATAGAATAGTCAAAATATCCTAATGACAGTATGCGGTATGAAAAATTATTCTACGTAGTTTAAATGTACTAAATACTATTTCTATCTGTTTAAACGGTAATTTTAAGGGCATTCGAATAAGAAAATGATTTAAAAATCCTACGCGATTGAGAAAACGTATTAAAAATGCTACGCGATTTTAAAAACAGAAAAATATCTTTACCCGATTTTTAAACGTTTGTAAAAAGCGAGCGGAATTATGAAAATGCGATAAAATTTCTACGCGATTGACCGTTACTATATTATTTTATCTTTGTCGGGAAAATGTGAACCCGTGAGGCTTTTGAAAATTTATTTTTCTTTGTCGGGAAAATGTGAACCCGTACGAGGCTTTTGAAAATTTATTTTCTTTGTCGGGAAAATGTGAAATGCTTTTAAAAATTTATTTTATCTTTGTCGGGAAAATGTGAACCGTCGGGCTTTTGAAAATCTATTTCTTTGTCGGGAAAATGTGAACCGTCTGGGCTTTCCATCTATATCGTTATGTGTGCCATATATTTGGTGGATTTGTTGTGAGGCGAATCACATCGTGTTGTCGATGCGATAAACGTAGTGTGGTTCATTGTTCTAATGAACTTGGAGACTTTAGTGTACGGGATCCCACATGTGGACGGTTGGTCGCTCCATTTGGGCCGTGGTAAACCGATAGCACACTATGGTACTCGACATACACTATATTTAATCGAGATTAGTGAAATCTAGTAGTACATTTACTGTAGTGCCACAACGTGAGGCCGTGAACTACACCACGCCTGGATTGATGGATTCTGTGTCGTGGGGCTATAGGCATAGCGTGTGTGTGCGCAATAGTTGGTGGGGCAGCCGTGGTACTATTAGGTTTTGCGAATCATTCCTCTCTACGATACTTGTGTTTTTTTAGCTCCATGGAGTAGGATTTTGTTATATTATTTATCTCTATATCTATTTGTTTCCATCTTATCTATTTATTTTTATCGTATTTTATTTATTTATTTTATCTGAGTTCTTGTTATTATTGATTATTATATCTTGTTTGTTTATTTATAATTCTTATTTTATCTGTGAGGTTTTATACGTGAAGTGACATATTGTGATGGTACTTAAATTTTACTACAATTAATTATTATAATTGTTAAAGCTTTATGTATTGCATGAAGCTGTATGTATATATTGTTTGTCATCTTTTTATTGGCCATGTTGTGATGATTTTATGTTGTCTTACCTCTTTGTTATATGTATTTTCTGTTTATTTATTTTACGCGGTAAAGACTTGAGGAAGAGGAACGACCTCTTGAGATCGTGTACCCACGAAGAGGAGGAAGATCGGCAAGCGGACGACCGGTTGACGATCAAGAACCATCCGATCATCCATATCCTCTGGATTGATTGTGAGGGATGGCGCCGCCGAGGATTTTGGGATTCATAGAGCTGGTATTTCATGGAGGTGCTACGGCTTGGCATCTACGAGGGAGCCGTGACTCTGTGACGTATGCGGGACGTGTGGCCGTGATCCTACGTCATCGTTTTGATGATGAGCTGTCATGACGACGACGTTATTTACGCACTTAGAGTTGCCCTTATCCATTAGGCGTTATTGGGGTCTTGAAAACCCGAGCCTAGTGAGATAAGCATCGTATCGGCTGCGCGATCCCGTTATCGCCGTGTGTCGAGGCATCAGGGATATTTATCCACGATGATCATTTTCGGTGATAGTGATCCATCGGAGGATTAGATAACCATGATGTTTTTTTTGGGCGCGTCGGCGTATGTACGTATATATTAACTCTTTTATTGCTTTCTTTCTTGTTTTTGTTTAAATATTTGTAGTCTTAGTTGTAAATTATTTGTACAACTTATAACTAACCATATGTATATTATCGGTGATGATGTTTTTTTTTTATTTCGTATTTTCCGCATTATCTTTTTATATCATATTTATGTCTATCAGGAATTATTTTACAACCCGTAATAATATTTAACAAATATTTCACAACTTGGGTAGATTTTATTTCTATTTCTTTTATTTTCTTTTATGTGTGACATCCTCCAAAGGGGTGTTACATTAGTTGGTATCAGAGCCCAAGTTAGAGTCTTTTGGGGTTGTGGTTGGGTCTGTTTTTGTTTGTGCTGTGTGATTCTCTGTGATCTTTGTGATTTATATCCTTTCGGAAATATCTAGAAGGATGTATCTAACTTTGTTTTGTTATGTTTGAAGAAAGAAGATGGCTGGTAGAGGTAGAGGACGTGCTAACGTAAATCGTGAGGAGGACCCAGATGTTGGTTGCTCTTGAAGCTATGCGGCAGATGGCTGAAGTGATTACTCGACAAAATTTGAGAGCGACCTAACAACAAGATGCTATGCCCTAAATTTATCGAATTTAGGCGCCATAATCCGCCACAATTTAGAGGCGAGGTGGATCGGAGAAAGCGAGTCAATGGATGCAAGATTTAGAAAGAATCTTTGAGGGGATGAGATGTACGAGATGAAAAGAAAGTAACTTATCTTTGTTTTCATGTTGAGAGGAGATGCGGAACATTGGTGGAGAGGAGTCCGCCGAGTGTTGCAAGTGAAGGGACCGAGATCACACGGGAAGTATTTTCTAATGCTTTTCTCGATAAGTATTTTCTGCAAGTGCTAGGCATGCCAAGGAGATGGAATTTCTTGGATTGCGACAGGGAAATATGACAGTGAATGAATACGCTACAAAATTTGAAAGTTTGTCTCAATTTTCGGATTATGCTCAAAATCGACAAGATGAGGTATGGAAATGTCGGAAGTTTGAGTCTGGATTGAGAGTAGAATTGAAGCGGGGAGTGATATCTCTGAGGATGAATCATTTTCATACTTTGGTAGACGCGTGTGCACGGCTTGAGGAGCTTGAACCGTCGCGAGATCAAAGGAGTCGGAACTTTGGGCCGACAAGGTTTCAAAGAGGTGGAGGTAGCAATACAAATCGGTTTCTGCGTAAGCCGTATGCTAGACCACAAGGAAGTCAGACTCAGCGATTGCCAGTTGGAGGGAGTGTACCTAGTGGTGGAGCAGGACAGAGAGTGGTGTTTACACCGACGTGTTTTAAGTGTGGTAAGAAGGGCCATCTATCTCCAGATTGTACGATCAAGGGAACTGTCTGTTTTAACTGTGGACAGCCTGGGCATATGTCAAAGGATTGTACTCGACCAGAGAAGAAACCTGTTGTTCGTCATGTTAAAACTAATCAGCAAAAATCTGGAAATACTCAACAGAGATCTGGAGGGCGAGTGTACACAATGATGGGATCTGAAGTTTCCCAATCTGATGACCTTATTCAAGGAGAGGGTGAAATCGGAGGTAACCTTCTGACTGTATTGTATGACTCGGGTGCTACACACTCGTTTATTGCCTATGATTGTGTGGAAAGACCGAAGTTGCTGTGTCTTCTCGAATGTTAAGTTGAGTGTATCTACGCCTAACCGCTAAACTGTAGTTACTTCTAAGATCTGTTTGGATTGTCCTATTGTTGTGAAGGGCCGTTTGTTTTTGGTCAATTTGATTTGTTTGCCTCTTATTGAGATAGATGTAATCTTAGGGATGGACTGGTTATGTTCTAACCATATCCTTATAGATTGTGCAAAGAAAACTATAGTTTTTCCTAAGGAAGAAGAGTCGGATTCTTAAGCTTGTTAAGGTCAAGTCTTTGTTGAGAGATGGAGCGCAGGGATATACGGTATTGTCTTCTCTAGAAGTTAAGAATGAGAAGGATGTGAATACTATTCCTGTTGTCAACGATTTTAGGATGTTTTTCTGACGATGTACTGGTTTACCGCCGGAGCGGGAGATCGATTCTCAATTGATTTAGTACGGGAACAGGTCCTATCTCAATTGCACCATACCGTATGTCGCCGGTAGAGTTGGAGGAGCCTGAAGAAGCAATTGGTGGAAGCTGTTGGAGAAAGAATTTGTACGACCTAGCGTTTCCCCATGGGGTGCGCCGGTGCTTTTGGTCAAGAAGAAGGATGGAACTTCACGACTTTGTGTGGATTATCGGCGGTTGAACAAGGTGACTATCAAGAATAAATATCCGCTTCAAGAATCGACGATTTGATGGATCAATTAAGAGGAGCTGTGATATTTTCCAAGATTGATTTGCGATCAGGTTATCACCCATTCGTGTAAGAGGGGAAGATGTGCCGAAGAGGCGCTTTTCGAACTCGTTATGGACATTATGAGTATCAAGTAATGCCATTCGGGGTGACGAATGCTCCCTGCCATATTTATGGATTATATGAACAGGATATTTCGTCCATATCTAGACAGATTTGTCGTTGTTTTTATCGATGACATTCGATCTATTCTCGATCGAAGGAAGAGCATCTTTGAACATCCGAAAGTTGTTCTTGATTTTGAGAGAGAAGCGGTTGTATGCAAAGTTGGCTAAGTGTGAGTTCTGGTTGGAAAAAGTCAATTTCTTGGTCACGTAATTTCTAAAGAAGGTATTGCGGTGGACCCATCGAAGGTGGAGACTGTTTTACAGTGGGAAAGACCTAAGACGAGAATGAAGTTCGAAGTTTTGTTGGACTTGCTGGTTATTATCGGAGATTTATCGAAGGTTTTTCTAAGATTGCTGGACCACTTACACAACTGACGAGGAAAAGTCAAGCTTTTGAATGGACGGAAGAGCGTGAAGCCAGTTTTCAAGAGTTGAAGAAGAGATTAACAACTGCACCGGTGTTGATCCTACCAGATTCGACGAAATCTTTCGATGTGTATTGTGACGCTTCTTATCAAGGACTAGGATGCGTGTTGATGCAAGATCGGAACGTGGTGGCATATGCTTCTCGACAATTGAAGGTTCATGAAAAGAATTATCCTACGCATGATTTGGAATTGGCTGCGGTAGTTTTTGCTTTGAAGATATGGAGGCATTTTCTCTATGGAGCAATGTTCAACATCTTCAGTGATCACAAGAGTTTGAAGTACTTGTACGACCAGAAGGAGCTGAATATGAGGCAGCGAAGATGGTTAGAATTTACGAACGACTACGATTTTCAACTTTTGTACCACCCCTGGTAAGGCGAATGTCGTGGCCGATGCCTTGAGTAGAGAAAGATTATCGGTGTCTCTGCTCGATGATTAAAGAAAAGGAGCTCATTGAACAGTTTAGAGATGAGTGGTCATTTGTTGAGTTGGAAACGGGAAAGATCGTATGAATATGGTTACTATCTCAAGCGAGTGATGGAAGATATAAGGGAAAAGCAAAATGCCGATAAATTTTTACAAGGAATAAGGGAGCAGATGAAGCAAAATGAGGCGGTAGAGTTCAAAGAAGGAACTGATGGAATTTCGAGGTTTCGGGGTAGAATCTGTATTCCTCGTGACCGAGAACTGAGGCGATATATTGTGGAACATGCCCATACTAGTCTATTAAGTATGCATCCAGGCATAACAAAAATGTACCAAGACTTGAAGAAGTTATTCTGGTGGCATGGAATGAAAGGTGATGTAGTTAGATGCGTGTCAACTTGCCTAGTTTGTCAAAAATCAAAAGTTGAACACCAAAGGCCAGCTGGAAGGTTGCAACCATTATCGATTCCAGAATGGAAATGGGACAACATTTCTATGGATTTCGTTACTGGTTTGCCAAAGACAAGGAGAGGTCATGATTCGATATGGGTTATAGTCGATAGACTTACGAAATCGGCTCATTTCTTACCAATCAATATTAAATATTCATTGGAAAGATTAACCCAGTTGTACATCGGTGAGATTGTCAGATTACATGGAGTGCCTACATGTATAGTTTCTGACAGAGATCCGAGGTTTACGTCAAGATTTTGGCGAAGTTTGCAAGAAGCTATGGGAACCAAGTTACGACTGAGTTCAGCGTATCATCCGCAGACTGACGGTCAGACAGAGAGAACTATACAGTCTTTGGAGGATTTGTTACGGGCTTGTGTTTTGGAACAACGGGGAAGTTGGGATGAATTTTTATCTTTGATAGAATTCACCTACAACAATAGTTTTCACGCAAGCATCGGAATGGCACCTTATGAAGCATTGTATGGAAGACGATGTCGAACGCCGCTATGCTGGTATCAAGATGGAGAGAGTATGACTGTTGGACCGGAACTTGTACAACAGACTACGGATAAAGTCAAGATGATACAAGAGAAGATGAGGACGGCACAAAGCAGACAAAAGAGTTATGCGGACAAACGAAGACGATCTCTTGAGTTTAAGGAGGGTGAGCATGTATTTCTAAGAGTTACTCCTACGACTGGTGTCGGAAGAGTAATTAAGTCGAAGAAGCTTACTCCTAAATTCATTGGACCATATCAGATTATCCGACGTATAGGTCCTGTAGCATATCAGATTGCTTTGCCGCCTTTTCTATCCAATTTGCATGACGTGTTTCATGTGTCTCAGTTACGGAAGTATATACCAGATCCGACACATGTTATACAGCCAGATGACGTGCAGTTAAAGGAGAATTTGACTTACGAAACTTTACCTGTCAGGATAGAGGACAGAAAGGTAAAGCAGCTTCGAGGGAAGATGATCGAGCTAGTGAAAGTCATATGGAATGATGTGACGGGTGAGGCTACTTGGGAACTGGAAGATAAAATGAAGGATCAGTATCCTCATTTGTTTGAATGAACATCGAATTTCGAGGACGAAATTTTTATTTGTTGGGGAGAGTTGTAACGCCCCAATTTTTAGAAAATATTCTTAATGTACTGTTTTCTGTTTTTCATGCTTTTGTATGAATGACCTTTGTGTCCCTATTTTTTACGTTCTCGATTTACGTATGAAAACAATTACGATATCTTGGCTCAAATTTTATTTGATCGTTTTACGTAATTTTTTGAGACGATAAAATAAAAATTTTTCTAGAGCTACTCTTGTATTAATTTTTTTGAAAGATATACAGCTAAATAATACTGCTGGATATTTTATTTGAACGTTTTGGACGATTACCTACGTTGTGGGAAAAAATGGGAAAATGACCGTTACGTCCCGAACGTACTGTTTTCGTTGTTTTTGTCTGTTTTTAATTGTTTTCTTCTTGATTTAATGCTGAAAATATTGTCTGTGAATTTTTATGGACTTTTTGTGTGATTTGCTCGAGGCAGGAAAATAATATTTTTCCGGGCCGGGGAAATCTTATTTTATTATTTAGAATTGGGGGATCTTACTTAACCCGATTCTGAATGAGACTAAAAATAATCTTTTAATTTTTAGGATTTAACTGTCAAATAAAATAATTTTATATTATTATAATATTATTTTATTAGTCAGTATAATTTAGTGACAGTGGACCCGGAAATATTTTGCGGGACCCACAATTAGCCGAACGGTTAGATCGGTAGCTTAATTAATCACCGTAAGCTGTAGAACTTTCGAGAACAGTGACTCACTAGTGACTCCAGAGCATTTATTACACTGTGTGACTAAGCAAGGTGAGTCACCATGAACAACCAATAGAATTAAAGCTTGTTAAGCAAGATTTGATCTTGACCTTTGATGTGTTCAATGGCTTGGATGAAGCCAAATCCATGCACATCCTTACACATGAAGGCTACGGCCATTTGAGAGAGAAAGCCAAAAATCACCTTCCATCTTCATCACTTTTCTCTCTTCTCTCTCTTCAAAACCCTAGCCACCATTGTTGTCCATTTTCTTCACCATATTCGGCCAAGCTAGTTTCCTAACACTCCAACCATCCAAAAATTTTTCTAACCAAGTTTCCTTAACCTAAACACCATTCTAAGAACCTTTGTAGTTGGAAGTTTCTTCAAATTCTTCCATTTAGGGCTTGGAAACCAACTTTGAAAGTTTTACCTAGAAGGTAAAATTTCATGCTTTTTCTTTTCTCTCTTCTTTTTCAAAGTTCTAAGCCATGATTTTTCCATGGTTTAGCTTCTTTTTCATGGTTAGTAACATGTAGGTTTTGTTTGAGATTTTTAGGTGTTTGGTGGAGTGAAAACCGTGACCTAGGAGGTGAGAAAGCAAGCTTTTTGTCTTCATTTAAGGTAAGAGGAAGACAATTCTTATCATCCCTTGATGGTGGTAAGAAGATGGATTGTTTGTAGAATCCATAAGGATTCGGTTGTGGTGTGTTTATTGATGTGTATTTGTTAATTTTTGTGGTTGCTAGTAGCTTAAGTGTTATGTGTTAGTAGCTTTCTTATTTGGTAATTGTAATAATTTTGCATGTCTAATAGCTTTTGATTGTATGTCTATAAGCTTTAAATTAGGTTTTATGTGTTAGAAATATTTTGCATGTGTTAGAAATATTTTGCATGTGTTAGAGATATAAATGCATGTGTTAGAATTGTATGATAAGGTTTAGGATGTGAATAACATGTGTAAATTTGCATGAGTGTTCCAAAGAACACATTCCTTAGCTCACGGCAATGCCAAAATGTGAGGACCAAAATGTTCTCTTCATTTTTCCTAAAGTGCAACTTAATTGATTAGGAGAAATAAGAAGGTTTTAAATGGTTTTGATCAAAGAAAAGGAATTTATAAATCAAATGGTAAAAATTTAGTACATTTTGGGCCAACATGCCTAAAAGATTTATTTGATTCAAAATCATTACTTTATAACATGATTTAATGAATTTAGATAAGATAATACCTTTGACATGATTTAGAAATCAAATGAAAAAGTTTTAACAAAATTCGGCCAACATGCCACTATAGGTAATTATGATTTCTAAAAATTGATTTCAAACCTTTTTCAATCAAAAAGAGACAATACAAGTTAACAAGAAATTTTCTATAATGATTTTTGAAGAAACAAATTAAGTAGAATTAAGTTAAAGGATTAAAACTAGTGATTTTATCATTAGGAAGTAAAATACAGAAATTTTGAGAAATTTTCTAACATATAGCTCACTTTAGGTTTTGAAGCATGTTAGAGATTTCAAAAGAGAATTAAATGATATGGATAAAAAATTAGGTAAATAGAAAATTTTATGGAAAATTTAGAAAACCATTATTATAAGTTTATAAACAAAATGCTGTCAATTTTTAGTAAAAATGAACCTATAGAATAGTCAAAGTATCCTAATGACAGTATGCGGTATGAAAAATTATTCTACGTAGTTTAAATGTACTAAATACTATTTCTATCTGTTTAAATGGTAATTTTAAGGGCATTCGAATAAGAAAATGATTTAAAAATCCTACGCGATTGAGAAAACGTATTAAAATGCTACGCGATTTTAAAAACAGAAAAATATCTTTACCCGATTTTAAACGTTTGTAAAAACGACGGAATTATGAAAATGCGATAAAATTTCTACGCGATTGACCGTTACTATGTCTATTTTATCTTTGTCGGGAAAATGTGAACCGTACGAGGCTTTTGAAAATCTATTTCGGGAAAATGTGAACCCGTCATGAGGCTTTTGAAAATTTATTTTATCTTTGTCGGGAAAATGTGAACCCGCATGAGGCTTTTTGATAATCTATTTCTTTATCGGGAAAATGTGAACCCGCATGTGCTTTCCATCTATCTCGTTATATGTGCCATATATTTGGTGGATTTGTTGTGAGACGAATCACATCGTGTTGTCGATGCGATAAACGTAGTGTGGTTCATTGTTCTAATGAACTTGGAGACTTTAGTGTACGGGATCCCACATGTGGACGGTTGGTCGCTCCATTTGGGCCGTGGTAAACCGATAGCACACTATGGTACTCGACATACACTATATTTAATCGAGATTGGTGAAATCTAGTAGTACATTTGCACGTAGTGCCACAACGTGAGACCGTGAACTACACCACGCCTGGATTGATGGATTCTGTGTCGTGGGGCTATAGGCAACGTGTGACAACGCAATAGTTGGTGGGGCAGCCGTGGTACTATTAGGTTTTGCGAATCATTCTCTCTCTCGATACATGTGTGTTTTGTTTAGCTCCATGGAGTAGGATTTTATTATATTATTTATCTCTATATCTATTTGTTTCCATCTTATCTATTTATTTTTATCTCGTATTTTATTTATTTATTTTATCCAGTTCTTGTTATTATTGATTATTATATCTTGTTTGTTTATTTATAATTCTTATTTTATCGTGAGGTTTTATCTGTGAAGTAACATATTGTGATGGTACTTAAATTTTACTACAATTAATTATTATAATTGTTAAAGCTTTATGTATTGCATGAACTGTATGTATATATTGTTTGTCATCTTTTTATTGGCCATGTTGTGATGATTTTATGTTGTCTTACCTCTTTGTTATATGTATTTTCTGTTTATTTATTTTACGCGGTAAAGACTTCGAGGAAGAGGAACAGCCTCTTGAGATCGTGTACCCTGAAGAGGAGGAAGATCGGCAAGCAGACGACCAGTTTGACGATCAAGAACCATCCGATCATCCATATCCTCTGGATTGATTGTGAGGGATGGCGACGCCTTGGGATTTTTGGGATTCATAGAGCTGGTATTTCATGGAGGTGCTCTGGCTTGGCATCTACGAGGAGACCGTGACTCGGTGACGTATGCAGGACGTGTGACCGTGATCCTACGTCATCGTTTTGATGATGAGCCTGTTATGACGACGACGTTATTTCTGCACTTAGAGTTGCCCTTATCCATTAGGCGTTATTGGGGTGCTGAAAACCCCGAGCCTAGTGAGATAAGCATCGTATCGGCGCGCGATCCCGTTATCGCCGTGTGTCGAGGCATCCGGGATATTTATCCCCACGATGATCATTTTCGGTGATAGTGATCCATCGAGGATTAGATAACCATGATGTTTTTTTTTTTGGGCGTCGGCAACAGTATGTACGTATATATTAACTCTTTTATTGCTTTCTTTCTTGTTTTTGTTTAAATATTTGTAGTCTTAGTTGTAAATTATTTGTACAACTTATAACTTAACCATATGTATATTATCAGTGATGATGTTTTTTTTTATTTCGTATTTTCCGTATTATCTTTTTATATCATATTTCTGTCTATCAGGAATTATTTTACAACCCGTAATAATATTTAACAAATATTTCACAACTTGGGTAGATTTTATTTCTATTTCTTTTATTTTCTTTTATGTGTGACATCCTCCAAAAGGGGTGTTACATAACCGATTATGAGAACTTACATAATCGGTTATGCCCCTCCATTCAGCATAAAACCGAGAAGCCCCCATCTTCACGAAGCCCCCCTTTCCTCCATAGCCTTCTTCCTCAAACACCTCTCTCTCCTCAAATCCAACCCAAATCCACCAATTAAAATCCCACAAATTCTTCCAAAAATCTCACTCCACTTTAAGATGGTTAATGGTGCTTGGGTTTATGGTGTTGGGCATGATGTTGCCACACAAGAAGAAGATTTGCCCACTGCCCTTGCTGATGTAATTATGTAAGAGACTTGAGCAACGCTTTTCGAAGGATCATGAGACTTGAGTTTGGACCCTTTTTACCCTATCAATAGGTTTACTATAAATGTAACTCTGTCTTGCTCTGTTTAGCTATTATCATGAGACATGCTATATAACTCTATTTATGGTTAGTTTATGCTCTTTATGATATTGATGACATTTTGTGGTAATCCATTTATGTTTTGATGATTATCTTATTGCTAATGTACTTATTGAATATTTGTTGTTAGCAATGGTTTTGTATTACTTCTCTTTGTCAAAATCTATATGTTGCATATCTTTTTTATCATGACAAAAGGGGGAGAAGTTGTGTCATTGAGAAGAGTCAAGGTAAACAAAAGGTATAAATTCAATGATTCTAGGATTCAAATATCAAGGGGGAGCTGTGCAAACTCTGAACTTGTCACATCTTGAAAAACAAAGGGGGAGTAAGTTTTATTTAATACCTTTTGTGAATTCCAATTTATTTGAACTAACTTTTTCTCAATGGTTGTTTGTCATCATCAAAAAGGGGGAGAATGTAATTGGCATTAGGTAAAGCAATGGTTTTGATAATAACAAACAAGGACAAGAAATGGAAGTGCAATGATCAAGTCCCAAGAATCTTCAAGAATAGCTTATAGGACTTAGATCTTGTGTAAAGGTAAATGGGAATCACACTAAGCTCAAACATGTTTTTAAATCTTTACAAATGATTTTCACATGCTAAAATGCTCAACAAACAAGTTTTGAAAAGCTAGTCTTGGTGGTTGTTCAAATCCATGAAAAATAGTCAAGTTTGTATTTTGCAAAGCTGACCTTTAGTCACTCTTTTGATCATAACTTCCAACCTATTTTATGTTTTGTTTTGACTTATTTCATATGAAAATAGACTCAAATACCTTTCCAATGACTGGTTATTTGTTTAAAACGGATGAGAAATGAAGAAGTTATGATCATTTAAAGTTAGCTTTCAAAATCAGAATTCCATAACCGAATATGGAATATGCATAACCAAATATGGCTTCTTTCTAATTGATTTTCTGGTTTGTCAAAACGTAACAAGCTGTTTTAAAATGGCCATATTCGAATATGGCATAACTCATATTCGATTATGAGTGTTTCATAACAGGTTATGAAACCTTTTCATATTCGAATATGAGTAAACTCATAATAGGTTATTTTGCAAACCAGAAACGTTGACAAGCTTTCTTTCATGCCATAATCGAATATGGAAATGCCATAATCGATTATGGACACTTCCAGGACTCTTCCCCAACGGCTCTATTGAGCACTAATGCCCTCCACAAGCCTCCAACGGCTCTTAAATGGCATGGGCTATAAATGGAAGTGTTTGGGCATTGATTAAGAGTTGGAGAACATTCTGAAAAATATCCTTGAGCATTAAATACAAGTTTTCTATCATTTTCATCATAAACTCTGTTTTGAGCTTCAAAGTGTGATTCCTTGATACCCATAGAGAAAAAGGGTGAGGTATCCCTCTAGAGAAAAAGGGTGAGGTATCCCTTATTTGTAAAGAAGGTGAGGCATCCTTCTAGAGTTGAAAAGGGTGAGGTATCCCTTGTTGTAAAAAAGGTGAGGTATCCTTCAAAGGTTATAAAGGGGGTGAGGTATCCCTCTAGTGAAAAGGGTGAGGTATCCTTGTTTTGAGGCTCAAGCACAAAGGGTGAGGTATCCGAAGGTGTGGTGAGTGCTCTATTGTGTAAAGGTTTTCAAGCATCCGTTCAAGCTTGAAGTTTAGTGAAAAATCTCGAGTGGTTTGCTTGAGGACTGGACGTAGGTCACAAGGGGTAGCTGAACAAGGATAAATCATTGTGTTTGTTCTTCTCAACTCTATCGCTTTACTTTGTGCTTTAATTATATTTGCTTGAGTTGAGTTTGTTATTTAGCTTTGCTTTAATACTTTCTATCTTGGCTTATTTATTTGTGAGTAAAGTATTCAATCTATAATAGTTATACCTTTGTCAAGCTTATTCCGCTGCAAGTGTTGATTGAAAGTATCAAAATGCTTAATTTCTCAAAGGTGTTTTAAAATTTGTAATCGCCCAATTCACTCCCCTTCTTGGGTGATGGTTGCCATGACTAACTTGCAGTTGATCCATCAGATCATCTGTCCTTGGAAGAGGATATTTATTCTTAATCGTAATCTTGTTCAACTGACGGTAGTCTACATATAGGTGAGAAGTCCCATCCTTTTTCTTAACTAACAATACTGGAGCTCCCCATGGTGACATACTAGGTCTCACGAATTGTTTCTCCAACAATTCCTCCAGCTGTTTCTTAAGCTCTTCCAACTCTGACGGTGACATCCTGTAGGGCACCATAGATATAGGTCCAGCTCCTGGTACCAGGTCAATAGCAAACTCTACCTCTCTTGTCGATGGTAAACCAGGTATATCATTCACAGCTTTTTCACTTTGTACTTCTAAAGAAAATAACAATAAGTATCCTTGAGCTCTTTCTCTCAAACAAGCTTCGACTTAAGCGGTCATTAGGAATCTAGAATCCTTAACCTCGGGAAAAAATAATGTCTTATTGGAATAGTCTATCAGGATATGGTTAGAAGACAACCAATCCATTCCTAAGATTACATTAATCTTGGAAAGAGGCAAACATATCAAATCAACGTAAAAGATTCTATCCCTAACACAAACAGGGCAATTCAAGCAAACTCTTGTAGTAATCACAGGCGTATCAGTAGGAGTAGTAGCATTTAATTCAAAAGGCAATGTAGTCACAGATAATCCCAAACGTTCCACACAATCACAAGCAATGAAAAAGTGGATTGCTCCTGAATCATATAATACAGTTAAAGGATTACCTTCAATAGCACACTCCTCCATAATAGATCCTCTGACTTCAAGGCTTCCTCCTCGCTCATAGTATACACACGACCACCTACCTGTGGTCTAGCAGTACAGACGTTTCCCATAGAGGGTTTTGCCTTTAGTTGATTACAGTCTCTTAAGAGATGTCCAAGCGTCCCACATCTGAAGCATATGATTCCTTTATGTGTGCAGTCTTTAGTCAGGTGGTCCTTCCACACTTTAAACATTTAGACGTAGAAGTCCCCGCTTGATCGATCTTGTTACCACCAAAACCTCTCCTATAAGGTTGTTATTGAATTTGACTTCCTGATGGTCTAGCATATGATTTCTGTTGACAACGATTACCACCGCTACCTTTTCCTCTTTGGAATTGAATAGGTCCAAAGTTTCAGTTCCTCACATCACGGTGATGATCTATCTCCTCAATTCTACGATATTTATCTAACAACATTGGGAACTGATCAATTCCCAAGGGTACTACTGCTCGCTTTATGTCGTGTCTCAACCCTTCTTCAAACTTCATACACTTCCATTCTTCATTTGGTTGTATCTAAAAATATCTCGAAAACTTAGACAAGCTTTCGAACTTCACAGCATACTCACTTACTGACATCACCCCCTGTCGCAAGCCAAGGAATTCCATCTCCTTAGCATGTCTAACACTAGCTAGGAAATACTTTCCTAGAAATCTTTGCTTGAAGAGTTCCCATGTTACAACTCTCCCTTCAGCTTCTAATAATCTTTGGGCTCCTACCCACCAATCTTCGCCATCACCAACTAGCACAAAGGTCGCATAAGTGACCTTCATTTCATCAGTACAACACATACCACTGAAGATTTTCTCTAACTCTTTGATCCAAAGATTGGCTTTCTCTGGGTCAAATTCTCCGTTGAACTGTGGCGGATTATTTCTATGAAACTCTGATAAATTCAAAGTTTCCTCGGTTGCCCTTTGATTTTGTTGTACGATGACATCAGCCATCCTTTGCATTGCTGCTACAACTGTAGCCATGCCTTGATTGTCATTTTCAACATTCACACGTCCTCCTCGAGTATTCATATGTCCGGCTCTAGTATTCATACGTCCACCTCCTCTGCCTGCCATAGCTTCTCTTATAAAATCAAACTAAACAATACAAAATAAAAGTTAAGAGCAATCTTTTCAAACAATATTATTTCTTTTCGGAAACCAATCACAGAGAATCACACAACACAAACAAGACAGACCTAACCACAAACTCAAAAGACTCTAACTTGGGCTCTAATACTAACTAATGTAACACCCTTTGTAAGATGTCACATTTATTAATACTTACAATAAAACCTTACCCAAGTTATAAATCATTTATTAATATAATAGTACGAGTTGTAAATTTTTTTCTTTTTGCGAATAACATAATTAAATAAATAAGACATAACATGAAATACAATTACTGAATGTAACACACCATAATTATACATATAATATTGTTTCTAAAGATACATATAAGTACACACTGTTAGACAGAATTATAAACTGTTTGACTCATAATAAACTACAGACTAGCCCAAGTGCATAACTAAAAGTTCTGACCCTCCGATAGATCCTCAGATGGATCCTCGGAAGATAGGAACCCTATATGATGCGTAGTCCTACGGACAGGAGTCCGCGCAGACGACACAATGCTAATCTCGCTAGGGGTATAGTAGCAACCACCCCAGTATTGTCTAATAGATAATGGAAACTCCAAATGTATGTAAATATTGACATCAAAGTAAGGGTTCCCATGATAAACCCTACTTAGGGAAACAGTCAAATCTCCTATGTAGATAATACATTCTCTATCTAAGTGAACATGCTAAGCCTCTGGACCCCCTCGGAATTGTAGCCTCATGTACCCAATAAAACTTGGCATTGCCATACCAAATCAATCAACAGAAACAAAAGGAGGTGATCCTGCCGCTTCCTCTTCTTCTTCAACGTCTTTACCAAACATAAAATAAAACAGTATAATACAACAAAGAGGTGAGATCCCTTACATCAATACCAACATGGTAGCATAGAGACAGCAAAGACAGTAATTTATACAGATACAAAATATATTCAGTATAGTCATGGCATCAATTATCAGATGATAAATAAAAGTTATCAAACAAAAAATTAATAACAGTATCGATGTCACAATAAAATGTAGACAGACTATGCACATGCATAATGATTCAATTCCAACTCCATGGAGCTAAGACACAAGTCGGAGAGATTGATCTAGAAGATTTGTTGGTATCACAACTGCCTCAGACCAAGTGCTATAATTTCATCATTTTTGCACATCTAGCATTATACACGACAGTCTACGCCAAATCTTGATTAAGGATAGTGTCTCGGTTCGGATCGTTTGTACATTGCATCGGTCTGATCCATGGTACAGTAGAGCTACCAACTGCCCATTGTGAAAAACCAGCACCCCGACGCCCCCAAGGTCAACAAGTGACTTACACTATGCTTATCGCACCCGCACAAGGTGTAATCCCCTCCTAGGCCATTGGCCTTAACATAGTCCATCAGACTTTTACAATGCATGTTTAATGCACACAGACCAATTACACGCCCAAATCATAATTTCACAGATATGGGTCCCACACATTGACCCAATAGTAACTTTACTTTATTTTCAATTGCGTAGTTATTTTACTACATTTTCACAATCGCACAACATTGCTGTCGCATTTTCAAATCGCATTTTTATTTTTTAACATTTTCTCAATTGTGTAAAAATATTTAAACGTTTTCTAAATCGCTTAGCGACTTTTCAATGTTTTTGAAATCGCGTAGCTTAAAAATCATATTTTTAAGTCCCATAAAGCATTTTTCATCAGTTTTCAACTTCGTAAAATATTTTTCACTATTCTAAACATCATTTTGGATTTTTCAAAAATTAATACAACTTCTAACCTCATTTTTCACATTTTCTCATTTAAGAAATCCTTTACGTTAATTTTCCACTATCTCATATAAAATTGCCTTTTCATTGATTTAAATCAATCGTTCTAGTTTAAAATTTCCTAACACACTCCAAAAACTCAAAGGGTGAGCTATACGTTAGTAAACTTCAAGTCACCAATTTTTTTTATTCATCGATTAAAACCACTATTAAAATTCATCCTTATAAAATATTTTGAGGATCAAACAATTTCAACCTCACTTTTCCCTTCATGGTCGAAATCTCCCTTTTTCAAATAGCAAATTGTTTTATTTCTATTTTTATTTCTTAAGTCTTTGTATTAATCTCCTTGCACCTAATCAACTAAGGTACCATTGATAAATCACATTTTTACACAAAACTAGTACATTTAAGCTTTCTTGGCTATGAGGTGCATGGTCATTGGAACCAAAATATTTATTCATTTTATTTCCTTTCCTTAGTTTCACCACTCATAAAATATTTTGTGCTTGAAAACACCCATTTTGGGGTGGAGGCCGAATGCTTCAATGGTCTTTGGAACCAAAACTTTTCTTTTCCTTTTCATCAACAATCACAATATATATATACATATTCATAACAATTCATATCATCACAAATTCATACAAAATATCAAAGCTTTAAAAACACATACAATAAATAAGCATAAATCATAAAAACTCATAAAAAAACAAGCACAAAAACAACTTTATACAACATGGTGTATAATCCTCACATGGATTCTTCACCATCAAGAATTCGTTCCTCACCACCATGAGTGGTTGATGAGGTTAATATCCCTCTTACCTTGTGGTAAAGCCTTCAAAGCTCCTTGCTTTGCTTCTTGTACTAGTCCTTCACCACTAAGAGCTTCTTGAACATAAAAACAAACACAAGTTTATTAGTATCTAAAGCTTGAATAAGAAGACCATAGATCAAAACATGGTCCTAGAATCTGAAGATGTAACAAATAGTGAAACTTTTCATGATCTTCACCTTAAGATCTTAGAACTTGATCTTGCAGAAAGTAGATGAAAATGGATGATTTAGGCTAAGGCTCCAACTATGAAGAGTCTTAGAATGATGAGAGGATTTAAGAAATGATGTTGGTAGAAATTATTGAAGATGGGAGAGTGGATTTCCCTAGCTTGGTCGTGAGGTACCCTAGAGAAGAAATGAGAGAATTTTATGAAACTTTGCTATATGGAAATGATGGAGATGTGGTCAAATGAACTAAAAGCCATCCTTTAGCCTTTCCAAGGCCTTGTAGTCGTGAACCCCCCCCCCTTGGACACCAAGGGAGTGTCCAAGTTCATTTAGCCACTTTGTAAGACTCCTAAGGACCATAGATTGAATCAAGGGTTGTTATTCAAAGCATTCACCTTTAAGTTTGTTTTCTATAGATTTAGATAAAGGAGTCAACTAATTCTAGATGCTACTTGAAATTTCCTAACTATGGAGTTCAATGGAAAGCTAACCAAGTTTCTAATTCAATTGATTCCTAACCAAATTAAGCTAACTTAGTTAGGTTTCTTAGTTTCTTTACTAACTACCTAGTTACTTGAATATGACATCATAATTTCTAGAAGCTCCTAGAGCCTCCCAAAACTGTGAAGCCCTAATGAGAATCAAACTAGGTTTGTTCCATTTAGTTACTACATAGGCTTTATGCTAACTTAGTTTAATTTATCTAGTTTCATTTAGTTACATAGTTAACTAGTCTAGCCATTTTTGTTGACCATTTTCTATTGGTTCTTATCAAACTTCTAATATTCTAATTGGTTGAGAAAATAAGTCATTACAACTTTCTCTACAGACTATTATCGAAATGGACAATAGTTACAGAAATTATTACTCAATGGACAGAACATACTGCTCACAAGTCAGTAAATATTTGTCCGCTATAAAATAAAAATAAAGTATATTTTTATTTCACTGATAAATTCTAAAAATTAAAAGATTGTGACATGTATCTCTCGAAATCGGGTTTAGTAAGATCCCCCAGCTCAGAATAAATCCATAAAGATTTTCTCCGGCCCGAAAATTATTATTTTCCTGAACCGGAGTAAATCACACACAACGATCAAATACAGTAACAGAATAATCAAAATAAATTTACAGCACACAAAAATTACAAAATAATACAATTCTGTCATTACTGTAAAATAGTAAATTTTGGGGTGTTACAGGCGACATCCCTCTTCATTCCTTACCACCAATATAATCGTTTCAAATCCTGGTATATCTTAGCAGTTCCTGGGTGCATACTTAACTTCCTCTTATGGGCTTCATCAAGAATCAACGTTCTCAGCTCGGGATCACTCAGTACACAAATCCTATCTCTGAACCTTAGGATCCCATCCGGTCCTTCCCTGAATTTTGACATAGCGCGCTGCTTCTCCAGCTCCTTCTCATTCTATAAGTGTGAGTCACTTCATTGCTTCTCTCAAATTTCTTCCATTAATCCACTCGAAACAGTGATCATCTTCAAGCAAATTCTCCCCGGTGTCAACTCCACGGACAACCGCATATCCCTAAATTATTCTATTAACTCATTTTCTTTGAGCATCATAGCAGAAACACTTAGCATCTTCCTACTCAAAGCAACTGCTATGACGTTTGCCTTTCTGAGATGATACTGAAGTTGAAAATCATAGTCTTTCAAAAATTCTAACCACCTCATTGTCTCATATTCAACTCCTTCTGATCTAATAGATATTTTAGATTTTTGTGGTCACTATAGATGTTGAATGTTGCTCCATAAAGAAAATGTCTCCAGATCTTCAATGCAAACACAACAACATCTAACTCCAAGTCATGCGTGGGATAGTTCTTCTTATGTACTTTCAGTTGCCTTGAAGCATACGCTACCACTCTTCTATTCTACATAAGGACACATCCTAAACCCTAATATGAAGCATCACAATACACCTCTAAAGGTTCATTGGGATCAAGAAAAATCAACACTGACGATGTAGTCAACCATCTCTTTAACTCTTAAAAACTCTCTTCACATGCACTTGTCTATACGAAAGCTTGATTCTTTCTTGTAAGCTGGGTAAGAGGTCCTGCTATCTTAGAGAATCCCTCGATAAATCTTTGATAATAACCAGCTAATCCCACAAAGCTACGAATCTCTGTTATAGTCTTTGGTCTTTCCCACTGAAGAACTACCTCCACTTTCAATGGATCTACTACAATTCCTTCCTTTGAAATCATGTAACCCATAAATTGAACCTCCTCTAACTAGAACTCACATTTTGACAGCTTAGCATATAGCTTCTTCTCCTTCAGAATCTGAAGAACCACACTAAGATGTTCAACATGTTCCTCCTGACTTCGAGAATAGATTAAAATGTCATCAATAAAGACAACAACAAATCTATCTAGATAAGGACGAAAGATCTGATTCATGTAATCCATGAATACAGTAGGAGCATTTATTACTCCGAACGGCCTCACAAGATACTCATAATGCCCATAACCCATTCAAAAAGTCATCTTGGGAACATCCTCTACTTTCACACGAATCTGATGATAGCCAGAACGCAGATCAATCTTGGAGAAAATAGCAGCTCCCTTCAGCTGATCCATCAAATCATCTATCCTTGGAAGTGGATACTTGTTCTTGATTGAAATCTTGTTCAACTGACGATAGTCCACACATAACCGAGAAGTTCCGTCCTTCTTCTTAACTAATAGCACTGCAGCTCCCCATGGTGAAACACTAGGTCTTACAAATTCCTTCCTCAATAGTTCTTCCAACTGCTTCTTGAGATCGACTAACTCTGATGGCAACATCCTATATGATGCCATGGATATAGGACCAGATCCTAGTACAAGATCGATAGAAAATTCTATATCTCTTTTCAGTGGTAATCCAGGTATATCCTCATAAAAGACTTCAAAAAACTCATTGACCACGGGAATAACATTCACATTATTCTCACTCTTGACCTCCAAGGAAGACAAAAACATGTATCCTTGAGCTCCTTCCCTCAAGAAAGTTTTGACTTGGCTGGCAGTTACAAATCCAAAAATCTCAGGATCAGGGAATACTAAGGTTTTATTGGAACAGTCTAATAGGATATGGTTAGAAGATAATCAATCCATTCCTAAAATCATGTCTATTTGAGAAAGAGGCAAACAAATCAGATCGACCGAAAATATTTGATCTTCTATATAAATAGGACAGTTCAAGCAAACTTGAGTAGTAACAACGGGTTTATCAGTAGGAGTAGAAATAATCAAATCAAAAGGTAAGGAAGATATAGAAAATCCTAATCGGTGCACACAGTCATAGGCAATAAAAAAATGGGTCGCCCCTGAGTTATATAGTATAGTTAAAAGATTACCTCATAGGGCACAATCTTTATGAATCAGATCTTTGGATTGGGAGGCTGCTCCACTCAAAGTATAAGCTCTTCCTCCTGCTTGAGGTCTTGTAGCACATATATTGCTAACAGAGGCCTCCGCCTTAGGTTGATTGCAATCCCTTAAGATATGTCCGGGCTTCCTGCATCTAAAGGATCCCTTTGATTGTACAATCCTTCGTTATATGGTCTTTTCCACACTTGAAGCATTTTGACGAAGATGCCATGGTCCGACAAGACTTGTTGCTACCAGAACCTCTTCCATGTGATTGTTGCTGAGATTGATTCCCTGGTGGCCTCGAATACAACTTTTGCTGAAAACGATTGCCACTGCCATTCCTTCCCCTTTAGAATTGAGAAGGTCCAAAGTTATAGTTTCTTATGTCTCGTGATTGATCCAACTCCTTAATCTTGTGACACTTGTCCAAAAGAACTGGGAACTGCTCAGTTCCAAAGGCAATACCGCTCTCTTCAAGTCATGCCTCAATCATTCTTTGAAATTGCGGCACTTCTACTCCTCATCAGGCTGTAGTTGGAAATACCTTGAGTAGTTGGAACATCCATACGTTGGTACATCCCTCCTTTGAAAATTCTCTCATGAGCCATCACGTTCCTTCGAAATCAGACTAAACAATACACAATGAAAGTCAGATGTAACCTTTCGAAAACCAAACACAGCGAATCACACAACACAAGCAAGACAAACCTAACCACAAACCCCAAAAGACTCAAACTTGGGCTCTGATACCAACGAATGTGACACCCCTCCCTCAGGGTATCATATTTACGACTAATACTCCTAAACTTAACAAAACGTGTAAAAGGTTTAATATAGTAAAATACAGATTTCAATTTTTTTTCTTTTTGAAAACATAAACTTAAACAAGGCATCAACAGCACAGGATGTAATTACAGAATATTACATGTAACACCCTCCGTAGGGCATTACATTTCCGACTACTCGTTCATAATCTGAAGATCATTTTATAAAAGATTTGAGTTCTAAAATATGAATTTTAAAATTTCTTTTCACAGAAACATAAACTTACTGAAATTTATAGGTAATATTGAAAAATTAGATTTAAACTGATTAAAACTCATATAACAGGCACCACATAATATATAATAGTTATTCAGGAAACATAAAACTTACAGACTCAATTTTAGACAGAAGCAAACCCAATGACGGGTCCTACTTAATAGCACGGTAACAACACTAATGAAATAAACTCAATATACTGATTATGTTCCTTCACCAAACTGCACGCTGTCGAAACTTGGAAGATCATTCCTCGACGCCTTTACCAACCTCAGAATATTTGTTTCCAGTCAAGTCTAAGAAATTCGTTCCATCTACTATACAAAATTTAACAATACAAGCACAACAAAACAATACAGTAAAGAGGTGAGATCCCCTTTCATCAATACCAGTACGGTAGCAAAGAATGATACGAATGACAAAGTCATTCCATACACACAGTTATCACTGTTTATTTCATGTTATCAATTCATCACAATTCATTATCACTTCATCACAATTCCAGTAAACATATATCTCAGAATCAAATATATATAATCACATCATACATAATATCTCATAATCAAATAATCACATCATGATGTCGACTGCATATGCAAATGTTCATAGACTCATTCCTACTCCATGGAGCTAAACACAAACATCAGAGAGAATGATTCGGAAGACATGTCCGTACCTCAGGCTGCTCAGCCAAGTATTACACAGTCAAATATATCGTGTAAATGGTACATAGTCAAAACGTCATGCACAACAGGCATTGCCCAACCAAATATTACATAGTCAAATACATCGTGTAAATAGTACATAGTCAAAATGTCGTGTACAACAGGCATTGCCCAACCAAATATTACATAGTCAAATACGTCGTGTAAATAGTACACAGTCAAAACGTCATGTGCAACAGGCATTGTACCAGACAGTCTCCCCTAGATCCTGATTAAGAATAGTACTTGTCGAGATCGCTAGTGTGTTACTCGTTACCACGGCCCAGAGAAGCTACCAACTGTCTACATGTGGAATCCTCCACACACTAACACCTCCAAGTTCACTCAATGAACAGCACTACGCCTATCGCACCCACACCACAGTGTAATTCATCTCGTCAGCCAATTACCAATTTTAACCAAATTGACACATTCCTCGACATATGTGCATGAACCAAAAATGCACAAATAATAACTTTATCCTCATTCCTCATAATAGTACACCACCACTTGGCAATACCATTTTTCAACATGTCCGGGTCCACCACTTTAACTCGACAGTAAACCACTGTTACTCTCAATTGCATAAATATTTTATCGCGTTTTCATAATCATATAGTATTTTTAAATCATTTCCTCAATCGCGTAACATTTTTAAATCATTTTCTCAATCGCGTAATGTTTTTAAATCATTTTCTCAATCGCGTAGTTTAAAAATCATTATTTTAAATACGCGTAAGGTATTTCTAATATTTTTCAACTGCGTAAAATATTTCTCAATATTCTAAATATCAATTTGAACTTTCCAAAAATCAATACAATTACTAACTTCATTTTTCACGTTTTTTCACTTAAATCCTTTTCATAATATATTCCACAAAATCACCTTTTCATTGATTTAAATCAATGCTTCTAGCTTAAAATTTCCTAACGCGCTCAAAAACCCAAAGAGTGAGCTATACGTTAGTAAATTTTAAGTCACTAATATATTCTTCAAAATTCTCAAGTCAATTCTAAAATCAGTCCTCTTCAAAATAAATGGAGGTTCAAACACTTTCAACTTCTCTTTTCCTTTCATAAACAAAATTTCCAATCTTTCAAGTGACAAAGTATTTTGTTTCCATTTCTTAAATCATAAATTTTACATAAAGTAAAATCATTTCAAACCTTCAAAACCGTAGCCACATGGTCATTGGAACCATCATATCTTTTCTTTCACTTTTCCTTCTAATCATCCAATTTCACCATTCATGAAAATCTTAATTTACCAATCCTTGGCATATTAGCCGAAAATCACAAATAGCTTTATCATAAAATCTTTGTTCATTTTCATGTCGACTTTCTTTGCAAATCCCTAAAATTATTAACTTATTACCCTTTTTTTTATCTAAAACTCATGATTAGTGAAATACTTAAAATCTTTTACTCACAAAATAACTTTGAGGCCGTGTGCCTCCATGGCTCTTTAGAACCAACATACTTTCCTTTGTCATATAAATCACATCTTAATATATACACAATTCATCATGCAGCATAAACACATACTAAAATATGTTATCAAAGCAATAAACATCTCAATCACCAAATAACCATAAATATGGAAAGCTCTTAAACAAATAAGTGAAATAATCCTTATGGATTCTTCACCACACACACATCCATTCCTCACCACCAACACATGGTTGATGAGGGTAATCTCCCTCTTACCTCTTCGAGAAACCTCCAAAGCTCCTTGCTTTACTTCTTGTACAAGTCCTTCAACAACACCACAAGATTCTTACAAATAAAATCAAACATAGCATATTAGTACCTAAAGCTTGAATAAGAAAGACCATGGATCAATATATGGTCTTAGAAACTTACGAAAGGAAAGAAAGATGAAGAACACAAATCTTCACCTAAAGGTTCTTGATCTTTGAACTTGAAGATCAAGGTTGAAGATGGATGATTTAGAGAAAGTCTCCAACATGAAAGTTTCTTAGAATAAAGTAAGGATTCAAGAAACAAGGTAGGTTGAAATTATTAGAGAGTGATAGTAGAAGTTAGGCCTCTTGGCCGTGAGCTTTGTGGAAGAGAAAGGAGAGAAAATTTGTGAAGCTTTGGCTTAGGAAATGTTAAAGGTGAATAATGAATTGAAATGAAATTTTCCTATAGCCATTTGGTCTTCAAAACCGTGGCCTCCCCCCCCCCCCTTGTACACTTAGAAATTGTCCAAATACATTAGCCACTATTTTAGGCTTTAAGAGCCATTGATTAATTCAATGGTTGATATTAGGTAGAAGCTTCCAAATGATATGATCAAATCTAAGCCATTATATCTCTTCTCCTTGAAATCCTAGCCATTAGATACATCTCCAAAATGGAGGGTTAAGATTTACTCTTCATACTTTCCATTCAATTGTCACAAAGTGTAGAAAATGAAATGTGTAACACCCACTGTAGGGTGCCATATTTAAACGTTATTATTACTGAATTATCCCCAAGTTCATAAACTGTGATGTTATAATAAAAATATGAGTTGTAAAATTTCTTGATGTCGATAAAATAAACTTAACAGAAAATAAAAATATTAAAGCATCATCACAAATAATTTACATCATTTACATTACATAAGTACTGTCAAAATTATTTAGATACAGACCAGGTTCTCAAAAGTATTTGACATTATTTAAAATTAGTATACTTGCCCAAGTGCGACTAGACAGCAGAACCCTCAGTCGGGTCCTCCTCAAACTCCTCAACAGGTAGGAATCCGACTTGACACGACGTCCTACGAACAGGTGTCCAAGCAGACGAAACAATATTAATTTCCATTGAGACGTGAAACCTACCGCCCCAATACCATCTAATTGACAGCAGAAATTCAACATGTACATATATAGTTACAGAAAAGAATGAGTCACCATGAAAAATCCTGCTCATGATGACCGTTAACAGTCCTTGATAAATCAGTCCCTCCTTATTGGGACTCAACCTCCAAGCACCAGCTCCGTCGTGGAACTGTAGTCGCACGTACCCAAAGAAACTTGACCGGGATGTCATCCGATCAAAACTCAGCTTCCTCTACAGGAATCTGCTCTTCTTCACCCTCTTGTTCAATCCCTTGTTCAGCATCTTTACAAATCTAAATATAGTACAAAATAGGCATACAAAGAGGTGAGATCACTTACGCCAATACCAATATGGTAGCACAAAGATAACACATACCATATATCATATAAATACATCATACCATACTTCCAATCATGTCATCAACATTATTTATCATAACAGATACAATAAATAATAATTACCATCATGCCATTAAAATTATTCAAATCACATGATAATTACAATAATGCCATCAAAATTATTTATCATCATCATCATCCAATATTCCTCAATTATTATATCACATAGATATAAATACTTAATATTTACGATAATGCCCTCAACATTATCCAAGTATTCAATAGTTTTAATTATCATAACTAATACTCAATAATTATGCATGTGCACATAGACTCAATATCCTACTCCATGGAGCTAATACTCAAGTCAGAGAAGTTGATCCGAAAGATCTGTCTGTACTAACATGCCTCAGACCACGTGCCACAATTCTTATGTGTGTTTGCACATCTAGCATATACACGACAGTCTTTACTAGATCTTGATTAAGAATAGTGTCTCGGTCAGGATCATTGGTGTGTTGCATCGGTCTAACCCACGGTACAAAAGAGCTACCAACTGCCCACTGTAGGCAACCCACACCCCGATGCCCCTAAAGTCAACGAGTGACTTACACTACGCATATCGCACCCACTCAAGAGGTGTACGTGTCTCTTAGGCAAATAGCCTATTCCAGTCCATCGGACCTTTCTAATGCATGTAAAATGCACTAATGCCAATCATAGGCAAATCTCATCATTTTCTTATACAGTGTCCATACACTGGTCCATGCATGTAAAATGCACCAATGCCAATCACAGGCAAAATTCATCATTTTGTCATACAGTATCCATACACTAGTTCAATAGTAATCATACTATATATTCAATCACGAAATCACATTATCACGTTTTCATAGTCGCAAAACACTTTTGTAGCATTTTTCACAATCGCGCAAAATTTCTATTACATTTTCACAATTTTGCAACATTTTTGTTACATTTTCCATCGTTTTCTCAAACACGTAAGAATATTTCATCATTTTTCAATCACGTAGTGATTTTTCAACAATATTTCAATCACGTAGAAATATTTAAACGCTTTCCAAATCGCGTAGAAATATTTTAACATTTTTCAAATCGCGTAGCTTAAAAATCACGTTTTTAAGTTACATAAATCATTTTTCTCCATTTTTCAATGTCGTAAAATATTTCTCAACCTTCAAAATCTCAATTCAACTTTTCTCAAAACAATATGACTTCTCACATTATTTTCCACATTTTCTTACTCAAGAAAATCCTTTTAACAATAAATTCCACAATTTCACCATTTTATTGAATTAAATCAATGTTTCTAACTTAAAATTTCCTAACGTTCTCCAAAACCCAAAGGATGAGTTATATATTAGAAATTTTCAAGTTACCTACGTATTTTTCATAATTCATGAATCAATTCTAAAACTCAGTTCTCTTTAAAATAAATTGGGTTCAAACACTTTCAACCTCTCTTTTCCATTCATATACGAAAATTCCATTTTTCAAGTGTCAAAACACTTTGTTTCCATTTCTTTAATCCTTGTACTTCATCAATTATTTTTCCACTTTGAAATCACTTTATTTCATAAAATCAAGGCATTTAGAAGCCTTCCAAAACCGTGTTACATGGCCATTGAAACCATCAAATATTTTTCCTTCTAAATCAATTAAGTACCATTCTTGTTTTTACACAAACAAAACCATTAAAATTTCCTTCAAAAATCGTGAAACTCATGGTCTTAAAAACCAATTCATTTGTTTATTTTCCTTGTTCTTCAAATCCTCTAATTTTACCATTCATGAAAATATTAATTTGTAAACACCTATTTTGAGGTGTCTTGGCCGAAATTCCTCTTGGTCTTTGGAACTAAAAATCATTTTCCTTTCCATCATCAAATCATGGCATACATATACATATTCATCATATATGTCACAAGCATGCCATAAACAAAAGCAATAAATCATGCAAATCATATCAAGCATAAGCAAATAATCAAAACACATAAACACCCACAAATAATTACATGACCATGGATATGAATCCTCACATGGATTCACCATCCATCAAATACAAAACCATCTCTCACCACCATACTTGGTTGGTGAGATGGATCTCCCTCTTACCTCTTGAAGAACCTAAAAAGCTCCTTGTTTTGCTTCTTTTTCCAAGTCCTTCACCACCAAGAGCTTCTCAAATACAAAACAAAACATGTATTTATTAGCATATCAAGCTTGAACAAGATAAACCATGGATCAAACATGGCTTAGAACATGAAAATAAGACAAGTAGTGAAGTTTCCTTACACTTCACCTTAAAAATCCTATAACTTTGCTCTTGAAGAAAGTCCTTGAAGATGATGGATTTAGAACTTGACCTAAACTACAAAGTGTCTTGGATTGAGGTATAGATTCAAGAAGTATGGTTGTTTGAAATTTTTGAGTGATGGAAGGTGGATTTGGGTGCTATGGCCATGAGCTTGCTTGAAGAGAAGTGGAGAGTAAAGTTTGAAGAGCTTAGGATTTTGGAATGATCAATAATGATCAAGATGAGCAATAATGGTGTCTTCAAACTTTGCTATGCATTAAACCATCACCAAAACCGTCCCCCCCTCCTTGTACACTCCTTGAGTGACCAATTTCACTAGCCACCATTTTAAGCATTCTTAGCCATTGATTAGATCAATGGTTAGGATTAATGTAGATTCTAGGTATAGCCTTAGATGTAAGACTTAATCTAGGCCATTAGATCTTTCCTCCTTGAAATCCTAGCCATTAGATGTATCTCCAAAATGAAGGGTAAAGATTACTCCTTCATGCTTTACATCCAATGGTCATAAATGGTCATAGCCACTTTATCAGACCAAATCTCCACCCTTGATTAAATCAATGGTGGATATCCAAACCACCAATGTTGACTAAGCAGTATAATATTTATTTTTATTTGCTATAACCCTACGAATAATATTTTTATTATATTTTTATTGCCCGATAATTAAATACAGTACAAAACACAGTAAAATAAAATTTTAAAAATTATTTCCAGTTTCGGGTTTAGTAAGATCCCTCGTCCCCATCTCAACAGTACAAAATTTCCTGGCTGCAGAAAAATTTTTACTTTTTCAGACCCACCTAAGCCCACATATAGCCGCCCTGGGCCCACAGACGGCCCATGGATAATATTAAAATAATAAGAGAAATATAAAAATTTCATAATCATCCATAAAATCATAAAAATTATAAAACTTGCAAAAATCAAATCAGATTATGTAAAATAATTAAGACTTAACAGTAATAATTAAAATACGTAAGATTTTTCCCCGGCCTCAAAATTATTATTTTCTTGACATAGAGTAAATCACACAAAACGATCAAATGTATTCACGGAATACTCAATAATTTTACAGTACACAGAAATCACTAAACAGTAAAATTCTGTTAACTGTCAAAATTACTATCAAATAGTTAGGAAGTTTGGGGTGTTACAACTCTCCCCCTCTAAAAAGAAGTTTCGTCCTCGAAACTTGATAAACTTGATTTCACACCCTCAGAATAAATACGGATATTGCTCTTTTATCTTTTCTTCTGGTTCCCATGTAGCTTCACCGCTTACGTCATTCCAAACTATTTTAACCAATGAAATTTCCTTACCTTGAAGTTGCTTCGTCCTTCGATCCTCAATCTTGACTAGAAACATTTCATAGGTTAAGTTCTCCTTCAGTTGTATTGTATCTGGCTCGATAACATGGGTAGGATCAGGAATATATTTCCATAATTATGATACGTGAAATACATTGTGAAGATTCAATAAAAAATGTGGTAATGCAATCTGATAAGCTACTGGACCTACCCGATGAAGAATCTGATATGGTCCGATAAACTTGGAGTGAGCTTCTTGGACTTAAGCACTCGTCTAACTTTAGTCATAGGTGTTACTCGCAGAAATAAATGGTCACCTTCTTCAAACTCAAGTGGTTTTCTCATTTTATCAGCATAGCTCTTTTGCCAAGTTTGAGTCATTCTCATCTTGTCTTGAATCATCTTCACTTTCTCAATTGTCTGTTGTACAAATTCTGGTCTTACAATAGCACTTTCACCATCCTGATACCAAAATAACGGTGTTCTACATCGTCTCCCATACAATGCCTCATAGGGTGCCATCCCTATGCTCGAATGAAAACTGTTGTTGTACGTGAATTTTATCAATGGTAAAAATTCATCCCAACCTCCAGTTTGTTCTAGAAGACAAGCTCTCAACAAGTCTTCTAATGACTGAATCGTTCTTTCTGACTGACCATTAGTCTGTGGATGGTAAGCAGAACTCAAACGTAGCTTTGTTCCCATTGCTTCTTGCAGACTATTCCAAAATCTTGACGTAAACCTCGGATCTCAATCCGAAATTATACTGGATGGTACACCATAAAGTCTAACAATTTCATTGATGTACATTTGAGCTAATCTTTCCATTGAGTACTTAATATTAATCGACAAAAAGTGCACTGACTTTGTAAGCCGATCAACAATTACCCAAATAGAATCGTGACCTTTCCGAGTCCTTGGTAGTCTCGTCACAAAATCCATTGCTATGTCATCTTATTTCTATTCAGGAATAGGCAAAGGTTGCAACATTCCCGAAGGTCTTTGATGTTCCACCTTAGCCTTCTGACGAACTAAACAGGATGATACACATTCAGCGACATCCTTCTTCATTCCTTGCCACCAATATAGTTGCTTCAAATCTTGATACATCTTTGCTGCTCCTGGATGCATACTCAACTTACTCTTGTGAGCTTCATCCAAAATTAATCTCCTAAGTTTTGGATCGTTTGGCATACAAACTCTTCCTTTAAACTTCAGAATTCCATCAACACCTTCACTAAATTCCAACACAACTCCTTGGCTCCTTGCTTCTTGCAAATACTAGTCACTGTTTTGTCCTTTTCGTATTCTATCCATCAAATCATTTGAAATAGTGATCATGTTTAAACGTATTCTCCCCAGCATCAATTTCACAGATAAACGCATATCCCGAAATTCTTCTATCAGTTCCTTCTCCTTAATCATCATAATAGAAGCACTAAGCATTTTCCTACTTAAAGGATCCGCTACGACATTCACTTTTCCTGGATGATATTGTAACTGAAAGTCATAGTCCTTCAGAAACTCTAACCAATGCCTTTGTCTCATGTTCAACTCTTTTTGGTCAAACAGATACTTCAAACTTTTATGATCACTAAAAACAGTGAACATTGCTCCATAGAGAAAATGTCTCCACACTTTCAACACAAACACTACAACTGCTAATTCCAAATCATGAGTCGGATAATTCCTCTCATGCACTTTCAACTGCCTTGAAGCATAAGCCACCACCTTACGGTTCTGCATAAGTACACAACCCAATCCTTGGTATGAAGCATCGCAATATACTTCGAAAGGTTCATTCGGATCAAGTAGAATCAATACCGGTAAAGCAATCAATCGTCTTTTCAACTCTTGAAAACTTTCTTCACATGCATCAGTCCATACGAATGGTTGATTCTTCCGTGTAAGTTGGGTAAGAGGTCTTGCTATCTTAGAAAACCCCTCAATAAACTATCAATAGTAACCAACTAATCTGACAAAACTACGGATTTCTGATACAGTCTTCTATAACACCACAATTTTTGGCTAATTACGTTTTTGTCCTAATTGTATTGTTTTCTATTTTTTGTGTGTTATAAAATTAATTTAACTGTTTCGTGACTGCATTTGATTGTTTTGTGTGATTTGCTCTGAGTCAAGAAAATAATAATTTTTGGGCCGGAGAAAATCTTGTTTGGTTATTTGGAGCTGGGGGATCTTATTAAACCCAATTCCGAATAATACGTATATTAATCTTTTAATTTTTAGGATTTTTCTGTATAATAAAAAAATATTTTATAATACAGAAAAGTCTGTGGGACTCACGTTTGTATTATTTTTTGTATTATTATTTATTTTGTATTGTGGGACTCACGTTTGGTTTGTGGGACCCACGTTTGTTTTGTGGGACTCACGTTTGGTTTGTGAGACCCACTTTTAGGAAAATTAGTCAATATAAATGGCTTGTAAAATTCTAAACCAAAATGAGGAAAATCCATAAAAAAATAGTTGAATTTAATAGATTAGTTGGTTTAAAACTTAATTTCATATATTAGTTAATTTAAAACTTAATTAAGTTAATCTAAAGGGTTTAAGTAGTAATCAAATGGATTAAAACCTAGTTAGTTATTCATTAAAATTTTAGTTAGCCAATGTACAAGTATAATTAAGAAGGAGATTAGTGTTTCTAAATAAATAGATGATTAACTAAATAATAAAGGAACCTAGCTAATTTTTAATTAAACATAACTAGAAGGACTTAAACATAAATAGGTTTATGAAATCAATCAAAATTTGATTAGGTTTTCTATAGCAATTTCAGCCATATGCACCCATTAAGCAATCAATGAGATTCTAGATGCAAGAACATCCACCATTGAATCCATCAATGGCCATTAGTAAGTCTAGTTTGTCAACAAAGGAGACAAGCTCCATAATTGATGCTATACGGCCATGCATTATGGGGGACTATTATTCACTTCATAATAATTCATTCAATCATTCTAACTTATTCTCTCCTATCTCTTCCTTTCATGAACTCAAAGAAAACTTCAAACTTTCTCTCCATACACCATTCGGCCATCACACATAGATCCTACTTCCAATCTTCAAAAATTTAATCCAACACAATTTCCTAAACCTAAACCATATTCTAAGAACATCTCTAGTTGTGAGTTTTCACAAAATCATCCATTTGGAGCTTGGAAATCACTTTGAAGTTTCTTTCCTATAAGGTGAAAATTCTTGTTTCTTGTTTCTAATTTGATTTTTAATGTTCTAAGCCATGATTGGTCCATGGTTTATCTTTTTCAACCATAATTTATGACTTTATAATATGTTTAAGCTTGTTCAGATTTTTCTTGAAGCTACACAAAATTTCTAAAGAGGAGTCCAAGGAGATCTTGTCTTCCTTATAGGTAAGAGGGAGATTTAATCTCATCAACCATGTGTGGTGGTGAGAAAATGGATGTAATTGTGGTGAAGAATCCATAAGGATTCATTCACTTGGTTGTTTGTTGTCTTTTCTATTTGTGATTAATTTTGTGTGCATGTTTATTATCTTTTCTATTTGTGATTTATTATGCATGCAAGCATGTCTATAGCTTTGATATTTTGGTATGTGTTTTATGATTGCTTTAATATATGGTATGTGTTCATAGATATATGATATCTATTGTGAGATGTGAATAATATGTTAAGATTTGCATAAGTATTCTAAAGAACACATGATGAAGAACTCACGGTTTTTACTATGAAAAAGAGAACCAAAATGTTCTCAACCATCTATGAAAGGATGACTTAATTGATTTGATTAAGTTAATGGATTTTACAATAATTTAGAGGATGAAAAATAATTTAAAGATGATTTGTACAAAGAATGGTGGAATTCAGTAAAAAAAATACTTTTTAATGTATAATTAATCAAAAAATTTATTTTCTATGTGTAGACTAGTTAGTTAACCTAAAAAGCATTTATTTACAATGGATTTTCAAGAACCAAATAAGTAAACAAATTTTTATTAGAAGTCTAGTATAGAAAAGAAATATTTTATATAGTGAAAAATAGTAGAAATAGCTTACGCATATTTAAAATAGTGGATTTTAAACTATGCGATTGAGAAAACATTGAAAAATATTTACGCAATTGAAAAACGCGATAAAATATTTACGCGACTAATGGGAATAGTAATTTTTATTGTCGGGCCAAAGTGGTGGATCCGGATATGTTGGGAAATAGTACTGTCAAGTAGAGACATACTATTTTTGGAATTATTGATATTAAGGGTATTTTGTAATTATGGTGATAATGAGGATATTTATGTAATTATGATTCATGGAGATACTGAGGGTATTTTTTGTAATTATGGATCATTACATACATAGAGTGGTATGTCAATTTGGTTGAAATTGACGATTGACCGACGAGATGAATTACACTGTGTTGCGGGTGTGATAGGCGTAGTGTGTTCATGTGGAGAACTTGGAGGTTTTAGTGTGCAGTAGATTCCACAAGTGGACAGTTGGTAGCTCCTCTTGGCCGTGGTAACTGATAACACACACTAGCGATCTCGACAAATACTATTCTTAATTAGGATCTATTGGGGATTGTCTGGTGTGACACCCACGATAGGGTACCACATTTATGTTACTTAATTACCCAAATACCCTCAAAGTCATAAAAGGTGTTGTTGTGATAAAAATACGAGTTGTAAATTTTTTTCTTTCTTCTTTGATAACAATAAAATAAACTTAGCGGAAAATAAAATTATTATACATCATCACTCATAATTTACGTCATATACATATTACAAAAGTGCTGTCAGGATTATTTATATACAGACCATGTCTCAAAACTACAACACACTTAAATAATTACAAACATAGTTTATATTAGAGTTCAAACTTGCCCAAGTTTAACTAAGTAGCAGACCCCTCAGATGGGTCCTCCTCGGGTTCCTCAGCAGATAAGAATCCGTTATGACGAGTAGCCCTACGGACAGGTGTCCGGGCTGACGATACTATGCCGATTTTCGTTGGGACATAATTTCTAGTATCCCAATGTCGCCTGATATACAAAGGAAATTCAACATGAACAAAAATAGTCACACAGAAAGACGGATCCCCGCGAAACAACCTACTAATGCTAATAGTCAGATATCCCTCGTAAATAAGTCCTCGCTCATCGGGACTTGTTCTCCATTCTCCAGCTCCTCCGTGAAATTGTAGACGTGCATAGCTGAAGAAACTAGCTCTTGACGTCATACTGTCAAAATTATGCATTCCCAAACATGAGAAGTAGTTCCTCTTCTCCTTCTTGTACCGTTTCTTTCTCAACGTCTTCACCCAATTTTAAATACAATATACAAATATACATACAAAGAGGTGAGATCACCTACGCCAATACCAGCATAGTAGCACAGAGATAACATAACAGCATACCATATAAACACGTCATATTACAAATATGGCATCAATATATTATCAATCAAAATTAACATTTAATAATTACAGGAAATGCCATCTACACTAAGCAGATATTTTAAAAAAATACAATTATCATAATCACTATTTCACAACTATTATATCTCACAGATGTAAGCATTTATGTTAATGCATGAACACATAGACTCGATTTCATACTCCATGGAGCTAAACTCAGGTCGGAGAAATTGATCGAAAAGATCTACCGGTACCACGTGCCTCAGACCAAGTGCTATAATTATATCTTGCACATCTAGCACATACACAACAGTCTTTGTCAGATCTCGATTAAGAATAGTATCTCGGTCCGGATCATCGGTGTGTTGCATCGGTCTAACCCACGGTACAGAAGAGCTACCATTTGCCAATTGCGAGCAACCCGCACCCCGATGCCTCCAAGGTCAGCAAGTGACCTACACTATGCGTATTGCACCCACTCAAGGGGTGTACGTTTCTCCTAGGCAATTAGCCATATACAGTCCATCGGACCATTTTTAATGCATGTGTAATGCACCAATTACCAACCAAAGGTAAATCATATAATTTCTCATACCGGGTGAAAATACTGTTTTATGTTCGTAAAATGTATTAATGCCAATTATAGGTAAACTTCTCAATTTCTTGTACAGTATTCATATATTGATTTTGACTGTAAAGTTTACTATAAAATTAACAGCAAAATCACTTTATAGCATTTTTCTCATTCGCGAAATATTTTTGTCATGTTTCTACAGTCACGTAATATTTTGTTATGTAAACAACAATTTGTAACATTTTCTGTTACGTTTAAAAATCATGTAACAATTTTTTACTTTATTCTAAATCACATAAAAATATTCTTTCATTTTTAAATCACATAGCGATTTTTCTACAACATTTCGATCGTGTAAAATATTTAAACGCTTTACCAATTCGTAGAAATATTTTAACATTTTTCAAATTGCGTAACTTTAAAAATTACATTTTTAGTTACATAATTTGTTTTTCACCATTTTTACACTTCGTAAAATATTTCTTAACTTTAAAAATATTATTTTGGGCTTTTCTTACAATAATATAATTTCCTACTTTATTCCCTTCCTATTCTTACTCAAAAAAAATCTTTTCCGTAATATATTTTCTCAAAATCACATTTTATTGATTTAATCTTACAAAATCACATTTAGTTAATTTAATTACTGTTTCTAACTTTAGATTTCCTAACATTTTCCAAAACTTAAGAAATAAGTTCTACGTTAGTAAATTTAACTTACAGACGTTTCCTTTTATATTTC
The DNA here is from genome assembly GCA_029884605.1 of Ormosia emarginata. Classification (NCBI taxonomy): domain Eukaryota; kingdom Viridiplantae; phylum Streptophyta; class Magnoliopsida; order Fabales; family Fabaceae; genus Ormosia; species Ormosia emarginata. The sequence goes on from JAQQTP010000063.1 coordinate 3,157,415, forward strand.
TAAATCACTTCTAAAAATTATTTATCTTTAAAATAATTTGGGGTTCAAACACTTTCAACCTCCTTTTTCTTTTATTTATGAAAATTCCACTTCACTTAATTGACCAAAAATCTAATTCCCTTTCCAAAATCTTTATATGAAAATTCTTGTATTTCATAACATCAAACATTTTTTCTAACTTGTCAAAACCTTATATATGGCCTTTGAAACCATCAAATATTTTCTTGTAAATCATCTAAGTTCCATTCTTCTTTCTACACAAAATAAATTAATAAAAATATAACTTAAAAACCGTGTGCATTATTTTTGTAAAACAAACCCTTTTGTTTATTTTCCTTACTTCCCAAATCATTCAATTTTATCATTCATGAAAATATAAATTTGTGAACACCAAATTTGTTGGTGTCTTAGCCGAAATTTGCTTTAGTTCAAGGACTAAAAATTAACTCCATTGTTCTTGAAAAATTTCAATAAAAACCCTAGTTTTGGAAGCCCAAAACCGTGACCTCCTCCATGGCTTTTTTGGAGCCAAAATTGCTTATTTCAACATGCATCCATCATAATATATTTAACATACATCATCATTTATATTATAAGCATATCACACAAGCAATAAAACCATACAAAACCATGCAAATCATATCAAACATAAGCAAATAACCAAAGCACATAAACATATACAAATTATTACATGAACATGGATATCCACCAAATAGAAAACTCATCCCTCACCACCATACTTGGTTGGTGAGATGGATCTCCCTCTTACCTCTTGAAGATTCTCAAAAGCTCCTTGCTTTGTATTTTGAACAAGATCTCCACCAACACAAGTTTCTTAAACATGAAACAAACACAAGAAAATTAGTATATCAAGCTTGAATAAGAAGAACCATGGATCAAACATGGTTTAGAATCATTAAAAAGAAAAGGAGAAATGAAATTTTTCTTACACTTCACTTCAAAATCCTAAAGCTTGATTTTGGAAAAAGTCCTTCAAGATGGAAGAATTACAACTTGGTATGAACTACAAAGGTTCTTAGAATGATGAAAGGATTCAAGAAATATAGGTTTTTAGAATTGTTGAGTGATGGAAGGTGTGGTTTGGGGTGGTGGCCGTAGCTTGCATTTTGGAGAGAAAAGGAAAGAATTTTTTGCTAAGTTATTTTGCATGCAAACTTGCAATAATGGACAAGGTGATAGATTATTGTCTTCATCTTTTTCTTTGGCCTAAAAAGCCTACTCAAAACTGTCCCCCTCCTTCCATGCTTCATCAAAGTGTGACAAATTTCATAGCCACCCTTTTAAGCCATCTTAGCCCTTAATTAAAAGAATGGTTTGGATTAAAATAGCTACTAGGTTTAGGTTATAGATAGAAGACTTAATTTGAGCCATTGGATCATTTTTTTGCTTGCAATCCTAACCATTGAATGTGTCTCCAAAATGAAGGGTCAAGATTACACCTTCAAACTTTACATCCAAAGGTCCAAAATGGTTGTAGTCATTTTTGATGACCAATTCTCCACCATTGATCTAAATCCAAATCCAATGGTCATTAATGATCCATCTCCACCATTGATTAAATCTACATCCAAGGGTTGATAATGGTCATAGCCATTTATAAGACTAAATCTCCACCCTTGATTTAATTTTGATCCAACGGTTATAAATGGTCCTAGCCATTTTGTAAGATCGATCTCATCCATTGATTTAATCAATGGTTGATATTCAAAGTCCTAAAGTGGTCATAACCACTATTGCTGACCAAGTAGTATAATTATTATTTTTATCTGCTGTAACACTACAAATAATATTTTTACTGTATTTTTATCGCCCGATAATTAAATACAGTACAAAACATTGTAAAAGAAATTTTCTAAAACTGTTTCCGGATTCAGGTTTAGTAAGATCCCCTGTCTCCATCTAAGCAGTACAAATTTGTCTAAAGGTAGAAAAAGTTTCACTTTTTGGGATCCACCCCGAGCCCACGTAGGACCCCTAGGGCCCACATACAGTCCAAAAATTATTAAAATATAAAAATTTCATAATCACACATAAAATCACAAAAATTAGAAAACTCATAAATATCAAATCAGATTACATAAATTAATTAAGACTAAACAGTAAAAATCAAATTACGTAAATTTTTTCCCGGCCCGAAAATTTTTATTTTCATGACACGGAGCAATTTACTCAAAACGATCAAATATGCTGATGAAATAATCAAAATAATTTTATAGTATCCAAAAATTACTAAACAGTAAAATTCTGTTAACTATCAAAATTACTGTTCCTAAGATAGAAAGTTCGGGGTGTTACATCTGGTACTATGCCTGGACGTATATGACGTATTTGAATATGTACCATTCATACGACGTATTTGACTGTGTGCTGTTTACATGACGTATTTGACTGTGTAACAGTTGGTTGAGGCAGCCTGATGTGCGGACATGTCTACCGGATCATTCTCTCTGATGTTTGTGTTTAGCTCCATGGAGTAGGAACGAGTCTGAGTACATGGCATATTTAATCTGCATCACTGTGTGAATAGTTATAATTTGATTTATGATATTTTGCATATGTGATAATATGAATTGTTATATTAACTGTTATATTTGTTTGTATTATCGTTTTCTTTACTGCTATGCTGGTAATGATATAGATTGTCTCACCTCTTTGTATATATTTTCTGTTTTATTATTTATGTTCCGTAAAGTCATTGATGAAGTGGAAGAGGAGCGGCCACTGGATTGTCAATACAACGAGGAGCAGCAACCGAGTGACCAGTTCGAGGAAGGCGAGCCTAGAGATCATCCATATCATATGGATTGATTGTAGCGTGGTATGGTGTTACCAGAGTATTTCTGTCTTCCGATGATCTTCCCGAGGAGGATTCTTCGGAGGATCAGAACTTTTAATGTTAGGCTTGGGCTAGTTTTTGGTTTGCTTTAGACCAGACAGTTTACTGTTATATTAAATAGTTTGTAATATGTAAATTATTTGTACCTATTAAAAACAAAATCATATGTATAATTATGGTTTGTATGTAATAGTTTGTTTTATTTTAGTTTTATTTATTTTATTTTATAATATAATGTTCAAAAAAAATATTTTTACAACCTATATTATTATATATTACAAAATAATTTATAACTTGGGTAACGATTTTGTTATTATTGTTCAGAAATGTGACATCCCCAGTAGGGTGTTGCATTTAGTTGGTATCAGAGCCCAAGTTAGAGTCTTTTGGGGTTGTGGTTGGGTCTGTTTTTGTTTGTGTTGTGTGATTCTCTGTGATTTGTTTCTGAAAGGTTACATCTGACTTTGTTTTGTCTTGTTTGATTGAAGAAAAAGATGTCTGCTAGTAGAAGAACGCGTGCGAATGTGGAATGTAATGTTGACCCAATGACTGCAGCTGCTGAGGCTATGCAGCGTATGGCAGAGGTGATTACGCAACAAAATGAATGAGCAGCTCAACAGCAAGATGCGACTGCTGATGCTCGAAACTTATCTGAGTTTAGGCACAATAACCCACTATAGTTCAGAGGTGAATTTAATCCAGAGAAGACGAGTCTTTGGATCCAAGATCTCGAAAAGATATTTGAAGGAATGGTGTGCGCCGATGATCGAAAGGTGACATATGCTACATTTATGCTGAGAGGGGATGGTGAGAACTAGTGGAGAGGAACCCGACGCTTACTACAAGCTGAGGGAACTGAAATTACCTGGGAGGTATTCTGTGAAGTATTTTTAGAAAAGTACTTTCTTGTCAGTGCTCAACATGCCAAGGAGATGGAATTTCTTGGTTTATGTCAAGACAATATGACTATTGGTGAGTATGCTTCCAAATTTGAGAGTTTGTCACAGTTCTAAAACTATGTCCAAACCCAACAAGATGATACGTGGAAATGCTGTAAGTTTGAGGAAAGGCTGAGGGTAGAGTTGAGGAGAGGAGTGCTACCCTTGAGGATGAACCAGTTTCATGCTGTGGTGGATACATGTGTACGACTCGAGGAGTTGGAGCCGTCACGTGATCTAAGAAATCGTAACTTTGGACCGACAAGGTTCTAAAGAGGAGGCAATAACAATAACAATAGCCGGTTTCAATGCAAGCCGTATTCGAGACCACCGGGAAGTCAGCCTCAACGTCCATCTATCGGGGGAAGTTCTAGTGGCAACAAAACTGGTACAAATGTGGCATTTACGCTAAGATGTTTTAAATGTGGAAAGAGTGGCCACATATCTAGAGACTGTTCAATCAAAGGGCCAATCTGTTTCAAGTGTGGAAGGCCTGGGCATGTTTCTAGGGAATGTAACCAGTCAGAAAGGAAGCCAATGGTGAGTAATATTCGTGCTACTCAGCCACAATCTGGAGGGCGAGTGTACACGATGAGCGGAGCTGAGGCTTCTCAGTTTGAAAATCTTATTCAGGGGAAAGGTGTCGTAGCAGGTAATCTTTTGACTGTACTATATGATTCAGGTGCGATGCATTCATTTGTTGCATATAACTGTGGATCGGTTGAAATTACCTATGTCTTCTTTGAGTTCTCAATTGATTGTTTCTACACCAACTGCCAAGCCTGTTGTTACATCTAAAGTATGTTTGAACTGTCCTATTACCATAAATGATCGAGTCTTTTCAGTCAATTTAATTTGCTTACCTCTTGTCGAAATAGATATAATATTAGGAATGGATTAGTTATCTTCTAACCATATCCTATCAGATTGTTCCAATAAAACCTTAGTTTTTCCTAAGGATGAGGATTCTGGATTTTTAACTGCCGGCAAAGTCAAATCTTTGTTGAGGGACGGAGCTCAAGGATACATGTTGTTGTCTTATTTGGAAGTTAAGAGTGAAAAAGATGTGAATGCTATTCCAATCGTGAATAAGTTTCCGGAAGTTTTTCCTGATGATGTACCTAGCTTACCACCGGAAAGAGAAATTGAATTTACTATTGATTTGGTACCAGGAGCAGGTCCTATTTCGATTGCACCATATAGGATGTCGCCATCGGAATTGGTGTAGTTGAAGAAGCAATTGGAGGAATTGTTGGAAAAATAGTTTGTGTGACCAAGTGTTTCACCGTGGGGAGCGCCAGTACTACTAGTCAAGAAGAAGGATGGAACTTCTCGTCTTTGCGTAGACTATCGCCAGCTGAATAAGGTCACGATAAAGAACAAATATCCACTTCCAAGGATTGATGATTTGATGCACCAGCTGAAAGGAGCAGCTATTTTCTCTAAAATAGATCTGTGATCTGGTTATCATCAGATTCGTGTTAAGGTAGAGGATATACCTAAAACAGCTTTTCAAACTTGTTATGGGCATTATGAGTATCAAGTGATGCCGTTCGAAGTGACGAATGCTCCTGCTATATTCATGGATTTATATGAATAGGATTTTTCGTCCATACCTAGACAGATTTGTTGTCATTTTTATCGATGACATTCTGATCTACTCACAAAATAAGGAAAAGCATGCTGAACATCTCAGCATAGTTCTCCAAATTTTGAAAGATAAGAAGCTGTATGCAAAATTGGCAAAGTGTGAGTTTTGGTTGGAAGAAGTTCAATTTTTGGGTCACGTAATTTCCAAGGAAGGTATTGCGGTGGACCCATCGAAAATAGAAACCATTTTACAGTGGGAGAGGCCAAAGACGGTAACCGAGATTCGGAGTTTTGTTGAATGGCCAGATATTACCGAAGGTTTATTGAAGGTTTCTCTAAGATAGCTAGACCTCTTACACAACTCACAAGGAAGAGTCAAGCTTTTGATTGGACGAAAGAATATGAGGTAAGTTTTCAAGAGTTGAAGAAGAGATTGACGACTACACCAGTGTTGATTTTGCTAGATCCTAACGAGGCTTTTGAGGTGTATTGTGATGCTTCTTACCAAGGGTTAGGATGCGTGTTGGTGCAGAACAGAAATGTGGTAGCCTATGCTTCAAGACAGTTGAAGGTTCATGAGAGGAACTATCCAACTCACGATTTGGAGCTCGCTGCAGTGGTCTTTACGTTGAAAGTGTGGAGATATTTTCTATATGGAGGCTCGTTCAATGTCTTTAGTGATCACAAGAGTTTGAAATACTTGTTTGATCAGAAGGAATTGAACATGAGGCAAAGGCGGTGGCTAGAGTTCTTGAAAGACTATGATTTTCAGCTTCAATATCATCCAGGAAAGGCGAATGTGGTGGCGGATGCCTTAAGTAGAAAGGTGATCAGTGTTTCTACCATGATGATAAAGGAGGAAGAATTGATTAATCAGTTTAGAGATTTACGGTTGTCAGTGGAATTGGCACCAGGAAGAATTCGTCTAAGTAGAGTTACTATTTTGAATGACTTGCTGGAGGAAATCAAGGAAAAACAAGATAAGGATCCGTATTTGTTGAATGAGAAAGAATTTTTAAAGCAAGGTCATAAGGCAACGGTTGAGGAAGGATCTGATGGAGTCTTAAGGTTTAAAGGAAGGATTTGTATACTTGATGATCCCGATCTTAAACAAGCAATTCTGGACGAAGCTCATACTAGTAGGTTGAGTATACATCCGGGGATGACAAAGATGTATCAAGATTTAAAGCGGATGTTTTGGTGGCCAAGGATGAAGAAAGATGTTGCGGAGCGTGTGGCGTCTTGCCTTGTTAAAAGGCAAAAGTTGAACATCAAAGACCAGCCGGTATGTTACAACCTTTAACTATTCCTGAGTGGAAATAGGATAGTATCTTGATGGATTTTGTTACCGGATTGCCAAGAATAAAGAAGGGTCATGATTCTATATGGGTTATAGTTGATAGGCTTACGAAGTCAGCGCACTTCTTGCCGATCAATATTAAGTAGTCATTGGAACGATTAACCCAGGTGTACATTAGGAAAATTGTTAGACTTCACGGTGCACCCTCAAGTATAGTTTCTGATAGAGACCCGAGGTTTACGTCAAGGTTTTGGTGAAGCTTACAAGAAGCCATGGGGACTAAGTTACATCTAAGTTCTACTTATCATCTGCAAATTGATGGTCAAACAGAGAGGACTATTCAATCACTAGAAGATCTATTGCGTGCTTGTGTGTTGGAATAACAACGAAGTTGGGATGAATTTCTGTCTTTGATAGAATTCACCTACAACAATAGTTTTCACTCAAGTATTGGGATGGCACCCTATGAAGCACTTTATGGGCGACGATGCCAAACACCTTTATGTTGGTATCAAGATGGGGAAAGTATGACCATTGGACCTGATCTTGTGCAACAAACTATAGAGAAGGTGAAGATGATTCAGGAGAAAATAAGGACGACTCAGAGCTGACAGAAAAGTTATGCTGATAAGCGGAGACGACCTCTTGAATTTGAAGAAGGTGAGCATGTGTTTTTACGTGTAACACCTATGACTGGTGTCGGAAGGGTTATCAAATCCAGAAAACTCACTCCTAAATTTATTGGACCTTATCAAATCATTCGTCGGATAGGTCACGTAGCCTACCAGATAGCTTTACCACCTTTTCTATCCAATCTCGATAATGTATTCCATGTGTCTCAGTTGAGAAAATATATTCCTAATCCAACACATGTCATTCAACCTGATGAAGTACAATTGAAAGATAATTTGACGTATGAGACGTTTCCTGTTAAGATTGAGGATAGGAGAGTGAAGCAGCTTCGAGGGAAGATGATTGTATTGGTAAAGGTAATATGAAATGAGGTAATGGGAGATGCTACTTGGGAGCTGGAAGACAAAATGAAGGAGCAGTACCCACATCTTTTCTAAGGTACAATAAATTTCAGGGACGAAATTTCTATTAGTGGGGGAGAGTTGTAACACCCTAATTTTTGGCTAATTATGTTTTTGTCCTAATTGTACTGTTTTCTATTTTTTTGTGTTATAAAATTAATTTGACTGTTTCGTAACTGTATTTAATTATTTTGTGTGATTTGCTCTGAGTCAAGAAAATAATAATTTTCGGGCTGGGAAAAATCTTGTTTGGTTATTTGGAGCTGTGGGATCTTACTAAACCTAATTCCGAATAATACGTATATCAATCTTTTAATTTTTAGGATTTTTCTGTATAATAAAAAAATATTTTATAATACAAAAAAGTCTGTGGGACCCACATTTGTATTAGTTTCTATATTATTATTTATTTTGTATTATGGGACCCACGTTTGGTTTATGGGACGCACTTTTAGGAAAATTAGTCAACATAAATGGCTTGTAAAATTCTAAACCAAAAGGAGGAAAATCCATAAAAAAATGGTTGGATTTAATAGATTAGTTAGTTTAAAACTTAATTTAATAGATTAGTTAATTTAAAACTTAATTAAGTTAATCTAAAGGGTTTAAGTAGTAATCAAATGGATTAAAACCTAGTTAGTTATTTATTAAAATTTTAGTTAGCTAATGTACAAGTATAATTAAGAAGGAGATTAGTGTTTCTAAATAAATAGATGATTAACTAAATAATAAAGGAACCTAGCTAATTTTTAATTAAACATAACTAGAAGGACTTAAACATAAATAGGTTTATGAAATCAATCAAAATTTGATTGGGTTTTCTATAGCAATTTCGGCCATATGCACCTATTAAGCAATCAATGAGATTCTAGATGCAAGAACATCCACCATTGAATCCATCAATGGCCATTAGTAAGTCTAGTTTGTCAACAAAGGAGACAAGCTCCATAATTGATGCTATACGACCATGCATTATGGGGGGGCTATTATTCACTTCATAATAATTCATTCAATCATTCTAACTTATTCTCTCCTATCTCTTCCTTTCATGAACTCAAAGAAAACTTCAAACTTTCTCTCCACACACCATTCGGCCATCACACATAGATCCTACTTCCAATCTTCAAAAATTCCATCCAACACAATTTCCTAAACCTAAACCATATTCTAAGAACATCTCTAGTTGTGATTTTTCACAAAATCATCCATTTGGAGCTTAGAAAATCACTTTGAAGTTTCTTTCCTATAAGGTGAAAATTCTTATTTCTTGTTTCTAATTTGATTTTTGATGTTCTAAGCCATGATTGGTCCATGGTTTATCTTTTTCAACCATAATTTATGACTTTATAATTTGTTTAAGCTTGTTAGGATTTTTCTTGAAGCTACACAAAATTTCTAAAGAGGAGTCCAAGGAGATCTTGTCTTCCTTATAGTAAGAGGGAGATTTAATCTCATCAACCATGTGTAGTGGTGAGAAAATGGATGTAATTATTGTGAAGAATCCATAAGGATTCATTCACTTGGTTGTTTGTTGTCTTTTCTATTTGTGATTAATTTTGTGTACATGTTTATTGTCTTTTCTATTTGTGATTTATTATGCATGCAAGCATGTCTATAGCTTTGATATTTTGGTATGTGTTTTATGATTGTTTTAATATATGGTATGTGTTCATAGATATATGATATCTATTGTGAGATGTGAATAATATGTTGAGATTTGCATAAGTATTCCAAAGAACACATGATGAAGAACTCACAGTTTTTACTATGAAAAGAGAACCAAAATGTTCTCAACCATTTTTGAAAGGATGACTTAATTAATTTGATTAAGTTAATAGATTTTACAATAATTTAGAGGATGAAAAATAATTTAAAGATGATTTGTACAAAGAATGGTGGAATTCGGTAAAAAAAAATACTTTTTAATGTATAATTAATCAAAAAATTTATTTTCTATGTGTAGACTAGTTAGTTAACCTAAAAAGCATCTATTTACAATAGATTTTCAAGAACCAAATAAGTAAACAAATTTTTATTAGAAGTCTAGTATAGAAAAGAAATATTTTATACAGTGAAAAACAGTAGAAATAGCTTACGCGTATTTAAAATAGTGGATTTTAAACTACGCAATTGAGAAAATGTTGAAAAATAGTTACGTGATTGGAAAATGCGATAAAATGTTTATGCGACTAATGGGAATAGTAATTTTTACTGTCGAGCCAAAGTGGTAGACTAGGATATGTTGGGAAATAGTACTGTCAAGTGGAGACATACTATTTTTGGAATTATTGATACTAAGTGTATTTTTGTAATTATGGTGACAATGAGGATATTTATGTAATTATGATTTATGGAGATACTGAGGGTATTTTTGTAATTATGGATAATTACATACATAGAGTGGTATGTCAATTTGGTTGAAATTGACGATTGACTGATGAGATAAATTACACCGTGTTGCGGGTGTGATAGGCGTAGTGTGTTCATGTGGAGAACTTAGAGGCATTAGTGTGCAGTAGATTCCACATGTGGATAGTTGGTAGCTCCTCTGGTCCGTGGTAACTGATAACACACACTAGTGATCTCGACAAATACTATTCTTAATCAGGATCTATTGGGGACTGTCTGGTACTATGCCTGGACATACACAACGTATTTGATTATGTGCTATTTACACGACATATTTGACTGTGTAATAGTTGGTTGAGGCAGCCTGATATGCGGACATGTCTACCGGATCATTCTCTCTGATGTTTGTGTTTAGCTCCATGGAGTAGGAACGAGTCTGAGTATATGGCATATTTAATCTGCATCACTCTGTGAATAGTTATAATTTGATTTATGATATTTTGTATATGTGATAATATGAATTGTTATATTAACTGTTATATTTGTTTGTATTGTCGTTTTCTTTACTGCTATGCTGGTAATGATATATATTCTCTCACCTCTTTGTATATATTTTTGGTATTATTATTTATGTTCCATAAAGTCGTTGAGGAAGTAGAAGAGGAGCAGCCGCTGGATTGTAAATACAACGAGGAGCAGCAACCTAGTGACCAGTTCGAGGAAGGCGAGCCTCGAGATCATCCATATCATATGGATTGATTGCAGCGTGGTATGGTGTTACTGGAGTATTTCTATCTTCCGATGATCTTCCCGAGGAGGATTCTTCGGAGGATCAAAACTTTTAATGTTAGGCTTGAGCTAGCTTTTGGTTTGCTTTAAACTAGATAGTTTTCTGTTTTATTAAATAGTTTGTAATATGTAAATTATTTGTACCTATTAAAAACAAAATCATATGTATAATTATGATGTGTATGTAATAGTTTGCTTTATTTTATGTTTTGTTTATTTTATTTTATAATATAATGTTCAAAAAAAAAAATATTTTTACAACCTATATTATTATATATTACGAAATAATTTATAACTTGGGTAATGGTTTTATTATTATTGTTCGGAAATGTGACATCCCCAGTAGGGTGTTGCATTTAGTGTGTGGTGTCCCAGGGCCGACGAGGGCGGGGAGTGGACGCCAGTGTAAGAGAAGCATGTACAAGGAGCGGCTCCTGGAAGGCTTCTTGGCGAAGGGTCCTATGAATGAACTGAATACACACTGAAATGAGAGGGATTCAGAGACTGTGCAGGTATGGGACTGCATAGTTGAGGATGGCTTAAAGGAATTGATTAAGCGTAGTCATATCAACAAGTTGCAACTTCTTTTCGGGAGCCTAGAACATAAGAACTCCATGGTTAAGCGTGATTGACCTAAAGCAATTGTGGGATGGGTGACCTCTTGGGAAGTTTCCTAGGATGCATGTCAGTGAGGACAAAGCACGCTGAAAAGACTCGTGTTGGTTTGTGGAGACACTCGTCAATCCTACAGGCAGTCTCGGGATGTTACAAATGGTATCAGAGACAGGACTTCTCCCAGTATGATGCGGTTCGGGGACGAACCAAGCGGAAGTTGGTGGGCATGTGGTGTCTCGAGGCCGATAAGGGCGGGGAATGAACGTCGGTGTAAGAGAAGCACGTACAAGGAGCGGCTCCTGGCAGGCTTCTAGGCGAAGGGTCCCATGAATGAACTGAATACGCACTGGAATGAGAGGGATTCAAAAACTGTGCAGGTATGAGACTGCATAGTTGAGGATGGCTTAAAGGAATTAATTAGGCGTAGCCATATCAACAAGTTGCAACTTCTTTTCGAGAGCCTAGAACATAAGAACTCCATGGTTAAGCATGCTTGACCTAGAGCAATCGTGGGATGGGTGACCTCCTGGGAAGTTTCCTAGGATGCGTGTCAGTGAGGACAAAGCACGCTGAAAAGACTCGTGTTGGTTTGTGGAGACACTCGTCAATCCTGTAGGTAGTCCCGGGATGTTATATCTTCGACCTTTCCCATTCCAAAACTGTCTCCACCTTTGAAGCATCAACTTCAATTCCTTCCTTAGATATTACGTGTCCCAAAAATTGAACTTCGTTCAACCAAAATTCGTATTTGGACAACTTGGCATACAACTTATTCTCCTTTAAAATCTGGAGAACCACTCTGAGATGTTCAGCATGTTCCTTCTGACTTTGAGAATAAATCAAAATGTCATCTATAAAGATAACAACAAACTTATCCAAGTATGAACGAAAGATTCGGTTCATAAAGTCCATGAATATGGCTGGTGTATTTGTCACACCAAATGACATCACTAGATATTCATAATGCTCATAACGAGTCCAAAACGTAGTTTTGGGAATATCCTCTGCTTTCACACGAATCTAGTGATACCTAGATTGTAAATCATTCTTGGAAAATATTGCGGCTTCTCGCAATTGATCCATCAAATCATCAATTCTTGGAAGTGGATATTTATTCTTAATTGTAATCTTGTTCAACTGTCGGTAGTCTACACATAGACGAGAAGTCCCATCCTTCTTCTTTACCAACAACACTGGAGCTCCCCATGGTGACACACTAGGTCTCACGAATTGCTTCTCTAACAAGTCCTCTAGTTGTTTCTTAAGCTCTGCTAATTCTACCGGCGACATCTAATAGGGCGTTATAGATATAGGTCCAGCTCTGGGTACTAAATCAATAGCAAACTCGATTTCTCTTTCTGGCGGTAGTCCAGGTATATCTTCAGGAAATTCATTAACGACGAAAATATCTTTCAAGACATCTTCACATTGAACTTCCAAAGAAGACATCAATAAATATCTGTGATCTCTTTCCTTCAAACAAGCTTCTCTTGAGTAGCTGTTAGAAATTTAGAATCCTTAGCCTCAGGAAATACTAGTGTCTTATTCAAACAATCAATTAGGATATGGTTAGAAGATAACAAATTTATTCCTAAGATTACATTAATCTTGGAAAGAGGCAAACATATCAAATCAACATGAAAGATTCTATCCCTAACACATACAGGGCAATTCAAACATACTTTTGTAGTAATCACGGGCTTATCAGTAGGAGTAGCAACACTCAAATCATAAGGCAATGTAGTCACAGTCAATCCCAAACGCTCCACACAATCACATGTAATAAAAGAATATGTTGCTCCCGAATCATAGAGTATGGTTAAAGGATTACCTTCAATAGCACACTCCTCCATAATTAAGTCCTCAGATTTCGCAGCTTCTTCCCCGCTCGTAGTATACACTCGACCACCCACCTATAGCCTTACGGTACGAACGTTCCCCACAGAAGGTTCCTTCTTTATCTGATCACATTCCCTGGAGATATGTCCAGGTTTCCTACATCTGTAACAAATAAGTCCTTTATGCTGACAATCCTTGGTCAGATGGTTCTTTCCACACTTGAACATTTAAGCATAGAAGTTCTAGTTTGACTTGCGTTACTGCCACCAGAACTTCCTCCAACAGATTGTTGCCGGCTCTGACCTCCTACCGATTTTGCATATGATTTTTGCTGATAACGGTTTCCTCCGCTACCCTTTCCTCTTTGGAAACTTGAAGGTCCAAAGTTCTTATTTCTTGCCGCACGCTGCTGATCAATCTCTTCAACCTTACGACACTTGTCCAACAATTCTGGAAACTGTTAAATTCCCATGGTTGCTACAGCTCGCTTAATGTCAAGCTTCAATCCTTCCTCAAATTTTCTACACTTTCAATCCTCGTCCGGGTGCATCTAAAAATACCTCGAAAACTTAGATAAGCTTTCAAATTTTGCAGCATACTCACTTACAGACATCACCCCTTATTTCAGACTAAAGAATTCAATCTCCTTAGCATGACGAACACTTGTTGGAAAATACTTTCTTAGAAACTTCTGCCTAAAGAGCTGCCATGTCATAACTCTTCCCTCAGCTTGTAACAATCTTCAGGCTCCTGCCCACCAATCTTCTCCATCTCCCACTAATACAAAAGTTACAAAGGTAAGCTTCCGTTCATCGGTACAACTCATACCTTCAAATATCTTCTCGAGTTCTTTGATCCACAGATCAGCTTTCTCTGGATCAAATTCTCCACGAAACTTTGGTGGATTGTTTTTACGAAATTCTGACAAACTGTGAGCATCCTCAATTGCTCTTTGATTTTGTTGTACAACAACATCAGCCATTCATTGCATTGCTGCTATAGCTACAGCCATGTTCTGATTGTCATTGCCAACATCTCCAAATCCTGCTCTAGTATTACCATGTCCTCTTCCTCGTCTAGCCATTATGTTCTCTATAAATCAAATTGGACAACACAAAGAAAGTAAGGTCAATCTTCAAACAAAGAAACTAGTCATCGAGAATCACACAACACGAACAAGACAGACCTAACCACAAACCCAAAAGACTCTAACTTGGGCTCTGATACTAACTAATGTAATACCCACCATGGGGTGCCACATTTAAACATTATTATTATCGAATTATCCCCAAGTTCATAAGCTATAATGTTATAATAAAAATACGAGTTGTAAACTTTCTTGATGTCGATAAAATAAACTTAGCAGAAAATAAAAATATGAAAGCATCATCACAAATAATTTACATCATTTACATTACTTAAGTACTATCAAAATTATTTAGATACAGACTAGGTTCTCAAAAGTATTTGACATTATTTAAAACTAGTATACTTGCCCAAGTATGACTAGATAGCAGAACCTTCAGTCGGCTCCTCCTCAGACTCCTCAGCAAGTAGGAATCTGACTTGACGCGACGTGCTATGAACAGGTATCTGAGCAGATGACACAATACTAATTTCTGTTGGAACGTGAAACCTACCGCCCCAATACCGTCTAATTGACAGCAAAAATTCAATATGTACATTTATAGTTACAGAAAAGAACGAGTCACCATGAAAAATCCTACTCATGATGACCGTTAATAGTCCTTGATAAATCAGTCCCTCCTCATTGGGACTCAACCTCCAAGCACCAGCTCTGCCATGGAACTGTAGTCGCACGTACCCAAAGAAACTTGACCGGGATATCATCCGATCAAAACTCAGGTTCCTCTACAGGAATCTGCTCTTCTTCACCCTCTTGTTCAATCCCTTGTTCAGTGTCTTTACAAATATAAATACAGTACAAAATAGGCATACAAAGAGGTGAGATCACCTACAACAATACCAATATGGTAGCATAGAGATAACACATACCATATATCATACAGATACATCATACCATACTTATAATCATGTCATCAACATTATTTATCATAACAGATACAATAAATAATAATTACCATCATGCCATTAACATTATTCAAATCACACGATAATTACAATAATGCCATTAATATTATTTATCATCATCATCATCCAATATTCCTCAATTATTATATCACACTTATATAAATACTCAATATTTACGATAATGGCCTCAACATTATCCAAGTATTCAACAGTTCAATTATCATAACCAATATTCAATAATTATGCATGTGCACATAGACTCAATTTCTTACTCCATGGAGCTAATACTCAAGTCAGCGAAGTTAATCCGAAAGATCTGTCTGTACCAACATACCTCAGACCACGTGCCACAATTCTCATGTGTGTTTGCACATCTAGCATATACACGACAGTCTTTACTAGATCTTGATTAAGAATATTGTCTCGGTCAGGATCATTGATGTGTTGCATCGGTCTAACCCACGATACAGAAGAGCTACCAACTGCCCACTGTAGGCAACCCGCACCCCGATACCCCCAAAGTCAACGAGTGACTTACACTACGCATATCGCACCCACTCAAGAAGTGTACGTCTCTCCTAGGCAAATAGCCTAATCCAGTCCATCGGACCTTTCTAATGTATGTAAAATGCACCAATGCCAATTACAGGTAAAATTCATCATTTTCTCTTACAGTGTCCATACACTGGTACAACAGTAATCATACTGTATATTCAGTCACAAAATCACATTATCACGTTTTCATAGTCGCGAAACTCTTTTGTAGTGTTTTTCATAATCGCGCAACATTTCTATTACGTTTTCACAATTTTGCTACATTTTTGTTGCGTTTTCAAATCATGTAGCGATTTGATTTTTCAATCACATAAAAATATTTCATCATTTTTCAATCACGTAGTGATTTTTCAACAATATTTCAATCACGTAAAAATATTTAAACGCTTTCCAAATCGCGTAGAAATATTTTAACGTTTTTCAAATCGCGTAGCTTCAAAATCACGTTTCTAAGTTACGTAAATAATTTTTCTCCATTTTTCAATGTCGTAAAATATTTCTCAACCTTCAAAATCTCAACTCAACTTTTCTCAAAATAATATGACTTCTCACATTATTTTCCACATTTTCTTACTCTAGAAAATCCCTTTCACAATAAATTCCATAATTTCACCATTTCATTGAAATAAATCAATGTTTCTAACTTAAAATTTCCTAACGCTCTCCAAAACCCAAAGGATGAGTTATACGTTAGAAATTTGCAAGTTACCAATGTATTTTGCATAATTCATGAATCAATTCTAAAACTCAGTTCTCTTTAAAATAAATTGAGGTTCAAACACTTTCAACCTCTCTTTTCCATTCATCTACGAAAATTCCATTTTTCAATTGTCAAAACACTTTGTTTCCATTTCTTTAATCCTTGTACTTCATCAATTATTTTTCCACTTTGAAATCACTTTATTTCATAAAATCAGGGCATTTACAAGCCTTCCAAAACTGTGTTACATGGCCATTGAAACCATCAAATATTTTTCCCTCTAAATCAATTAAGTACCATTCTTGTTTTTACACAAACAAAACTATTAAAATTTCCTTCAAAAATCGTGAAACTCATGGTCTTAAAAACCAATTCATTTGTTCATTTTCCTTGCTCTTCAAATCCTCTAATTTTACCATTCATGAAAATATTAATTTGTAAACACCTATTTTGAGGTGTCTTGGCCGAAATTCCTCTTGGTCTTTGGAACCAAAATCATTTTCCTTTCCATCATCAAATCATGGCATACATATACATATTCATCATATATATCACAAGCATGCCATAAACAAATGCAATACATCATGCAAATCATATCAAGCATAAACAAATAATCAAAACTCATAAACACCTACAAATAATTACATGACCATGGATATGAATCCTCACATGGATTCACCATCCATCAAATACAAAACCATCTCTCACCGCCATACTTTGTTGGTGAGATTGATCTACCTCTTACCTCTTGAAGAACCTCAAAAGCTCCTTGTTTTGCTTCTTTTTCCAAGTCCTTCACCACTAAGAGCTTCTCAAATACAAAACCAAACATGTATTTATTAGCATATCAAGCTTGAACAAGATAAACCATGGATCAAACATGGCATAGAACATGAAAATAAGATAAGTAGTGAAGTTTCCTTACACTTCACCTTAAAAACCCTATAACTTTGTTCTTGAAGAAAGTCCTTGAAGATGATGGATTTAGAACATGACCTAAACTACAAAGTGTCTTGGATTGAGGTATAGATTCAAGAAGTATGGTTGTTTGAAATTTTTGAGTGATGGAAGGTGGATTTGGGTGCTATGGCCGTGAGCTTGCTTGAAGAGAAGTGGAGAGAAAAGTTTGAAGAGCTTAGGATTTTGGAATGATCAATAATGATCAAGATGAGCAATAATGGTGTCTTTAAACTTTGCTATGCATTATACCATCACCAAAACCGTCCCCTCCTCCTTGTACACTCCTTGAGTGACCAATTTCAGTAGCCACCATTTTAAGCATTCTTAGCTATTGATTAGATTAATGATTAGGATTAATGTAGATTCTAGGTATAGCCTTAGATGTAAAACTTAATCTAGGCCATTAGATCTTTCCTCCTTGAAATCCTAGCCATTAGATGTATCTCCAAAATGAAGGGTCAAGATTACTCCTTCATACTTTACATCCAAAGGTCATAAATGGTCATAGCCACTTTATAAGACCAAATTTCCACCCGTGATTAAATCAATGGTGGATATCCAAACCACCAATGTTGACTAAGCAGTATAATATTTATTTTTATTTGCTATAACCCTACGAATAATATTTTTATTGTATTTTTATTGCCTGATAATTAAATACAGTACAAAACACAGTAAAATAAAATTTTAAAAACTGTTTCTGGTTTTGGGTTTAATAAGATCTCCCATCCCCATCTCAACAGTGTAAAATTTCTTGGCTGTAGAAAAATTTTCACTTTTTCGGACCCACCTGGGCCCACATACTCCCCCCTGGGCCCACAGACGGCCCATGGGTAATATTAAAATAATCAGAGAAATATAAAAATTTTATAATCATCCACAAAATCATAAAAATTATAAAACTTACAAAAATCAAATCAAATTACGTAAAATAATTAAGACTTAACAGTAATAATTAAAATACGTAAGATTTTTTCCCGGCCCAAAAACTATTATTTTCTTGACACGGAGTAAATCACACAAAACGATCAAATGTATTCACGGAATACTCAAAATAGTTTTACACTACACAGAAATCACTAAACAATAGAATTCTGTTAACTGTCAAAATTACTGTCAAATAGTTAGGAAGTTTGGGGTGTTATAACTCTCCCCCTCTAAAAAGAAGTTTCGTCCTCGAAACTTGATAAACCTGATTTCACACCCTCAGAATAAATACGAATATTGCTCTTTTATCTTTTCTTCCGGTTCCCATGTAGCTTCACCGCTTACGTTGTTCCAAACTATTTTAACCAATGAAATTTCCTTACCTCGAAGTTGATTCGTCCTTCGATCCTCAATCTTGACTGGAAACGTTTCATAGGTTAAGTTCTCCTTCAGCTGTACTGTATCTGGCTCGATAACATGGGTAGGATCAGGAATATATTTCTGTTGTGATACATGAAATACATTGTGAAGATTCGATAGAAAAGGTGGTAATGCAATCTGATAAGCTACCAGACCTGCCC
This sequence comes from Ormosia emarginata, assembly GCA_029884605.1. NCBI lineage: Eukaryota > Viridiplantae > Streptophyta > Magnoliopsida > Fabales > Fabaceae > Ormosia > Ormosia emarginata. The sequence continues at coordinate 3,176,501 of JAQQTP010000063.1, forward strand.
GACGAAGAATCTGATACGGTCCGATAAACTTTGGAGTGAGCTTCTTGGACTTAAGCACTCGTCTAACTTTAATCATAGGTGTTACTCGCAGAAATACATGGTCACCTTCTTCAAACTCAAACGGTTTTCTCCTTTTATCAACATAGCTCTTTTGCCAAGTTTTAGTCATTCTCATCTTGTCTTGAATCATCTTCACTTTCTTAGTTGTCTGTTGTATAAATTCTGGTCCTACAATAGCACTTTCACCATCATGATACCAATATAACGGTGTTCTGCATCATCTCCCATACAATGCTTCATAGGGTGCCATCCCTATGCTTGAATGAAAACTGTTGTTGTACGTGAATTCTATCAATGGCAAAAATTCATCCCAACCTCCAGTTTGTTCTAGAAGACAAGCTCTCAGCAAGTCTTCTAATGACTGAATCGTTCTTTCTGACTGACCATCAGTCTGTGGATGATAAGCAGAACTCAAACATAACTTTGTTCCCATCGTTTCTTGCAGACTATTCTAAAATCTTGACGTAAACCTCGGATCTCGATCCGAAATAATATTGGATGGTACACCATGAAGTCTAACAATTTCATTGATGTACATTTGAGCTAATCTTTCCATTGAGTACTTAATATTAATCGGCAAAAAGTGCGCCGACTTTGTAAGCCGATCAACAATTACCCAAATAGAATCGTGACCTTTCCGAGTCCTTGGTAGTCCCGTCGCAAAATCCATTGCTATGTCATCCCATTTCCATTCAGGAATAGGCAAAGGTTGCAACATTCCCAAAGGTCTTTGATTTTCCACCTTAGCCTTTTGACAAACTAAACAGGATGATACATATTCAGCGACACCCTTCTTCATTCCTTGCCACCAATATAGTTGCTTCAAATCTTGATACATCTTTGCGACTCTTGGATGCATACTCAACTTACTCCTGTGAGCTTCATCCAAAATTAATCTCCTAAGTTCTGGATCATTTGGCACACAAACTCTTCCTTTAAACTTCAGAATTCCATTAACACCTTCACTAAATTCCAACACAGCTCCTTGGCTCCTTGCTTCTTTTGCTTCTTGCAAACACTGGTCACTGTTTTATCCTTTTCGTATTCTATCCATCAAATCATTTAAAATGGTGATCATGTTTAATCGTATTCTCCCTGGCATCAATTTCACAGAGAAATGCATATCCCGAAATTCTTCTATCAGTTCCTTCTCCTTAATCATCATAATAGAAACACTAAACATTTTCCTACTTAAAGCATCCGCTACGACATTCACTTTTCCTGGATGATATTGTAACTGAAAGTCATAGTCCTTCAGAAACTCTAACCAACGCCTTTGTCTCATGTTCAACTCTTTTTGGTCAAACAGATACTTCAAACTTTTATGATCACTAAAAACAGTGAGTATTGCTCCATAGAGAAAATGTCTCCACACTTTCAACGCAAATACTACAACTGCTAATTCCAAGTCATGAGTCGGATACTTCCTCTCATGCACTTTCAACTGCCTTGAAGCATAAGCCATCACCTTACGGTTTTGCATAAGTACACAACCTAATCCTTAGTATGAAGCATCGTAATATACTTCGAAAAGTTTATTCGGATCAAGTAGAATCAATACTGGTAAAGTAGTCAATCGTCTTTTCAACTCTTGAAAACTTTCTTCGCATGCATCAGTCCATACGAATGGTTTATTCTTCCGTGTAAGTCGGGTAAAAGGTCCTACTATCTTAGAAAACCCCTCAATAAACTATCAATAGTAACTAGCTAATTCGACAAACTACGAATTTCTAATACAGTGTTCGGCATTTCCTATTCCAAAACTGTCTCCACCTTTGAAGCATCAACTTCAATTCCTTCCTTAGATATTACGTGTCCCAAAAATTGAACTTCATTCAACCAAAATTCACATTTGGACAACTTGGCATACAACTTATTCTCCTTTAAAATCTGGAGAACTACTCTGAGATGTTCAGCATATTCCTCCTGACTTCGAGAATAAATCAAAATGTCATCTATAAAGACAACAACAACTTATCCAAGTACGAACGAAAATTCTGTTCATAAAGTCCATGAATATGGCTGGTGCATTCGTCACACCAAATGGCATCATTAGATATTCATAATGCCCATAACGAGTCTGAAACTCATTTTTGGGAATATCCTCTGCTTTCACATGAATCTGGTGATACCCAGATCGTAAATCATTCTTGGAAAATATTGCGGCTTCTCGCAATTGATCTATCAGATCATCAATTCTTGGAAGTGGATATTTATTCTTAATCGTAATCTTGTTCAACTGTCGATAGTCTACACATAGATGAGAAGTCCCATCCTTCTTCTTTTCCAACAACACTGGAGCTCCCCATGATGACACACTAGGTCTCACGAATTGCTTCTCCAACAAGTCCTCTAACTGTTTCTTAAGCTCTGCCAATTCTACCGACGACATCTGATAGGGCGCTATAGATATAGGTCCACCTCCGGGTACTAAATCAATAGCAAACTCGATTTCTCTTTCTGGCGGTAGTCCAGATATATCTTCAGGAAATACTTCAGGAAATTCATTAACGACAAAAATATCTTTCAAGACATCTTCACATTGAACTTCCAAAAAAGAGATCAATAAATATCCCTGATCTCTTTCCTTCAAACAAGCTTCTACTTGAGTAGCCATTAGAAATTTAGAATCCTTAGCCTCAAGAAATACTAGTGTCTTATTCGAACAATCAATTAGGATATGGTTAGAAGATAACTAATCCATTCCTAAGATTACATTAATCTTGGAAAGAGGCAAACATATCAAATCAACATGAAAGATTCTATCCTTAACACATGCAGGGTAATTCAAACATACTTTTGTAGTAATCACAGGCTTATCAGTAAGAGTAGCAACACTCAAATCATAAGGCAATGTAGTCACAGTCAATCCCAAACGCTCCACACAATCACATGTAATAAAAGAATGTGTTGCTCCCAAATCATAGAGTACGGTTAAAGGATTATCTTTAATAGCACTCTCCTCCATAATTAAGTCCTCAGATTTCGTGGCTTCTTCCCCGCTCATAGTATACACTTGACCACCCGTGTAACACCCCGAGAATTCATATTTTATTTATTTCGTTAGATTCTTAATTTTTTTGAATAATCTGACTTAACTTCTGTGGATTTTATATTTTTTGTGATATTTAGGAATTTTTAGGAGTTTTTACGTTTTTGAATATTTTAATATTATTTTTGGGCGGTGTATATAAGCCTTCGTATTTTATTTCTTTTTCTCGATCCTTAATTATTTTTACTAATCTGATTTGATTTTCATGAGTTTCACAATTATTATGATTTTTGTGAATTTTTGTGATATTTCAGATATTTTGAATATTTGAATATATTTTAGATATTTTAAGATATTTTGAATATTTTATTATATTTTAAATATTTTGAGATATTTTAAATATTTTAATATATATTTAAGATATTTTGAGATATTTTGAATATTATATTATATTTTTGATATTTTGGTATATTTTGAATATTTAATATATTTTTGATATTTTGAAATTTGTATGCGGGCTTAGGGCAGGCCCGGAAAAAATAAAAATTTTTATTGGCTAGAAATTTTGTACTGTTGATTCGGAGTCGGGGGATCTTACAAAAATCGAAATCGAAAATAGTTTTTGAAATTTTTTTTCTCTACGATTTTATCTGACAAATAAAATCGGAGTATATTTTATTATCCATTGGATAATATTTTTCAGAAAAATATCTAGTGGATGATTCTAGATGCAAGCCTAGTCACCCACTCTAGAATGTTCTAGACGATGACTCATCATTTGGTGACTCACCTAGGTGACTAGCCTAGCGACTCGCCATGTTCCAGAAGCGGTGACTCACCATGTTCCAGAAGCAGTGACTCGTCATGTTCCAGAAGCAGTGACTCGTCATGTTCTAGAAGCAGTGACTCGTCATGTTCTAGAAGCAGTAACTCGCCTTGTGACTCGCCGCAGTGAGTCATACGTTCCAGAAGGTTCCATGCTGACTCAACTGGTGACTCAGCTAGTGACTCGCCATGCTGACTCACATGTTCTAGAAATATCTACGCTGAATTATCATGTTGACTCATCGTAGTGAGTCACATGTTCTTGAAACTTCTCTTTGATGACTCGCTTTGTGACTCATCAAGGGAAATCAGTAGAAAAATGATAAAAAATAGTTGCTACCCAGCTAGAAAGAGAGAAAAATCTAGGTATATTTTATTATCCATTGGACAATAGACACTGACTTTATAAGCAGTAATTATTATTCATTGCTTACAGTATACCAAAAAATATCTTAAGCCTTCATCTTTTTCATGAAGTCTATAAATAGGAGGGCTTTGGTTCATTTTTAACTTTGGCAAGAAGCTCTCACCCTTTTCTCTCCTTGTACTCCACGGCCATAACACTCAAATGGAAGACAACATCCATCCATTCATCTCACTTGCTCTCTTACACATCCTTTACTCTAAAGAACCAAGAACAAGCAACCAAAACTCTCTCATTTTCTCTTCCCCATGGATTCGGCCAAGCACCTAGATCCACTCCCCAAATTTCTATAATTCCTACCAATATTATTTCTTGAATCCTCTCATTAATCCAAGACACTTTCATGTTGGGAATTTCTCAAGATTCATTCATTTCCATCTTCCTATCAAGCAAAGAACACAAAAGCTCTTATCTTTCTCTTCTCCAAGCTCATGGCCAAGAGGCCTAAATCACCCTTCTACTCTCCAATAATTTTAACTAACCTTCTTTCTTGAATCCTTACCTTATTTCAAGACACTTTGTAGTTGGAGTCTTGATCAAAATCATTCATCTTTAAGGAGTTCTTTCAAAAACCAAACACAAAAACTCTCACCTTTCCTCTCTAGAAAAGCTCACGGCCAACCACCATAGAAATACTTTCCAAGCTTCAATAATTTTATACAACCTTAGATCTTGAATCTCCATGAAATTCTAAGGAACTTTCATGTTAAAGACTTTCTTTAAATCATCCATCTTCAACCTTGTCTTCAACCTTGTTCTCTAAGCTAAAGATTGAAGCTTTATTGGTGAAGTTTATTAATCTTCACTTTTCTTTTGATTTTCAAGGTTCTAACCATGATTCTAATCCATGGTTTTCTTATTCAAGTCTTATGTATATTGATTATGTGTGTTTACTTTGATTTTTAAGAAGCTCTTGGTGGTTGAAGTTCTTCTTGAAGGAGACAACAAGAGGACATACAAGGAGCTTTGGAGATTTCACCAAGAGGTAAGAGGGAGATTACCCTCATCAACCATGTATTGGTGGTGAGGAATGAATGTGTTTGTGGTGAAGAATCCATAAGGATTCATTCACTTGGTTGTTTAAAGTTTTCCTATTTGTGATTGATTTTGTGTGTAAGCATGTCTATAGCTTTAAAATATATGGTATGTGTTTTATAATTGCTTTCATATATGGTATGTGTTCATAGATGCATAATAATCATTGTAGGATATGAATAATATATAACATTTGTATGAGTGTTCCAAAGAACACAACATGGAGCTTACGACTTCACCATGAAAAGAGAACCAAAATGTTCTCAACCATTTTCTAAGGAAGGGAATTAATGGAATTAGGTAAGTTAATGAATTCTAAAATGATTTTGAAGATGGAAAATGATCCAAAGATCAAATGCTAAGAATTTATTAAATTCGGCCAACATACCTTTTTAATGTATAATTAATCCAAAGTTTGTTTTCTAAGTGTAGACTAGATGTTTAACCTAAAAAGAATGCAATTGCAATGGATTTTTCAAGACTTAAAGAAGTAAACAAATTTTTATTAGAAATATAGTATAGAAGAGAAATAAACAAAACTCTTGAAAAATACTTACTTTTGAATTTTAAAGTATAATGGTAATTTTCAAAGTGTATTTTGTAGTCATAAGACTAAACAAAAGGAATTTTAAAGGAAAACATAAAAAATATCACTAAGTAGAGTTACTAGATAAGATACTGTCAAAATAGATTAAAAATGGTCAAGTAATATAGAACGTTTTCAGAAATAAAATTTATAACGTAAGGGAAATAATTCTACATACTTTAAAAGTATTAGAAATAGCTTACGCATATTTAAAATAATGATTTTTAAGCCTTACGGTTAAGAAAATGATTTAAAAATCTTATGCGATTGAGAAAACGATTTAAAAACACTACGTGATTTTAAAAACAGCAAAAAATATTTACACGATTTAAAAACATTTGTAAAAGCAATGAGATTGTGAAAACATGATAAAAATTCTACGCAATTAATTGGAACAGTGAGTTTTGCTATCGGGCCAAAGTGGTAGACTTGGACATATTAAGGTATGGTACTGTCAAGTGGAGACATACTATATATTGGAATATTGAAATTGAGTGCGTTTTTGTAAATATGAGACCAAAGGTGTTTATGTAATTATGGTTCATATATATATGCATTGAGTTGGTATGCATAGTCGATGGCTGTGATGGCTTTTGTTGTTTAGGAATGAATGAGAGCTGAATATTGTGATCTAGTAGAGGATCTATTGGGCACGTCAGGGCGCGATTATTCATAGTGACCTGTTTGTCACATTATATGCCTGGCCATGATATACCATTGCAACGCACTGGCGTATGTCCCGACAAATACTATTTATGTCTCACGTCTAGCTTGGACTGTCATTATGGGTGGCAGATCTTCTGGATCATTCATATCCGAAATTTGTTTAGCTCCATGGAGTAGGAATATGATGCATTGTGCATATGCATAGTTTGTGTACATATTGTTGTGGCATTGTCGAGGTACATTTTATGGTGGCATAATCAATACATATGTATATTTATTGATATCTATTATTGATATACTTTTGATGTTTATATTGTTGTGATATATGTTTTCTGAATATAAGGATAATTTGTTAACATGATTATACTTGTGATATCTGTGTTAATGGAATGACTTTGTCATTCGTATCATTCTTTGCTACCATACTGGTATTGATGAAAGGGGATCTCACCTCTTTGAGGTATTGTTTGTTATTTTTGTGTTGTCAAAATTTGTGTAATAGGCGAAGTAAGCTCATTAGACTTAACTGAAGGCGATGTTCTGAGTTCGGTGGCGGCGTCGAGGAGTGATCTTCTCAGCTTCTACAGTGAGCAGTTTTGTGGAAGAACAGAACAAGTATGTTGAATTTTCTCGTTAGTGTCGTTATCGTGCTATTAAGTAGGACCTGTCATTAGGTTTGCTACTGTTTTCTTGAGTCTATAAATTTTATGTTTTAAAATGTTGTTTAATATTATGTGGTATACTAAACATATATATTAATGAGTTCAGTCTATTTTTTGTAATTACTTATATTTTCGGTAAGTTTATATCGTCAACAAAAAGAAATTTAAAAATCCATATTTTAAAACTCGAAGCTTTTGTGAAAGGATTTTCAGATTTTCAGTTTTTAGTCGGAAATGTGATGCCCTAAGGAGGGTGTTTCAACCCGCCTGTGGCCTCACGGTACGAACGTTCCCCACAGAAGGTTCCTTCTTTATCTGATCACATTCACTGGAGATATGTCCAGGGTTCCCACATCTGTAACATATAAGTCCTTTATGCTGACAATCCTTGGTTAGATGGTTCTTTCCACACTTGAAACATTTAAGCGTAGAAGTTCCAGCTTGACTTGCCTTACTGCCACCAGAACTTCCTCCAACAGATTGTTGTCAATTCTGACCTCCTACCAGTTTCGCATATGATTTTTGCTGATAACGGTTTCCTCCACTACCCTTTCCTCTTTGGAAACTTGTAGGTCCAAAGTTCTTATTTCTCGCCGCACGCTGCTGATCAATCTCTTCAACCTTACGACACTTGTCCAACAATTTTGGAAACTGTTCAATTCCCAAGGTTGCTACAGCTTGCTTAATGTCAAGCTTCAATCCTTCCTCAAATTTTCTACACTTTCAATCCTCGTTTGGGTGCATCTAAAAATACCTCGAAAACTTAGATAAGCTTTCGAATTTTGCAGCATACTCACTTACAGACATCATCCCTTGTTTCAAACTAAGGAATTCCATCTCCTTAGCATGACAAACACTTGCTGGAAAATACTTTCTTAGAAACTTCTGCCTAAAGAGCTGCCATGTCACAACTTTTCCCTCAACTTGTAACAATCTTCAGGCTCCTGCCCACCAATCTTCTCCATCTCCCACTAATACAAAAGTTACAAAGGTAAGCTTCCGTTCATCGGTACAACCCATACCTTCAAATATCTTCTCGAGTTCTTTAATCCACAGATCAGCTTTCTCTGGGTCAAATTCTCCAAGAAACTTTGGTGGATTGTTTCTACGAAATTCCGACAAACTATGAGCTTCCTCAATTGCTCTTTGATTTTGTTGTACAACAACATTAGCCATTCGTTGCATTGCTGCTACAGCTGCAGCCATGTTCTGATTGTCATTGCCAACATCTCCAAATCCTGCTCTAGTAGTACCGCATCCTCTTCCTCGTCCAGCCATTATGTTCTCTATAAATCAAACTGGACAACACAAAGAAAGTAAGGTCAATCTTCAAACAAAGAAACTAGTCACAGAGAATCACACAACACGAACAAGACAGACCTAACCACAAACCCAAAAGACTCTAACTTGGACTTTAATACTAACTAATGTTAAACCCACCATGGGGTGCCACATTTAATCATTATTATTACCGAATTATCCCCAAGTTCATAAATTGTGATGTTATAATAAAAATACGAGTTGTAAAATTTCTTGATATTTATAAAATAAACTTAGCAGAAAATAAAAATATGAAAGCATCATCACAAATAATTTACATCATTTGCATTACTTAAGTACTGTCAAAATTATTTAGATACAAACCAGGTTCTCAAAAGTATTTGACATTATTTAAAACTAGTATACTTGCCCAAGTATGACTAGGCAGCAGAATCCTCAATCAGGTCCTCCTCGGACTCCTCAGCAGGTAGGAATCCGACTTGATGCGACGTCCTGGGAATAGGTGTCCGAGCAGATGACACAATACTAGTTTCTGTTGGGACGTGAAACCTACCGCCCCAATACCATCTAATTGACAGCGGAAATTCAATATGTACATATATAGTTACAAAAAAGAACGAGTCACCATGAAAAATCCTGCTCATGTTGACCGTTAACAGTCCTTGATAAATCAGTCCCTCCTCATTGGGACTCAACCCCCAAGCACTAGCTCTGCCGTGGAACTGTAGTCGCACGTACCCAAAGAAACTTGACCGGGATGTCATCTGATCAAAACTCAGGTTCCTCTACAAGAATCAGCTCTTCTTCACCCTCTTGTTCAATCCCTTGTTCAGCGTCTTTACAAATATAAATACAGTACAAAATAGGCATACAAAGAGATGAGATCATCTACGTCAATACCAATATAGTAGCACAGAGATAACACCTACCATATATCACACAGATACATCATACCATACTTGCAATCATGTCATCAACATTATTTATCATAACAGATACAATAAATAATAATTACCATCATGCCATTAACATTATTCAAATCACATGATAATTACAATCATGCCATCAACATTATTTATCATCATCATCATCAATATTCCTCAATTATTATATCACACAGATATAAATACTCAATATTTACGATAATGCCTTTAACATTATCCAAGTATTCAACAGTTCAATTATCATAACCAATACTCAATAATTATGCATGTGCACATAGACTCAATTTTCTACTCCATGGAGCTAATACTCAAGTCAAAGAAGTTGATCCTAAAGATCTGTCTATACCAACATGCCTTAGACCATGTGCCATAATTCTCATTTGTGTTTGCACATCTAGCATATACACAACAGTCTTTACTAGATCTTGATTAAGAATAGTATCTCGATCAGGATCATCGGTGTTTTGCATCGGTGTTTTGCATCGGTCTAACCCATGGTACAGAAGAGCTACCAACTGCCCACTATAGGCAACCCACACCCCGCTGTCCCCAAAGTCAACGAGTGACTTACACTACGCATATCGCACCCACTCAAGAGGTGTACGTCTCTCCTAGGCAAATAGCCTATTCCAGTCCATCGGACCTTTCTAATGCATGTAAAATGCACCAATGCCAATCCCAGGCAAATCTCATCATTTTCTCATACAGTGTCCATACACTGGTCCATGCATGTAAAATGCACCAATGCTAATCACAGGCAAAATTCATCATTTTCTCATACAGTGTCCATACACTAGTTCAACAATAATCATACTGTATATTCAATCGCAAAATCACATTATCGCATTTTCATAGTCGCGAAACACTTTTGTAGCATTTTTCACTATCGTGCAATATTTCTGTTACGGTTTCACAATTTTGCAACATTTCTGTTGCGTTTTCAAATCGTGTAGCGATTTTCCATCGTTTTCTCAATCACATAAAATTATTTCATCATTTTTCAATCCCATAGTGATTTTTTAACAATATTTCAATCACGTAGAAATATTTAAATGCTTTCCAAATCATGTAGAAATATTTTAACATTTTTCAAATCGCGTAGCTTAAAAATCACATTTTTAAGTTACGTAAATTATTTTTCTCCATTTTTTAATGTCGTAAAATATTTCTCAACCTTCAAAATCTCAATTTAACTTTTCTCAAAATATATGACTTCTCACATTATTTTCCACATTTTCTTACTTAAGAAAATCCTTTTCACAATAAATTCCACAATTTCACCATTTCATTGAATTAAATCAATGTTTCTAACTTAAAATTTTTTAACGCTCTCCAAAACCCAAAAGATGAGTTATACGTTAGAAATTTTCAGGTTACCAACGTATTTTCCATAATTCATGAATCAATTCTAAAACTCAGTTCTCTTTAAAATAAATTGATGTTCAAACACTTTCAACCTCTCTTTTCCGTCCATATACGAAAATTCTATTTTTCAAGTGTCAAAACACTTTGTTTCCATTTCTTTAATCCTTATACTTCATCAATTATTTTTCCACTTTGAAATCACTTTATTTCATAAAATCAAGGCATTTATAAGCCATCCAAAACCGTGTTACATGGCCATTAAAACCATCAAATATTTTTCCTTCTAAATCAATTAAGTACCATTCTTGTTTTTACACAAACAAAACCATTAAAATTACCTTCAAAAACCGTGAAACTCATGGTCTTAAAAACTAATTCATTTGTTCATTTTCCTTGCTCTTCAAATCCTCTAATTTTACCATTCATGAAAATATTAATTTGTAAACACCTATTTTGAGGTGTCTTGGCTGAAATTCCTCTTGGTCTTTGGAACCAAAAATTGTTTTCCTTTCCATCATCAAATCACGGCATACATATATATATTCATCATATATATCACAAGTATGCCATAAACAAAAGCAATAAATCATACAAATCTTATCAAGCATAAGCAAATAATCAAAACACATAAACACCCACAAATAATTACATGACCATGGATATGAATCCTCACATGGATTCACCATCCATCAAATACAAAACCATCTCTCACCACCATACTTGGTTGGTGAGATGGATCTCCCTCTTACCTCTTGAAGAACCTCAAAAGCTCCTTGTTTTGCTTCTTTTTCCAAGTCCTTCACCACCAAGAGTTTCTCAAATACAAAACAAAACATGTATTTATTAGCATATCAAGCTTGAACAAGATAAACCATGGATCAAACATGGCTTAGAACATGAAAATAAGACAAGTAGTGAAGTTTCCTTACACTTCACATTAAAAATCCTATAACTTTGCTCTTGAAGAAAGTCCTTGAAGATGATGGATTTAGAACTTGACCTAAACTACAAAGTGTCTTGGATTGAGGTATAGATTCAAGAAGTATGGTTGTTTGAAATTTTTGAGTGATGGAAGGTGGATTTGGGTGCTATGGCCGTGAGCTTGCTTGAAGAGAAGTGGAGAGAAAAGTTTGAAGAGCTTAGGATTTTGGAATGATCAATAATGATCAAGATGAGCATTAATGGTGTCTTCAAACTTTGCTATGCATTAAACCATCACCAAAACCGTCCCCCCCTCCTTGTACACTCCTTGAGTGACCAATTTCAGTAGCCACCATTTTAAGCATTCTTAGCCATTGATTAGATCAATAGTTAGGATTAATGTAGATTCTAGGTATAGCCTTAGATGTAAGACTTAATCTAAGCCATTAGATCTTTCCTCCTTGAAATCCTAGCCATTAGATGTATCTCCAAAATGAAGGGTCAAGATTACTCCTTCATAATTTACATCCAAAGGTCATAAATGGTCATAACCACTTTATAATACCAAATCTCCACCCTTGATTAAATCAATGGCGGATATACAAACCACCAATATTGACTAAGTAGTATAATATTTATTTTTATCTGCTATAACCCTACGAATAATATTTTTATTATATTTTTATTGCCCGATAATTAAATAAGATAAAATACAGTAAAATAAAATTTTAAAAATTGTTTTTGATTTCGGGTTTAGTAAGATCTCTCGTCCCCATCTCAACAATACAAAATTTCTTGGCTGCAGAAAAATTTTCACTTTTTCGGACCTACCTGGGCCCACATACGGCCCCCTTGGGCCCACATACGGCCCATGGATAATATTAAAATAATAAAAAAATATAAAAATTTCATAATCATCCACAAAATCATAAAAATTATAAAACTTATGAAAATCAAATCAGATTACGTAAAATAATTAAGACTTAACAGTAATAATTAAAATACGTAAGATTTTTCCCCTGCCCGAAAATTATTATTTTCTTGACATGGAGTAAATCACACAAAACGATCAAATGTATTCACGGAATACTCAAAATAATTTTACAGTACACAGAAATCACTAAATAGTAGAATTCTGTTAATTGTCAAAATTACTTTCAAGTTGTTAAGAAGTTTGGGGTGTTACAAAATGAAATGTCCAACATTCAAGTGCATATCCGTGTAGTGCATAGGAAGGGAAGCTTAAGGCTTGTTAAACAAGATAGAAACAATTGCACATGGCTTCACATGGTCTCACATGGCCTTGGTCATCATGTAGTCATCCTTTAGTCATTAGAAAATTCAAGAACATGCTCGAAAAGCCTAGGTGGTCGTATGACTCAATGGAAAGACTAATTAAGTTTTGTTTCAATTTAATTCCTAATTACACTTAGCTTAGGTAATTAGTTCATCTAATTACTTTCAAGCTAAATTAATTTGATTATTTAGTTACATAATTAACTATCTAGTTAGAAACTTATGTCAAGCATTTGTCATGCCTTCTAGATAACTCTAGATATTTCCTTGTAACTATAGATTACTAATTAGACTATTAGAGTAACTAAATTAGATTATTTACTTTCTTAACTAACTAACCTAGCCATGGAGTGCATGCATGTGAGGGAGTTAATGCTTGATCAATCAAGATAGAAATCAAGCACATGGTTAAAGTCACCAAGTGGTCATGCTTTGGTCACTCTTGATGATTCATAAGCTCTTGAATGTCCTAGAATTCTCTACTAGGCCATGAAACTCCTTGAGCTTACTAACCAAAATTTGTTTCATTTAATTATCACTTAAAATTAAGTTAACTTAGTTAATTCATCTAGTTTAGGAACTAATTAATCAAGCCATTTTTGTTGACTTAAGGCTATTGGCTAATAATCATGTCAAGCCACTAAATTTGACTTTTAATAAAGCTAGTGTCACATGGCTACAATGGCTACAAGCTATGTTAATTATTACTCACAGAATAAAAATTACTGCTCACAAATCAATAATTATTGTACAGTGAATAATAAAATCACAGTAAAAGAAAATTTTGATACTCTGTTTGGTTTCGGATTTAGTAAGATCCCCCAGCCCCGCATTAACAGTACAAAATTTTCTGGCCCTTAAAATTTTTTTTTTCCGAGCCCACCCCGGGCCATAAACAGTGCAAAATAATATTAAAATAATCACAATCTCAGAAAAATCCACAAAAATTCTCAAAAATCCTAAAAATTATAAAATTCATGGAAGTCGAGTCGGATTAGTAAAATTATTTAAGAATCGACCAAAATAAATAAAATACGAATTTTCGGGGTGTTACATTACACATCAAAAGAATATATACATAAGGGACATAGATCACAGACTGCTTAAAATACATAAAGTTTAGCCAGTTATTATCGAAGATTCATTGAAGGATTTTCTAAGATAACAGGACCTCTCACTCAACTTACGAGGAAGAACCAAGCTTTTGAGTGGACCGATGCTTGTGAAGAAAGTTTTCAAGAGTTGAAGAGATGACTGACTACTTCACCAGTTTTAGTTCTACCTAATCCAAATGAACCTATTTGAGGTGTATTGTGATGCTTCACATCAAGGATTAGGATGTGTGCTCATGCAAGATAGGAAAGTGGTGTCGTATACTTCAAGACAGTTGAGAGTGCATGAAAAGAATTACCCTACACATGACCTAGAGTAAGCAGTTGTGGTGTTTGCTTTGAAAATATGGAGACACTTTCTGTATAGAGCGATGTTCAACGTCTACAGCGATCATAAAAGCCTGAAGTACCTATTTGACCAAAAGGAGTTGAACATGAGGCAAAGGAGGTGGTTGGAGTTTTTGAAAGATTACAATTTTCAAATTTAGTATCACCCCAGAAAGGCAAACGTCTTGACTGACGCTTTAAGTAAGAAGATGCTTAGTATCTCTGCTATGATGGTCAAGCAGAAGGAGTTGATAGAGCAATTCAGGTATATATGGTCGTCTGTGGAATTGACACATTGGAAGATTTGTTTGAATATGGTTACGATTTCAAGTGATCTATGACGAACGCCGAACTCAGTCAAAATTATAACCAAAGTTATTACCTAAGCTTGTAGCACAGTGATAACACCAGATCATCTCCACGAGGATTGTAGATGCAATTTAATCAAATCAAGTGAAAGTTATCAAAAGGGGGGTTTGATAGTTTAAGATCGCACTTAACAAAATTAAAGGAAGAAATAACAATTAAAGAGCAATCAATTTAGAAACCTATCCAAGATTGGGTGGATTCAATCATAGACCCTTCATAGAACACTTGAAGCGCAATTGAATTGTTAATTTGGATCTAACCGAGATCTCTGCATCAAATCCAGAATTCATACTAGACGATCGTCTAGAATTTAATTAACAAGTGATAATCACAAATCCGCAATCACACCATTCATGAAGATCTATGTTAATTTCAAGTACCAAATTCAATTAACTTAGGCACAAATCAGTAACCTAACCTTTTTAATTTTGTGATTAATTTAGATCAATCAGTTCTAAGTTTCATCACAAATCTCAATCTTAAACCAAGATCAAATCAGATCAACATAAATAGAATCACCATTCATGCATTCATGATCAAGAAGAAGAAAAGAGGAATTCAATTACAAATCAAATACAATACATAACCAAGATCTCAAGAATCCAAACCACAATCTCTTCAAGAGTTCTAAATTGACCAAAAGTAGCTTAGCCCTCCATTACCATGAAGGGGAGCATCAAAATATACAAAAGCTATGAGAAACTATGAAGAAACAAGAAGAAACTATGAGAGAAATGAAGGAGAATACAACTTATTCATGATAATCAATGGTGCCTTTTATAGAAGTCTAGGGTAACAAAATGACAAAGGGAAGTGGGTGGATGAGTGGGTGAGTGAGTGGAGTGTTTGAGTGGAGTGGTTGAGTGGGTTGGTTTAGTGGATTGGTTTAGTGGATGAGTGAATGGAATGGTTGAGTGGGTTAGTTGAGTGGAAAATGCCAAAGGACTTTTGGTGAGTGGGAAATTATGGAGATGAATGGGTGAGTAGATGGATGAGTGGGTGGATTAGTGGATAAGTGGGTGGAGTGGTTGAGTGGTTGGATTAGTGGATGAGTGGATGAGTGGATTAGTGGATGGATGAGTAGGTGGTTGAGGACGAAAATTTCGTGTCTGACTTGAAAGCCAAAAACGACCTAATATACTGCAGATCCATGAAAAGTACTCTTCATGAAAGTTGTAGATCTGTGTCTTGGCTATAAAATGCATGTCTGGTTCGTCCAATTTGACTTCCTTCAGCCCAAGATATGTCCCAAATACCGCAGGTTGCTCAAACCCAACTTCAGCACCTCTGTTCCAAATTGCAAGCTCAAATTGACCTACTAGACTTCATTTTTTCAAAAAGTGTTCTTCATGAATGTTGTCTATTTGGATCTTGACTATCAACTATCCAAATTTCAGCTCATCTCCATTATTACATCTTGAGATATGATTTTATGAGTGCACACCATTCGGATTCTAGTGACAGAACCCGTATTCTGAATTCCATGTAAACTTAGGTCCCTTAGAAATTTGTTTCGGACTTTGAGCTCTTCATCAAAGTTGTAGAGCTTCCTCCTAGATTTCCCTACAAGGTAAAATTCATGATTATCAGATATTAGGAACTCAAGTTATGGCCAAAATACAAAAACAGTGTCAAGTCTCAATAATGCTGAAAATATTCAATTAGGACCAATTTGAGCTTAAACTCACAAAATCATACCAAACTCAATCAATTAAGAATATGGAGAGTGTAAATGACTAAACATAAGGGTTTCTTAATGAATAAAATATGTGATTATCAAATTCTCCCACACTTAGCTTTTTGCACTCCTAGGCAAAACTCAAGACCAAAATTTTATAATCAAGAACAACCAAAGGTTCAAGGGATCAAAACATTCATTAGTTAACAATTCTCCACATCTCAAACCAACAAGCAAGGTATCTTCAACATGAATCGAGAATGACAGATCTTCACAAGATTCCCTCTCAATCTCTCAAGTGTTTAAAAGGTAGGTATTTCACTCAATTCAACCCATGAAAATTGCACTACCATAAGCTTGCTTATCTTCTACTTCTCCACTACTCAAAACACATGCTCACACAAATCATGAGGACTTTATTCAAGGTTGTAGTGAGGTCAAGGTAACAGAAGAGGATAAAATGGATATGAGAAGATAAATACCAAAGAGAGAATAAAAGCAAAAGAAGTGAGTTCAAATAACAAGCATAAAAGTTCATCCCAACTCTAATGTATATCCCTTTACATATTCATTTCCCAATCCTTTTTTTTTTCTTTTTCTTTTATATATATGAACATAACTATATACATATATTTTTCCTTTTTTTTTAGGCACTCTTTCCTTTTTCAACAACCATTTTGTACACACACCCCCACACTTGTTCAAAAACTCATCCATTAACCAAGCTAATGTTCTTTTATTCCCTAAGGTAAAGTAAAAACATGATTTTTTCATTTAAGGCACATAATGAGCTAGAAACAAGGAATGGTCAAATAAGCTCAAAGGGGTTAAGCAAAGGAAAATATACAAGGTTGGCAAGAATCAGAGAATTTTCAAGAAGTCAAAAGAGTGCTTGATATTATATTGAAAACAAGGTTGGCTATTTGGTTAAACTAGCTAATTAAGAAAGAGGGCCTCAATCATGTTCATGCATGCAAGTGAAATGTAGCCTCAAAAAGAATCAAAGCAAGTTCTAGAGTGGTCATTAACATGAGTGAAAATCACACAAGAAAGAAGATAATGGCATAAATGTTGAATCCATCCATTAGGCTCAAAATCTCACAAGGTATACATCCATCAAACTCAATTCATCAATTCAATCATCCATCACCAAGCATATCAGTTCAAGAAGGGAGAAAAGTTATTCAATCATGCAATGAACCTTTTTTATTTTTTTTTACTTTTTTTATTTTTTTATTTTTTTATTTTTTTTTTTTGATTGATTTTTTTTTAACAAACCAAAAGAAACAGAAACATGCTAAAATCTCTCCCCCACACTTAATATAACATTGCCCTCAATGTGAAAGAGAGATATAGAAAAGAGCAACACAACCTGATAAGAAATGAATCAACGCCAAGCAGAAAAGAGGCACACTGTTAGTGCCGCATCAGACCCTGAAAAGAAATCAAACAATAAAACTTTAGTACTTCCACAATTTAATACTAATTAATTACTACCTAAAAAAACTCCTTACTCTGCCACCAATTAAGATGCGTCTCAAGAGTAAAATTACTCCTTACTCTGTCATCACTAATTGGTTTAATAAGTCCATGACAATCATATCATACTTTCCAAAGAAAACAATTTTTTTTTTAATAAAATCAAACCCATTAAAGAGAAAGTTTCAAATCTGGCTTTTTTTTCTTGTTACTTCCTTCGCTGCTTCCTGTTGACCAATCTATCTGAGCTAATACCTTATCAGGTACATACTCAAAAGCTTCTAATTTATCAATGAGCTCATCAATAGTGGAGGCAGAGATAAGAAGTTGTCTTCTTAGAAGGAGTGATAAATTTATGTTCCATGACTTTGTCAAGAAAAAATAACAAAAGATCAAAGAAATTATTAATATTCAACAAACCAATGGGTTTATGGTGGATGTTCAGTTCGGCCCAAGAAACAATTTGAAAAATTTCTTCCAAAGTACCAAAACCACCTGGTAAGGCAATGAATGCATCAGAGTTTTCAAGCATTATCTTCATTCGTTCATGCATTAATGATACCTTAAGTTCCTCCCCAATTGTCTTTCCATTGATGTTCTATTGAGCTAAAGGTTCAGGAATGACACCTAAAACCCGATTTGTCTCTTACATATGCAGCAAGTGATATAGCCCCCATTAACCCACGGCAACCTCCCCATATACAAGATGAATATTCCTCGTAGCAAGTGATCGACCAAGAGTGCTAGCTGCGTTTACAAACTCTAATCCCTTCCCATAACTCGACCCACAAAAACACGGATATTTTTGAGGTTACGAATAAAAGGCCCCATTCTATACTTTTCCTCCCTTTGAGTGATTTCGAGTTGAAGGAAAATGGAGAAAATGGAGTGTTTAAATAAGAAAAAGAATGGAAAGGGAAATAATTGCACCTATAAGGGTAGGTTGACTGTTGTCAGAAAAGGTTGAAATTAAGAAACATAGAATCTTTTTTTTTTTTTGACTTCAAGAAAACCATCAAGGTAAAGAAGTCTAGAAACCCCTGAAGGACCCTGCTCAAAGGATCGTCTGTACAAAAATCAAAATACAACAAAATGATACAAAGATAAAAGAAATAGAAAATGATGACATACTGTATGTACAATTTCCATGGCGTATCTTTATATTGCGCGTCATGAGTGCAGTAGACATCACGTCCTTTTTTTTTTGAAATTGTTAGAAAAACTTGATGAAAGATGAGTGTATACTTACTTAAGATTGGGATGGAGGTAGTCTGCTCTTTCAGCTTTGTGCCAAAGCATTGTTGACCAGTATTCGACCCATTCAAGACCAGCGCAACATAGGGCTCCCAAAAGGGACAAGTGGCCATAATACGACTGGCTGCCTCACATGTGGGATATAATCTACCTTCTTTATTTTTCAATTAAGAAGGCTGGATCAGGATGCATGCATTTTCCCATTCACGGTTTGTGTTACCAAAGCCAACCCTAAGACGTATACATAATTTTTTTTTTTTGTTTTTTTTTTTAATTTTTTTTTTTTTTTTTTTTTGTTTTTTTTTTTTTTTT
The DNA here is from genome assembly GCA_029884605.1 of Ormosia emarginata. Taxonomy (NCBI): domain Eukaryota; kingdom Viridiplantae; phylum Streptophyta; class Magnoliopsida; order Fabales; family Fabaceae; genus Ormosia; species Ormosia emarginata. The sequence continues at coordinate 3,196,089 of JAQQTP010000063.1, forward strand.
TTTTTTTTAAAGATGACATGAAGAAGAAGAAGATGATGATATGTATAGATTGTTTGTGGATATGGCTCACATCTGCCTCTACGGTTTAACGTCCGAATGACTTAAACGTCTTCTATGAGTCGAGGATAAGCTTCCCATCCAATTTTCTTATAAATTGGCAAACAGTGGTCTTTTAGAGTCGATTCCCAAGGCGTAGCGTTTTTCTTCATCCTGGAAGAGATTCCACAATTTAAGAATTTCACGATGCACCAATCCACAAGAATGCGTCTCAAGAGTCAATAAGATATCATCTAATGACTCCTTACTCAGTCCATTCTTAATGAAGAAAATTTTATCTTCTCTATTTGTGGAAACCATCCCCAAAGTACGACATCGCTTGTTACAGTTCCATCGTCCACATTTGTGACAGACTTGTAACCTTTTTGCTCTTCTCCTTTTAGAATATGAACTTCTTCCAAGACCGGGCATATATGAGTCAAATGAAATTGAGGACTCACCTGCTAATCGGACCTTTGCTTCAATTATCCAGCGTACATCTTCTGGCATACCTTTGTGCATTAACAGTCTCAATCTTTCACATCGAACTTTGTAGATCTTTCTCAGAGCATTTTGAGGAAGAGAAGGAAAATGTTTCCTCAGGTTTGAAAGAATGACATCCATTTTGAAGGAGAAGGAGGGTTCAGTTATTTTGGGAAACTGAAAAATAAACCGACTTGAGAGTCACGGAGTACCGTATCCGCCACTTAACCGGCAACACAAAGAACTCAAGAACTTGGTTTTCCAGGAATGGTTGAGTCTCTGTCCATTAACTTTGAGCACATTACCATTCCTAGGATCCTCAATATCTACGGCCCCAGAAGATACATGTGCTTCCCAACAAAAGAACCGCGCCACCTAGATCTCAATTTCCCAAGGAGTAGGTGCAGATGATAATCTCAAAGCAGAACGTTTTTGACCAATTTCTGCAGCTTTTGCAAAAGGTGTAACAAACCTTGAATAAAGTAGGTCAATAAAATCCATACTGCAAGATTTTCACAGTTGTTGTCGCTGAAGAAAAAAATGACCTCCACATGCTTCTGAGTGACAAAATTTAATGGCACTACCTACCTCATTGTCGGGCACACAGTTGTTCTTTTCTTTTCTTTTCTTTTCTTTTTTTCTATTTTGTTTATTCATAATGCGGATGGAGAAGGTTCATCACCTCCATTTTTGCATTCTCTGGAAGTTCATGATACTGTTTGAGGCGGTGTCCATTGGTCTTATTAAGTGAGGTTAGTGAAAAGACTCCACCAGGATCCCATTGGTTGAAACGTGATGACTAGGTTATGGTTGACACAACATGATAGCTTCTACTACGGTCCCATTGGTTGAAGTGTAACGACAAAGTGAAGCTTGAAGCATGAGGGTTCACATTGGGGTCCCATTGGTCTTCCTTGACTTCACCAATGGCATGCAATACGTGTAATTTTGTAATCCTGCTTTCATTGATAATGTTGGACCATGACCTAAAAACAAAATCCACTTCAGTAGTTACTAGCATCTGCTGACTTTCCTCTTTCTTTGAAAATTCCTCAATGGCCTTCAACTCCACCTCCCTATATGTTTCAAATTCTGCAACTACATTGTTGATAGACCCTTCTATATCATTAGATCCTGCGTAAACAGAATCATTAGTTTTCAAATATGCAGAAATTTCAGCACACACAACACATTTTATATCACCATCATGATCAGCACATGAGTTGCAATTGATAGAATCATCAAAACCAATTAAATCAGGAAATTCAGCACACAACTCATCATGAGTTTCCTCAACTAAGTCTGCATGTAAATCAATATGACAATTAGAATGCAGGGAGTTGGGAATTGTTTGGGGAAAGAGTTGGCCTGACTCTTGACATCTCAGTTCATTAACAGTGGTTGTCAACTGGTCAATTTGGGTTGTTAAATCCTGAATAGAGGTAGTGAAATTCTGCTGCAACTCAATTTGGGTTTTCATCAAATCCTCCCATGAAGGCTCAAGTTTTGTGGTTGATGGACTTGTTATTTGCTGGAATGGCTACTCATATTGAAATGATTGTTGCTATAGTGATGCCGTATTGCCATATCCCAGATCCTGATAGTATTCCCAGCTAGGGTTGTATGTGTTGAAGAAGGGGTCATAACTCGTTCTTCTCTGCTTTGGAACTGTGGTTCATCAGGAAAATACCCAGCTGTTACAACAAATTGATCTGGAAAAACAGAACTACCATACTGAAGTGTAGGGCATGCATATGTGGGGTGAGATGAACAAAAACAAATGTTACACACAAGTGTAGCTTCTTGCACAGTGATTGTTGTCTCACTACTATATGTCTTACCAAAGAAGTCAACTCCTCAAATTTTGACTCCATTATGCATGGTCCATTGTATCCTTAAAATGTAACAGAATGCAACAAAATGATAATGAAAGAAAAAGAAAAAAAATTAAAAAGAAAGAGTTAGTATGGGATCAACACTCAAAATATGCAAAAATAAATCTAGTTAATGTATCTAAACATTTTTTAAATTTATGGGAGCAACACAGGACAAAATCTACATAAAAATGAAACTAGAAAATGCAATAAAAAATAATAAAAAATTAAAAAAATGGTCTAAATGATAGAATTTTGAAAAACCAGGGTTGACCTCACAAGTATCTTTGTGAGTCTTGTTTATCAGTTTGTTTTCCTTCATTGACCAAGTTTCATATTTTTCTGGGCACGTTCAGTTCGAAAATTGTATCAACTACCCATAATCACCAGTTTTCCGTCTTTCCTTCACTAGAGAAATTCAGAAATCTAAGAAAAAAAAATTGTTAGTGTAGTATGAACAATACTAGATAATGGATAAAAATGTTAGAAAAGTTAATAAAAAACAAAAGTTAGTAAAAACACTTAAAATGAAAAGATTACACTTACTAATCTCCGACAACGGCGCCAAAATTTTGACGAACACCGAACTCAGTCAAAATTATAACCGAAGTTATTACCTAAGCTTGTAGCACAGTGATAACACCGGATCTTCTCCACGAGGATTGTAGATGCAATTTAATCAAATCAAGTTAAAGTTAGCAAAGGGGGGTTTGATAGTTTAAGATCGCACTTAACAAAATTAAAGGAAGAAATAACAATTAAAGAGCAGTCAATTTAGAAACCTGACCAAGATTAGATGGATTCAATCATAGACCCTTCATAGAACACTTGAAGCGCAATTGAATTGTTAATTTGGATCTAACTGAGATCTCTGCATCAAATCCAAAATTCATACTAGACGATCATCTAGAATTTAATTAACAAGTGATAATCACAAATCCGCAATCACACCATTCATGAAGATCTATGTTAATTTCAAGTACCAAATTCAATTAACTTAGGCACAAATCAGTAACCTAACCTTTTCAATTTTGTGATTAATTTAGATCAATCAGTTCTAAGTTTCATCACAAATCTCAATCTTAAACCAAGATCAAATCAGATCAACATAAATAGAATCACCATTCATGCATTCAAGATCAAGAAGAAGAAAAGAGGATTTCAATTACAAATCAAATACAATACATAACCAAGATCTCAAGAATCCAAACCACAATCTCTTCAAGAGTTCTAAATTGACCAAAAGTAGCTTAGCCCTCCATTACCATGAAGGGGAGCATCAAAATATACAAAAGCTATGAGAAGCTATGAAGAAACAAGAAGAAACTATGAGAGAAATGAAGGAGAATACAACTTATTCATGATAACCAATGGTGCCTTTTATAGAAGTCTAGGGTAACAAAATGACAAAGGGAAATGGGTGGATGAGTGGGTGAGTGAGTGGAGTGTTTGAGTGGAGTGGTTGAGTGGGTTGGTTTAGTGGATTAGTTTAGTGGATGAGTGAATGGAATGGTTGAGTGGGTTGGTTGAGTGGAAAATGCCAAACGACTTTGGTGAGTGGGAAATTATGGAGATGAATGGGTGAGTGGATGGATGAGTAGGTGGATTAGTGGATAAGTGGGTGGAGTGGTTGAGTGGTTAGATTAGTTGATGGATGAGTGGATTAGTGGATGGATGAGTGGGTGGTTGAGGACGAAAATTTTGTATCTGAATTGGAAGCCAAAAACGACCCACTATACTGCAGATCCATGAAAAGTACTCTTCATGAAAGTTGTATATCTTTGTCTTGGCTATAAAATGCATGTCTAGTTCGTCCAATTTGACTTCCTTCAGCCCAAGATATGTCCCAAATACCGTAGGTTGCTCAAACCCAACTTCAGCACCTCTGTTCTGACTTGCAAGCTCAAACTGACCTGCTAGACTTCATTTTTTCAAAAAGTGTTCTTCATAAAAGTTGTTTATTTGGATCTTAAATATCAAGTATCCAAATTTCAGCCCATCTCCATTATTACAGCTTGAGATATGATTTTATGAGTGCACACTATTCGGATTCTAGTGACAGAACCTGTATTCTGACTTCCATGTAAACTTAGGTCCCTTAGACATTTGTTTCGGACTTCAAGCTCTTCATCAAAGTTGTAGAGCTTCCTCCTAGCTTTCCTACAAGGTAAAATTCATGATTATCAGATATTAGGAACTCAAGTTATGGCCAAAATACAGAAACAGTGTCAAGTCTCAATAATGCTGAAAATATTCAATTAGGACCAATTTGAGCTTAAACTCACAAAATCATACCAAACTCAATCAATTAAGAATATGGAGAGTGTAAATGACTAAACATAAGGGTTTCTTAATGAATAAAATATGTGATTATCAAATTCCCCCACACTTAGCTTTTTGCACTCATGGGCAAAACTCAAGACCAAAATTTTACAATCAAGAAGAACAACCAAAGGTTCAAGGGATCAAAACATTCATGAGTTAACAATTCTCCACATCTCAAACCAACAAGCAAGGTATCTTCAACATGAATCGAGAATGACAGATCTTCATAAGATTCCCTCTCAATCTCTCAAGTGTTTAAAAGGTAGGTATTTCACTCAATTCAACCCATAAAAATTGCACTACCATAAGCTTGCTTATCTTCTACTTCTCCACTACTCAAAACACATGCTCACACAAATCATGAGGACTTTATTCAAGGTTGTAGTGAGGTCAAGGTAACAGAAGAGGATAAAATGGATATGAGAAGATAAATACCAAAGAGAATAAAAGCAAATGAGAGCCGAGTTCAAATAACAAGCATAAAAGTTCATCCCAACTCTAATGTATATCCCTTTACATATTCATTTCCCAATCCTTTTTTTTTTCTTTTTTCTTTTTTTTTATATATATGAACATAACTATATACATATATTTTTCCTTTTTTTTTTAGGCACTCTTTCCTTTTTCAACAACCATTTTGTACACACACCCGACACTTGTTCAAAAACTCACCCATTAACCAAGCTAATGTTCTTTTATTCCCTAAGGTAAAGTAAGAACACGATTTTCATTTAAGGCACATAATGAGCTAGAAACAAGGAATGGTCAAATAAGCTCAAAGGGGTTAAGCAAAGGAAAATATACAAGGTTGGCAGGAATCAGAGAATTTTCAAGAAGTCAAAAGAGTGCTTGATATTATATTGAAAACAAGGTTGGCTATTTGGTTAAACTAGCTAATTAAGAAAGAGGGCCTCAATCATGTTCATGCATGCAAGTGAAATGTAGCCTCAAAAAGAATCAAAGCAAGTTCTAGAGTGATCATTAACATGAGTGAAAATCACACAAGAAAGAAGAGAATGACATAAATGTTGAATCCATCCATTAGGCTCAAAATCTCACAAGGTATACATCCATCAAACTCAATCCATCAATTCAATCATCCATCACCAAGCATATCAGTTCAAGAAGGGAGAAAAGTTATTCAATCATGCAATGAACCTTTTTTTTTTTTTACTTTTTTATTTTTTTTTTTATTTTTTTATTTTTTTTGATTGATTTTTTTACAAACCAAAAGAAACAGAAACATGCTAAAATCTCTCCCCCACACTTAATATAACATTGCCCTCAATGTGTGAAAGAGATATAGAAAAGAGCAACACAACCCGATAAGAAGTGAATCAACGCCTAGCGAGAAAGAAGCACTGCTTGTTAGTGCCGCATCGGACACGAAAAGAAATCAAACAATAAAACTTTAGTACTTCCACAATTTAATACTAATTAATTACTACCTAAAAAAACTCCTTACTCGCCACCAATTAAGATGCGTCTCAAGAGTAAAATTACTCCTTACTCTGCCATCACTAATTAGTTTAATAAGTCCATGACAATCATATCATACTTTCCAAACAAAACAATTTTTTTTAATAAAATCAAACCCATTAAAGAGAAAGTTTCAGATCGGCTTTTTTTCTTGTTACTTCCTTAGTTGCTTCCTTTTGACCAATCTATCTGAGCTAATACCTTATCAGGTACATACTCAAAAGCTTCTAACTTATCAATGAGCTCATCAATAGTGGAGGCAGAGATAAGAAGTTGTCTTGCCGAAGGAGTGATAAATTTCTGTTCCACAGCTTTGTCAAGAAAAAATAACAAAAGATCAAAGAAATTATTAATATTCAACAAACCAATGGGTTTATGGTGGATGTTCAGTTCGGCCCAAGAGACAATTTGAAAAATTTCTTCCAAAGTACCAAAACCACCTGGTAAGGCAATGAATGCATCAGAGTTTTCAAGCATTATCTTCATTCGTTCATGCATTGATGATACCTTAAGTTCCTCCCCAATTGTCTTTCCATTGATGTTCTGTTGAACTAAAGGTTCAGGAATGACACCTAAAACCTGACTGTCTCTTACATATGCAGCAAGTGATACAGCCCCCATTAACCCACGGCAACCTCCCCCATATACAAGATGAATATTCCTCGTAGCAAGTGATCGACCAAGAGTGCTAGCTGCGTTTACAAACTCTAATCCCTTCCCATAACTCGACCCACAAAAAACACAGACATTTTTGAGGTTACGAATAGAAGGCCCCATTCTATACTTTTCCTCCCTTTGAGTGATTCTGAGTTAAAGGAAAATGGAGAAACTGGAGTGTTTAAATAAGAAAAAGAATGGAAAGGGAAATAATTACACCTATAAGGGTAGGTTAGCTGTTGTCAGAAAAGGTTGAAATTAAGAAACATAGAATCTTTTTTTTTTTTTGACTTCAAGAAAACCATCAAGGTAAAGAAGTCTAGAAACCCCTGAAGGACCCTGCTCAAAGGATCGTCTGTACAAAAATTAAAATATAACAAAATGATACAAAGATAAAAGAAATAGAAAATGATGACATACCTGTATGTACAATTTCCATGGCGTATTTTTATATTGCGCGTCATGAGTGCAGTAGACATCACATCTATTTTTTTTTTGAAATTGTTAGAAAAACTTGATGAAAGATGAGTGTATACTTACTTAAGATTGGGATGGAGGTAGTCTGCTCTTTCGGCTTTGTGCCAAAGCATTGTTGACCAGTATTCGACCCATTCAAGACCAGTGCAACATAGGGCTCCCAAAAGGGACAAGTGGCCATAATACGTTTGCCTCACATGTGGGATACAATCTACCTTCTTTATTTTTCAATTAAGAAGGTTGGATCGAGATGCATGTCTTTCCCCATTCACGGTTTGTGTTACCAAAGCCAACCCTAAGACGTATACATAATTTTTTTTGTTTTTTTTTTTTTAATTTTTTTTTTTTTTTTTTTTTTTTTTTTTTTTTTTTTGTTTTTTGTTTTTTTTGTTTTGAAAGATGACATGAAGAAGAAGAATAAGATATTATGTACAGATTGTTTGTGGATATGGCTCACATCTGCCTCTGATTTAACATCCAGTAACGGCTTAAACGTCTTCTATGAGTCGAGGATAAGCTTCCCATCCAATTTTCTTATAAATTGGCAAACAGGGTCTTTTAGAGTCAGATTCCCAAGACTGTAGCGTTTTTCTTCATCCTTGAAGAGATTCCACAATTTAAGAATTTCACGATGCACTAATCCACAAGAATGCGTCTCAAGAGTCAATAAGATATAATCTAATGACTCCTTACTCAATCCATTCTTAATGAAGAAAATTTTATCTTCTCTATTTGCGGAAACCATCCCCAAAGTACGGCATCGCTTGTTACAGTTCCATCGTCCACATTTGTGACAGACTTGTAACCTTTTTGCTCTTCTCCTTTTAGAATATGAACTTCTTCCAAGACTGGGCATATATGATTCAAATGAAATTGAGGACTCACCTGCTAATCGGACCTTTGCTTCAATTATCCAGCGTACATCTTCTGGCATACCTTTGTGCATTAACAATCTCAATCTTTCACATCGAACTTTGTAGATCTTTCTCAGAGCATTTTGAGGAAGAGAAGGAAAATGTTTCCTTAGGTTTGAAAGAATGACATCCATTTTGAAGGAGAAGGAGGGTTCAGTTATTTTGGGAAACTGAAAAATAAATCGACTTGAGAGTCACGGAGTACCGTATCCGCCACTTAACCGGCAACACAAAGAACTCAAGAACTTGGTTTTCCAGGAATGGTTGAGTCTCTGTCCATTAACTTTGAGCACATTACCATTCCTAGGATCCTCAATATCTATGGCCCCAGAAGATACACGTGTTTGACAACAAAAGAACCGCGCCACCTAGATCTCAATTTCCCAAGGAGTAGGTGCAGATGATAATCTCAAAGCAGAACTTTTTTGACCAATTTCTGCAGCTTTTGCAAAAGGTGTAACAGACCTTGAATAAAGTAGGCCAATAAAATCCATACTGCAAGATTTTCGCAGTTGTTGTCGCTGAAGAAAAAAATGACCTCCATATGCTTCTGAGTGACAAAATTTAATGGCATTACCTACCTCATTGTCGGGCACACAACTATTTTTTTTTCTATTTTTTTTATTCATAATGCGGATGGAGAAGGTACATCACCTCCATTTCTGCATTCTCTGGAAGTTCATGATACTGTTTGAGGCGGTGTCCATTGGTTTTATTAAGTGAGGTTGGTGAAAAGACTCCACCAGGATCCCATTGGTTGAAACGTGATGACCAGGTTATGGATGACACAACATGATAGCTTCCACTACGATCCCATTGGTTGAAGTGTAACGACCAAGTGAAGCTCGAAGCATGAGGGTTCACATTAGGGTCCCATTGGTCTTCCTTGACTTCACCAATGACATGCAATACGTGTAATTTTGCAATCCTGCTTTCATTGATAATGCTGGACCATGGCCTAAAAACAAAATCCACTTCAGTAGTTACTAGCATATGCTGACTTTCTTCTTTCTTTGAAAATTCCTCAATGGCCTTCAACTCCACCTCCCTATATGTTTCAGATTCTGCAACTACATTATTAATAGACCCTTCTATATCGTTAGATCCTGCGTAAACAGAATCATTAGTTTTCAAATATGCAGAAATTTCAGCACACACAACACATTTTATATCACCATCATGATCAGCACATGAGTTACAATTGATAGAATCATCAAAACTAATTAAAAGAAATTCAAGACACAACTCATCATGAGTTTCCTCAACTAAGTCTGCATGTAAATCAATATGACAATTAAAATGCAGGGAGTTGGGAATTGTTTGGGGAAAGAGTTGGCACGACTCTTGACATCTCGGTTCATTAACGGTGGTTGTCAATTTGGTCAATTTGGGTTGTTAAATCTGAATAGTGGCAGTGAAATTCTGCCGCAACTCAATTTGGGTTTTCATCAAGTCCTCCCATGAAGGCTCAAGTTTTGTGGTTGATGGACTTGTTATCTGCCTGGAATGGCTGCTCATATTGAAATGATTGTTCTTTGTAGTGATGCCAGTATTGCCATATCCCGGATCCGGATAGTATTCCCAACTAGGGTTGTATGTGTTGAAGAAGGGGTCATAACTCTGTTCTTCTTCTTTGGAAGCGTGGTTCATCGGGAAAATAACCAATTTCTTTGCAACAAATTGATCTGGAAAAACAGAACTACCATCTTGAAGTGTAGGGCATGCATATGTGGGGTGAGATGAACAAAAACAAATGTTACACACAAGTGTAACTTCTGTCTACAGTGATTGTTGTCTCACTACTATATGTCTTACCAAAGAAGTCAACTCCTCAAGTTTTGACTCCATTATGCATGGTCCATTGTATCCTTAAAATGCAAAGAATGCAACAAAATGATAATGAAAGAAAAAAAAAAAAAAAAGAAAGAGTTAGTATGGGATCAACACTCAAAATATGAAAAAATAAATCTAGTTAATGTATCTAAACATTTTTAAAATTTATGGGAGCAACACAGGACAAAATCTACATAAAAATGAAACTAGAAAATGCAATAAAAAATAATAAAAAATTAAAAAAATGGTCTAAATGATAGAATTTCGAAAAACCAAGGTTGACCTCACACGATATACTTGTGAGTCTTGTTTATCAGTGCTGTTTGCCTTCATCCGACCAAGTTTATATTTTTTTCGGGCACGTTCAGTTCGAAAATTGTATCAACTACCCATAATCACCAGTTTTCCGTCTTTCCTTCACTAGAGAAATTCAGAAATCTAAGAAAAAAATTGTTAGTGTAGTATGAACAATACTAGATAATGGATAAAAATGTTAGAAAAGTTAATAAAAAGCAAAAGTTAGTAAAAACACTTAAAATGAAAAGATTACACTTACTAATCCCCAAAGAACGGCGCCAAAATTTTGACGAGCGCCGAACTCAGTCAAAATTATAACCGAAGTTATTACCTAAGCTTGTAGCACAGTGATAACACCGGATCATCTCCACGAGGATTGTAGATGCAATTTAATCAAATCAAGTGAAAGTTAGCAAAGGGGGGTTTGATAGTTTAAGATCGCACTTAACAAAATTAAAGGAAGAAATAACAATGAAAGAGCAGTCAATTTAGAAACCTATCCAAGATTGGGTGGATTCAATCATAGACCCTTCATAGAACACTTGAAGCGCAATTGAATTGTTAATTTGGATCTAATCGAGATCTCTGCATCAAATCCAAAATTCATACTAGACGATCGTCTAGAATTTAATTAACAAGTGATAATCACAAATCCGCAATCACACCATTCATGAAGATCTATGTTAATTTCAAGTACCGAATTCAATTAACTTAGGCACAAATCAGTAACCTAACCTTTTCAATTTTGTGATTAATTTAGATCAATCAGTTCTAAGTTTCATCACAAATCTCAATCTTAAACCAAGATCAAATCAGATCAACATAAATAGAATCACCATTCATGCATTCAAGATCAAGAAGAAGAAAAGAGGAATTCAATTACAAATCAAATACAATACATAACCAAGATCTCAAGAATCCAAACCACAATCTCTTCAAGAGTTCTAAATTGACCAAAAGTAGCTTAGCCCTCCATTACCATGAAGGGGAGCATCAAAATATACAAAAGCTATGAGAAGCTATGAAGAAACAAGAAGAAACTATGAGAGAAATGAAGGAGAATACAACTTATTCATGATAACCAATGGTGTCTTTTATAGAAGTCTTGGGTAACAAAATGACAAAGGGAAGTGGGTGGATGAGTGGGTGAGTGAGTGGAGTGTTTGAGTGGAGTGGTTGAGTGGGTTGGTTTAGTGGATTGGTTTAGTGGATGAGTGAATGGAATGGTTGAGTGGGTTGGTTGAGTGGAAAATGCCAAAGGACTTTTGGTGAGTGGAAAATTATGGAGATGAATGAGTAGTGGATGGATGAGTAGGTGGATTAGTGGATAAGTGGGTGGAGTGGTTGAGTGGTTAGATTAGTTGATGGATGAGTGGATTAGTGGATGGATGAGTGGGTGGTTGAGGACGAAAATTTCGTATCTGACTTGGAAGCCAAAAACGACCCACTATACTACAGATCCATGAAAAGTACTCTTCATGAAAGTTGTAGATCTTTGTCTTGGCTATAAAATGCATGTCTGGTTCGTCCAATTTGACTTCCTTCAGCCCAAGATATGTCCCAAATACCGCAGGTTACTCAAACTCAACTTCAGCACCTCTGTTCCGACTTGCAAGCTCAAACTGACCTACTAGACTTCATTTTTTCAAAAAGTGTTCTTCATGAAAGTTGTTTATTTGGATCTTGACTATCAACTATCCAAATTTCAGCGCATCTCCATTATTACAGCTTGAGATATGATTTTATGAGTGCACACCGTTCGGATTCTAGTGACAGAACCTGTATTCTGACTTCCATGTAAACTTAGGTCCCTTAGACATTTGTTTCGGACTTCGAGCTCTTCATCAAAGTTGTAGAGCTTCCTCCTAGATTTCCTACAAGGTAAAATTCATGATTATCCGATATTAGGAACTCAAGTTATGGCCAAAATACAGAAACAGTGTCAAGTCTCAATAATGCTGAAAATATTCAATTAGGACCAATTTGAGCTTAAACTCACAAAATCATACCAAACTCAATCAATTAAGAATATGGAGAGTGTAAATGACTAAACATAAGAGTTTCTTAATGAATAAAATATGTGATTATCAATCTAAAGGAAGAAATTCGAGAGAAATAGAAAGGTGACATCTTTGTGCAAAAAGAGAGGGAGCTGATGAAGTGCGACATTGTGTCGATAGTTGAGGAAGGACTTGACGGAATCCTAAGGTTCAAAGGCAGGGTTTGTGTGCCTAATGATCCAGAACTTAGGAAGTTCATTCTTGAAGACGCTCACACGAGCAAGTTGAGTATGTATCCGGGAAAGACCAAGATGTACCAAGACCTAAATAGTTATTTTGGTGGCACGGAAGAAGAGGGATGTTGCCAAATATGTGTCGTCTTGTCTAGTTTGTCAGAAAGCTAAGGTTGAACATCAGAGACCTTCAGGAATGTTGCAACCTCTAACTATTCCCCAATGGAAATGGGATAATATTGCAATGGATTTCGTGGTTGGATTTCCAAAGACCTGAAAGGGTCATGATTCGATATGGGTAATTGTTAATCAGCTTACTAAGTCCGCACACTTCTTACCGATTAACATAAAGTATTCAATGGAGAAGTTAACTCAGTTGTATATTGGTGAGATTGTTAGACTGCATGGTGTGCCTTCTAGTATTATTTCTGATAGAGATCTGAGATTTACATCAAGGTTTTAGCAGAGTCTTCAAGAAGCAATGGGAATGAAACTACGTTTTAGTTCTGCTTATCACCCTCAAACTGATGGCCAATAGGAAAGGACGATCCAATCGTTGGAAGATTTGCTTAGAGCTTATACATTGGAACAGACTGGAAGTTGGGATAAAGTTTTACCTTTGATAGAGTTCACCTACAACAACAGTTTTCACTTGCGCATAGGAATGACACCCTATGAGGCTCTACATGGACGATGGTGCAGAACACCTTTGTGTTGGTACCAAGATAGAGAGCATCTTACGATTGAACCTAATCTTATGCAACAAACAATGGAAAAGGTCAAGATGATTTAGGAAAAGATGAGGACGGCTCAGAGTCGATAGAAAAGTTACGCGGACAAAAGGAGAAAGCCTCTTGAGTTTGAGGAAGGCGAGCATGTGTTTTTGAAAGTCAAGCCCACGACTAAGGTCAGCCGAGTTCTTAAATCTAGAAAACCCACTCCTAAATTCATTGGACCTTATCAAATTCTTTGTCGAATAAGTCCAGTATCTTACCAAATATCCTTACCACCTTTTCTTTCTAACCTTCACAATGTCTTTCATATGTCACAATTGTGAAAATATATTCCTGGTCCAAACCATATCATAGCGCTTGATACAGTACAATTAAAGAGAATTTAACCTATGAGACACTTCCTGTAAAGATCAAAGATAGGAGAGTGAAGCGACTCAGAGGGAAAGAAATTCCATTGGTGAAAGTGATTTGGAATGACATAACCGGACAAGATGAAGTAACAACATCCATATCTATTCCAAGGTATGAAAAATTTTGAGGACAAAATTTCTTTTTAGAAGGGGAGAGTTGTAACACCCCGAAAATTGCTTGTTTCATGATTTATATTCATTTTATAATATTTTTTATTTTTGTGAATTATTTGATGATTTTGATTATTTTAATATATTTCTTGATTTGCATGCGCACTGAGCGGGGTCGGGAAAATAAAATATTTTCCCCGAGGCCGAAAAACCTTGGACTGTGGAAACGGTGACGGGATATCTTTTGAGATTTTATCTGATAAATAAAATCGCGATACGTTTTATTATCCGTTAGACAATAAATACATGTTTTGTTAACTGTAACATTTGTCCATAGGATAATTGTAACATACCAAATTTCATTTTTTTGCATGAATATGAGTTTTATAATTTTTGTGATTTTTGTAAATTTTTGTGAATTTTTCTAGAATATTAATTATTTTAATATTATTTTGGGCTATGTGTGGGCCCAGGGGGCTGTATGTGGGCCTATGCGGGCCCGGAAAAGTAAAAAATTTTTGGAGTAAAAAAATTTTGTACTGTTGACGTGGCATTGGGAGATCTTACTAAACTTAAAACCGGAAACAGTTTTTGAAATTTTCTTTTACAGTAAATTTTGATATGTTTATTATCCATTGGGTAAAGCTATTGTCCATAGGACAATAGATATCGATTTTATAAGCTGGAGCTATTAAACATTGGGTAATAGCTACTAGAAAAGTATTTAGATACTAGTCAACAATGATGGTTATGACATCTTTATGTCAAACCAATGAAAAACTAGTCTTCTTGTTAAGGACCAATAAGAACTAGTCAACAAAAATGGCTTGAACTCTCTAAACTGCAACATTGGATGGAAGATTTGGAAGGAGAAAACTTTGACGACCACTTTGCTAGAGGAAGCTACGGCCAAGGGCTTGAAGGAGAAGAATTCAATGGTTTAAAATCCATTCTTATCTTTGTAATAATATCTTGCCTCCACAAATATCTAAATGGTAAAAATATCAAAACAAACAAATCTCATTTCTCTCTCTAAGGCATTCCACGACAATGAGCAGATAGGAAGGGATCTTGGACTTTATTTCATATCTATCTACATCTTTATTTTTCATTCAAAACAAAACCAACACAAAAGCTCTCAAAATTATCTCTCACTTATTCTTCTCTATCCCATGGCCATCACCCCAAAGAACCACTTCCAACCTTCAATAATTATAACCAAGCTTACTACTTGATCCTACACCTAATCCTAAGAAACTTTGTAGTTGTAACCAAGTTCAAATTCCATCATTTTCTACCTTTTCTTCAAGCTTCAAGTTTGAAGATTTTTTAGGTGAAGTACTTCCATCATCCTATTTCTATCTATTTAAAGTTTTAAACCATGATTTGAATCCATGGTTATCTTAAAGAAGCCTTAGATGCTAATATTGTGTGTTTATTTTGTTGTTTCAAGAATTAATCGGTGGAAAAAGCTTGAATCAAGGAGCAAAGTAAAGAACAAGGGACTACATCTAAGGTAAGAGGGAGATCTATCTCACTAACCAAGTATGTGTTTGTCCCTTTATTAGGCCACAAGCGCATGGGTCATACAAGTAATACAGATACAAAGTATAAGTTCGTTCCCATGAGGATAAATGGCTTCCATTACTAAATAACAATCAATAGCTTAGCTAAATTCTATTCAAGAACATATAAAATAGGAGAAATGCATACAAACTAACTCTAAAGTCTACAAAGCAATAAAGATAATGGTTTAGAGATCTAGGGAATCCTTCTTCACCTTCTATTTCACACTAATGATATGAAATTCTTATAAGCAATATTAATTAATTGTTAAGTTAGCTTGAGAATCTAATTTAGTTAAAAGTCTATGTCTAGGTCAGTTAACCCTAGTGTAATTTACCTAATCCACTATGTTTCCATGAAAACCAATGAAAACTCCACTAATGAACGATCTATTCTCAAACACCCACTATACATGGCTAAAAGGTATATTTCTATCTAGTTAGCGAATCAACTCATCCAAGCTAATTGAACTCATCGAACATATATCAACCATACGTATGATCTAAGATCCAAATTCCTATGTCTAGGTTCATCAGATTTTAACAAATCATTCAAAAGCTGATCAAACCTTCGAAAGCATTAAGAACCATATCATTGAACAAAGCTAAACAGCAATATATACTCAAAAGATAACATAAACATCAATATTCATAGAAAGGATTCAAAGTATCCCTAAATATATCTTGGCTAAACATTGAACACGAAAATATACATCAAAATAGTGTTCAAAAGATAGGGAAGAGAAGAGAAACAAAGGGAGAAGAGGAAGGAAGCCATAGATATGATCCTTGAAGCTTGAATATCCTTCCATGAAGAAGATGGCCTCCAACCAAGCCTCCCTAGGCCTCCAATCAACCTAGAAATGAAGTTCCAGCACCAGCCTCGCTAAAACCTAAAAAGCTATCATTAGAAAATCCGTTAAATTTCTATTTATAGACTCAGAAAATAGAGTTATGTCGCGACATTCAACTTCTCACGCCGCGGTGCGCTTCAATTTAGGTCACCACACCATGGCATTCAGTGCCTGCGTCACGGCGTGCAAATCTTCGAGCTCTCTGACTTTGATGCAGGGGATGCACCACGCAGTGGCATTGATATGCCTGCACCGCGGCATTGTGTATTGAGTTGCACACTTACCTTTCTCTTCTAGTTTTAGCTCAATTGCTCCATATATCATCTTGTTTGGAGCCTTTCCTATGATAGGGAAATCATTAAGTCAATAACAGTTGAAAATCCACCTAATCAATCAAATAATACGCACAATTTGCTCAAAATCATATAAGAAGGTATCAGAATTGAATATAGCAAATATAAGCACAAAACCTTCTAAATATGCATAACAATAAGGACTTAAGCAATCAGTAAAGTATATATATGGGGCATAAATAACTACACATTGTGGAGTTATCATACCCCCAAACTTAACCTTTTGCTTGTCCTCAAGCAAAACAAAGTATGACTAAGTAAACTTTCTTGAACAATTTATACTCAACATGCATTCAGCAACTTTTAATTTCAATTTTCACTTTTTTAGAACCACTGTAGAATGATTGCATTGGTCCTCGATAAATACAAAAATCTCACAAACAACTCCACACATACACAATCCTAAACATGTAACAATCCATCATCTTTTCATACAAATCACATTTTTCACAAACATGTAAGATAAACTTCTCTTATTCAAGTCATACACATTCGGATAAGTTTATAAGCATACATGTATATGAATCATAAAATCCACTAAATTCTAAACTCTCTCTCCACTAATGTAAACCACACACAACTGAGGATGAAGAGAGTCTTTACAACTTGTAATGTAAGGCCAATAGTAATGAGTGTAAGAAAAGAAGGAAAATGATACATACAAACATTAAGAAACATAAACATGTTATTCCAAGACTTGAGTCTCCCAGTGATACTATCTTCAGGGTAATCAAAAGTAAAAGATAAAACTCTCTAGAACCATTCATTTCTTTCTTTTTGTATTTTTCTTTTCTTTTGCTTGCTCTTTTATTTCCCTTTTCTCTTTTTTTTTTTTTTTTATTTAATTGAACAAAGCAATACTTTTTCTTTTCTTTTATTGCATATGGTTCCTTCAAGCTCATTTAACATTGAACATACATACCCCTACTCACTGGACTCACTTCAAGAAATAACACATCATGTACTCAACAAACAATGAAGGTAGGAAGAAAATGCAATGCTTTCACATGCATTAGAATGGTTAACAGGGTAAGGAATACGTGGGTGAATGAAAAACATATAAGGCCAAACAATTATCAGGCTTCAAAAGGGGACCTAGAGATATCATCATATCAGGGTAGGCTTGAAAGGTTCAATCGGTCCAAACAATGCCCTAATCATTTCCTCAGTCATGCACAATCTAGGATTTTGCCTCAAGAGAGTTTAAAAATAACTTCTAGGATAATCGAAACTCTACATACATATCTATAAACTTTCTCTAAACATGCACTCTTATCATTTTCAAAGTTACACTTGTAACTAAGTGGGATGTAAATTATACTTAAAAAGTGACTAAATTGTTTCACATGCTTCTGATCACACATGGTTTCGCTGAAAGTAATCAAATTGTAAACATTTATGTCATTGAACAACCAAATCCACACTAGCATCTATTCAATCATTCAATCAAAATTGAAAAAATTTACCTTAGAATCCCATCAATAATAGTCAAACTCAGCATATGACCATGATTGTAACACTACAATTTTGATTAAATTATGATATTGTCCACAATGTACTGTTTTACATTTTCTGTGTACTACAAAAATAATTTGACTATTTCATGACTGTATTTGATTATTGTGTGTGATTTACTCTGAGTGAAGAAAATAATAATTTTTTAGCCGAAAAAATCTTAATTTGATTATTTGGAGTTGGGGGATCTTACTAAACCTAATTCTGAATGATACGTGTATTAATCTTTTAATTTTTAGAATTTATCTGTGCAATAAAAATATTTTATATTTTTATAATATTATCTTATTGGACAGTACCTATTGTCTTAAAAATAGTAGCTTCTGCTCCAAAGGACCATGGACCCGAAAAAGTTTGTGGGACCCATGCTTGGTAACTCAGCCAACGTTTCTAGCTTGAATTATTTTTAAGCCAATAGGAAATAGTCAACATAAATGGCATAAAAATTTCTAAGCCACAATAATGTTAGTCCATTTCTAAGTAGTAACTAAATGGAACAAACCTAGTTAGCTACTTATTAGGTTTCTAGTTAGAGAAGGTTCTAGTAAAGTTAAGAAGATGGGTAGTTGCCCTAAGTAACTAAGTAGTTAGACAAGTAACTAAGAAACCTAACTAAATTCACCTAAGTCTAACTAGATTGCCTAAGTGAACTAAAACTTATTTTGCTCTCCCTTGGAGCATTTTGGCCAAGGCTTTTCAAGAAGGATCAAGAAGCTTGATGACTTGATTTTATACTGTTAGTCATGGCAACCATCACCCAAGAGGGGGGGTGAATTGGGTGATTACAAGTTTTTAGATTATCATTAACAAATTAAACATTTTGAAGCATTCAATTATTAAATACAACGGAACATGCATAACAAAGGGATAACTATTATAGATTGAATACTTCACTCACAAATAAACAACTCAAGATAGAAAGAATTCAAGCAAAGCAAAATATCGAACTCAACTCAAGCAAATATAATTAAAGCACAAAGTAAAGAGATAGAGTTGAGAAGAACAAACACAAGAATTTATCCTAGTTCAGCCACCCCTTGTGACCTACGTCCAGTCCTCAAGCAAACCACTTGAGATTTTCCACTAAACTTCAAGCTTGAACGGGTGCTTGAAAACCTTTACACAAAAGAGCACTCAACTCCTTGGGATGCCCCACCCTTGAGCTTGAGCCTCAAAGCAGGGATACCTCACCCTTTCCACTAGAGGGATACCTCACCCTCTTTACAACCTTTGAAGGATGCCTCACCTTCAACAAGGGATACCTCACCCTTCACAAACTTTGAGAGATACCTCACTCTCTTTTCTCTAGAGGGATACCTCACCCCCTTTACAAAGAATCAAAGTGTTTATAAAATGAAAACTCTCACAAGAGTTGATGATACAAATTGAAGCCCTATAATGCTCTTCAAGAATATCTCAACAATATATGCAAAAACAGAGCAAAAGTGATTTAAGGATGAATCTCGGATTATAGAAATTGATAGATGTTTCTCAAGTGTTGTTCAACTACAAATGATGCCCCAAGATGAGTATTTATAAGTTGTTGGAACAAGAGAGCCGTTGCGGGCTTTAATGGGCAACATTAAAAGCCAAATAATATAGCCGTTGGGCTTGTCAGAATCTTGTAATCGATTATGTGGTTACGTAATCGATTACATGACAGTTAAAATGTGTTCTTGGCTTTCTGGGTTTGTGCTAATCGATTACAAGACTTGTGTAATCGATTACACGCCCTCTGACTTTCTGGTAATCGATTACAATATTGATGTAATCGATTACATGGCCTTTTTGATCGTGTTCTTGGATTTCTGGGAACATGGTAATCGATTACATGGATGCTGTAATCGATTACCAAGAGTGTGTAATCGATTACTTTCCACTTTGAACACATTTTTCAATCCCAATTAAGTCTCTAGGCCATTTTTATCATTTGGGTACTTGGACAAAACAAGATTTGCAAAGGTTTACCATAATCCAAGATTGAAATCAACATTTCTTTAAAATATGAACTTTGAAAACAAGTTGATTTATGAGGTCTTTGAAAAACCATTTGAATATAATTGAGATACCTTGAGAGCATTTCACATTGATGTTCTAAGACCTATATCTAATATACCTCTTTAGATCTTGGTCTTCTTCTCTTGGTCTTGAACTTTTCTTTTAATCTTGAACTTTTCTTTTGATCTTGGTCTTTTCTTTTGATCTTGGTCTTCTTCTCTTGGCTTTGTTATCATCAAAAACTTATTTGACATGCTTCATGACATAAGCATTCACATTCTCCCCCTTTTTGATGATGACAAATAAACATTGAAAATAGAGAAATATTTGCATTCATTTATCTATCAGAGATTAAGCGCAACTCTCCCCCGTAATGTATGCATGAGATAGGATAAATGATTTTCATGTAAAAGCACAAAGCTCCCCCGTACACATGCAACATATTTCACTAATCTCTCCCCCGTTGGCATTATCAAAAACAACATAAGCATTCAGCATTGTATAAACATTTCAGCCCAGCAGGATCAATATCAGAGTATAAACGGTTTAGCACAACAATTTGTGATGCCAATAGCAAATGCATATGAAAAAGAAATCGTAGATAATAATTATCATTTATGCCAACAGAATTCAGAGTCATATACAAGAGCAAATGGGGTTAGATAAAGATTAAGCATAAGGAAAGCATCATGAAAAGGCTTGATGGCAGATAAAAAAGGTATAACCCATGAATTTTTTGCCTTTTAAAACCCTGTGTAATCGATTACAATGTCTGTGTAATCGATTACGCATGTTCTGGATTCCTGGTAATCGATTACATATGTGGTGTAATCGATTACATGCCTTCTGGAATTGTTGTAATCGATTACATTGGAGGTGTAATCGATTACCTGCTTTCTAACTTGGTTTGGAACGCTATAATCGCTTGGCGAGCTACTTTTTTGTAATCGATTACAAAGGTATTGTAATCGATTACCAGTTCACTAAAACTCAGATTTTGCATTTTAAACAGAAAAAGATCAATTTTAAACCTTTCAAATTTGTTCCAAAGCATTCCAAAAACAATTTCAAACATTATGTAGGCATATAATCCAGATAGATTGTGATCTAAAACATATGATCATGCGAAAATGCTACTTTTACCAAGAATTACACCCTTTTGATGGATTGGTGAAGTTTTTGAGCTTTTTGAGGGTTTTTGTCATGATGTAGTACCTGCAAAATAGCTAAAGGGGAACCTCCAACGCTCAAGTCATTATTCGATTCACAATTGATTTAATCAAGGTGGTTGTGCAGTAGAAACACCATATTAAGCAACTAATTTCAGATTATGCAGCAGGAAAACAAATTATACGAGAAGAGGGACAAATTATGCAACTAAGTGATGAATTATGTAGCAAAAATTATTTTTAGCAAGAGTTAGATGCATGATTGATCCAATATGCCAAGTTCTAAGATATTTTCATCAAATGAGCTATTCCAAACAAGAAGTGAACTTAGGCATTGTAGAACTTTATGTACCAAGATGTATAACAAATTAATGAGCTATGGTACAATAAGAATGAACATAATCATGTGCTAAACAATATATGCATATTTTACCAAGTACACATGATTCTATCATTCACTTAAGGCCTACAAGGAATATACCTCAAATTCATTGACTTTTTAAGTGAATGTGTATAAGAGGTCAAAACTTTTGATACCTTGGCATTTGTAATCAAGGAAATACTTTTTCTTACCCATTGCTTCTCTTTTGGAGTTTTGAACTTTACAAGTCCTACATTTTGTACTTGAGAAGCTTTGGTTGAAGTCATCTTCCTTCTTTGACCAAAATTTCTACCATTAGGCTTTGGAAGAATTCTTCTTGATGGTTCTTCTATCCTTTGACCAATTTGTCCATCCTTTTGAGAAATTTTCTGCATAGTTGAAACACTAGGAGGACTTTTTGGTACCCACTTTATCTTGGGTCCTTGAATGTTAGTACTAGGGCCTTTAGGATCTTTAGGAACCCATACCATAGTATTTCTCATATAAGTATTTCTTCTATAATTGCATAAATGAGAAATATGTCCTAAATGACCACAAAAATTGCAAACAATTAAATTTAATGATGATTTGGTCTTTTGAAAATCATCTTTGGAAAACTTAAGCCTTTGGTTATTTTTACATTCTAACTATTTTTGCCATAAGCCTTGCTTGAATTTTCATGTGGAGTAACATTGATTTTATTCTCATTATCAAGCATAGAATGTAAGTAATTAGAATCATTAGCTTTGGCAAATTCAAAAGATAAGTCCTCTACTTGATTTTCTAAATCAATGCACTTTTCACAAGAAGTTGAGGTTTCACTTTTCAAAGGCATTTCCTCATCAAGAAAAGCATATATATTTTTCAAAGTTTTAATTTCATTTTCAATGGAGGAAATGTTTTCCAAACAAGATAAGTTTTTCTTTTCTAAATTCAACAAACCATCATACAATTCATCATATGCACATTGTAGCTCATAATAAAAGGACTATAATTTAATTTATCATTATTTACCTCAAAGTCCTTTTGAGCCATATAGGAAGTAGTCTCAATTTCCAGCATACTTGGCTCTTCCTCATTGTTGTCCAGCATTCAAGAACATCTTCGTTCTTAATTTTATTTTGCTTTGCCTCTTCTTCACATCGAGCACCATCATCACCAAGAGGCATTGAGCTCATTTTCTTGCTTTGAACATGTTCTTGAGGACATTTTTCAATGTTGTCTTCCTCTAGAGGTTTTTGCTCTTCTTTCTCTCTATATATAACTTTATGCAAGAAATCATTGTTAGCAAGATAAATAGAATCAAGAGCATCCCATATATCTTTAGCACTTGAGCAACTCTTAATTTTAGCATAAGCATCATCATTCAAACTACTTCTTAAGATTTGCATTGCTCTAATGTTTAAGGAAAAACATTTCTTGTCATAATCATTCCAAGTTTGTTTTGATTTGCAAGTAAATCCATCAAGCACAATATCCCACAAATCAAGATCAATAGATTGCATATAAATTTCCATTCTAGCTTTCCAATAAACAAAATTCACACCATCAAAGAATGGTGGTTTATCAATTTCAAAATCATTCATTTTGAAAAGCTTGTAATGGTTGCCAACAAATAAGGATCTTTAACTCCAAGTGGTTAAGCTTTTACCAGAGCACGAAGCTCTGATACCACATGTTAGTCATGGCAACCATCACCCAAAAGGGGGGGTGAATTGGGTGATTACAAGTTTTTAGATTATCATTAACAAATTAAACATTTTGAAGCATTCAATTATTAAATACAACAGAACATGCATAACAAAGGGATAACTATTATATATTAAATACTTCACTCACAAATAAACAACTCAAGATAGAAAGAATTCAAGCAAAGCAAAATATCGAACTCAACTCAAGCAAATATAATTAAAGCACAAAGTAAAGAGATAGAGTTGAGAAGAACAAACACAAGGATTTATCCTGGTTCAGCCACCCCTTGTGACTTACGTCCAGTCCTCAAGCAAACCACTTGAGATTTTCCACTAAACTTCAAGCTTGAACGGGTGCTTGAAAACCTTTACACAAAAGAGCATTCAACTCCTTGGGATGCCTCACCCTTGAGCTTGAGCCTCAAAGCAGGGATACCTCACCCTTTCCACTAGAGGATACCTTGTAACGATCAAAGTTAAGACTTAATCGATTACAACGAGCCGGGTTGGGTTTGTGTAATCGATTACGGTTCTGTAATCGATTACACAAAGATTGTGCTAATCGATTACAAGACTTGTGTAATCGATTACGCCTCTCGACTTTTCGGTAATCGATTACAATATTGATGTAATCGATTACATGGCCTTTTTATCGTGTTCTTGGATTTCGGGAACATGGTAATCGATTACATGGATGTCTTTGTAATCGATTACAAGTCCTCTCGACTTCTTGTGTAATCGATTACCAAGAGTGTGTAATCGATTACTTTCCACTTTGAACACATTTTTCAATCCCAATTAAGTCTCTAGGCCATTTTTATCATTTGGGTACTTGGACAAAACAAGATTTGCAAAGGTTTACCATAATCCAAGATTGAAATCAACATTTCTTTAAAATATGAACTTTGAAAACAAGTTGATTTATGAGGTCTTTGAAAAACCATTTGAATATAATTGAGATACCTTGAGAGCATTTCACATTGATGTTCTAAGACCTATATCTAATATATCTCTTTAGATCTTGGTCTTCTTCTCTTGGTCTTGAACTTTTCTTTTAATCTTGAACTTTTCTTTTGATCTTGGTCTTTTCTTTTGATCTTGGTCTTCTTCTCTTGGCTTTGTTATCATCAAAAACTTATTTGACATGCTTCATGACATAAGCATTCACATATACACTAATGAGAAGCAAGCTTGGAGATAAAGCCTTGGATATCAACCCTTGAACATATCTAAGGCCAT
Source organism: Ormosia emarginata (assembly GCA_029884605.1). NCBI lineage: Eukaryota > Viridiplantae > Streptophyta > Magnoliopsida > Fabales > Fabaceae > Ormosia > Ormosia emarginata. The sequence continues at coordinate 3,220,697 of JAQQTP010000063.1, forward strand.
TAGGAGTCCTTGGATGGTCAACATAGGTGGCCACCTCCTTTGAAGCCAAGTAGTTAGGATGGGTAGGAGAGTTTTTGTCCTAAGTCATTTCATCTTCATCTTCATCTTTACTATCACCCAAAACCTCTCTTCTCTTTCTTCCAAGAACCAAGAACACCATAGCTTCTCCTTTTGAAGCTCACAACCAACACTTTTAACCTACACCTCCACTCTTCTAAATTTTCATCTAACACCACTTCTCAAATCCAAATACTATTCTAAGCATCTTTTATCTTGAGAGTTTCTTCAAAATAATTTATTTGAAGCTTGGAAAACATCCTTGAAGTTTCTTTCCTACAAGGTAGAAATTCTTATTTCTTATTTCTAACTTGATTTTTTTGAAGTTCTAAGCCATGATTAATCCATGGTTTATCTTTTTCAACCTTAGTTTATGCTCTTTACAATTGTTTAAGTTTGTTAGGGTTTCTTTGGGAGCTACACGAAAATTACTAGGAGGAGTCTAGAAGGAGTTTGTCTTCCCTTAAGGTAAGAGGGAGATTTAACCTCATCAGCCTTGTGTGGTGGTGAGAAAATGGATGTATTTATGGTGAAGAATCCATAAGAATTCATTCACTTGGTTGTTTAATGTCTTTTCTATTTGTGATTGATTATGTTTGCAACCATGTCTATAGCTTTAAAATATATGGTATGTGTTCATAGATGCATGATAATTATTGTAGAATGTGAATAACATGTGAAGATTTGCATGAGTGTTCCAAAGAACACAAGGAAGCTCACAGCTTCACCAATAAAAAGAAAACCAAAATGTTCTCAAATATTTTCTAAAGCATGAATTAATTAACTTAGTTGAATAAAATGAATTTTTACAATGACTTAGAGGATGAAAAATAATTTAAAGATGATTTACAAAAGATATATTGAATTTTGGCCAACATGCCATTTAAGATACCTTTGGTTTAAAATTATTTTCTAAGTGTGGATCATGTAGTGAAATTAAAGAGAACTTAATTTTAATGGGTTTTTAAAGAATAAAAGGAATGAATTTATTTTTAGGAACTTAATTAGAGAAATTAAGTATGGTGGGAAATAAATTGAACACTTGGAAAATACTAACATAGAGTTCACCCTTTGGGCTTTGAAGCGCGTTAGCAAGTTTCAAGGTGTAAAGAGTGGTTATGACTAAGAGAGGAAATTTTTAAAGGAAAATGTAACACCCCAAATTTCCTATCTATTAGACAGTAATTTTGACAGTTAACAGAATTCTACTGTTTAGTGATTTCTGTGCATTGTAAAATTATTTTGAATATTCTGTCAGTACATTTGATCGTTTTGTGTGATTTACTCTGTGTCAGGAAAATTATAATTTTCAGGCCGGGAAAAATCTTTATGTATTTATTTCTCTTGATTGTTAATTACTTTTAACAATCTGACTTGATTTTCATACGCTTTCTAATATTTGTGATTTTTGTGGATGATTATAAAATTTTATATTTCTCTGATTGTTTTTGGGCTGTCTGTGGGCCCAGGGTGGCCTTACGTGGGCCCAGGTAGGTCCCGCAAAGTAAAAAAAATTTTATGCATAGAAAAATTTGTACTGTTTAGATGGAGACAGGGGATCTTACTAAACCTGAATCCAGAAACAGTTTTTAAGATTTTCTTTTACTGTGTTTTGTACTGTATTTAATTATCGGGCGATAAAAATACCGTAAAAATATTATTCAAAGGGTTATAGCAGATAGAAAAATAAATATTATACTGCTTAAGCCAACATTATTTGCTTGGTCATCAACCATTGATTTAATCAACGGTAGAGACTTGATCTTGATTTAATTAACGGTTGAGATTTAGTCTTACAAAGTGGCTAGGACCATTTATAGCCTTTGGATGTAAAGTTTGAAGGAGTAATCTTGACCCTTCATTTTGGAGATGCATCTAATGGCTAAGATTTCAAGGAGGAAAGATCCAATGGCCTAAATTAAGTCTTCTATCTAAGCCTAAACCTAGAAGCTACATTAAATCATAACCATTGATCTAATCAATGGTTAAGATTGCCTAAAATGGTGGCTAGGAGATTTGTTGCATTTTGAAGAATGCATGGAAGAGGGGACGGTTTTGGTGCTGCATTTAGAAGCTAAAGCAACATTTGAAGACCATAATTGATCACCTTTGGTCATTATTGATCATTCTTCATCATTCTTGAATTTTCCTAAAGCAAAGCTCTTCAAAATTTTCTCTCCACCTCTACTCCATGCATGTTTCGGCCAAGGTACCCAAGACAACCTTCCATCACTCTTTAATTTCAACCAACCATATTTTTTGAATCCTTACCTTATTATAAGCAACTTTCATGTTAGAGACTTTCTCTAAATCTTCCATCTTCAAGGAGTTTTTCCAAGAGCAAAGTTATAGGGTATTTGAGGTGAAGTGTAAGGAAACTTCATTTCTTCTCTCTTTTTCATGATTCTAAGCCATGTTTGATCTATGGTTTATCTTGTTCAAACTTGATTTACTAATAAATATATGTTTTGTTGTGTGTTTAAGAAATCTTTAGTGGTGAAGGACTTGGAAAAAGAAACAAATCTAGGAGCTTTTGAGGTTCTTCAAGAGGTAAGAGGGAGATTCATCTCACTAATCAAGTATGGTGGTGAGAGATGGTTTGTGTATTTGATGGATAGTGAATCCATGTGAGGATTCATATCCATGGTCTTGTAATAATTTGTGGGTGTTTATGTGCTTTGATTATTTGCCTATGCTTGGTATGATTTGCATGATTTATTGCTTTGATTATGGCATGCTTGTGATATATATTTGAATATGTATATGTATGCCATGATTTGATAATGGAAAGGAAATTGATTTTTGATTCCAAAGACCAAGAGGAATTTCGGCCAAGACACCTCAAAATAGGTGTTCATAAATTAATATTTTTATGAATGATAAAATTTGATGATGAGAAAAACAAGGAAAATAAACAAAGGGTTTGTTTTTCAAGAAGTGGTGTTCACGGTTTTGAGAAGAATTTTTATTGATTTATTTTATGTAAAAACAAGAATGGAATTTAATGGAACTCAAGGACATTTTTGAATAAGAATATTTCAAGTATTTTACAAATCATGAGTTTTAAATGAAAAGAGCAATGAGTTGATGATTTTAAGGATTTGCAAAGAAAGTGAAAAATGAAAATGAACAAATGATTTGATTTTAAAGACCATGAGTCTCACGGCTTTGTTAAGGAATTTTTAATGGTTTTGTTTGTGTAAAACCATATTGACTTAGAAGGAAAAATATTTGATGGTTTAAATAACCATGTACCACGATTTTGAAGGTTTGTAAATGCTTTGGTTTTATGAAACAAAGTGGTTTTCTAAGTGGAAATGTAATTTGATTTAGTATAAGGATTTTGGAAAGGGAATCAGAGTGTTTTATCACTTGAAAAATAAAAATTTCATTTATGAAAGAAAAAAAAAAGAGGTTGAAAGTGTTTGAACCTCAATTTATTTTGAAGAGAATTGATTTTGAAATTGATTTGAGAAAAATAGAGAATATAATGGTGATTTAAAATTTACTAACGTGTAACTCATCCTTTGGGTTTTGGATAGCGTTAGTAATTTTTAAAGTTAGAAACATTGATTTAATTAAATGGAATTGTGAATTTGTGGAATATATTGTGAAAAGGATTTTCTTGAGTAAGAAAATGTGGAAAATAATGTGAGTAGTCATATTATTTTGAGAAAGGTTGAAATGGAATTTTTGAAGGTTGAGAAATATTTTCATAATGGAAAAATGGTGAAAAATGATTTACATAACTTAAAAATGTGATTTTTAAGCTATGCGATTTGAAAAACGTTTAAATATTTCCACGCAATTTGAAAAATGTTGAAATATTTCTACACAATTTGGAAAGCATTTCAATATTTTTACACGTTTGAGATATTGTTGAAAAATCGCTATGCGATTTAAAAATGGTAGAATATTTTTACGTGATTGATGAAAATGTTGAAAAATCACTACGTCATTTTAAAACGCAACAGAAACGTTGCAAAATTGTGAAAAATGTAACAAAAATGTTGCGCGATTGTGAAAACACGACAAAAGTGTTTTATGACTATGTAAACGCGATAACATGATTTTACGATTAAATATATAGTATGAGTACTGTTGGGCCACTGTGTGGACCCTGATTATGAGATAATGAAATTAAAACTGAGAATGGGCCAATGTGTGGACCCTGAATATGAAAGTGTGAATTTTGCCTATGATTGGCATTGGTGCATTGAACATGCATTGGAAATGAGGAATTTTGCTTGTGATTGGCATTGGTGCATTGAACATGCATTGGAAAGATATGCATTGAGGCATATGATGATTTTGAATTGAACAAAAATTGATAGTTAATGCTATTGGGACCCTTGTGGTTGAAGAGAGAATGTGAATTGATAGTGAGGTCTGTGATGGATCTTGGGGGCGTCAAGGCGCGGCGGTCGACCAGTGGATATCTGTCTGTGGGCTAAGGCTGGACCATATGCCACTTGGCGATGCAGTCCATTGCAACGCATTAACGATACCTGACAAGAACACGATTCTTTTCGAAAGCTGGACAATTGTCTGTGGGCTAAGGCTGGGCATTGTCTGTGGGCTAATCTGGAAGATTGTCTTTGGACTAAGGCTGACAATTAACAGAGCATTCTTCTCGAAATTGTGAAAACCTCCATGGAGTAGGACATTGAGTCTATGTGCATATGCATAACATATGCATCATTATTGAGTATTGGTTATGATAATTGAACTATTGAAATACTTGGATGATGATGATGATAATAATGTGATGGCATTGTGGTAATTATTGTGTGATGATAATAATGTTGATGGCATGAAGGTAATTATTAGTTATTGTATTTGTTACAATAAATAATGTTGGGTATGCTGTTTGTATTATTTCTGTACTACCATATTGGTATTGACGTAGGTAATCTCACCTATTTGTTATATTATTTGGTTGGGCTTGTGTTGTAAAAATTATATAATAGATGGAACAAGTTGTCTTAGACATGACGGGTGGTAAATACTTTGAGATTGGAGACAACATTGAGGAGTAGCCATTCAGGATTCGATAGTGTGCAGTGTGAACAAGGAACAGATGTCCAATGCATCAAGATGGATATAAGAAGGAATAAGTATGTTAAGTTTTACCGTTAGTATTGTACCGTGCTATTAAGTAAGACCCGTGATGGGGTTTGCTACTATTAAAAAGGAGAGTCTATTAGGTTTATATTTCTCTTTAAATTGTTAAATATTAATTGGTGTCAATATTGTATATTAATCAGTTTAATTATATTTTCAGTAATACGTATGGATTTTAGTAAGTTTATGTTTCTGTAATAAGAAATTTTAAAACTCACATTTTATAACTCAAACCTTTTATGAACTTCTTTACAGATTATGAGTTGGGAGTAGGAAATGTGATACCCTGAGGAGGGTGTTACAGAAAACATAGAAAATATCACTTAATGGATTTTCTAGATGAAATGTTGTCAATAAAATTAAAAATAAGTAAATGATGGAGAAAGTTTCAAAATATAATTTAGAACGTAAAGAAATTATTATACGTAACTGAAAAATATTAGAAATACCCTACACGTATTTAAAATAATGATTTTTAAGTTATGCAGTTTAGAAAATGATTTAAAAATGTTACGCGATTAAGAAAATAATTTAAAAACACTACGCGATTTCAAAAACGTTGAAAAATACTTACACAATTTGAAAATATTTGAAAAAGGTGACGCGATTGTGAAAATACTATAAAATATTTACATGACTAAAAGGAATAGTAAGTTTACTATCGGGCCAAAGCGGTAAACCCGGACATGTTGAGAAATAGTACTATCAAGTGTAGATGTACTATATTAGGAAATACTGATATTGAGGGTATTTGTGTAATTTTGGTTCATGTACATGCATTAAGAAGTATGTCAATTTGGTTGAAATTGGCGAATGGCTGATGAGATGAATTACACCATGTTGTGGGTGTGATAGGTGGCGTAATGCGGTTCATTAAGTGAACTTGGAGGTGTTAGTGTGTAGAGGATTCCACATATGGACAATTGGTAACTCCTCTGAGCTGTGGTAACGGGTAACGCACTAACGATCTCGACACGCATTATTCTTAATCGAGATCTTGTGAAGACTGTCCGGTACAATGCATGTTGTGCACGGCGTTTTGATTGTGTACTAACTACACGACGATTTGACTGTGTACTATTTATACGACGTTTGACTGTGTAATAGTTGGTTGGGGCAGCCTGAGGTACGGACAGGTCTTCCGGATCATTCTCTCTGATGTTTGTGTTTAGCTTCATGGAGTAGGTATGAGTTTGTGTACATTTGCATATGTGGTCTGCATCATAATGTGAATATTTGTGATTATTTATATTTAATTTGAGATATTATGCATGATGTGATAATATGGATTATTATATCAATTATTATATCTGTATGTACTGTTGTTTTCTGTACTGCCATGCTTATAGTGATATAGATTGTCTCACCTCTTCGTATGTATTTTTTGTATTATTATTTATGTTCCTTAAAGAGTTTGAGGAAGAGGAAGAGAAGTAGCCCCTAGAGTGTCAGTATCTGGAGGAGCAGTATCCGAGCGACCAGTTTGAGGAAGGCGAGCCTCTAGATCATCCTTACCATTTGGATTGATTTCGTGGTCATGGTTTTGCCTGAGTTTTTGGGGTTTGTGAGACTTGAGTTTCATGGAAGCTCTGAGGCCTGGCATCTGCGAGAAGACAGAGGGTCGATTGTTTATGTCGGGCGTCTGACTGTGTCCCTCCGTAGGGAATTTGATGGAGCACAGATGTGTTCTACTACTTTTTATTTACATCTAGAGATGCCTTTGACTATTAGGCGTTATTGGGGAGGACGTTTTCATGCATCCATTGAGCTTAGTAGTGTATCGACAGCATGGACTCCTGTCTGTAGAGCTGCGAGACATCTGGGATTTCTGTTATCCGACGATCCATCTGAGGAGGATTAGAATTCCTAGATGTGCACTTGGGCTAGTTCATAGATATATTTCGAGTAATGTCAAACTTTTTACTGCTTTATTAAATAATTGTAGTTTGTAAATTATTTGTATCTTAAAGACAAAAATCGTAGGTATATTATGGTGTGCATTTAATAGTTTCTTTTACTTCATGTACTGTTTATTTTATGACGTATAAAACGAAAAAAAATTTATAACTCATATTATTAAATATGTACTAAAGGTTTTATAACTTGGGTAATGTTTATTATAATTATTCGGAAATGTGACATCCCCAGTAGGGTGTTACAATGATAACATACTGACTATCATTACTGTATACTCAAAATATCAAAACATGTTATACAAATTCAACATTATAATAACCAAAACATGTAATGATACTTGCCCAAACTTAAGTGAAACAGTGTCCTCACTGTCCATGGTGTCTAGCGGAACCTGAGCCTATCAACATCTGAAATGTGATAGCTGAGTATACTACAAATATTTAAAAACACTTAAAATAAACTAACAATGTACAATATATATATATATTACAGCACAATATACCACAATACACAACATCCATGCCACGACATTTGATCAGAATGGGTGCTTTTAATAGCACCCAAAACAAGTCTCTTTTTTTTTTAACAAGTTTTAAAGGGGCACGCCGCAGCATTGATATGCTTGCGCCGCGGTGTTGAGCTCTCTGGACTTGGTTTGAAACGCACAGAAATAACGGTCACGCCGCGACGTGTAACAGACTCACATCACAGCGTGAGAGATCAGCCTGCAAAATTCTGTAGTAAAATTAGTTTTACTGCAGGATTTTGCCCAAAGAGGTCCTTAACACATCTCAAACTTGTCCAAAAGGCTAAAACACATAATGGACAACTAAAATACATTAAAACACAAAATCACACATACTAACCTATATATAACTTAAAACTAAACATAACATAAAAACTAACTAAACTTACAACAATCAACATACTAACTACCAAATTACAAAAAAATCCTACTTACTAACATATATATATATATATATATATATATATATATATATATATATATATATATATATATATATATAACTTAAAACTTACTAAGACCATAAAAACTAACACAAGTACAAAAATCAAGCATACTAACCTATATATGACTCAAAACTTAACAAACACATACAAACTAACTAAAACATCAAAAATCAAAGTGCTAACATATATAAGATTTAAAATTAACTAAGGCTACAAAAATCAAACTTACTAACTACAAGAATACAAAAATTAAACATACTAACATATATAAGACTTAATACTAAAGAAAAGCCTGAAAACTAACTAAAGAAACAAAACTAAACTTAATAACATATTTAAGACTTAAAACTTACTAAAAACATAAAAACCTGGGTTCCCTCCCAAGAAGGGCCTGAGTTATAGTCCCAGTAGGACTTTGTCAAGGCAAACCGCTAACTCTTTCGATTATGGCCGATTTGATCCCAAAATGGAAGAATTGGATGGTGGGCCTTCTTTCGCCTGATTGAGGTTCTCCATTGCGGTGTCTCGAGCTCCCACAAAGGCCTCGAATGATGAAGCTCATCATCCATTTATTGTACCTAAACTACAAAGAATGAAAACATTAAATGAAAAAGAACTATACAGGTTGAATTAGGACTAGCTAAACTCATTGTTGATATTAGCAATAACTGTTATCATCGGCAACGACACCAAAAACTTGTTTGTCCCTTTATTGGGCCGCAAGTGCACAGGTCATACAAGTAATACAGATATAGAGTATAAGTTCATTTTCATGAGGATAAATGGCTTCCGTTACTAAATAACAACCAATAACTTAGCTAAATTCTATTCAAGAACATATTAAATAGGAAAAATGCATAGAAACTAAATCTAAAGTCTACAAGCAATAAAGATAATGGTTTAGAGATCTAGGGAATCCTTCTTCACCTCCTATTTCATACTAATGATATGCAATCCTTACAAGCAACATCAATGAATTGTTAAGTTAGCTTAAGAATCTGATTTAGTTAAAAGCCTATATCTAGGTCAGTCAACCCTGGTGTAATTTACCTAATCCACTATGTTTCCATAAGAACTAGTGAAAACTCCACTAATGAACGATCTATTCTCAAACACCTGCTATACATGGCTAAAATGTATATTTCTATCCAGTTAGCGAATCAACTCATCCAAGCCAATTGAACTCATTGAACATGCATCAACCATACGTATGATCTAAGATCCAAATTCCTATGTCTACATTCATTAGATTTCAACAAATCATTCAAAAGCTAATCAAACCTTCAAAAGCATTAAGAACTATATGATTGAACAAAGCTAAACATCAATATATACTCAAAAGATAACATAAACATCAATATTCATAGAAAGGATTCAAAGTATCCCTAAATACAGCTTGGCTAAACATTGAACACGAAAATATACATCAAAACAATGTTCAAAAGTTAGGGAAGAGAAGAGAAACAAAGGGAGAAGAGGAAGGAAGCCATAGATATGATCCTTGAAGCTTGAATATCCTTCCATGAAGAAGATGGCCTCCAGCCAAGCCTCCCTAAGCCTCTAATTAGCCCAGAAATGAAGTTCCAACAACAGCCTCTCTAAAACTTAAAAAGCTCTCCTTAGAAAATCTGTTAAATTTCTATTTATAGACTCAAAAAATAGAGTTACGCCGCAGCATTCAACTTCTCACACTGCGGCGCGCTTCAATTTAGGTCACCATGCCGCGGCATTCAGTTCCTGCATCATGACATACAAATCTTCGAGCTCTCTAACTTTGATGCAGGAGATGCACCACGCCGCGACATTGATATGCCTGTGCCGCGGCATTGTGTATTGAGTTGCACACTTACCTTTCTCTTCTAGTTTCAGCTCAATTGCTCCATATATCATCTTATTTGGAACCCTTCCTATGATAGAGAAATCACCAAGTTATTAATAGTTGCAAATCCACTTAATGAACCAAATAATATGCACAATTTGCTCAAAATCATATAGGAAGGTATTCGTATTGAATATAGCAAATATAAGTACAAAACCTTCCAAATATGCATAACAACAAGGACTTAAGCAATCAGTAAAGTACAGATATTGGGCACAAATAACTACACATTGTGGAGTTATCAGTATGGTGGTGAGAGATGAACTTGCATTTGATGGGTGGTGAATCCATGTGAGGATTCATTCCCATGATTGTGTAATTTATTTATTTTGTGTTTATGTGTTTTAAGTTTATTTATTTGTGTTTATTTATTTATTTATGTGATTTATAGTTTTATTATGATGCATGATTTTGTGATAGCAGAGATATGATGATTTATATGATATGTATATTATGATATATGTATTGAAAAGAAACAAATTTTTGGCTCCAAAGGCCTAGGAGGCTCACGGCCTTTTTACCTTAAAAATGGAGGTTTAAGTCAAATATTTTTATGAATGATAAAATGAAGTAGGAAGTGATTAAATGATTGATTTTTTTGAAGAACAAAATGATTTGTGGCCAATATGCCAAGAATTAGTAGATTAGAACAAAAAGTATTTCTAAATATAATATTGAATGGATTAAAATAGCACAGGATTTAAATTAACGGATTTTGAGATATAAAAGTAAGAAAAGCTTCTTTTTGGAATTAATTAAGTTAGTGGATTTAGTTTATAAATGAGAAATAAATTGGTGACTTGAAATTTACTAACGTATAGCTCACCTGTTGGGTTTTGAAGCGTGTTAAGAAATTTTAAGCTAGAATAATTGATTTAAATCAATACAAAAGCAATTTTGTGGGAAATAGTAGAAAAATTAAGGAAAGGATTTCTTAAGTGAGAAAACGTGAAAAATGAAGTTAGAAATTGTATTAATTTTTGGAAAGTCCAAAATGATGTTTAGAATAATGAGAAATATTTTGCACAGTTGAAAAATGATGAATTTTTTTTACGCAACTTAAAACAATATGATTTTTAAGCTACGCGATTTCAAAAATGTTGAAAAATCAATACGCAATTTGGAAAACGTTTAAATATTTTTACGCAATTGAGAAAATGTTAAAAAATAATTAAGTGATTTAAAAATGCGACAAAAATGTTGCGCGATTATGAAAACGCGGTAAAATGACTATGCGATTGAAAATACAGTAGAATTACTATTAGGTCAAAGTGTGGTACCCATATAAGTGAAATTATGATTTTGGCCTAAAATTGGCCTGTGAGCATTTATTATGCATTGGGAAAGTCCTGGGGACTATGTCAAGGCTGATGGCCTAGGAGTTGAATAACACCTTTGTGCGGGTGCGATAGGCATAGTGTAGGTCACTTGTTGACCTTGGGGGCGTCGGGGTGCGGGTTTTCTACAATGGGCAGTTGGTAGCCCCACTGTACCGTAGGTCAGACCGATGCAACATACTGACAATCTGGACCGAGACACTATTCTTAATCAAGATCTAGCATAGACTGTCATGTATAATGTCGAATGTGCAAAAATAATGAAAATTATAACACTTATTCTGAGGCAGCCGAGATACCGACAGCTCTTCTAGATCATTCTCTCCAACTTGTGTTTAGCTCCATGGAGTAGGATATTGGGTCAGTATGCATGTGCATAGTCTATATATATCTTTGTGATATTTTATTTGTTAAATATTGATTAAGGTTGATGCAATGACTATATTCCTTGATTGCTATATCTGTATGACATTATTGTCATTTTTGTCTCTTTACTGCTATGTTGGTACTGGTGTTAGTAGTCTCACCTCTTTGTATGTTGTTCTTGTACTGTATTTATATTTAGTAAAGACTGTAAGGAAGGCAGTGAAGAGCAGATTCCTTTTGTAGATGCTGACTTCTGAGTTGATGGCATTATCGGGTTTTCTTGGATTCCTGAAGTTGCAGTTTCGGGGAGGCTCAGAGGCCTGGCACATCCAATTAGATAATGAGACTGGGATTATGACTATATCCCTTAGTAGGCATTATCACGGGGTCCCCATGATCTTTGTTAATGTCTACGTACACTTTGAACTTCCTTTGTCTATTAGACAGTATTAGGGTGATCGTTACCATAGCCCTAGTGAGATTAGTATTATGTCGTCTGCTCGAACTCCCGTCCGTAGAACCACACGTCATCCGGGGTTTTGTCTTCCGAGGAGAAGGAGGAAGATCCCGAGGAGGATCCGTTTGAGGGTTCTGCTCCATAGGCGAGCATACTTGGGCCAGTTATAATGGTGATAGTTATGTATATTTATTTTGAGAACTTTGTCTGTATATATTTAAGTTTGTTAGTACTGATGTTATGTATATGATGCATATTACTTTGTGATACTGTTTGGAATTTTTATATTCTAGTAAGTTATATAATTTGTATCAAGAAATTTTATAACTCACATTTATATTATAAAATATTATTATATAACTTGGGGTAATTTGGTAATGATTAATATAAAAATGTGATACCCTATGGTGGGTGTTACAATAATAGCTTTAGTAGAGTGTTAGTCATCCTTTCTAGAGAGCACTTTAATGACATCACCAAGATGACATCATCAAAGTGACATTACCCTTGACTTTTTCAAAAAGTGGACAAAGCTTCTTAAGGAAGCTTTGCACCAAGCTTCTCAAGGAAGCTTCACCTTTCCTCTCTCCTCCATGTGATCCCACAATTTTGGGGGGAAAAGATGACACTAATTGTCATCTTTTCACTTAAAACAATTTTTTCATTTTTCATTCAAAAAGCTTTCTATCACTTTCTCTCTCAACATTTTCCTTTTCTCTCACATTTTCTCTCCTCTCCATTTTCTCTCCACTTCCACGTCCTAGCACACTATTTTTGGTCATCCATGCTTGCTTGCTCAACCAACCTTATTTCTTGCATCTACTCATCACCTTGAAACTTTTTTCTTTTGTGACCATCACTTGATTCTTTTATCTTCATCTTCTTCCATAAAGCCCTAAACTTGAAGCTTTGAGGTAAGGTTCTTGATTTTCTATTTTCCTTCCTTCATTTTCGTGATTCTTGGTCACCTTTGTGATCAAGGATTTCTCTTTTCAAGCTTTGGTTGTTGATTATGTGAGTTTGATCATCCTAGGATTTTGTTGGTGGTGGTGGACGAAAATTGCAAGAAGCAATAAAGGAGCTTGTTTTTCTTGTTATCTCTTTAGGTAAGAGGGAGATCATCCTCTTCAACCTATCATGGTGGTGAGGAACACATTTATGAGAGGGCTATTGACTTTGTTGTGGTTTTTGTGTTGATGGTTTTAATGACTTTATTGTTTGCTATTGTATATCTTGGTGGATTTGGAATATTTTGAATACTTGGAATCATGTATGGAAGGCAAAGGATACCCCTTTTGCATGAGGCTAATGATTATCATGGAATTTGTGTACTAATTTGAGACTTAAGCAATTAAATAATAAGTGATTAGTGAAGTGATGAAAATTTTGGATTTCCTATCCCCTTGAGCCCACGGTCTTGTAGGGCACCCAATGGAAATTTTTTTGCATTAAGTCAAAACTTACTTAATTAGATGATTAGATCTTGACTAGGGATTTATAAAATGGAAAGAGCAAAGAACAAAATTTTGTCCTATATAACCTAGAGTGATTTTGGCCAAAGAAAGAACATGAGTGTGAGTGAGGTTTTGAGAAACTTGAAATAATTACTCTAAGTGAGTTATGTTTAGAACTAAGTAAAGGACTTGTTTAATTAGAGTAACAAAGATTAGGTGAAAAATACTAGAAAATTCCCCTAGAGAGGCTTAATACGAAAAGTGTTGAAGTTGAAGCGTAATTTCATATTAAACTTTGAAAGTATGTTTTCGTAATTGAGAATCGAACAATGAATTGTTGTGGGTCCATGAGTAGGACCAAGGTTTATTGATATTTGATTTGGCCATTTATGGCGTGTGGTTATGGAAAGGTCATGTTATTATTGAATACATGTGTATATGCATTAAGTTATCATGCATTATGAAAGTCCGGTAGACTTTGTTGTAATGCTTTATGCCTAGGAGATAAATCACACCTTAGTGCTGCTGCGAATAGACTAGTGTAGGTCACTTGTTGACCTTAGGGGCATCGGGGTGCGGGTATCTCACAATGGGTAGTTGGTAGCTCCTCTGTACCATGGGACAGACCGATGCAAATGCACAGACGATCTAGACCGAGACACTGTCCTATATCGCGATCCTATGAAGAATGTCTTGTATAAGCCATGTTGCGTAATTTGTTGATATTGAAGCACTTGATTTGAGGCTGATGAGATATAGACATGTCTCCCTGATCATTCTCTCCATGGAGTAAGATTTTGGTACCTTGTGCATATGCATAGTCAGTCAACATATTTACTTGACATATATATATGAATATGGACCTATTTCTTTCATTGAAATTATGACTGCCTGGATTATTAAACTGTTTATTTTTGGAATCTTGATATTGCTTACTATTTTACTGTACTGTTTGGCGTTAAGCACTATTTATGTTTCTTTACTGCGATAATTGGTGCTGATGTTAGATATCTCACCTCTTTGCTTTGTTATTCTGTTTACATTTGTGCTTTTTTAAAGACCGAGGTGAGGAAGAGCCTGAGTTTCCTGGTTTTTAGTCGACCTAGTCTTTTGTTTTGTGATGGCATCCCAGCAAGGTTTTCTTGGGTATGCCAGACTGAGGTTTCACGGAGGCTTTGACTATTGGCACGTTGACTTGAACACCAAGCGTTTCATCTACGTGGGAAATGTGATTGTATCTTTGGCTTAGGGTCACTATGATTCACCTGTTTTCTCTTTCAATATTACTGTATTGTTGTAGTTCTGCATGCCAATATGTGAGGTGTGGGGTGATCGCAAGTATACTCCACATGAGGATTCGTTCCTGTCCTCTGCACAAGCCCTTGCTCGTGAGTCTGTTGCTCCTGCGAGGATTTCTTCTTTTGAGGAGGATGCTGAGGAGGACCCATCTAGGGCTCCTTCTTGGTAGTTGTTAGGGGCATGATACTTTTTGTAGCCTTGGTGGCTATCTGTATATATCTTTTTGGGCATGCAAAGCTTTTGCTTTCTTTTGCTAAAACTATTGATGTATCTAAATACTTATGTCATGTATCTTTTGTATAAGTGTATGGTTTGATATTCATGTTAATTTTCGCTAAGTTTATGTTTTTCGCTTACAAAAAAAAAAAAATACCAAGTTATTATATGCTTTATAAATGAACAGGCTACTATCTATATGTATACAAACTGGGTCTTAGTGTTATTTTTTGAGTTTCGTTTTCAGTGTGACTGTCCCTCTCCAAAAAGGGGTGTTACAATAAAAAATTCTAATCAACCAAGGTTATACATAATATTAAACCATAAAATCATATAAGGCAAAAATCACAAACCAAAAATACATACAACCAAGTGAATAAGCCTTACATGGATTCTTCACTTACAACATGTAAATTTCGTTCCTCACCTCCATTATAGGTTGATGAGGTTAATCTCCCTCTTACCTTAGATGATGACCGAAATTCCTTGAGTGCTTTCAGGTTGATGAGGTTAATCTCCCTCTTACCTTAGATGATGATCGAAATTCCTTGAGTGCTTTCTTGAATCAAACTTCCACTCCCAAGATGCTCTTGCAAACAAAAACAACATACAAAAATCAACATCTAGGGCTTGAAATAGAATGACCATGAATCAAAATCATGGTCTTAGAATTTGAAAATAAAAGAGAAGTGAAGATGGAAGGATTTCACCTTAAAAGCTTTCAAAACCCTAGCTTGAGGAAGTACTTGAAAATGGATGAACTAGATCAAGAGCACAACACCAAAGTGTTTTAGAATGGTGAATAGATGTAAGATGTGGGGTTGGTTAAAATTGAACAAGCTTGGATGGTGGTCTTTGGTGGTGTGGCCGTGAGCTTGGTGGAGAGAAAAGATGAGAGAAAAAAGTGAGAAAGTGTGTAGCTTTTTGGTTCATGAAAGATGAATGGAAATGATAGAAATGAATTAAAAGTGGAAGCTTACTCTAGAAGCCTCCTTGGAGCTCGTGGCCGTGCACTTCTCTCCTTGGGAAGGTGTCCAAAGCTTCTCCTGCAAGCTTGTTCCAAAACTTCTTTAGTAAGCTTTCTTCCTATTGGTCCAAAATGAGAAAAGTCACATGGTGGACCATGTAACACCCTCCTTCAGGTATCACATTTGGGACTAAAACTTGAAAACTTAACAAAATGTGCAAAAGGTTTAATATAGTAAAATACAGATTTCAAATTTTCTTTCACGAAAACTTAAATTTAAACAAGGCATAAACAACACAGGATGCAATACTAATTAATTACACATCAACATATACAAAAGATGGCATGGATCATAGTCCACCCAAAATACATAAGATTTGCACTCCAAAAAAATACATATAAATATATATAAACGGTTCACAAAACACAAACTAGCCCAAGTTTAAAAACCTAGGGAGTAGGGTCCTCCATTGGATCCTCCTCCTCGGAGTCCTCATCAGACAAAACCCTCAGTTGGGGTAAGAGCTTATGAACAAGTGTCCTAGCATATGACTCCTCAGAGTTCGCATCTTCCTTAGGGGTGTAATGCAAATCACCACATAACTCCCTAAATGGCATAACAAACTCCAAACGTACAAAGACATCCAAAGAGAAAAAGGGGACCCCATCGCGGGTCCTATGTACAGATAAGTTTACATCTCCCACATATCTGACACATTTGGTATCCTAGTCGATACGCCAAGCATCCGTACCACCATAGAACTGACTTCTGACAAAACCAACAGAAGCTCTTCTCGCCGCCATCACAGAAAACAAAACAACAAAAAAGATGTGACCTTCTTCGTCTTCCTCTTAGTCTTTATCAATCATATACACATAAAACAGAACAATACAACGAAGAGGTGAGATTCCCTACATTAATACCAACATGGCAGCACAAAAACAATAGAGAACAATAATATCATTCATATACAGGAAACATCGCAGTTATGGCATCAAGTATCAGATAATTTAACAGATATAAAATATCACAATAATATGTAGACAGACTATGCATATGCACAATGGACTAATTCTTACTCCATGGAGCTAAACACAATTCAGAGAGAATGATCTAGAAGACATGTCTGTAGCTCGTCAGCCTCAAGTCAAGTGCTTCAATGTTATTAAAATGCGCATCATGGCTTTATACAAGACATTCTACACCAGATCGTGATTAAGAATAGTGTCTCAGTCCGGATCGTCGGTGCGTTGCATTGGTGTGACCCACGACATAGTGGAGCTTCCAACTGGCCATTGTGGGAAACCCGTGCCCTGATGCCCCCAAAGTCAACAAGTGACCTACACTACGCCCATCGCACCCGCATTAAGGTGTAATTCAACTCTTAAGCATATAACATCAACCGACACCACCAGTATAATACATGATCAATGACTCAATGCATACACACATATCAATATCATGATTTTTCCATAAACATATGCTACTCATGAGCCAAACCAGTCAGCAACATCTCCGGGTCCCATTCAAGAGCCCGACAACACACTGCTATTATTTTCAATCGCAAAGCATCTTTATCGCATAATTTAGAAATCATCATTCTTAAATTACATAAGACATCATCACTATTTTTCAATCACGTAAAACTTTTATTACTCTTTTAAGCTTAATTTTGAAACTTTCAAAGATTAATATAGAAATTAACTTTAGTTCCAATATTCTTCTAACTAGGCTTCTCTAGGTAGTACTTCCTAATATTTTTCCTAAAGAACACAAAAAAAAGAACCCACGTTATATTAATTTAATAAATTCTTTTCCTTTGCCTTTAATAAAAATACCATAAGTTTTCAATCTCTCTTTCAAGCTTATTTTCCACTCAATAGCCTAAATCCCTATCTTATTAAATGACAAAATTTTGTTCTATCTCCCTTCCATTATTATAAATCCTTAATCCAATTCCTCTTTACCTAAGCATCTAGGTTCTAACTCAACATAAAATTTTTGCCTTGGATACCCTATTTATGGCCACTTGGCCATGAGCCCTAGGGTCCTTGGACCTCAAAATTTTTATCCTTATTAACAAGATTCCAAGCACACAACATACTTCAATCCCCAAATTTTCTACTCAACCAAAATTATGCATAATATTAAGTCATAAAATCACATAGGGCAAAATCCACAAAATCATTGAGAGTTAATACAACCAAGTGAACAACCCTCTCATGGATTCCTCACTTACAACATACAATTTCATTCCTCACCACCATGATAGGTTGAAGAGGATAATCTCCCACTTACCTTAGATGATCCTCCAAGTTCCTTGTATGCCTCCTTCAAGTAGATTTTCACCACCAAGATGAACTTAAAAACAAAGAAAACATACAATATCAACATCTAAAGCTTATCTAAGATGACCATGGATCAAAGTATGGTCTTAGAATTTGAAAATGAAAAGGAAGATGAACATTAGTGAACTTCACCAAAAAAATCCTTAAACTTGAACGTGAAGAACAAAGTTGAAGATCGATGAACTAGGTCAAGATCACAATACCAAAGTGTCTTCAAATAAGGTTTGGATTCAAAAAATGTTGATGGTTGAAATTAAAGAAGATTGGAGGGTGGGTTTTGGTGGTGCGGCCGTGAGCTTGGTGGAGAAGAAAGGTGAGAGCTTTTTGTGTTTTGGTTTTTGATAGAAAGTGATAGAAATGAATTAAGTGAAAGACAAAGTCCTAAAACCCTCCTAACAAGCCTTGGCCGAGAGGTTGCCAAGGAGAGAGTGAGACAAGCTTCTCCAACAAGTTTCCTCCAAACTTGCTTAGGAAGCTTGCTTCCTATTAGTCGAAAAAGAGAGGTGGGTCATGGTGATGTCATAAAGGTGTGGTCACATGGGTCATGACATCAAGAGAAGCCTCTAGAAAAAGGTGACTAAGCTTATATCTAGAACCATCCACTAGACCTTTACTAAAAGCTATTATCCAATAGACAAAAAGTTACAGTTAATAAAATTATTATTTATTGTCCAATAGATAATAGAACGTACTTAGATTTTATTTATCAGATAAAATCTTAGATAATGAAAACTTCAAAAATTGTCTCCGATTTTGTATTTAGTAAGCTCCCCTGGCTCCGCATCAACAGTCCAAAATTTTCTGAAAATAATATTAAAACAATCAAAATAAGTCAAATAATTCACAAAAATCATAAAAAAAATAAAAATAAAAATCACAGAGAACCAAAAATAAGAAAATTGGGGTGTTACAAGTCATAGTCATTTAATGGCTAATGGTCCAACCATAAAGCAAACATCAAAGAGAGTAACTTGACATTAACTGGTAGTTATTAACTAATGGACAAAAGTTATAGTTAACCAAACCAGTATCTATTGTCCAATGGATAATAGAACATACTCAAATTTTATTTATAAATAAAATCTCAGAAAATAAAAACTTTGAAAACTGTCTTCGGTCTCGGGTCCAGTAAGCTCCCCCGATCCCGTTTCAATAGTTCAAATTTTTTTTAAAATAATATTAAAATAATCAAAATAAGTCAAATAATTCATAAAAATCACAAAAAATCACAGATAACTGAAAAACAAGAAAAGAAGAAAAAGAATTGGGATGTTACATCCAGAAAGGAAAGAACTCAAGAGCTCCTCTCCACTTTTTCCTTCTTCCTCATTTTTTCCTCCTCTTTTCTTCCTTTGTTTCTTTCTTCTCCACCTTTCTCTTCTTTCTTTTCTTTTCCTGTGTTTTCTTGTTGGCAGCTGTGAGAGTGAGTGAGGAAAATGAGAAAGACAATCAAGAAAGATGGCTCTTAAAGAGCCGTGGAAGGGTTGCCAAAAATTAGATATTTTAGCTAGTACTTTGTATCTATTAAGAACACTTAGATTTCACCAAATCAAGTTTCTTAACTTCCAACGGTATTAGAATAAATCCTAAGATTCATCTATAATCTAGTTTCACAATTTCCCTATTTTTTCATATCTGCGACTAGTCAATCCGACATTAAAACATAATCTCAATATGCTTAAAAATACCAAACCAACTCTGATTATCCTCAAATTTTAACTACATCCTCTTCCACACATTTGTGACCTAGAAAAAAATTCTCCATATTTATTTCCATTAGCTAAGAAGTTTAAGCTAATTCTAGAGCTAATAAAAACTATTTTTCACACATAGTATTACAACAAAGTGACTAAACTTGCTCAGAAAGCCACAAAATTTAACATGCATGTTAAGTAAGTATTAGGCTACCTCTATATACATATACAAGTCTAACATGTTTTCGAGGGTGTTATAATTTCTCACTTAGATAAAGAAAAGATTAGTTCAGAAGTGTAGTAGATAAGAAATACTTGTAAGGGAAGATTCTCATAAAATTGTTATAGCTTAGAAATTTTTTTTTAACACTTTAGCTCTGTATATAATTACTTAGAAAAACTGATTAATAGAATAGAAGCAATATATTAGAATAAGAAAAAAGTTTAGTTCAAAATATAGCATACAATCAATTTATACTGATCTGGTCAAAACCACATGCCTACATCCAGACCCTAGTCAACAAAAAGGATTTTATATATCTTCACATTTTCTTTGATCAACACTATCTTCTCCAAGTTAGAATACAAGTGTTCTTTGTTCAACCTTAGCCTCTTCAAGCTAGAAACTCTCATTGATCACTAACGGATCATGTTACAATGAGCTGATAAAGAATTTGGTTTTTTTCACAACACTCAAAGAGTGGATAAGCTTATCAAAGTACAAAGAAAGTATTTGTAAAATCTCAATAACACTCAAAGAGTGGATTTTAGAGAATACAAAACAAAGAACTTAGTTTCTCACTAAGATAACAATTCAAAAAATGATTTCTGATGAGACATTGAGTTCAGAAGTGTGAGATTGAGTTCAGAAGTGTGAGATTGAGTTCAAAAGTGTGAGATTGGGTTCAGAAGATTGATAAGAAAATAGTCAATATAATAGTGTGCATCAATCTATTCTGGTTTGAGTCTTCAACTATTTATTTTTTTTCCAAGAGGTGACCTTTCTCTCTTCTAATGGTAACATAGCAAAAGGATAGTTATCATTTTCTTATCATTTAATGCTCCGGCAGCTTTAGTTTGAAAATTGTGTCTTTTTCCAGCAATAGTAAGAAGCGATGCACTTTCTGAACAATTTAGACTTTGTAACTTCTGGTTTTGACTATTCTTCTCTTTTCAATTCTTCTCTTCTGAGTTTGGCTTATGAAAATTGAACTCTTCTCAAAACAGCTTCATGCTTCTAAGTTGTTTAACTTGGAAACGATATTTCAACAATTTGCATTTTAAGTTTTTTCTTGAAAGACATAGAGCTTTTTCGTGTTTAAGTGTTGTTATAAGGACTTAGGCAATTTTTCATGCAAGAACTTTACTCAACAACTACGAAGGTCCTTTGAGTCTTCATTCTTTTAGAACTTGATATGATGTGTTTCACAAAAACTCAGCAAGTTCCAAATGAATTCTTTTCTGTACTATGATATTCAATAGAGAAACATTAATAACACTCAAATCTAAGTGCAAGTTTGTTATTCATCAAAATGTAGAACATTCTTAAAGAACTTCAATAAGTTTTTATAACTTCTGATGGGCTTTGGAGCTTACAGCTTTCACAAATCATCATCATCACTCTTTAAATCCTAATTTCACTCTTATCCAAATTCTCTTAAGATTAAATTTTTTCTGCTACCTTTTAAAAATTGTTACATGATTGCAAGCAGATGGATGCTTTTTGTGCCACCTACAATGGTAATGGTCTTGGGATTGCCCTCTGAACTATCCTAGTTCAAATAATGTTGAGTACACAATATTATCAGGATATTCTTCTCCATGATACTTTAGTACAATGTCGCATTCATTAGTGTCACATCATTCATTATAAAAAAATTCATTTGCTTTTGGTTTCTTTCTTATTCTCCGGCTTCTCCACCAGGGGGCTTCTGTTTGCCAGAAAAATTATTTCATAAAATTAAGTAAACTCATCATTATAATGCACAAGGATTTTCTCCTTCCTTCTCTATATCTCATTTCCTAATCATTTTCTCATCATCATAAGAGGTGGAACTATTTTTACTATACAAACTTTTGGTCATATCAACCACCTAAAAATGTTATTATTGGAGTCATTATCCTCACTATTAGTGTAAGACAAAAGATGAGTAAAACAATCAAATCTTAGACTACTCAGAGTCACTTATATAGTAATTTTGGCAGATTCCAATGGAAAATAGTTATGGTTATAAGGACTTTCTGGAAGAATATCTATCGGGTGGGAAAAATCTGCCAGAAATTTCATTGGAAAATGTTTCCCCTTGACAACTCGTGGTTTTTTTGTTTCAGCGACCTAATATGCCAGAAATATTGGTAGATTTTTGTTTCCAGCTAGCATTTTTCTAGGGAACCACATTTTGCCATAAATTCAATTTTTTGGTGAATTTTGAGAAATTACCTACAGATATGGCCATCAGTAATCTCCAAATTTCTTACAGTGAAGGTATACTAGATTTACTTTGCAATATTGCATCCAATGTAACATCCCGAAAAATACATATTTGATCATAAATCATCATTTTATAATATTCTCGATTTTTAGGAATTTTTCTGGAATTTTTCGGAAATGATGAATATTTTAATATATTTCTCGTTTTACGTGCACACTGGGCTGAGAATTGCTTGAGACCAGTGTAACGCTCCGGAAGTTAATTATTTCACTACCAATAGTCGTTTTCTAATATTTGTGATTTATGTGAATTCTTCCGGAATTTTTCGGAAACGACGAATATTTTAATATATTCCTTATTTGGCGTGTCTTGTTGCAAGTGCACCCGGGAAGATGCGATGTCTTCTCTGTGGCTGGTAAACTCTAAATTATGGACTTGTCGACGGGGGATCTTACTAAACTCGAGACTGGGCACAATTTACGAAGTTTACATTTTACGAGGTTTTACCCGATGAATGAAATCGTGGTATTGTAAAATCATCTGATGAATAATAAAATAGTATTTTCATCATCAGTAACTCTTCTACACTGGAGGAAAAGTAATACCGACAAAGTGTAAATATTCATCGTGTTAGTGTGCCCGATTAGGAAATAACTTTACTTCATTTTATCGAGAAACGTGCGAAACTTCTCATGGAAGCTTGGAGGAAGCTTCTTGGAAATTTCCTCTTCCTCCTTCCCCATGCAAAGCAGCCCATTTTTCCTCTCTCTCTCCTTCATGCACGGTTGCATGGCAGCTCAAAGCAAGGAAATATTGCATTTCCTTATTTCATTTTTATCACACAAATTCATTAACTATCAAAACACTTTCTCTTACTACCATTTCTTTCTTCTCCTCCATTTTCGTTTTCTCTTCTCCTCTCTACATGCTACGGCCACCTCTCTTCTTCTTCTCCCTCAACCATCACAAAAATTCAAACTAATTACATTTCCTAACTCCTCCCACCATTCTAAGCACCTTTTCTTCTTGGAGTATCTTGAGATTCCACCATTCTCACCATTTCTTCAAGCTCCAAGCTTTGAGCTTTTTGGGTAAGATTCAAGACTTCTCTTCTTTCTCCTCCATTTTCGTGGTCATGGTCTTCATGTTGGCCATCCATGGCTTATTTTCCAAGCCATTATGCTATTCTAACAAAGTCACCATTTTTAGGATTCTTGGAGCTCAAATCCGAAAATTCAAAGGAAGTTCTTGGTGTTCTTCTTTTGTTTTCTTCACTTAGGTAAGAGGAAGATACTCCTCCTCAACCTCTCTTAGCACCTAGGAACCTTGTATGTGTATTGTTGTTGATTTTTTTGAGTCTATGTATAAAGTTCTCTCATTTTATGTTGTTCTTGATGATGATGTATTTTGTTGGGTTTGTATGATTTATTGATGTTTCGTTATGATTTATTGATGTTTCTTGTACGATTTGAAGCTGTATTTGAGTATCTTGTTGATTAAATATGATAATGATTGGTTTGATTTGAGTTAAAGGACCTGAGAACTCTGTTTTCTGCAAGTTTACGCGTGGTAATCGATTACACGAGGCTTGTAATCGATTACCAAGCTCTTAAAGGTACTAAATCGTGATTCGGAAATCTGTAATCGATTACATCTCGTGTGTAATCGATTATAAAGATTCGACTAGCTTGTAATCGATTACAAGAATGGTGTAATCGATTACCAAGCCTCGATGTCACGAAATGATGCCTCTGGGAATCACGTAATCGATTACAACTAGAGGGTAATCGATTACGGAGGTTCTGTTCAATTGGTAATCGATTACCACGGTTGTGTAATCGATTACCAGTGCCTTGAAGTTACGAAACGTGATTCTGGGAATCACGTAATCGATTACAATGAAATTGTAATCGATTACAGAGGTTCTGTTTCTCAGGTAATCGATTACAATGGTGCTGTAATCGATTACCAAGATCCAAAAATGATATTTTGAGCTGGAAATGATTGAAATTATGGTTCTTTGTCCCTTGTAACTCAAACATAACCTCAAAACTCTGGATTCAAGGAAATTACCTCACTTAAACATGATAGGAATATGTATTCATACCGATAGAAAAGAAATGACTTTGAAAACAAAATTCTTGGATCTATGATATGGAAATTGTGATATGTGTGTGATAAGGAATATATATGTTGATGCTTATATTGGCCTATGGTGGCATGTTATGTAATGGTATGAAATTGTGAATCATACATATCCATGCATAGTGTATATGCATTGTGAATGTCCTTGTGGACTATTGTAAGGCCAAGTTGCCTAGGAGATTGAACACACCTTAGTGCGGGTGCGAGTAGACAAGTGTGGGTCTTGTTATGACCTTGGGGGCGTCGGGGTGCGGGTCCTTCACAATGGGCAATTGGTAGCTCCTCTGTCTGTGGGGCAAACCGATGCAAACGCACCGACGATCCGGACTTGACACTGTCCTATATCGTGATCTAGTGTAGAATGTCTGTGCAATGCAATGATTGTGCACGAGAAAATTTATTCATAGCACTGGCCTCGGCAGCCGAGTCACAGACATGTCTCCTGATCTTTCTCTCCGACTGTTTGAGTCTAGCTCCATGGAGTAGGAATTTGGGAAAGCATGCATACGAGTCATGATATACACTGTCATCATTAATTCTTATTTTCTGAAGCTATACTTGATCTAACTGTTATTATAATAATTATATGCCTGTAACTGTTTAATTACTTACTGTTGAGATTACTGCTCATTAATTGAATATGATGTGTTGGATTGCTATTTGGGCGCGTGGCGCCGTTTTGTTTCTAGTTGCTATAATTGGTAATGATGGTAGGATATCTTACCTCTTTCCTGTGCTTCTATTATTTGTTGTTTGTGTACCCCGTACGATCGAAGACGACGGTGAAGAGGCGAGAAGATCCTCGCCTTCCCGCTCCGGCTCCGCACAAGATTGACCTCTACTGCGACGATGTCTGCACGTATGCGTGGGTTCCTGGGAGATGTGCGTCTGACCTTCCTTGGGGGGCCAGAGTGCTGGCACATCAACCTGAACTCCGATCGCTGCGTGTACTTGGGAGACGTGTCGATAGCACTTGCCTGGAGACGTCATGAGGCACCTGTCCTCACCTGCTACCTCAGCTTGCGTCTGGAGTTTTACCTGCCTATTAGGGAGATGTGGGGTGCCCGTTATTACACCCCGCAGGAGGATTCTTTTGATTCCACCGCTCGGGCTCCGTCCCGTGCTTCTGTGGCTCCTATGGAAGTGTCCTCGGACGAGGAAGATCCTGATGAGGATCCTCCTGAGGATCCTGAATCGGTCCCTTTTTATCTGAGGGTCGATGACCATTGATGGTTACTGATGGCTGCCAGTGTTTTTATTTTTGGGGGCCTGATGTATCTTTATTTTTTGTGGGGCTGTATATTTTGTATATGCATGATGGTATATATGCATGATTCCCTTGGGGTGGGTATAGTTTTGCTTTTTGGTGATGGCCAGGCTTGTATCTACAAAACAGTTGTATCAAATTTTATATATATATGTGTATGCTATTCAGGTGCAAATTCTATGTATTGTTTTATTTGTCACTTTTATCCACATTCCGTATTATCAACATTATTATATTATTATATAAAAAAAATAAAAATATTGCCAATTTTGCTCACATGGTTAAACATCAATTAAATAAAATGAACTGGGTCTTAATCGTTTGTTTATTTAATTTCCGCATTTTATTTTATTTGACAATGTGACGTTCCCTCCCAAAAAGGGGCGTTACATTAAGTTAGTATCAGAGCCCCGGTTTATGTTTTCTTTGGGTCTTGAGGGTGAGTCTGTCTTGTTTGTGCTGTGTGAATCTCTGTGATGGGTGTCTTGAGTGGATTCCTCTGACTTTTCTTATGTTTTCAGTAGTCCAGTTTGAGAGAAAAGTAGGATGGCAAGAGGTGGAGAATCTGTTGAAGCGATGCAGAGAATGGCTGAAGTCATCGCCCAACAAAATGAACGCGCTGCTCAACAACAGGAAAGAGCTGCTCAACAGCTTAAGGCGACTGCCGATGCACAAAACTTAGCGAGTTTCGTCGTCATAACCCTCCGCAGTTCAAGGGGAATTTGATCCCGACAAGGCTAATCTATGGATCAAGGAGCTGGAAAAAGTCTTTCGTGGCATGAATTGTGCGAGAAGACAAGAAGGTGAATTATGCGACTTTTATGCTTGTCGGAAATGCCGAAGACTGGTGGAATGGAGCTCAAAGAGCATTAGAAGCCGAAGGAGCAGAGGTCACTTGGGAATTGTTCAAGGAGAAATTCTTGGGCAAATACTTTCCTGCTAATGCAAGGCATGTGAAGGAAATGGAGTTCCTCAACCTGAGACAGGGGAACATGACCGTCAACGAGTACGCCGCTAAGTTTGAGAATTTGGAGAAGTTCTCGACCCATTACCAGCATCAAACTGATGAAGCTTGGAAATGCTGGAAATTCACCGAAGGACTGAGGTACGAGGTAAAGAAAGCTGTGATTACCTTGAAAATGAAGGTGTTCTCAGAACTGTTAGACACTTGTTGTGAAGTTGAAGCCTTGGAGCAGGCTAGAGACGCGAGAAACAGGAACTTTGGGCTGTATGGTCCCAAAGAGGTGGAGGCAAGTGGTTCAAACCGCTTTCAGAAGAAGCCCTATAACCGACCAACGGGGAGTCAACAACCAATCGGTGGAAGTTCGGGTGGAGGTTCTTCGGGAACCGGCGGGTCGAATACGACCTACCCGTCCAAATGCACGAAGTGTGGGAAAGATCATCTCACAAGAGATCGCACGATAAAAGGAATCATTTGCTTCGGATGTGGCAAACCGGGCCATATGTCCAGAGATTATAACCAAGCAAAGGCTGAACCTTCGATCAATGCAACCCGAGCCAAGAAACCGCAAGCCGGAGGTCGAGTTTATACTATGAGTGGAGCGAAGCTTCTGAATCCGAAGACTTGATTCAAGGAGAAGGCGCCATAGAAGGTAATCTTTTAAAAGTATTGTATGACTCTGGGACAACCCATTCCTTCATATCATATGACTGTGTGCTACGACTTAGTTTACCTGTGTCTGAACTACCTTTTGAATTGACTGTTTTAACCCCCACTGATAAACCGGTAGTCACTACCAAAGTCTGTTTGAAGTGTCCTTTGATTGTTGAAGGTCGAATCTTTTCTGTCGATTTGATCTGTTTACCTCTTTCACAGTTAGATATAATCCTAGGAATGGACTGGTTATCTTCCAACCATGTTCTGTTAGATTGTTCTAGTAAGACCATAGTCTTTCCTGTGGATGAGAATTCTAGATACTTGATGGCCAACCAAGCACGAGCTTTCTTGAAAGAAGGAGCTCAGTGGTACATGCTATTATCTTCTTTGAAAGTTGTGGGTGAGGCTGATTTGAGTACTATTCCGGTAGTGAAGGAATTTTTGGAGATCTTCCCTGAAGAAGTACCTGGTTTACCACCGGCACGTGAGATCGAGTTTGCTATTGATCTAGTACCGGGAGCTGGTCCCGTGTGTATAGCACCTTACCGAATGTCACCGACAGAATTAGCCGAACTTAAGAAGCAGCTAGAAGAGCTTTTGGAGAAGCAGTTCGTTAGACCGAGTGTGTCCCCGTGGGGAGCACCTGTGTTACTAGTTCGAAAGAAGGACGGTACCTCGAGATTGTGTGTGGACTACAGGCAATTGAACAAGTTGACAATCAAGAACAAGTATCCTCTCCCGAGAATTGACGACTTGATGGACCAACTGAAGGGGGCAGCGGTATTTTCGAAGATTGACTTGAGATCTGGGTATCATCAGATAAGAGTGAAGACGGAGGATATACCCAAGATGCTTTGTCGTACGCGATACGGTCATTACGAGTATCTTGTGATGCCGTTTGGTGTGACGAATGCGCCTGCTATTTTCATGGACTATATGAACCGTATCTTTCGTCCGTACTTAGATAAGTTCGTTGTTGTCTTCATTGATGACATCCTGATATATTCCCAGAATCAAGAGAATCATGCTGAGCACCTCAAAGATAGTTCTTCGATTTTTGAAGGAAAAGGCGTATGCCAAGTCGTCGAAGTGCGAGTTTTGGCTAGATGAGGTGAAGTTTTTGGGTCATGTGATCTCAAAAGAAGGAATTGCAGTGGATCCATCCAAAGTAGAAGCAGTACTGCAGTGGGAACAACCAAAGTCGGTGACGGAAGTCCGTAGTTTCGTTGGTTTAGCCGGATATTACCTGAGGTTCATAGAAGGGTTTTCCAAGATTGCCGGACCGCTCACTCAATTGACGAAGAAGAATCAAGCTTTCGAATGGACCGATAGATGTGAGCGAGTTTTCAAGAGTTGAAGAAACGGTGACTACCTCACCGTATTGGTGTTACCTGATCCGAATGAACCGTTCGAGGTGTATTGTGACGCTTCGTATCAAGGATTGGGATCTGTTCTTATGCAACACCGAAAGGTGGTAGCCTATGCTTTGCGACAATTGCGAGTGCATGAAAAGAATTACCCGACTCATGATTTGGAGTTGGCAGCTGTGGTTTTTGCTCTGAAGATATGGAGACATTTCCTTTATGGAGCGACATTCAACATCTTCAGTGACCACAAGAGCTTGAAGTACTTTTACGATCAGAAAGAGCTGAATATGAGACAGCGGAGATGGCTGGAGTTTTTAAAGGATTATGATTTCCAGTTGTTGTACCACCCTGGCAAGGCGAACGTGGTGGCTGACGCCTTAAGTAGAAAGACTATCAGTGTTTCTGCCTTGATGATTAGGGAAAGAGATCTCATCGAACAATTTAGAGATGTATGGTCATTTATTAAGTTGGAACCCGGAAGAATTTGCATGAATATGGTTACCATCTCAAGCGAGTTGATGGAAGACATACGGGAAAAACAGAAGACCGATGAATTCTTGCAAGGAATAAGAGAACAAATAAAACAAGGCGAGAAAACAGAGTTCGAAGAAGGAACAGATGGAATTCTGAGATTCCGAGGTAGAGTTTGTATTCCTCGCGACTAAGAGCTTAGACGATATATTGTGGATCATGCCCACACTAGCAAGCTAAGTATGCACCCTGGTATAACAAAGATGTACCAAGACTTGAAGAAGTTGTTCTGGTGGCATGGACTAAAGAGTGATGTCACTAGATGTGTATCGACTTGTCTAGTCTGTCAAAAAGCCAAAGTGGAACATCAGCGACCTGCAGGGTTGCTGCAACCATTGTCTATTCCTGAATGGAAGTGGGACAGCATCGCAATGGACTTTGTTGTGGGATTGCCAAGGACAAGGATGGGACATGACTCGATTTGGGTAATAGTTGATCGACTTACAAAATCGGCTCATTTCCTCCCGATTAACATAAGGTACAGTTTGGAAAAGCTGACCCGACTGTATATTGGGGAAATTGTCAGATTACATGGTGTGCCTACGAGTATAGTCTTGGATAGAGATCCGAGGTTTACCTCAAAGTTTTGGCAAAGTTTACAAGCTTCGTTGGGAACGAGATTGCGCCTGAGTTCGGCATATCATCCGCAAACCGATGGTCAATCAGAAAGGATGATCCAATCTCTAGAGGACCTACTTAGAGCTTGTTCTATGGAACAGACTGGAAGTTGGGATGAAGTTCTGCCATTGGTGGAGTTCACCTACAATAACAGTTATCATTCGAGTATAGGGATGTCACCCTATGAAGCTCTGTATGGAAGATGGTGTCGAACACCATTATGTTGGTACCAAGACGGCGAGCGTCTTACGATTGGACCAGACATTATCCAGCAGACGACTGAGAAGGTTAAGATGATTCAAGAGAAGATGAGAACTACTCAGAGCCGACAGAAGAGCTATGCGGATAAGAGAAGAAAGCCTCTTGAGTTTGAAGAAGGTGAGCATGTGTTCCTGAAAGTCACACCCACGACTGGGATCGGCCGGGCCTTGAAATCTAGAAAACTCACTCCGAAATTCCTCGGACCTTACCAAATTCTTCGCCGGATAGGTCCAGTAGCTTACTAGATAGCCTTACCCCCTATTCTTTCAAACATACATAATGTATTCCATGTGTCACAACTTCGTAAATATTTACCTGATCCAAGTCATGTTATAGCAGGACACAAGATGCTTAAAAGAGAACCTGACCTATGAAACGTCTCCTGCGAGAATCGAGGACCGATGGATAAAGCAACTTAGAGGAAAGGAGATCTCATTGGTAAAAGTGATCTGGAATGAAACAATTGGTGATGCAACCTAGGAACTGGAAGACAAGATGAGAGAGCAACATCCGGAACTATTTTGAGGTATGTAAATTTCGGGGACGAAATTCTTTTTAGTAGGGGAGTGTTGTAACATCCCGAAAAATACATATTTGATCATAAATCATCATTTTATAATATTCTCGATTTTTAGGAATTTTTCTGGAATTTTTCGGAAATGATGAATATTTTAATATATTTCTCGTTTTGCGTGCACACTGGGCTGAGAATTGCTGAGACCAGTGTAACGCTCCGGAAGTTAATTATTTCACTACCAATAGTCGTTTTCTAATATTTGTGATTTATGTGAATTCTTCCGGAATTTTTCGGAAACGACGAATATTTTAATATATTCCTTGTTTGGCGTGTGCGCTGTGCAGACCCGGGAAGATGCGATGTCTTCTCTGTGGCTGGTAAACTCTAAATTATGGACTTGTCGACGGGGGATCTTACTAAACTCGAGACTGGGCACAATTTACGAAGTTTACATTTTACGAGGTTTTACCCGATGAATGAAATCGTGGTATTGTAAAATCATCTGATGAATAATAAAATAGTATTTTCATCATCAGTAACTCTTCTACACTGGAGGAAAAGTAATACTGACAGTGTAAATATTCATCTGTGTTAGTGTGCCCGATTAGGAAACAACTTTACTTCCATTTTATCGAGAAACGTGCGAAACTTCTCATGGAAGCTTGGAGGAAGCTTCTTGGAAATTTCCTCTTCCTCCTTCCCCATGCAAAGCAGCCCATTTCCCTCTCTCTCTCCTTCATGCACGGTTGCATGGCAGCCCAAAGCAAGGAAATATTGCATTTCCTTATTTCATTTTTATCACACAAATTCATTAACTATCAAAACACTTTCTCTTACTACCATTTCTTTCTTCTCCTCCATTTTCGTTTTCTCTTCTCCTCTCTACATGCTACGGCCAGCCTCTCTTCTTCTCCCTCAACCATCACAAAAATTCAAACTAATTACATTTCCTAACTCCTCCCACCATTCTAAGCACCTTTTCTTCTTGGAGTATCTTGAGATTCCACCATTCTCACCATTTCTTCAAGCTCCAAGCTTTGAGCTTTTTGGGTAAGATTCAAGACTTCTCTTCTTTCTCCTCCATTTTGTGGTCATGGTCTTCATGTTGGCCATCCATGGCTTATTTTCCAAGCCATTATGCTATTCTAACAAAGTCACCATTTTTAGGATTCTTGGAGCTCAAATCCGAAAATTCAAAGGAAGTTCTTGGTGTTCTTCTTTGTTTTCTTCACTTAGGTAAGAGGAAGATACTCCTCCTCAACCTCTCTTAGCACCTAGGAACCTTGTATGTGTATTGTTGTTGATTTTTTTGAGTCTATGTATAAAGTTCTCTCATTTTATGTTGTTCTTGATGATGATGTATTTTGTTGGGTTTGTATGATTTATTGATGTTTCGTTATGATTTATTGATGTTTCTTGTACGATTTGAAGCTGTATTTGAGTATCTTGTTGATTAAATATGATAATGATTGGTTTGATTTGAGTTAAAGGACCTGAGAACTCTGTTTTCGCAAGTTTACGCGTGGTAATCGATTACACGAGGCTTGTAATCGATTACCAAGCTCTTAAAGGTACTAAATCGTGATTCTCGAAACGTAATCGATTACATCTCGTGTGTAATCGATTACAAAGATTCGATTAGCTTGTAATCGATTACAAGAATGGTGTAATCGATTACCAAGCCTCGATGTCACGAAATGATGCCTCGGGAATCACGTAATCGATTACAACTAGAGGGTAATCGACATGGAGGTTGTTTCAATTGGTAATCGATTACCACGGTTGTGTAATCTATTACCAGTGCCTTTAAGTTACGAAACGTGATTCTGGGAATCACGTAATCGATTACAATGAAATTGTAATCGATTACAGAGGTTCTGTTTCTCAGGTAATTGATTACAATGGTGCTGTAATCGATTACCAAGATCCAAAAATGATATTTTGAGCTGGAAATGATTGAAATTATGGTTCTTTGTCCCTTGTAACTCAAACATAACCTCAAAACTCTGGATTCAAGGAAATTACCTCACTTAAACATGATAGGAATATGTATTCATACCGATAGAAAAGAAATGACTTTGAAAACGAAATACTTGCATCTATGATATGGAAATTGTGATATGTGTGTGATAAGGAATATATATGTTGATGCTTATATTGGCCTATGGTGGCATGTTATGTAATGGTATGAAATTGTGAATCATACATATCTATGCATAGTGTATAAGCATTGTGAATGTCCTTGTGGACTATTGTAAGGCCAAGTTGCCTAGGAGATTAAACACACCTTAGTGCGGGTGCGAGTAGACAAGTGTGGGTCTTGTTATGACCTTGGGGGCGTCGGGGTGCGGGTCCTTCACAATGGGCAATTGGTAGCTCCTCTGTCTGTGGGGCAAACCGATGCAAACGCACCGACGATCCGGACTTGACACTGTCCTATATCGTGATCTAGTGTAGAATGTCTGTGCAATGCCATGATTGTGCACGAGAAAATTTATTGATAGCACTGGCCTCGGCAGCCGAGTCACAGACATGTCTCCTGATCTTTCTCTCCGACTGTTTGAGTCTAGCTCCATGGAGTAGGAATTTGGGAAAGCATGCATACGAGTCATGATATACACTGTCATCATTAATTCTTATTTTCTGAAGCTATACTTGATCTAACTGTTATTATAATAATTATATGCCTGTAACTGTTTAATTACTTACTGTTGAGATTACTGCTCATTAATTGAATATGATGTGTTGGATTGCTATTTGGGCGCGTGGCGCCGTTTTGTTTCTAGTTGCTATAATTGGTAATGATGGTAGGATATCTTACCTCTTTCCCTATGCTTCTATTATTTGCTGTTTATGTGTACCCTGTACCGATCGAAGACGACGGTGAAGAGGCAGAAGATCCTGCCTTCCCCGGCTTCTGGCCTCCACAAAATTGACCTCTACTGCGACGATGTCTGCACGTATGCGTGGGTTCCTGGGAGATGTGCGTCTGACCTTCCTTGGGGGGCCAGAGTGCTGGCACATCAACCTAAACTCCAATCGCTGTGTGTACTTGGGAGACGTGTCGATAGCACTTGCCTGGAGACGTCATGAGGCACCTGTCCTCACCTGCTACCTCAGCTTGCGTCTGGAGTTTTACCTGCCTATTAGGGAGATGTGGGGTGCCCGTTATTACACCCCGCAGGAGGATTCTTTTGATTCCACCGCTCGGGCTCCGTCCCGTGCTTCTGTGGCTCCTATGGAAGTGTCCTCGGACGAGGAAGATCCTGATGAGGATCCTCCTAAGGATCCTGAATCGGTCCCTTTTTATCTGAGGGGTCGATGACCATTGATGGCTACTGATGGCTGCCAGTGTTTTTATTTTTGGGGGCCTGATGTATCTTTATTTTTGGTGGGGCTGTATATTTTGTATATGCATGATGGTATATATGCATGTTTCCCTTGGGGTGGGTATAGTTTTGCTTTTTGGTGATGGCCAGGCTTGTATCTACAAAACAGTTGTATTAAATTTTATATATATATATGTATGCTATTCAGGTGCAAATTCTATGTATTGTTTTATTCGTTACTTTTATCCACATTCCGTATTATCAACATTATTATATTATTATAAAAAAAATAATAAAAATATTACCAATTTTGCTCACATGGTTAAACATCAATTAAATAAAATGAACCGGGTCTTAATCGTTTGTTTATTTAATTTCTGCATTTTATTTTATTTGACAATGTGACGTTCCCTCCCAAAAAGGGGCGTTACATTAAGTTGGTATCAGAGCCCCGGTTTATGTTTTCTTTGGGTCTTGAGGGTGAGTCTGTCTTGTTTGTGCTGTGTGAATCTCTGTGATGGGTGTCTTGAGTGGATTCCTCTGACTTTTCTTATGTTTTCAGTAGTCCAGTTTGAGAGAAAAGTAGGATGGCAAGAGGTGGAGAATCTGTTGAAGCGATGCAGAGAATGGCTGAAGTCATCGCCCAACAAAATGAACGCGCTGCTCAACAACAGGAAAGAGCTGCTCAACAGCTTGAGGCGACTGCCGATGCGCAAAACTTAGCAGAGTTTCGTCGTCATAACCCTCCGCAGTTCAAGGGGGAATTTGATCCTGACAAGGCTAATCTATGGATCAAGGAGCTGGAAAAAGTCTTTCGTGGCATGAATTGTGCAGAAGACAAGAAGGTGAATTATGCGACTTTTATGCTTGTCGGAAATGCCGAAGACTGGTGGAATGGAGCTCAAAGAGCATTAGAAGCCGAAGGAGCAGAGGTCACTTGGGAATTGTTCAAGGAGAAATTCTTGGGCAAATACTTTCCTGCTAATGCAAGGCATGCGAAGGAAATGGAGTTCCTCAACCTGAGACAGGGGAACATGACCGTCAGCGAGTACGCCGCTAAGTTTGAGAATTTGGAGAAGTTCTCGACCCATTACCAGCATCAAACTGATGAAGCCTGGAAATGCTGGAAATTCACCGAAGGACTGAGGTACGAGGTAAAGAAAGCTGTGATTACCTTGAAAATGAAGGTGTTCTCAGAACTGTTAGACACTTGCTGTGAAGTTGAAGCCTTGGAGCAGGCTAGAGACGCGAGAAACAGGAACTTTGGGCCTGTACGGTCCCAAAGAGGTGGAGGCAGTGGTTCAAACCGCTTTCAGAAGAAGCCCTATAACCGACCAACGGGGAGTCAACAACCAATCGGTGGAAGTTCTGGTGGAGGTTCTTCTCGGGAACCGAATTGGTCAGAATACGACCTACCCGTCCAAATGCCTGAAGTGTGGGAAAGATCATCTCACAAGAGACTGCACGATAAAAGGAATCATTTGCTTCAGATGTGGCAAACCGGGCCATATGTCCAGAGATTGTAACCAAGCAAAGGCTGAACCTTCAGTCAATGCAACCCGAGCCAAGAAACCGCAAGCCGGAGGTCGAGTTTATACTATGAGTGGAGCTGAAGCTTCTGAATCCGAAGACTTGATTCAAGGAGAAGGCGCCATAGAAGGTAATCTTTTAAAAGTATTGTATGACTCTGGGACAACCCATTCCTTCATATCATATGACTGTGTGCTACGACTTAGTTTACCTGTGTCTGAACTACCTTTTGAATTGACTGTTTCAACCCCCACTGATAAACCGGTAGTCACTACCAAAGTCTGTGTGAAGTGTCCTTTGATTGTTGAAGGTCGAATCTTTTCTGTCGATTTGATCTGTTTACCTCTTTCACAGTTAGATATAATCCTAGGAATGGACTGGTTATCTTCCAACCATGTTCTGTTAGATTGTTCTAGTAAGACCATAGTCTTTTCTGTGGATGAGAATTCTAGATACTTGATGGCCAACCAAGCACGAGCTTTCTTGAAAGAAGGAGCTCAGTGGTACATGCTATTATCTTCTTTGAAAGTTGTGGGTGAGGCTGATTTGAGTACTATTCCGGTAGTGAAGGAATTTTTGGAGATCTTCCCTGAAGAAGTACCTGGTTTACCACCGGCACGTGAGATCGAGTTTGCTATTGATCTAGTACCGGGAGCTGGTCCCGTGTGTATAGCACCTACCGAATGTCACCGACGAGTTAGCCGAACTTAAGAAGCAACTAGAAGAGCTTTTGGAGAAGCAGATTCGTTAGGACCGAGTGTGTCCCCGTGGGGAGCACTGTGTGCTACTAGTTCGAAAGAAGGACGGTACCTCGAGATTGTGTGTGGACTACAGTGCAATTGAACAAGTTGACAATCAAGAACAAGTATCCTCTCTCGAGAATTGACGACTTGATGGACCAACCGAAGGGGGCGGTATTTTCGAAGATTGCCTTGAGATCTGGGTATCATCGATAAGAGTGAAGACGGAGGATATACCCAAGACTGCTTTTCGTACGCGATACGGTCATTACGAGTATCTTGTGATGCCGTTTGGTGTGACGAATGCGCCTGCTATTTTCATGGACTATATGAACCGTATCTTTCGTCCGTACTTGGATAAGTTCGTTGTTGTCTTCATTGATGACATCCTGATATATTCCCAGAATCAAGAGAATCATGCTGAGCACCTCAGCATAGTTCTTCAGATTTTGAAGGAAAAGGAACTGTATGCCAAGCTGTCGAAGTGCGAGTTTTGGCTAGATGAGGTGAAGTTTTTGGGTCATGTGATCTCAAAAGAAGGAATTGCAGTGGATCCATCCAAAGTAGAAGCAGTACTGCAGTGGGAACAACCAAAGTCAGTGACGGAAGTCTGTAGTTTCGTTGGTTTAGCCGGATATTACCTGAGGTTCATAGAAGGGTTTTCCAAGATTGCCGGACCGCTCACTCAATTGACGAAGAAGAATCAAGCTTTCGAATGGACTGATAGATGTGAGCAGAGTTTTCAAGAGTTGAAGAAAGGCCTGACTACCTCACCTGTATTGGTGTTACCTGATCCGAATGAACCGTTCGAGGTGTACTGTGACGCTTCGTATCAAGGATTGGGATCTGTTCTTATGCAACACCGAAAGGTGGTAGCCTATGCTTTGCGACAATTGCGAGTGCATGAAAAGAATTACCCGACTCATGATTTGGAGTTGGCAGCTGTGGTTTTTGCTCTGAAGATATGGAGACATTTCCTTTATGGAGCGACATTCAACATCTTCAGTGACCACAAGAGCTTGAAGTACTTTTACGATCAGAAAGAGCTGAATATGAGACAGAGGAGATGGCTGGAGTTTTTAAAGGATTATGATTTCCAGTTGTTGTACCACCCTGGCAAGGCGAACGTGGTGGCTGACGCCTTAAGTAGAAAGACTATCAGTGTTTCTGCCTTGATGATTAGGGAAAGAGATCTCATCGAACAATTTAGAGATGTATGGTCATTTGTTAAGTTGGAACCCGGAAGAATTTGCATGAATATGGTTACCATCTCAAGCGAGTTGATGGAAGACATACGGGAAAAACAGAAGACTGATGAATTCTTGCAAGGAATAAGAGAACAAATGAAACAAGGCGATAAAACAGAGTTCGAAGAAGGAACAGATGGAATTCTGAGATTCCGAGGTAGAGTTTGTATTCCTCGCGACCAAGAGCTTAGACGATATATTGTGGATCATGCCCACACTAGCAAGCTAAGTATGCACCCTGGTATAACAAAGATGTACCAAGACTTGAAGAAGTTGTTCTGGTGGCATGGACTAAAGAGTGATGTCACTAGATGTGTATCGACTTGTCTAGTCTGTCAAAAAGCCAAAGTGGAACATCGCCGACTGCGGGGTTCTTCGCAACCATTGTCTATTCCTGAATGGAAGTGGGACAGCATCGCAATGGACTTTGTTGTGGGATTGCCAAGGACAAGGATGGGACATGACTCGATTTGGGTAATAGTTGATCGACTTACAAAATCGGCTCATTTCCTCCCGATTAACATAAGGTACAGTTTGGAAAAGCTGACCCGACTGTATATTGGGGAAATTGTCAGATTACATGGTGTGCCTACGAGTATAGTCTTGGATAGAGATCCGAGGTTTACCTCAAAGTTTTGGCAAAGTTTACAAGCTTCGTTGGGAACGAGATTGCGCCGAGTTCGGCATATCATCCGCAAACCGATGGTCAATCAGAAAGGATGATCCAATCTCTAGAGGACCTACTTAGAGCTTGTTCTATGGAACAGACTGGAAGTTGGGATGAAGTTCTGCCATTGGTGGAGTTCACCTACAATAACAGTTATCATTCGAGTATAGGGATGTCACCCTATGAAGCTCTGTATGGAAGATGGTGTCGAACACCATTATGTTGGTACCAAGACGGCGAGCGTCTTACGATTGGACCAGACATTATCCAGCAGACGACTGAGAAGGTTAAGATGATTCAAGAGAAGATGAGAACTGCTCAGAGCCGACAGAAGAGCTATGCGGATAAGAGAAGAAAGCCTCTTGAGTTTGAAGAAGGTGAGCATGTGTTCCTGAAAGTCACACCCACGACTGGGGTCGGCCGGGCCTTGAAATCTAGAAAACTCACTCCGAAATTCCTTGGACCTTACCAAATTCTTCGCCGGATAGGTCCAGTAGCTTACCAGATAGCCTTACCCCCTATTCTTTCAAACATACATAATGTATTCCATGTGTCACAACTTCGTAAATATTTACCTGATCCAAGTCATGTTATAGCACCGGACACAGTACAGTTAAAAGAGAACCTGACCTATGAAACGTCTCCTGCGAGAATCGAGGACCGATGGATAAAGCAACTTAGAGGAAAGGAGATCTCATTGGTAAAAGTGATCTGGAATGAAACAACTGGTGATGCAACCTAGGAACTGGAAGACAAGATGAGAGAGCAACATCCGGAACTATTTTGAGGTATGTAAATTTCGGGGATGAAATTCTTTTTAGTAGGGGAGTGTTGTAACATCCCGAAAAATACATATTTGATCATAAATCATCATTTTATAATATTCTCGATTTTTAGGAATTTTTCTGGAATTTTTCGGAAACGATGAATATTTTAATATATTCCTCGTTTTGCGTGCACACTGGGCTGAGAATTGCTGAGACCAGTGTAACGCTCCGGAAGTTAATTATTTCACTACCAATAGTCGTTTTCTAATATTTGTGATTTATGTGAATTCTTCCGGAATTTTTCGGAAACGACGAATATTTTAATATATTCCTTATTTGGCGTGTGCGCTTGTGCAGACCCGGGAAGATGCGATGTCTTCTCTGTGGTGGTAAACTCTAAATTATGGACTTGTCGACGGGGGATCTTACTAAACTCGAGACTGGGCACAATTTACGAAGTTTACATTTTACGAGGTTTTACCCAATGAATGAAATCGTGGTATTGTAAAATCATCTGATGAATAATAAAATAGTATTTTCATCATCGTAACTCTTCTACACTTGGAGGAAAAGTAATACTGACAGTGTAAATATTCATCTGTGTTAGTGTGCCCGATTAGGAAACAACTTTACTTCCATTTTATCGAGAAACGTGCGAAACTTCTCATGGAAGCTTGGAGGAAGCTTCTTGGAAATTTCCTCTTCCTCCTTCCCCATGCAAAGCAGCCCATTTCCTCTCTCTCTCCTTCATGCACGGTTGCATGGCAGCCCAAAGCAAGGAAATATTGCATTTCCTTATTTCATTTTTATCACACAAATTCATTAACTATCAAAACACTTTCTCTTACTACCATTTCTTTCTTCTCCTCCATTTTCGTTTTCTCTTCTCCTCTCTACATGCTACGGCCAGCCTCTCTTCTTCTCCCTCAACCATCACAAAAATTCAAACTAATTACATTTCCTAACTCCTCCCACCATTCTAAGCACCTTTTCTTCTTGGAGTATCTTGAGATTCCACCATTCTCACCATTTCTTCAAGCTCCAAGCTTTGAGCTTTTTGGGTAAGATTCAAGACTTCTCTTCTTTCTCCTCCATTTTGTGGTCATGGTCTTCATGTTGGCCATCCATGGCTTATTTTCCAAGCCATTATGCTATTCTAACAAAGTCACCATTTTTAGGATTCTTGGAGCTCAAATCCGAAAATTCAAAGGAAGTTCTTGGTGTTCTTCTTTTGTTTTCTTCACTTAGGTAAGAGGAAGATACTCCTCCTCAACCTCTCTTAGCACCTAGGAACCTTGTATGTGTATTGTTGTTGATTTTTTTGAGTCTATGTATAAAGTTCTCTCATTTTATGTTGTTCTTGATGATGATGTATTTTGTTGGGTTTGTATGATTTATTGATGTTTCGTTATGATTTATTGATGTTTCTTGTACGATTTGAAGCTGTATTTGAGTATCTTGTTGATTAAATATGATAATGATTGGTTTGATTTGAGTTAAAGGACCGAGAACTCTGTTTTCTCGCAAGTTTACGCGTGGTAATCGATTACACGAGGCTTGTAATCGATTACCAAGCTCTTAAAGGTACTAAATCGTGATTCGGAAATCTGTAATCGATTACATCTCGTGTGTAATCGATTACAAAGATTCGATTAGCTTGTAATCGATTACAAGAATGGTGTAATCGATTACCAAGCCTCGATGTCACGAAATGATGCCTCGGGAATCACGTAATCGATTACAACTAGAGGGTAATCGACACGGAGGTTCTGTTCAATTGGTAATCGATTACCACGGTTGTGTAATCGATTACCGTCTGCCTTGAAGTTACGAAACGTGATTCGGGAATCACGTAATCGATTACAATGAAATTGTAATCGACACAGAGGTCTGTTTCTCGGTAATCGATTACAATGGTGTCTATGAATCGATTACCAAGATCCAAAAATGATATTTTGAGTTGGAAATGATTGAAATTATGGTTCTTTGTCCCTTGTAACTCAAACATAACCTCAAAACTCTGGATTCAAGGAAATTACCTCACTTAAACATGATAGGAATATGTATTCATACCGATAGAAAAGAAATGACTTTGAAAACGAAATACTTGGATCTATGATATGGAAATTGTGATATGTGTGTGATAAGGAATATATATGTTGATGTTTATATTGGCCTATGGTGGCATGTTATGTAATGGTATGAAATTGTGAATCATACATATCCATGCATAGTGTATCTGCATTGTGAATGTCCTTGTGGACTATTGTAAGGCTAAGTTACCTAGGAGATTGAACACACCTTAGTGCGGGTGCGAGTAGACAAGTGTGGGTCTTGTTATGACCTTGGGGGCGTCGGGGTGCGGGTCCTTCACAATGGGCAGTTGGTAGCTCCTCTGTCTGTGGGGTAAACCAATGCAAACGCACCGACGATCCGGACTTGACACTGTCCTATATCGTGATCTAGTGTAGAATGTCTGTGCAATGCCATGATTGTGCACGAGAAAATTTATTGATAGCACTGGCCTCGGCAGCCGAGTCACAGACATGTCTCCTGATCTTTCTCTCCGACTGTTTGAGTCTAGCTCCATAGAGTAGGAATTTGGGAAAGCATGCATACGAGTCATGATATACACTGTCATCATTAATTCTTATTTTCTGAAGCTAT
Organism: Ormosia emarginata; assembly: GCA_029884605.1. Taxonomy (NCBI): domain Eukaryota; kingdom Viridiplantae; phylum Streptophyta; class Magnoliopsida; order Fabales; family Fabaceae; genus Ormosia; species Ormosia emarginata. The sequence continues at coordinate 3,262,488 of JAQQTP010000063.1, forward strand.
ACTTGATCTAACTGTTATTATAATAATTATATGCTTGTAACTGTTTAATTACTTACTGTTGAGATTACTGCTCATTAATTGAATATGATGTGTTGGATTGCTATTTGGGCGCGTGGCGCCGTTTTGTTTCTAGTTGCTATAATTGGTAATGATGGTAGGATATCTTACCTCTTTCCCTGTGCTTCTATTATTTGTTGTTTATGTGTACCCTGTACTGATCGAAGACGACGGTGAATAGGCAGAAGATCCTTTCTTCCCCGGCTTCTGGCCTGCACAAGATTGACCTCTACTGCGACGATGTCTGCACGTATGCATGGGTTCCTGGGAGATGTGCGTCTGACCTTCCTTAGGGGGCCAGAGTGCTGGCACATCAACCTGAACTCCGACCGCTGCGTGTACTTGGGAGACGTGTCGATAGCACTTGCCTGGAGACGTCATGAGGCACCCGTCCTCACCTGCTACCTCGCCTTGCGTCCGGAGTTTTACCGCCTATTAGGGAGATGTGGGGTGCCCGTTATTACACCCCGCAGAGGATTTTTTGATTCCACCGCTCGGGCTCCGTCCCGTGCTTCTGTGGCTCCTATGGAAGTGTCCTCGGACGAGGAAGATCCTGATGAGGATCCTCCTGAGGATCCTGAATCGATCCCTTTTTATCTGAGGGGTCGATGACCATTGATGGCTACTGATGGCTGCCAGTGTTTTTATTTTTGGGGGCCTGATGTATCTTTATTTTTGGTGGGGCTGTATATTTTGTATATGCATGATGGTATATATGCATGTTTCCCTTGGGGTGGGTATAGTTTTGCTTTTTGGTGATGGCCAGGCTTGTATCTACAAAACAGTTGTATCAAATTTTATATATATATATGTATGCTATTTAGGTGCAAATTCTGTGTATTGTTTTATTCGTCACTTTTATCCACATTCCGTATTATCAACATTATTATATTATTATAAAAAAAAATAATAAAAATATTGCCAATTTTGCTCACATGGTTAAACATCAATTAAATAAAATGAACCGGGTCTTAATCGTTTGTTTATTTAATTTTCGCATTTTATTTTATTTGACAATGTGACGTTCCCTCCCAAAAAGGGGCGTTACATCCAACAATGTTGTCATACTAATTTCTACTTATGGCACATGTAAAGTAGAATTTTGCCTTAGAATTTAGAACATATTTGTTTTTGTCTTTCTCTGTCTAGATTTCTCTTAGTTTTTCTTTTGTTCTTACATCATCATAGTGTGTGGTGGGAGTGTATGGATCATATTCGACAATTTCACATGATCTATCTAACAGTAGTTGTCCTTTCCATCAAATGCAGGTAGCTTATTTGTTAAAGATCCTTTTGGTATGTATGCACTTAATCCTTGGTTAGCATTTTTCCTTCTGAATCTTTTTTCTCTTATATTGTTAGGCACTCAACCAAAGGCTGAGCTTTGATGCCAACTAAAGTTAGTTGAAGCAAAAGAAGGGGATTTAATTGTGCTCCTAAACTTTTGAATTTTTCTATAAAGACTCATATTTTTTTCAATTTGTAACTTGCAATTGACAAGGGTTAGTTAAACACAAATATAAGTTAGGAAAGGTAACCTTGCTTAACTTAGTTCACATAATATAGAAGTCATATAAACTAAGCTTCTTTTAAAACATATTTTGAATCTATTTATCTTGAAACAACACCTTAGATGTAGAGTTTTAAATAGATCAAACCAACGGATGCTTAGTTTCAAAACCTTTAGCTCTTAAAAGGCAATCTTAAAAAGATGATGTTATAACTTGTAAAACCAGTTGAATATTGTTGGTGTATGCCCTAGAGGCCAATTTATATTGTTCGTACTGGCTTACATTGTATTATGCTATTTATTTAATATATGAGGCATTTAATTTATTGTGTATTATTTATGATAAACATAATAAAGTCCTTAGAATAGTAAGTTTTATGCCGTAAGACATCAAGTGGATGACTTGATTGTGAGATCCTATTGGATAGAATCAAAACACTATTCTTAAATGCCCCTAGTAAAGTATTATTGTTAATCGGGACGACAATAATATATTAAGACTAGTATGTGTGTATACTGATGGCCATATCTTACGAGTCATGAATATGAGATATCGAGTCTTCACATGGATACATATTCGAGTAATGATGTATTGGATTGACCCACCATGAGAATGTTGTGTGGATCGTTATGTGAGTGTCATAAGTGATTCTCATAGTAATAATGGTGTATGTGGTCCTTTGACCTAAAATCACTACGATTTCTACATGAAGAGTTGTATTTTCTAATGCCATCAAACGTCATCTGTAACAAGGTGATTATAAAGTTAGTTATTGGATATACCGTGAATCATGCAGAAGAATGTGAGTGACCTAAATGGGATTTGTCTCTCCTACATAACAAGAGTGATATCTTCGGATCCCTTGATTGAGTGAGACTACGAAATGCATGGTTATGCTCAAATGAGTCAATATGAGATATTGATCTCATATGTTATTACTATGTCTACTCGCATATCAGAAAATAGAAGATTGAACTATACAAGGGTGACATGTTCCATGCCTTGTGTTCAATCTAGATATCTGGACAAAGGGACTAAACTACATAGAAACATTGATCACGAAAATGTTATATCAAATCACTAACATTCTCATTAATTGGGTAGCAGTGATATGTTGCTAGATACCGCTCACTGCTTGTAATATTAAAATGGGATTTTAATATTGCTTCCAACGTCATGAGAACTTGCAGGGTCATATACATAGAACAGACTAAAATTGGAGCAATGAGAATCCAAGTTGGACTAGGATTCCATCGTGGGCCTAACTCATAATAGATGAGTCCAAAGGCTGCACTACTAACCCTACTACTGCTCTCTCTCACTTAAGGTAGTCATTATTATAAATAGTACTATTAAGGGGGCTGCTAAGTACGCTGAACAAAACCCTAGCCGCACTTATAGAAATAATGAGTGAGAGAGTGATAGGTTTCTCTTCTCTTTGCAGCTAACATTGTGTCAGAGACGTGAGACTCCAAGATTGTGAATGTTGGATGTTCGTGAGCCTGTTCGCGTGGATACCATAGAGGTATCATCACTGTTACGATGTTGGTGATTTATATCGATTGGTTTTATCACGCTTCAAGAAGTAAACTAAAAAATCATAGATTATGGTCCTCTTTTTGCATGGATCCTTGCTGGGAATTTTGTTTTTTCGCTACGTTTTGTTTTCGCAATTCCCAACAAATATGCTTTCAAACATTTCAGAACAAGTTATCTAAACTAGAGAACATTATAGAGAGCTTAGCACCATAAATGTATATTGGTTCGTCCCAAACCATGTGGGCTACATCTAGTCCTCAGCTTAACACTAGAGTTCCACTATATTGGAATATACATTGATCAACACTAGCCTCTCTAGCCTAAGATGCATGTATTCTTCATTCTCTATGCTAAAACACAACAAAGGTCACTAAGTGATTAGGACAACTTGCTAGCCCACTATAAGGTTTCTCATAGATCTAAGTATATGGTAAGTATTTTACAATGAGGTAACTCTCGAAAACATTCACGAAGTGGATCACACAAACTTCAGAGCATAAAGAACACCTACTATAAGATTTTAGCTAATTACTTACGAGTAGATAGCATGAGAAATAGTTGAGAAGGGTGCACATAGTATTCATTATTTAGATAATCTTGCTAGTGACTTTTTAGGTTTAGATCATTTTATAAGCACCCATAGTTGTTAAACTCAAACCGATGATCAACTTGTTCGAGATACTGGGTCAATGGATCACTGATTCAACTAGTGGGTCACTGGTCAAACTGCATAAACAAAGTAAATATATAAATACTTAATATAATAATTAAAACATCTTTAAAAATTTTAGCCCAAATATATTTAATTACAACTAGGATTGAGTTCTTAAGAAGCCCAATATAACATCCTCCTTCTAGCTAATTTCTATGGATCTTTTAGGGGTTTGTTGGTACTAAACTATACTATACTTTATTTGTATTATTTTATCTATTATTCGTTAATTATTAGTCACCTATGTTAAAAAAGCATAGAAAACTGCTTAGATGTGAAAAGTGTAGATCAAAATACCCAGTAGAAGTGTCTAAATTTATCAGTGAAAAAATTATAATTTTAGGAGTTTTACCAAGGGCATTTATGTCCAATAAAGTTTATAGAACCCTAATTAAATAAACAAGCTAGATACTGTGCTCATTTGATTACTCCAACTATCTAGTTAGGATAAATTAAAAAAAAATAGTATTCATCCAAATAGTATTCATCCAATATGAGTGAGACACCATAGGCCACACTTAACTTAATTTAATTAGTAGATTGAAACACTAATCAACTTATGATTGGTTGATTAAGTAACCAATGGAAGCTAGCCAAAAAGAAAACATTAGTCTTAACTTGATTGGTTAATGGTTAACAAATAGTAAGAAGACACCAATTCTAAGGTGATTGGCTAATCAATTATACTAGATTCAATGTGATTGGTTAATTAAGAGTAGCCAATAGGAGTTCAACAACTTACAAGACACTAGCTTCAATATGATTGGTTAGTAAAGAACAGTTGTAACACCTCGAAATTTGCTACTTTACAGTAATAACATAATTGTACTATTTTGTGATTTCTGTGTGCTGTAAAATTATTTTGATAATTTCATGACTGTATTTGATTGTTTTGTGTGATTTACTCTGGGATAGGAAAATAATAATTTTCTGGCCAGAAAAAATCTTTACGTATTTATTCGGAACAAGAGAATCTTACTAAACCCAATTCCGAGAGATTCATGTCATAATCTTTAATTTTTAGAATTTATTTGTGAAATAAAAATATTTTATATTTTTATTATTATTTTATTATCCAGTGGACGATACCTATTGACTTATGAGCAGTAGCTTCTGTCCAGTGGATAATAGGAATCGGTAAAGTCTTGAGACTTACTGATAGTGAACCAATAGGAACGAAGTCAACATTAGTGGCTTGACATATTCTAAGCCAATAGAAGATGGCCAAATTTTGTGGTTGGACTAGTTAGATAGAAACTAGAAAATCTAACTAAGTTAGCTTAAATCTAACTAGGTTATTCTAAAAAAAAACGTAGGAAGTAATCAAATGGAGACAAACTTAGTTACTAACCATTAGGATTCTTAGTTACTCTTAGTTATAAGAAGCTTCTACAATGTTCAAGAATTGATGACTATCACCTAAGTAACTAGATAGTTGGCTAATGAACTAAGTAAGCTAACTAGGTTTGCCAAAGCTTAACAAGGTAACTAAATGAAGCAAAACTTGGTTAGTGTTTTCCATTAGGCTTCCACGGCCATTTGGTCTCCAAGGAATGTTCAAGACTCAAAATTCTTAAGCTTATACCATGGAAAATATCCTAGCCTCCATAAAGATCTAGATAGTAGACAAAAACTTACCATTCACTCCCTACACTCCCACGACTAACACAAAAGAATAGAAGACCAAATTCATTTCATCTTCATCATTCCTATCACTTAAGCCTTTTCTCTCCATTCTCTCTCTTCCAAGAACACACAAAAACTCCATTTTCACTTCTTTGAGAAGCTCTCGGCAGCCACACCCAAGACCAACATACAACCTTCAATAATTTTATCTAATACACTTCTTAAACCTAAACACCATTGTAAACATCTTTCATGTTGCAAGTTTCTTCAAAATTATCCATCTAGTGCTTGAGATCCAAGCTTGAAGTTTCTATCCTACAAGGTAAAGATCCTTTTTTCTTGTTTTCAAGGTGATTCTTAAGTTCTAAAGCCATGATTGATCCATGGTTTTTCTTTTTTCAACCATAGTATATGACTTTGTAATTTGTTTAAGCTTGATAGGATTTTTTTTGGAGCTACATGAAAATCCATAGGAGAAGGATCCAAAAAGATTTTGATCTTCCTTAAGGTAAGAGAGAGATTTATCTCACCAACCAAGTATGGTGGTGAGAGATGAAATTATTTGTGATGAATGGTGAATCCATGTGAGGGTTCAAATCCTTGGTTGTGTAATTAATTTATTGTTGGTGTTTATGTGCTTTAAATTATTTATTTGTGTTTGTATGCTTTATGTGATTTTTATTGCTTTATGGTATGCTTGATTATTTGATATGATGATTAATTATATACATGCATGCCATGATTGATGATGGAAAGGAAAATAAATTTTGGTTACAAAGACCATGAGGCTTACGGCCTCAACACCTCAAAATAGGTGTTTCCAAGTTAAGATTTTCATGAATGATAAAATTGGATGCTTAGGAAGGAAAGGAAAAGAAAAGTTATGTTGGTTTCAATGGCCATGTACCCCATGGTTTTGAAGGCTAGGAATGACTTTGTTTTATGTAAAAATATGATTTTAAAGTGGTAATTTAGTTTATTAAGTAAAAGGATTTAAGAAATGGAAACAAAACACTTTGTTATTTGAAAATGAAGATTTCATTTATGAAAGGAAAAGAGAAGTTGAAAGTGTTTGAACCGTAACTTGTTTTAAAGAGAACTAATTTTTAGAATTGATCTAATTATTATGGTGATTATGTTGGTGACTTGTAATTTACTAATGTATAGCTCACTCATTGGGTTTTTTAGCATGTTAGGAAATTTTAAGTGAGAAAATATGAAAAAATGAAGTAAGAAATGATATAAATTTTAAGAAAGGCCAAAATGAGATTTAGAAGGTTGAGAAATATTTTACACAGTTGAAAAATGGTGAAAAATGGTTTACGTAACTTAAAAATGTGATTTTTAAGCTACGCGATTTCAAAAATGTTGAAAAATTGCTACGCGAATTGGAAAACATTTAAATATTTTTACGCGATTAAGATAGTGTTGAAAAATTAATACGGATTTGAAAACGCAACAAAAATGTTGCGCGATTGTGAAAACACGGTAAAATGTTTGTGTGAATGAAAATACAGTAAAGATACTGTTAGGCCAGTGTGTGGACCCTGTATATGAGATTATGACTTTGGACTGTGACTGGCTTATGTGCATGGAACATGCATCGGAAAAAGTCTGATGGACTATGTTAAGGCTAATGGCCTAGGAGAGACTTACACCTCTTGAGTAGGTATGATATGGTAGTGTAGGCCACTTGTTGACCTTGGGGGCGTCAGGGTACGGGTTTTCCACAATAGGCAGTTGGTAGCCCTTCTGTACCGTGGATTGGACCGATGCAACACACCGACGATCTGGACCGAGACACTATTCTTAATCAAGATCTGGTAAAAGCTGTCATATATATGTTAGATATGCAAAAACTTATGAGAGTTGTGGCACGTGGTCTGAGGCATGTTGGTACAGACAGATCTTTAAGATCAATCTCTCCAACTTGAGTTTTAGCTCCAAGGAGTAGGAAATGAGTCAATGAGCATATGCATAAATTGTACGTATCTATATATCTTTGAGATATTTTATCTGCTGGATGTTGAGGAATGTTGGATGAGATGATTATGCTTATTGTTTATTATACCTGTATTATTGTGTGATATATCTGTATGATATATTGTATTTGCTGTCTCCTTGCTACTATGTTGGTATTGGCGTAGATAATCTCACCTCTTGGTATACCTATTTTTGTATTGTATTTATATTTGGTAAAGTGTTGGGATATAATTATATTTAAAAGTTTCAAACCCAAGTTTAGGTTGTCTCAAGTAATAAATTCTCAGGAGTCCGAGGTCGATCCATAGGAAATTGATGAAGGAAAACTAATTAATTGAGGTAAAGAGAAGATGTGTCACAAGATTAAAGGTGATATAAGTTGTTCACAAATGAAAAGGATTTGCTTGGGTTAGGAGATCCACTCTTGGTAATAAATTAAAAATAAGATTATTTCGTTTTATAACTCAATTGAAATCATGCATAATGAAGATTCCAATCGGAAGATTTAACATTCAAAGTTCAATCATGTAATCATATTATGGTTCCAATAATTATCTACTAATACTTGTAAATCGTCAAAAGCATCCAATGTGCCAATCCTATTGTCTACAATGGATCAAGATATTCATTATACAAGAAGAGTTTCTAAATTAATTGGAAACAACATACAACACATATTATATTTGCTTAATAATATATCATTTAAGTACAAGAAAGAAATTAATCTAACCTTAATTTATTACCAAGAGCTTTACTTTTTTACCCAAGCAAGATGAAGATTAGTTACACATGAGAAAGAAGAAAAGAAAAAGCAAAAGGAATAGGAAAAGGAAAAGGAGAACAACAGAATGGAAATTCTCTACTTCCGAACGCTCCTCCTTCAGAATTTGATTGCCTATTTATAGGCAAATTTGCTACAGGAGCTACAGTGATGCTACAATGACGCTACGTGATGCTGCAGTGCTACAGTGCAAGCTACAGTAATGATTTGTTGACATCATCCATGACATCATCCTTCAAGTATTATTTTTTTTTTTACAAATCTTCTATGCAATCACCTCCATTATTCGATCCTTTACATTTACCTAACCAAAATACATAGAAATACATAATTACAACACAATTTAAAATACTAAAAATATAACAAAACTCAAGAACAAACTCAATTAAAAAGATTAAAAAGAATGAAAAACACACACAATGAACTGTAAAAATTATAAGTTTTGCAGGTTCATCACACCCCCACACTTGAGCTTTTGCACTCTTGGGCAAAATATATAAGACCAAAACTAGGAAATGACACTGAACTAAGAAAAACTAAAAACTCTAAAAGATTTAATGAAACAAGAAGAGCAACTAGTCATTCAAGGGAACAAAACATTTTTTTTTAATATTTCTTCACATCTCAAACCATCAAGCAAGGAAACTTCAGTTAAAAAGAACGAATCAAGAATGAAAGATCCTCACAAGATTCACTCTCAATCCCTCTAGTGTTTAAAATAGTATATATTTCACTCAATTCAACCTATGAAAAATTGCACTACCATAAGCTTGCTTATCTTCTACTTCTCCACTACTCAGAACATATGCACACAAAAATCAAGAGGACTTTATTCAAGGTTGTAACAGAGTCATGGTAAAGGAAAATGGATAATATGGACATAAGAAGATAAATACTAAAGAGAATAAAAGAGCATTATGGTATAGTTAGAGTGGAAAAGATATTTGAGAATATTCATCAATAAGGACAATGACCAATATTTGACTAATGTTTTGTTGAAGATTAATCCCAAATTGATGAGTTGAATTCATTGTTAGGCATAAACCTTCTCCTTCTCTTCCTGTTGTTTCAAAGCATCAATCTTTATTCTAGATATGGATATGTCACATATTGTATCAGATGGTTAGCTCTTTCTTTCTTTTCTTTTCTTTTCTTTTCTTTTCTTTTTTTACACACACACACACCCACACTTGTTTAAGAAAAAAGTCAATGCTCTCTTATTCCCTAAGGTCAGGTAAAAACATGTTCCCTTTTTTTTAAGGCACGTAATAAGCTAAAAATAAGAACTAGCCAAATAAGCTCAAAGGGGTTATACAAGGGAAAATATACAAGGATGGCTATTTGGTCAAAGTAGCTATTTTAAAATACCTCAATCATATTTATGTATGCATGTGAAAATGTAGCCTCAAAAAGAATCAAAGCAAGTTCTAGAGTAATAATTTCACAAGTGAAAATCACACAAGAAAGAAGAGAATGGTACAAATGTTCAATCCATTCATCAATAAGCTCAAAATCTCACAAGGCATGTTTCTATCATTCTCAATTCACTAATTCAACATTCAAATCCAAGCATGTGATTTTTAAGAAAGAAGAAAATTTATGCTATGACCCAAGATATGCTTTTTGCTACTTCTAAAACCATTTTTTTTCTCAATTATGATGCGTCTCAAGAGTAAAATTATCTTAAGGGCAAAATTTTCTCCTTACTCTGCCATCCTTAATTGGTTTTGTTGTAGGTTTCTGACAGTCATCTCACTAAACATACTTCCCAATTTAAATTTAAATGCGTCTCAAAAGTAAAATTACTCCTTACTCTGCCAATATTCATTGGTTTAGCAAGTTCATGAAAATCATATCATACTTTCTTAATTTTTTTTTTTAAACTATCCTTCCCCCCCAACCAGATCACAACATTAACCGTAATGTTAAAATATAGATGAGTAAAGGATAGAAGATATTACCTGTTGGAGAAATCTGACACAAATTAAAACAGAAACAAAGGACGATAAATAAAATTAAACCCATTAAAGATGAAGTGTCAGATCTGGCTGTCTTTTCTTACTGCTTCCCGCACTGCTTCCTGATGACCAATCTATCTGAGCTCATTTACAATCTATCTGAAGGGTTTAGACTTTATCAGGTTCATAAACAAAAGCTTCTAATTTATCAATCAGCTCATCAATAGTGGAGGCAGAGATAAGAAGTTTTCTTGCCAAAGGAGTGATAAATTTTTGTTCCACAGCTTTATCAAGAAAAAATAACAAAAGATCAAAGAAATTATTAACATTCAATAAACCAATAGGTTTATGGTGGATGTTCAGTGGAGCCCAAGAGACAATTTGAAAAATTTCTTCTAAAGTACCAAAACCACCTGGTAAGGCAATGAATGCATCAGAGTTGTCAAGCATTGTTTTCATTCGTCCATGCATAGATGTTACTTGAATTTCTTCTCCAACTGTCTTTCCAGTAATGTTATTTTGAGCTAAAAGTTTAGGAATGATACCTAAAACCTGACTGCCTCCTACAAATGCAGAGAGTGATACAGCCCCCATTAACCCACGACAACCATCCCCATATACAACATGGATATTTCTTACAGCAAGTGTTCGACCAAGAGCGCTTGCTACATTTACAAACTCTAAACCCTTCCCATAACTTGATCCACAAAAAACACAGACATTTTTAAGGTTACAAATAGGAGGTCCCATAGTTTCACCTTCCCTCTGAATGATTATGAGTTAGAGGAAAGTGAAGAAAATGGAGTGTTTAAATAGGGAAGAGAAAGGAAAAAGTAATCATAACACCTATAAGGATAGGTTGGCTGTTGTTAGAAAAGTTTGAAATTAAGAAACACTAATTTTTTTATTTTTTTTTAATTTTTTTTAACTTTTTTTTTATTTAACTTCAAGAAAACTATCAGGGTAAAGAAGTTTAGAAACCCCTGAAGGACCCTGCTCAAAGGATCGTCTGTCCAAAAATTAAAATACAACAAAATCATACAAAAATAAAAGAAATATAATAATAAATGAGGACATACCTGTATGTACAGTTTTCATGGCGTATCTTTATACTGCGTGTCATGAATGCAGTAGTGGCATATATTTAAGTTGCGTGTCACCAGTGCAACATATGAATTCCACAAGGATTGCCGAACCGACAACAAGAACCTTTGAATCATTTCCATCCTGCTTACGGAAGAACAACCCTCTATCTTCCTGCAAACCTAATTAAAGGCCTGTATTCTAAGAAGATGGTACCTGACCGCAGCCAGTCAGAACTCGCCATAGAGACCTACTAATTAAAGTAAGTATACAGCTCAGCTAACAGTTTCCGTTCACTGTAAAGACGGGACGCTTCTTTCTGTCCATCAGTGCTACAGAGCCTTGGTTCCAAGAACTGGGAATGTAGCACGCGGCTCTCTACAGAGCATGGCACATGAACTTTATTTACATACTGGCGTGTGAAGGTCTCCTCCTGAGTCTATGATAGGACAAGCATCTACCTGGGGCTCCTAATCTAATTAAAGACCAAATACAACCGTAGTTTCACCGTCTATTTTTTTTTCTCAAGTTGTTAGAAACCTGATGAAAGATGGGTGTATACTCACTTGAGATTGGGATGGAGGTAGTCTGCTCTTTCGGCTTTGTGCCAAAGCATTGTTGACCAGTATTAGACCCATTCAAGACCAGTGCAACATAGGGCTCCCAAAAGGGACAAGTGTCCATAATACGACTGGCTGCCTCACATGTGGGATACAATCTACCTTCTTCGTTTTTCAATTAAGAAGGCTGGATCAGGATGCATGCATTTTCCCATTCACGTTTTGTGTTACCAAAGCCAAACCCAAGATGTATACATACACTTTTTTTTTCTCTTTAAAATCTCTTTTTTTTTATTTTTTTCTCTTTTTTTTTAACATAAAGAAGAAGAAGAAGAAGAAGAAGAAGAAGAAGAAGAAGAAGAAGAAGAAGAAGAAGAAGAAGAAATGTACATGTTGTTGTGGATGTTGCTCACATCTGTCTCTGGTTTCACATCCAGAAACAGCTTAAACATCTTCTATGAGTCGAGGATAAGCTTCCCATCCAATTTTCTTATAAATTGGCAAACAGGGTCTTTTAGAGTCAGATTCCCAAGACTATATTGCTTTTGTTCATCCTTGAAGAGATTCCACAAATTAAGAAGTTCACGATGCACAAGACCACAAGAATGCATATCAAGAGTCAATAAGATATCATCTAATGACTCCTTACTCAGTCCATTCTTAATGAAGAAAATTTTATCTTCTCTGTTTTTGGAAACCATCCCCAAAGAACGACATCGCTTGTTACAATTCCATCGTCCACATATGTGATAGACTTGTAATCTTTTTGCTCTTCTCCTTTTAGAATATGAACTTTTACAAAGACTTGGCATGTATAAATCAAATGAAATTGAAGACTCACCTGCTAATCGGACCTTTGCTTCAATTATCCAACGTACATCTTCTGGTATACCTTTGTGCATTAACAATCTCAATCTTTCACATCTAGCCTTGTAAATTTTTGTTAGAGCATTTTGAGGAAAAGAAGGAAAATATTTTCTCAGGTTTGAGAGAATGATATCCATTTTGAAGAAGAAGAAATCAGTTATTTTGGGAAATTGAAAGAGAGCAAACTGACTTAAGAGTCATGGAGTACCATCATCCGCCATTTTACCGGGGAGCTAAAGAACTGCAAAACAAAATAAAGCCACAAAATTAGAATAAATTTTTCACATAACAAGGATCAGAAAGGGAAATGAATTCTACCTCAACAGCTTGATTTTCCAGAAATGGTTTAAGTCTTTGTCCATTGACCTTAGACACATTACCATTCCTAGGATTCTCAATGTCTATGGCTCCATAAGAATAGATATGTTTGACAATAAAAGGGCCAATCCACCTAGATCTCAATTTTCCATGGAATAGGTGAAAACGAGAATTATAAAGCAGGACTTTTTGACTAATTTCAAAAGATTTTCTCAAAATAGATTTGTCGTGAAAAGCTTTTGTTCTTTCTTTATAAAATTTGAGTTTTCATATGCATCATTTCTCAATTCCTCAAGTTCATTTATTTGCAATTTGCGTAACTTGCAAGCATCATCAAGATTTAAATTAAAAGCTTTAATGGCCCAAAATGCTTTATGCTCTAGTTCCACAGAAAAGTGACAAGGTTTTCCATAGACTAACCGATAGGGTGACATGCCTTAAGATGTTTTAAAAGCAGTACGGTAAGCCCAAAGTGCATCGTTTAGTCTTAAAGACCAATCTTTATGATTTGGGTTAACTGTTTTTTTCAAAATTTGTTTAATTTCCCTATTTGCTAATTCTACTTGTCCACTTGTCTGAGGGTGATAAGGGGTAGCAACTTTATGGGTAATATCATATTTCTTCATTAAAGATTCAAATGGTTTTATTACAAAAATGTGTTCCCCCATCACTGATGATAGCTCGAGGGATTCCAAATCGACTTAAGATGTAACACCCTCCCTAGGGTATCACATGTCTGACTCCCGACTCATAATTTGAAAAGAAATTCGCATAAAGTTTGAGTTATAAAGAATGGGTTTTAAAATTTCTTCTTTACTGAAACATAAATTTATTGAAAATATTAGGCAATATTGAAAATCATATTTCAACTATTCATTATGCAATATTGACACTAATTAATATTTCATAATTTAAAGAGAAATATAAAACTAACAGACTTTTTTTTTAACAGTAGCAAATCCCATGACGGGTCCTACTTAATAGCACGGTACAACACTAACATTAAAACTTAACATACTTATTCTGTTGTGTATCCATCTTGTTGCATCAGACATCTGTTCTACATCTGTTCTTTGTCAACACTGCACACCTTCGAGTCCTGAATGTCCACTCCTTATTGTTGTCACCCATCTCAGAGTATTCATTGCCCATTATGTCTAAGACAACTCGATCCTTCTATTATTTGATTTTAACGGTACAGACACAGCAAAACAACATAACAAAGAGGTGAGATCACCTACGCCAATACTAACATGGTAGCACAGAGATAACACAAACAACATATCATACAAATATATCATGCCATCAACATTAATCAACTATCATCATCCAATCATTTATCAGTTCAATTATCATAAACAACAATTACGATAATGCCCTCAACATTGTCTAATTATCATCATCATCATCCAAGTATTCAAAACAATTGTCATAGCCAATATTCCTCAATTAATATATCACACAGATATAAATGTCAGATTATGCATATGCACAAAGACTCAGTTTTTCAAAAACAACTCCATGGAGGTTTTCACAATTTTGAGGAGAATGCTCTGTCAATTGTCAGCCTTAGCCCAAAGACAATCTTCCAGTTGTTGAAAAGAATCGTGTTCTTGTCGGGTATCATCAATGCGTTGCAACGGACTGCATCGCCAAGTGGCACAGGGTACTCACCAGCTGTCCACTGGTCGACTGCCGCGCCTCGACGCCCCTAAGATCCATCATAGACCTCACTATCAATTCTCATTCCCTCTTCAACCACAAGGGGCATATACAATGCACGAATATATCAGTGCAAGTCCAACCCCAAAGGGCCAAATCTTTTCAATTTCATTATTTCAATGTATCATATGCCTCAACGCATGTTTTTCTAATGCATGTATAATGCACCAAATCCAATCACAGGCATCTCTTTTCAATACATATAAATTGTATCGAATTATACTGTATTTTCAACAACAAAATCATGTTATCACATTTTCATAGTTATAAAACACTTTCGTCGTGTTTTCACAAAATTGTGTAATATTTCCGTTACATTTTCACAATTCCAAAACATTTTTATTACGTTTTCAAAATATCGTAACCCTTCTGTTACGTTTTCAAAATGTCGCAACTCTTCTATTGCACTTTTAAATCACGTACTAATTTTTTAACATTTTTCTCAATCGTGTAAAGATATATGTTTTTCAAATCCCATAATATTTTTCCACTGTTTCAAAATCACGTAACTTAAAAGGCATCCTTTTAAGTCGCGTAAATCATTTTCTTTCATTTTTAAAATATTTAAAACACTTTTCAAATCACATAATGATTTTTTGCTATTTTCATAATCACGTAAAAATAATTCATCACTTTTCCATTACGTAGTGATTTTTCAATAGTAATTCAGATTACGTAAAATATTTAAACGTAATTCAAATTGTGTAGAAATATTTCAACATATTTAAAATCACGTAGAAATATTTTATTGTATTTCCAAACACTTAGAAATATTTTACTGTATTTCAAACCACGTACTTTAAAATTATGTTTTTAAGATACGTAAATAATTTATTTTTACTACAATTTCATTACGTAAAATATTTCTCAACCTTCAAATATTCCTTTTTCAACTTTTCTTAAAATAATATAACTTTATACTTCATGTAATATATTATTCTTACTCAAGAAAATCTTTTTCCACATTTTTTTACTCAAGAAATCCTTTTCCAAAATATAATTCATAAAATCACTTTTCCATTGATATAAATCAACGTTTCAAAACTTAACATTTTCTAACGTACTTTCAAAACTCAAAAAAAAAAAAGTTATACGTTAGTAACTTTTCAAATCACCATTATATTCTCCATTTTTCTCAAATCACTTCCAAAATCATTCTTCAAAATAAATTAGAGTTCAAACATGTTCAACCTCTCTTTGTCTTTCGTTTATAAAATTCTCACAAGTGATAAAAACACTCTAATTCCCTTTCCAAATTCCTTGTATTAAATCAAGTTACGTTTTCACTTTGAAAATCACTTTGTTCATAAAAATCAAGACATTACAAGTGTGATTGGTACTGACATAAGCGATGGTTTTAATGACAACAAACAAGAAAGGAAATGAAATTGCGAAGATCAAAGCACCAAAGGATTCAAGTTTAGCATATAGGTCCTTAGATCTTGTGTAAAGGTATTTTGGGATTCACTCTAAGCTCACTTATAGGCTTTCCTAAATGGTTTGCAAAATCATATGTTACTTTTATGAAAATAAGTTTTTGTTTTTGCAAAATGCCTTTTATAAAGATTGAAAAAGATTTGGAAAACTTTGGTTGAATAAACCTTTAAGATATCTCCTTTCATGCTCAAATCAATAACTATTTTGGTTAGGTGCCAAAATAGAAACGCGGGAATTGGTTTTTTAATTTGACTAACCGATTAGACAATTTAAGTAATCAGTTATTTGTGAAAACAGAAGTTATGGCTTCTTTTTTTTAAGAGCCTAACCGATTAGGTCCCTGTCCTAACCGGTTAGTATGTACGTTTCCAAAGAAATGAATTATGTTTCAAAAGAGCCTAACCGATTAGGTCCCTGTCCTAACCGGTTAGTATGTACGTTTCCAAAGAAATGAAATCTGTTTCAAAAAAGCCTAACCGATTGGGAAGTTAAACTAACCGGTTAGTATGTTTTAAAACACACGTGAAAAAGGATTCTAAAGAAGCCTAACCGATTAGACTCATTTGCTAACCGGTTATTTGATTAAAACAGAGACCAATCTTAAATGTCTAACCGATTAGGAATGTTTCCTAACCGGTTAACTGGGAGATCAGAAAATACAAACAACGGCTCTATTGCAGAGCATTTAATACTACCAACTGTCCTCAACGGCACAAAATCTATTTTGGCTATAAAACTAAGTTGTTGGGCATTTATGTTGGTTGGTCAATCAATCTGAAAAACGTTCAAAAGCATTAAATTCACGTTTTCTATATCACCTCCATAATACCCTATTTTTGAGCTTGAATAGAGTGAATCCTTGATACCCATAAGCTTCAATTTGTATTATCTACTCTTTTGAGAGAGTTTCTATCATTTAAACACTTTGTTTATCTTGTAAATAGGGTGAGGTATCCCTCTAGTGAAAAAGGGTGAGGTATCCCTTGTTGAAAAGAAGGTGAGGTATCCTTCAAAAGTGTAAAGAGGGTGAGGCATCCCTCAAAGGTTGTAAAGGGTGAGGTATCCCTGTTTTGAGGCTCAAGCACAAAGAGTGAGGTATCCCAAGGTGTGGTGAGTGCTCTTGTTTGTAAAGGTTGTCAAGCACCTGTTGAAACTTGAAGATATAGTGAAAAATCTCTAGCGGTTGCTTGAGGACTGGACGTAGGTCACAAGTGGATTGGTGACTGAACCAGGATAAACCTTGTATTTGATCTTCTAAACTCATCTCTTTACATTTGTGCATTTATTTTATATTCTTACTTGAATGTTATTCAACTTGGCTTATTTAATTTGTGAGTGAAATATTCAATCTCATTTATCTATTCACTTCAATCATCCAATAGCTTCAACAAAAATTGATAATCAAACGTGTTGCGAAAGATTTACGAAAATATTTTACACACTCAATTCACCCCCCCTCTTGAGTATTGAGGCCACTTGGTAACAACAAGCCTTTAAAAAAAAACGTAGACATGACTATTGAAACCATCAAATATTTTTCCTTTTAAATTGATATGGTTTTACACAAACAAAACCATAAAAAATCCTTTACAAAAACGTAAAACTCATAGTTTTTGAAAATCAAATCATTTGTTCATTTTCATTTTTCACTTTCTTTGCAAATCCGTTTTCACTTTCTTTACAAATCCTTTAAAATCATCATTGTTATTTTCATTTAAATCTCATGTTTAGTAAAACACTTAGAAACTTTTTACACAAAATAAATCAATAAAAATCCTTTTAAAACCGTGTTCATGTACTCTTTGAAAAATAAACTCTTTATTTATTTTCCTTGCTTTTTCTAAACATCCATTTTCATCATTCAAGAAAATATTAATTTTGTGAACACCTATCTTGAGGTGTCTTAACCGAAATTCACCATGTTCTAGGGATCAAAAATTAATTCCCTTGTTCTTGAAAAATTTCAACATGAACCCTAATCAAGGGCATCAAAACCGTAGCTCTTCCTTGGCCATTGGGACCAAAATTAATTTTCTTTCCATCATCAAATCATGGCATATACATACATACACAATATATATATATCAAAAGCATGCCATGTAACATCCTTGTGGGGATGTCACATATATAAAAAGAAATAAATAAAATCTACCCAAGTTGTAAAACATTTATTACGTATTAATATGGGTTGTAAAACAATTCCTGATAAACAGAATATTATTAAAATAAAATAAAGCGGAAATATAAAGTAAACAGAACAACATCACTCATAATATACATATGGTCCAAGTTATAAGTTATACAAATAATTTACAACTACAACTACAAATATTTAAACAGAAACAGTAAAGAAAAACAGTAAAGAGTCAATATATACATACGCAAACGCGCCCAAAAATACATCATAAATATTTAATCCTCTGATGGATCACTCTCAGGAAACTCATCAGAAGATAAATATCCAGGATGCCTCGACACTCGGCGGACATGAGACCGCACAGTCGATACGAGTGTCATCTCACTAGGCTCAGTGGATACATCACCCCAATGACGCCTAATGGATAAAGGTAACTCTAGGTGTAGAAACACAGTCGTCGTCATCACTGGCTCGTCATCAAACCTATGACGTAGGGACACAGTCAGCCGTCCCACATACGTCACGGAATCTCTGTCTCCTCGCATATGCCAAGCTAACGATCCACCGTGAAACTCAAGTGTCACGAACCCCAAAAATCCAGGCAGCGCCATACCCAAACTAATCAATCCAATGGATATGGATGATCAGATGGTTCTTGATCGTCGAACTGATCTTCGGCTTGCTGATCTTCCTCTTCCTCGGGATACAGAATCTCAAGAGGCTGGTCCTCTTCCTCAAAATCTTTATCGCATAAAATAAATATACAGAAAACACATACAATAAAGAAAGAGGTAAGACAATCTAAAATCATCACAAACATGGTAAATAAGAAAATGACAAACAACAGTTATACAATTCATGCAATATGAAAAGCTATAACAGTAATTTAATAACAGTACAATGAAAAGATCTAATTATCACAACAACACATGATATCACAGATAAAACAATAACACATACCATTTAATATCACAGATAAAATAATTTTAGAAATAGATAATTTCTCAGAACGATAACCAAATAAATAAATAACAGATAAAATAAATATGTTGAAGATATAATTAAATGTAACATGACACGATCCTACTCCATGGAGCTAAAACACATACAGATATCAGAGAGAGAATGACTCGCAAAATCTATTAGTACCACACTGCCCAACCAAACTATTTGTTGTCACACTTTGCGTCTATAGCCCCACGTCACATGGAATCCATCATCCAAGGCATGGTGTAGTTCACGGTCTCACATTGTGGCACTACAGGCAATGTACTATTAGACTTTACGAAGTCTCGATTAAAAATAGTGCGTGTCGAGTTCATTAGTGTGCTATCGGTTTCCACGGCCCAGCGGAGCGACCGACCTATCCATATATGGAATCCGTACACTAACGTCTCCAAGTTCATAAGAATAATGAACCACACTACGTTTATCGCATCGACAACACGATGTGATTCCCTCGTCAACCAATCCACCAAAAGCGGTATAACTAAGATAAAAAGATACGATGAAGTCCCACCTGGGACAAACATCTTGTTCCAAAGCCTGTACGGGTTCACCTCATAGCCCGACAGTAGAAAAATTACAGAAAATCCAGAAAGAATATGAAAAATACCGTTTCGTTCAATCACGTAGAAATTTTATCGCATTTTCACAATCTCGTCGTTTTTACAAACGTTTTTAAATCGCGTAAATTTATTTTTCTGTTTTCAAAATCGCGTAGTGTTTTTAATACGTTTTCTCAATCGTGGAAGGTTTTTAAATCATTTTCTTGTCCAAACTCCTTAAAATTATTGTTTAAATAAACAGAAATAATAAATAATACGTTTAAACTATGTAAAATATTTTTCATACCGTATACTGTCTTTTGGACTTCTTTTCTATCTTAATTGCCCGTTTTTACAAAAAATTGACAGTATTTTGCTTAGAAAATTATATTAATGGTTTCCTAATTTTACCATAAAAATTGGGGTGTTACATGCCATATTATCATCATGCATAGTATAAGCATACCATCAAAATCATAAACTCATGCAAAGCATATTAAGCATAGGCAATTAATCAAAGCTCATAAACACATATAAATTATTACATGACCATGGATATGAATCCTCACATGGATTCAACATCCATTAAATATAAGACCATCTCTCACCACCATGCTTGGTTGATGAGATGGATCTCCTTGTTACCTCTTGAAGAACCACCAAAAAGCTTGTTGCTTTGTATTTTGAACAAGATCTCCACCAATACAAGTTCTTAAACATGAAACAAATACAAGAAAATTAGTATATCAAGCTTGAATAAGAAGAACCATGGATCAAACATGGTTTAGAACATGAAAAAGAAAAGAATAAATGAAGTTTCCTTACACTTCACCAACAAAAACTCTAGAACTTGATCTTAGTAAAAGTCCTTCAAGATGGAAGATTTAGAGAAAGTCTTCAACATGAAAGTTGTTTAGAATAAGGTAAGGATTCAAGAAACTAGGTTGTATGAAATTAAAGAGTGATGGAGGAGAGAATGAGGGTGCTTGGCCGAATGGTCTCTTAGGGAGAGAAAAATGAAATTTTCTTTGGTTGGTTTCTTGAAACTAAGTGAAATAGGTGAAGAAGTGATAATGTGAAGTGTAAAAAAAATGAATTATTTGGCCTTTAGAACTATGCATGGCCGTAGCATGCATTGGAGAGAATGGAAAGTGAAGTTTGAAAAACATGATCATTAATGATCAATAGGAAAAAATAATAAATGGTCTTGACACTTGGCTATTGTCTTCATTTTTTTCTTTGGCCTAAAAAGCCTATACTAACTTGCTTCTCCAAACCGTCCCCTCCCTCTTCATGCACTCCAAAAGTGACAAATTTCATAACCATCACTTTAAGCCATCCTAACCATTGATTAAAAGAATGGTTTGGATTAAAAATAGTTACTAGGTTTAGGTTATAGATAGAATACTTCATTTGAGCCATTGGATCATTTTTGCTTGCAATCCTAACCATTGAATGTGTCTCCAAAATGAAGGGTCAAGATTACACCTTTAAACTTTACATCCAAGGGTCCAAAATGGTTGTAGTCATTTTTGATGACCAATTCTCCACCATTGATCTAAATCCAAATCCAATGGTCATTAATGATCCATCTCCACCATTGATTAATTTTACATCCAAGGGTTGATAATGGTCATAGTCATTTATAAGACTAAATCTATACCCTTGATTTAATTTCCATCAAACAGTTATAATTGGTCCTATTCACTTTTAAGATCAAATCTCCACCGTTGATTAAATCAAGATTAAATTTCCAAAGGTGATTAAATCGATAGTGGATATCCAAACCACTAATATTGACTTAATAGTATAGAATTTTATTTTTTTATCTGTTATAACCCTACAAAAGAATATATTTACTGTATTTTTATCGTTTGATAATTAAATACAGTACAAAATACAATAAAGGAAATTTTATAAAATTGTTTCTGGATTCAGGTTTAGTAAGATCCCCTGTCTCTATCTAAACAGTACAAATTTTTCTATGCGTAAAAAATTTTTCACTTTACGGGACCCACTTGGGCCCACGTATGGCCACCTAGGCCCACATACACCCCCTGGGGCCCAAAAATAGTAAAAATTTTTATAATCACACATAAAATCAAAAAAATTAGAAAACTCACAAATATCACATCAGATTACGTAAAATAATTAAGACTTTTCAGTAATAATTAAATTACGTAAAATTTTTCTGGCCCGAAAATTATTATTTTCCTGACACGGAGCAAATTACTCAAAACGATCAAATATACAGATGGAATATTCAAAATAATTTTACAGTACACATAAATCACTAAACAATATAATTCTGTTAACCGTCAAAATTACTGTTTAATAAATAGAAAGTTTGGGGTGTTACATAGGACATTTTCTTTTAAAATTTGAGAATAGTTTTATGATTATTTTGTCGACATGGAATCGCCTCAATCCATTTTGAGACATAATCAACTGCAACCAAAATATACACAAATCCAAATGAGGATGGAAATGGAACCATGAAATCAATTCCCCAACAATAAAAAATTTCAACAACAAAAATAGGGTTCAGAGGCATCATATTTCTTTTAGAAATGGACCCTAATTTCTGACAATTTTCGCAACTTTTTCAAAAGGTATGGCTGTCTTTAAATAAAGTAAGCCAATAAAATCCACACTACAAGATTTTCGCAGCTGTTTTCTTTGAAGAAAAATGACCTCCACATGCTTCTAAGTGACTAAATTTAATGACACTACCTACCTCATTGTCGGGTACACATCTCCAAAAGATTTGATCAGGAGAATATTTGAACAAATATGGGTCATCCCAATAAATTTTTTTTACCTCAATCAAAAACTTTTTTCTGTCTTGATGTGACCATTGAGGTGGCATTTTTCCTGTTACAAGAAAATTGACTATGTTCACAAACCAAGGCATAGAATTGACAGAAAATAAAAACTCATCAGGAAAAGAATCATTGATAGGTGTGCTATCAAAAGATGAGCCTGTTGTAAGTCTGGACAAATGATTTGCGACAACATTTTCGGCTCCTTTCTTATCTTTTATTGTGATGTTGAATTCTTGAAGCAACAAGATCCACCGTATCAACCTAGGTTTCGCATCCTGCTTAGACATTACATATCTAAATGCAACATGATCAGTAAAAACAACACTAGAAGAACCAATTAAATGAGCTTGAAATTTGTCCAATGCAAAAATTACAGTAAGTAGTTCTTTTTCAGTAGTAGTGTAATTCATTTGTGCACTATTTAAAGTTCTACTTGCGTAACAAATCACACGAGGCTTACCTTCCTTTCTTTGGCTTAAAACAGCGCCAACAGCAAAATCACTTGCATCACACATTAATTCAAAAGGCAAAGACCAATCAGGGGATTGCATGATAGGAGCCGATGTTAGAAGACCAATTAATTTTTCAAAAGATTTTTGGCATTCTTGAGTCCAATCAAATGATGCATCTTTTATCAGAAGATTGCATAATGGTCTAGATATGACACTAAAGTCCTTAATAAATCTTCGATAGAATCCTGCATGTCCTAAAAAGGAACGAACTTCTCTGACTGCTTTTGGGGGAGGCAAATGAGCAATTAATTCAACTTTGGCCTTATCAACTTTAATTCCTTCAGAAGATATCACATGACCTAACACGATTCCTGAGGTAACCATGTAATGACATTTTTCCCAATTTAAAACAAATCCTTTTTCTTCACATTTTTTAAGAACTTTATCCAAATTATCAAGACAATTTTCAAAAGAATTTCCAAAAACCGTCAGATCATTCATGAAAACCTCTAAATAATACTCAATCATGTCACTAAAAATACTTAGCATGCATCTTTGAAAAGTTGCCAGAGCATTACAAAGACCGAAAGGCATTCTTCTATATGCAAAAGTGCCAAAGGGGCATGTAAAAGTAGTCTTTTCTTGATCCTCTAATGCAATTGGTATTTGATTATACCCCGAATAACCATCAAGAAAACAATAGTAGGGATGTCTTGCTACTCTTTCTAGAATTTGATCAAGAAATGGTAAGGGGAAATGATCTTTCCTAGTGGCTGCATTCAATTTTCTAAAATCAATACACATACGCTAACTAGATGAAACTCGCATAGGTATTAACTCACCTTTTTCATTTTCAACCACTGTTATTCTAGGTTTCTTAGGCACAACTTGTGTAGGGCTTACCCACTGATTATCGAAAATAGGGTAAATAATTCCAACATCAAGTAATTTAAGAACTTCAGCCCTAACTACCTCTTTTATGTTTGGATTTAATCTTCTTTGAGGTTGTTGTGATGTTTTAGGATTATCCTCTAAATGTATTCTATGTGTACAAATCAATGGATTAATGCCTTTTATATCTGTTAATGTCCATCCAATTGTACTTTTATGCCTTTTAAGTACTTCTATCAACATACCTTCTTGTTCTTCAATAAGGATTAATGAAATTACTACTGGAAAGCTTTGGTCTCCTCCCAAAAATGTGTACTTCAACCCAGAAGGTAATGGCTTTAGTTCTAGTGTGGGTACTTCTTCATGAATATTATCATTCATGGGTTGTAGCTCTTCGAATCTCGGCTTCCATCCTTTGTATTCCATTGCTTGTGTACAATCAAGCAAAGAACATATTTCGAAAATATCACCATCTACTTGCATACCTGAATCAAATGAATTAATTAAACAAACTTCTAATGAGTCAGAAGAACTCCCTTTTAGAAGATGGTCATCTACAATGACCTCAATCCTGTAACGTACCTAAATATACCAACTGCAGCGCAATTGTCATTACACCACAATTACTAAATCCAGGCGTGTCACAGTCATGATAACAGTAGTTTCAAAAAAATTAACGAGTTTATTTCTTCGTATTTATGCATAAGTAGAAAATACGAGCCATGAATGAATTATAGATGTATTCAACCCTTAATACAACCATTGAAATAAAATCACATTCTTTATATACATATATTTTATAGCCAACTTACACGAATCACTGATAACATAGAATATAATAATTACAGAGTCAAGTAAAATACAGTGGGAATAAAAACATAAAAGGGGAGAAGTAGTGACCCAGGGATGGGTACTACCAGCAGTCAAGTCCGCAACCCCATATGCGCATGACATTCAGCGTCCCGGTTGACACACAAGGCATCAATGCCTCCACGCAGCTGCACTCCTACAAAATCGAAGAAATCTTGTCCAAATTCCCAATCCCTTCGGCAAGGCGTGATTCCTCATCATCTTCTTCCAGGTCTTTTATCAAATATGAATATAAAACAGAGAACGCAAAAATATAGGAAAGAGGTGAGACACCCGTCATTCATTACCACTATTGGCAGTAAGAAAATAGCACGGCGCAAAGTGCCCACCGAGCAATACAGTTCATATATGCATCAATAGCAACAACGAAAATTATAATAAAAGCAGTTCAATTCTAAGCAATAATCAGAGTCAATAACAACAGTGATATTTATGGTAAAGGTAGAACAACAGTAAGCAATAGCAGGTAAATCACAATAGTATTTTCGGAAATCAGCACAACAATCAGATAATCATTTACAGGTATTCATGCTCAACAGTTTATACGATGCACAATGCATGCTTTCCCAATTCCTAATCCATGGAGCTAGACTTAAACAGTCGGAGAGAAAGATCAGGAGACGTGTCTGCAACTCGGCTGCTGCGGCCAGGTGCTAAAACTCAATAGTTTTCTATGTGCACATCAGGCATTGTACAGACAGTCCACGCTCGATCACGACATAGGACAGTGTCAAGTCCGGATCGTCGGTGTGTTTGCATCAGTTTGCCCCACGGCACAGAGGAGCTCTAAACTGTCCATGTGAGGGACCCGCACCCCGACACCCCCGAGGTCATAACACGACCCACACTAGTCTATTCGCACCCGCACCCAGGGTGTGTTCAATCTCCTAGGCAACTCGGCCTTACAATAGTCCACAGGACATTCACAATGCATAAGACTCTATGCATGAACATGTATGGTCCATATCACATACCATTCCATAATATGCCACAATTGGCTCAAATAAGCATCAATACAACATTGGTCACTCATATGGACCCACAATATCATAATATTGAATTCAAATAAGGTAATACATTTTTAAGGTTCATTATGCATTCTTATTCAAGATTTGCCACTCTTACAAGAATCCATCACTAAGTAAGTTTCCATCTCGCGTTATGCTCAAGTCTCTCGATACCAATCACTTAGTTTTTATTCTACATGGGATTAATCCAATTCCTAAAATCCATGATCAAAATTGTGGCTTCCTAAAGTCCACTACTAACCTTAATTTCTCCCATTTTATGCATTGATTTCTTGATATCCTTTACTTAAGTTTTTGTTCACCAAGTTCATTCTAATCCCTTATAGTCTTAATCTAATATCCTGGCTTCAAATTGAGTTAAATAACCCTTTAAGCTCTCCATCTCACATCCCAACATTAGCATTTATATTTCCAATTACATAGGCTTCATCTCACAGTTCTCTACTGGTTCTGTCATGGGCGCCTAGGCGCCATATCTGTAGCGCCTGAGCGCTCACCGGGCCGCGTCACAGGGAAAACGTCCTAGGCACAGAGCGCCTAGGCGCTCTATGCACAGTGCCTGGGCGCTAGTGCATTAACAGGGGTTCTGCAGAATTCATTTCTGCAGAGCCCTGGCCCATTCACTATCCAAAATCCCTCATCAATTTTCAACCATTCCAAAATATGATACATGACATATAATTACAAAATAGCAACATATGAGTTCTTAATCATCAAGGTACACAATATACATTCATACATCCATACAAATCAAACAACTTCATCATGGAAATAACCCAACATAACAAAGAGTGAAATCCAACATGGATTCTCTCATCAACAACAACACACAAGACATTTCCTTACTACCAAGATTGGTTGAAGAGGATTATCTCCCTCTTACCTAAATGAAGACAATCACAAGAATGTTTTCCCCCTTTTGCTCTTGATTTTCGTTTTCCCCTTCAAGAAAAACCCTAGGGTGAGAAATTCCCAATGTGTTCACTCCAATCATAGAAAAATGGCTCCTTGGCCACATAGGTGACCAATAAAACGAAAAAGAAGAAGAAGATAGAAGAAGGTTGAAGACTTTACCTCAAAAGCTCCAAGCTTTAGCTTCAATGGTGAAAAATGGGGGAAGGAGAAGGAAAAGAAGAAGAACCAAGGATGGCCACCAGAAAATGGTCTTGAAATGATGGAAGAAAGCTAGATATGGAGGTGGTGAAGCAAGGAAATGAAAATGGTGAGTGGAGAGGGTGGACGGTGGAGGAGGAGGAGGAAGAAGAAGAAAAGAAGAAGAAGAAGAAGAAGAAAAGAAACGTAGAAGAGAAGAAGAGAAGGAGGGATAAATGAAATGTGATTATTGGGCCCTTAAGGCCATCTGCCGTGCAAGAAGGGTGGAGAGGGGAGAGAGAGAAAAGTGAAATGGGAGGAAGCTTCCTAGAAGTTTCCCAAATAAGTTTTTGAATTAATTTAACTTTTATCTTGAAAATAAAGCTAAAGGGGCTTGACACCAGGTAAATTTTGAACAGTGTGATAAGATTTTTTTTATTACATGTTATTATTTATTGGACAATAATCATAGCTGGCAGAAGTCAGCATTAATAAATCTGACAAATTAATTCTTCGTAGTATTTTATTATTTCATCTGTTAAAATTTCTCGAAGGACGTAAAACTTTGTAAACTGTGTCCGGCATCGGGTTTAGTAAGATCCCCCGTCGACGTTTCCATAGTTCAAGGTTCTCGGGAAAAATATTTCATTTTTTCGGTTCGACTCAGTGTGCACGTAAAATGAGAAATATATTAAAATATTCATCATTTCCGAAAAATTCTGAAAGAATTCACATAAATCACGAATATTAGAAAATGACTATTCGTAATAAAATTTTCCAACTTTGGAAGCGTTACAGTCGTTTTGCCAATCCTGCCCAACGTGCACGCAAAATGAAAAATAATATTAAAATATTCCGCATTCCCAGAAAAATCCAGAAAAATTCTTAAAAATCCTAAATATTGTAAAATGACCATTTATCCTAAAATTATAAATTTTCAGGATGTTACAAATCCCGTTAGCTTCCTCATTTTCCTCATTGACTTCATGTGGTTGCCTGCATAAGTTGAAAACATTAAGCTCAAGTGTCATGTTTCCAAATGTTAGCTTCATCAATCCATTTCTACAATTTATCAAAGCATTGGATGTTGCTAAAAATGGACGACCTAAAATAATAAGAATTGACTTGGAACAATTAATCATAGGTTCAGTTTCCAAGACAATAAAATCCACAGGATAAATGAATTTATCAACTTGTACCAACACATCTTCCACTATTCCTTTTGAAATTTTAATTGATCTATCAGCAAGTAGAAGAGTTACAGAAGTTAGTTTTAACTCACCCAGATTGAGTTGTTGATAAACTGAATATGGAAGCAAATTAACACTAGCACCAAGATCAAGTAAAGCTTGTTCAATCATATGTTCTCCAATAATGCATGAAACTGTAGGACAACCAGGATTTTTCTGTTTCAAAACATTATTGCTTTGAATAATGGAACTTACCTGTTCGGTCAAAAAGGCATTCTTTTCACATTTAATTTTCTTTTAACAGTGCATAAGTCTTTCAAAAATTTGACATAGGAAGGAAAGTGTTTGATAGTATCTAACAACAGAATATTGACCTTTAGTTGTTTAAGAATTTCAAAAATTTCAGTTTGGTGGTCTACTTTCCTTGGTTTGCTTAATGCTTGAGGAAATGGGGGTGGAGGAGACGAGAGTTTGGTCTCCTTTTGGTCAGATGACTTATCAACTTCTTCCTTATCTTGGGGAATTGATTCACCATCTTTCTCACAAGGTTCAGAAATTTCTTTTTCTATAACTTTTCCACTCCTAAGAGTTATCACAGAATTGACTTGATTTATTTGTTGGTTTTCTGAACTACCCTCATTTAGACTATATTGACCTTTGGGATTCGGTTGGGGTTGAGAAGGAAATTTTCCTTTCTCGTGAATGGTGAGTGCAGAAGTAAGTTTGGAAAGAGTGTCTTTTATGTCTATCATGGTTTGAGTGTTTTGTTTATAGATGGCCTCTTGCTTTTCTATGAATGCACTCAATGTTCCTTCAAAGTTTTTCCTATATGGTGGGACATAAGGTGCATATCCTTGAGCATTTTGAGAATCCTGTTGTTCCTGAGGAGGTGGTGGTTGCATAAATTGTGCTTGATTATTATTCTTCCAACTGAAGTTCGGATGATTTCTCTATCTTGGATTGTAAGAATTTGAAAAAGAAGAGGTGAATGGCTTTTTAAAATTGTTCATTGCATTTACTTGCTCATGCATAAATTCTTTAAAAATAGGAATATTAGGACATTCATTTGTCGAGTGTCCTAATTCATCACAAATGCCACAAATTTCTTCATTTTGCACAGATTTGACTTCTTTTACTTTCCCTAATTCCATGGATTCAATCTTTCTAGCCAAACTAGCATACCTTGCATTTAGATCTTCTTCTTGACTAAGATAGTATTTTCCTTTTCCTGCATTTGTAAGGTTATATCTAATTGAATTTTCAGAAGGATTAGTTCCATGCCAAGATTGAGAATTTTCAGCCAAATGGTTTAAATAATCTAAAGCATCTTCGGGTTCTTTATCAAGAAACTCGCCATTACACATCGTTTCCACAAATTGTTTAGTTTCAGGTGTCAAACCTTCATAAAAGAAGCTTATAGTCTGCCATTTTTCAAAACCATGATGTGGGCAAGAATTTAACAAATCTTTAAAACGTTCCCAACTTTGAAAATACGCTTCATTTGAATTTAGGGAAAAAATTTGGATTTGTCTTTTCAAAGCATTGGTTTTATGTGTTGGAAAAAATTTCTTTAAAAACTCACTTTGCATTTGTTGCCAGGTGCCAATTGATCTTGGTTTCAAAGCGTTAAGCCAAGTTTTTGCTTTATCTTTCAAAGAAAAAGGAAACAATTTAAGTTTAACAATCTCTTCACTGCAATTTTGATCACTGAAAGCAATACAGACTTCTTCAAATTCTTTTAGATGTAAATACGGGCTTTCATTTTCTAAACCATGAAAATTGGGCAGTAAAGAAATCATACCCGGCTTAAATCTAAAATTATTAGCAGTGAGTGGAAAGATAAAACATGATGGACTAGAATTTTGAGGTGGTTGCAAATATGCATGCATAGTTTGCAATGGTTGATTTCCTTGTTCATCATGTATACTTTCATTTTCAGCTCGTTGTGTTTGATTATCATGTTCAACATGTGCACCTTCAAATTCAGCCATTGTGTTAATTGTGTGTGATTGTGATTCAAATAATTCAATATATAAATTACTAGGATTAATTTTAACCAAACGTTCAGAATTTGAATCACGATACCAGTTAAGCATAAATAAGTGACATAACATAAAAATAAAAATAATATACAAGTAGGCGGTAGACACCAGCGGTTAAATATTAAGAAGGATGTGGTATAAACCAGCCACCCAAAAAAAAAAAAAAAACAAAAATAAAAATGCATAAAATAAACTGCAGAAAGTAAATTTAAATATGAAAATCGGAGAGTGGCAGAGCCCCACTAGAGTCGGCGAAAGAGAAGAGAAAAAAAATATTATGTCATTAAGTTAGAATGCAGAAAAATAAATGACAGAATTTAAAAGTTAGATTGTAAAAAATAAATGACAGAATTTAAAAGTTAGATTGCGTAAATAAATAAATAAATAAAATATTTACAAAGATGGGGTAATAAACCTACCGCCAAATAAAAAAAAATACAAAAAGTAAATTACAGTAAAATAAAAGGGAGAGTTACCTCCCTCGAGTTAGTATATACAAAAGGTTAAATTTTTTATATTTTTATTTTTTTAATTTTTTTACTATTCATATACTATTTATGTACTATTCATATTACTATTCATATACTATTTACGTACTATTTATATTACTATTCACATACTACTTACGTACTATTCATATTACTATTCACATAAAAAAATTACTAGTTAGTGTGTTAGTAAATAGATAAATAAAAATGAAAAGAGTAGAGGAAGAATATACCTGATAGTGAAGTTTACTTACAGAAAGAGAACCTCAATATATTAGAACTTCAAATCAAGTCCCCAGCAACGACGCCAAAAACTTGTTGGGATATAATTATATTTAAAAGTTTCAAACCCAAGTGTAGGTTGTCTCAAGTAATAAATTCTCGGGAGTCTGAGGTCGATCCACAGGGAATTGATGAAGGAAAACTAATTAATTGAGGTAAAGAGAAGATGTGTCACAAGATTAAAGGTGATATAAGTTGTTCACAAATGAAAAGGATTTGCTTGGGTTAGGAGATCCACTCTTGATAATAAATTAAAAATAAGATTATTTCGTTTTATAACTCAATTGAAATCATGCATAATGAAGATTCCAATCGGAAGATTTAACATTCAAAGTTCAATCATGTAATCATATTATGGTTCCAATAATTATCTACTAATACTTGTAAATCGTCAAAAGCATCCAATGTGTCAATCCTATTGTCTACAATGGATCAAGATATTCATTATACAAGAAGAGTTTCTAAATTAATTGGAAACAACATACAACATATATTATATTTACTTAATAATATATCATTTAAGTACAAGAAAGAAATTAATCTAACCTTAATTTATTACCAAGAGCTTCACCTTTTTACCCAAGCAAGATGAAGATTAGTTACACATGAGAAAGAAGAAAAGAAAAAGAAAAAGGAAAAGGAAAAGGAGAACAACAGAATGGAAATTCTTTGCTTCCGAACGCTCCTCCTTCAGAATTTGATTGCCTATTTATAGGCAAATTTGCTACAAGAGCTACAGTGCTACATTGATGCTACAGTGACGCTACGTGATGTTGCAGTGCTACAGTGTAAGCTACAGTAATGATTTGTTGACATCATCCTTCAAGTATTTTTTTTTTTACAAATCTTCTATGCAATCACCTCCATTCTTCGATCCTTTGCATTTACCTAACAAAAATACATAGAAATACATAATTACAACACAATTTAAAATACTAAAAATATAACTAAACTCAAGAACAAACCCAATTAAAAAGATTAAAAAGAATGAAAAACACACACAATGAACCATAAAAATTATAAGTTTTGCAGGTTCATCATAAAGACACTGAGCAAGGTATTGAGCAAGAAGGCGGTGAGGAGCAAATTCCTACTGAGGAGACTGAGTTCTGATTTGATGGCAACCAAATCCAGTTTCTTTGGATATGTGAGATTGCAGTTTCATGGAGGAGTTGGTGCTTGGCGTATTAGTCCCAATGAGGAGGGACTTATCTATCAGGGACATGTGACAGTTAATATGAGTAGGATCTTTCATGGAGATCCTTTATTTTTCATTACTATATATGTACATATAGAATTTCCATTATCTATTAGGCAATATTGGGGCAGTCGTTACCAAGTCCCATATGAGATCAACATTGTATCATCTGCTCGAACACCTGTTCATAGGACGACACGTCAACTAGAATTCTTACCTTCTGAGGAATCTGAGGTTGATCCCGAGGAGGACCCATCTGAGGGTTCTGCTGTCTAGGTGTACTTAGGCCAGTATGGTAATATAGTAATGTTTCAATACTTTTGAGAACTCGGTCTGTATATAAATAAGTTTGACAGTACTTATGTGATGTATATGATGTAAATTATTTATGATGATGTTTAATATTTTTATTTTCTGCTAAGTTTATCTTATCGATATCAAGAAATTTTACAACTTGTATTTTTATTATAAAATATTATATTATAACTTGGGAGTAATTTGTAACACCCCTTTGGAGGATGTCACACATAAAAGAAAATAAAAGAAACAGAAATAAAATCTACCCAAGTTGTGAAATATTTGTTAAATATTATTACGGGTTGTAAAATAATTCACGATAGTATTTAAATATGATATAAAAAGATAATACGGAAAATACGAAATAAAAAAACATCATCACCGATAATATACATATGGTTAAGTTATAAGTTGTACAAATAATTTACAACTAAGACTACAAATATTTAAACAAAAACAGTAAAGAAAACAATAAAAGAGTTAATATATACGTACATGTACGCCGACGCGCTAAAAAAAAAAAACATCATGGTTATCTAATCCTCTGATGGATCACTATCGACACTGAAAATGATCATCAGGGGATAAATATCCCGGATGCCTCGACACACGGCGATAACGGGATCGCGCAGTCGATACGATGCTTATCTCACTAGGCTAAGGGTTTTCAGCACCCCAATAACGCCTAATGGATAAGGGCAACTCTAAGTGCAGAAATAACGTCGTCGTCATAACTGGCTCATCATCAAAACGATGACGTAGGATCACGGTCACACGTCCTGCATACGTCACCGAGTCACGGTCTCCTCGTAGATGCCAAGCCAGAGCACCTCCATGAAATACCAGCTCTATGAATCCCAAAAATCCTGGCGTCACCATCCCTCACAATCAATCCAGAGGATATGGATGATCGGATGGTTCTTGATCGTCAAACTGGTCGTCTGCTTGTCGATCTTCCTCTTCTTCAGGGTACACGATCTCAAGAGGCTGTTCCTCTTCCTCGAAGTCTTTACCGCGTAAAATAAATAAACAGAAAATACATATAACAAAGAGGTAAGACAACATAAAATCATCACAACATGGCCAATAAAAAGATGACAAACAATATATACATACAGTTCATGCAATACATAAAGCTTTAACAATTATAATAATTAATTGTAGTAAAATTTAAGTACCATCACAATATGTTACTTCACAGATAAAACCTCACGAGATAAAATAAGAATTATAAATAAACAAACAAGATATAATAATCAATAATAACAAGTAACGAGATAAAATAAATAAATAAAATACGAGATAAAAATAAATAGATAAGATGGAAACAAATAGATATAGAGATAAATAATATAATAAAATCCTACTCCATGGAGCTAAACAAAACACACATGTATCAGAGAGAGGAATGATTCGCAAAACCTAATAGTACCACGGCTGCCCCACCAACTATTGCGCTGTCACACGTTGCGTCTATAGCCCCACGACACAGGAATCCATCAATCCAGGCGTGGTGTAGTTCACGGTCTCACGTTGTGGCACTACAGGCAAATGTACTACTAGATTTCACCAATCTCGATTAAATATAGTGTATGTCGAGTACCATAGTGTGCTATCGGTTTACCACGGCCCAGCGGAGCGACCAACTGTCCACATGTGGGATCCCGTACACTAAAGTCTCCAAGTTCATTAGAACAATGAACCACACTACGTTTATCGCATCGACAACACGATGTGATTCGTCTCGTCAACAAATCCACCAAATATATGGCACATATAACAGATAGATGGAAAGCCTGTACGGGTTCACATTTTCCCGACAAGCAAATAGATTATCAAAAGCACATACGGGTTCACATTTTCCCGACAAAGATTTTCAAAAGCTGACATAAAATAAATTTTCAAAAGCCTTCATGCGGGTTCACATTTTCCGACAAGATAAAATAGACATAGTAACGGTCAATCGCGTAGAAATTTTATCGCATTTTCATAATTCCGTCGTTTTTACAAACGTTTAAAATCGGGTAAAGATATTTTTCTGTTTTTAAAATCGCGTAGCATTTTTAATACGTTTTCTCAATCGCGTAGGATTTTTAAATCATTTTCTTATTCGAATGCCCTTAAAATTACCATTTAAACAGATAGAAATAGTATTTAGTACATTTAAACTACGTAGAATAATTTTTCATACCGCATATTGTCATTAGGATACTTTGACTATTCTATAGGTTCATTTTTACTAAAAATTGACAGCATTTTGTTTATAAACTTATAATAATGGTTTTCTAAATTTTCCATAAAATTTTCTATTTACCTAATTTTTTTATCCATATCATTTAATTCTCTTTTGAAATCTCTAACATGCTTCAAAACCTAAAGTGAGCTATATGTTAGAAAATTTCTCAAAATTTCTGTATTTTACTTCCTAATGATAAAATCACTAGTTTTAATCCTTTAACTTAATTCTACTTAATTTGTTTCTTCAAAAATCATTATAGAAAATTTCTTGTTAACTTGTATTGTCTCTTTTTGATTGAAAAAGGTTTGAAATCAATTTTTAGAAATCATAATTACCTATAGTGGCATGTTGGCGAATTTTGTTAAAACTTTTTCATTTGATTTCTAAATCATGTCAAAGGTATTATCTTATCTAAATTCATTAAATCATGTTATAAAGTAATGATTTTGAATCAAATAAATCTTTTAGGCATGTTGGCCCAAAATGTACTAAATTTTTACCATTTGATTTATAAATTCCTTTTCTTTGATCAAAACCATTTAAAACCTTCTTATTTCTCCTAATCAATTAAGTTGCACTTTAGGAAAAATGAAGAGAACATTTTGGTCCTCACATTTTGGCATTGCCGTGAGCTAAGGAATGTGTTCTTTGGAACACTCATGCAAATTTACACATGTTATTCACATCCTAAACCTTATCATACAATTCTAACACATGCATTTATATCTCTAACACATGCAAAATATTTCTAACACATGCAAAATATTTCTAACACATAAAACCTAATTTAAAGCTTATAGACATACAATCAAAAGCTATTAGACATGCAAAATTATTACAATTACCAAATAAGAAAGCTACTAACACATAACACTTAAGCTACTAGCAACCACAAAAATTAACAAATACACATCAATAAACACACCACAACCGAATCCTTATGGATTCTACAAACAATCCATCTTCTTACCACCATCAAGGGATGATAAGAATTGTCTTCCTCTTACCTTAAATGAAGACAAAAAGCTTGCTTTCTCACCTCTTAGGTCACGGTTTTTACTCCACCAAACACCTAAAAATCTCAAACAAAACCTACATGTTACTAACCATGAAAAAGAAGCTAAACCATGGAAAAATCATGGCTTAGAGCTTTGAAAAAGAAGAGAGAAAAGAAAAGCATGAAATTTTACCTTCTAGGTAAAACTTTCAAAGTTGGTTTCCAAGCCCTAAATGGAAGAATTTGAAGAAACTTTCAACTACAAAGGTTCTTAGAATGGTGTTTAGGTTAAGGAAACTTGGTTAGAAAAATTTTTGGATGGTTGGAGTGTTAGGAAACTAGCTTGGCCGAATATGGTGAAGAAAATGGACAACAATGGTGGCTAGGGTTTTGAAGAGAGAGAAGAGAGAAAAGTGATGAAGATGGAAGGTGATTTTTGGCTTTCTCTCTCCAAATGGCCGTAGCCTTCATGTGTAAGGATGTGCATGGATTTGGCTTCATCCAAGCCATTGAACACATCAAAGGTCAAGATCAAATCTTGCTTAACAAACTTTAATTCTATTGGTTGTTCATGGTGACTCACCTTGCTTAGTCACACAGTGTAATAAATGCTCTCTGTGAGTCACTATTGAGTCACTGTTTCGGAAAGTTCTACGACTTTACGGTGATTAATTAAGCTACCGATCTAACCGTTCGGCTAATTGTGGGTCCCGCAAAATATTTCGGGTCCATCTTTGTCACTAAATTATCTTGACTAATAAAATAATATTATAATAATATAAAATTATTTTATTTGATGATTAAATCCTAAAAATTAAAAGATTATTTTTAGTCTCATTCGAGAATCGGGTTAAGTAAGATCCCCCAATTCTAAATAATAAAATAAGATTTCCCGACTCGAAAAAATATTATTTTCCCCGCCTCGGAGCAAATCACACAAAAAGTCCATAAAAATTCACAGACAGTATTTTCAGGCATTAAATCAAGAAGAAAACAATTAAAAACAGACAAAAGCAAATAAAAACAAGACGTTCGGGACGTAACGGTCATTTTCCCATTTTTTCCCACAACGTAGGTAATCGTCCAAAACGTTCAAATAAAATATCCAGCAGTATTATTCAGCTGTATATCTTTCAGAAAAATTAATACAGTAGCTCAGAAAAATTTTTATTTTACTGTCTCGAAACAAATTACGTAAAACGATCAAATAAAATTTGAGCCAGTATTATCGTAATTGTTTTCATACAGAAATCGAGAACAGAAAAATAGGGACACAGCGGTCATTCATACAAAAGCATGAAAAACAGAAAACAGTACATTAAGAATATTTTCTAAAAATTGGGGCGTTACAACTCTCCCCAACAAATAAAAATTTCGTCCTCGAAATTCGATGTTCATTTAAACAAATGAGGATACTGATCCTTCATTTTATCTTCCAGTTCCCAAGTAGCCTCACCCGTCACATCATTCCATATGACTTTCACTAGCTCGATCATCTTCCCTCGAAGCTGCTTTACCTTTCTGTCCTCTATCCTGACAGGTAAAGTTTCGTAAGTCAAATTCTCCTTTAACTGCACGTCATCTGGCTGTATAACATGTGTCGGATCTGGTATATACTTCCCTAATTGAGACACATGAAACACGTCATGCAAATTGGATAGAAAAGGCGGCAAAGCAATCTGATATGCTACAGGACCTATACGTCGGACAATCTGATATGGTCCAATGAATTTAGGAGTAAGCTTCTTCGACTTAATTACTCTTCCGACACCCGTCGTAGGAGTAACTCTTAGAAATACATGCTCACCCTCCTTAAACTCAAGAAATCGTCTTCGTTTGTCCGCATAACTCTTCTGTCTGCTTTGTGCCGTCCTCATCTTCTCTTGTATCATCTTGACTTTATCCGTAGTCTGTTGTACAAGTTCCGGTCCCCAATGGATCATACTCTCTCCATCTTGATACCAGCATAGCGGCGTTCGACATCGTCTTCCATACAATGCTTCATAAGGTGCCATTCCGATGCTTGCGTGAAAACTATTGTTGTAGGTGAATTCTATCAAAGATAAAAATTCATCCCAACTTCCCCGTTGTTCCAAAACACAAGCCCGTAACAAATCCTCCAAAGACTGTATAGTTCTCTCTGTCTGACCGTCAGTCTGCGGATGATACGCTGAACTCAGTCGTAACTTGGTTCCCATAGCTTCTTGCAAACTTCGCCAAAATCTTGACGTAAACCTCGGATCTCTGTCAGAAACTATACATGTAGGCACTCCATGTAATCTGACAATCTCACCGATGTACAACTGAGTTAATCTTTCCAATGAATATTTAATATTGATTGGTAAGAAATGAGCCGATTTCGTAAGTCTATCGACTATAACCCATATCGAATCATGACCTCTCCTTGTCTTTGGCAAACCAGTAACGAAATCCATAGAAATGCTGTCCCATTTCCATTCTGGAATCGATAATGGTTGCAACCTTCCAGCTGGCCTTTGGTGTTCAACTTTTGATTTTTGACAAACTAGGCAAGTTGACACGCATCTAACTACATCACCTTTCATTCCATGCCACCAGAATAACTTCTTCAAGTCTTGGTACATTTTTGTTATGCCTGGATGCATACTTAATAGACTAGTATGGGCATGTTCCACAATATATCGCCTCAGTTCTCGGTCACGAGGAATACAGATTCTACCCCGAAACCTCAGAATTCCATCAGTTCCTTCTTTGAACTCTACTGCCTCATTTTGCTTCATCTGCTCCCTTATTCCTTGTAAAAATTTATCGGCATTTTGCTTTTCCCTTATATCTTCCATCAGCTCGCTTGAGATAGTAACCATATTCATACAGATCTTTCCCGTTTCCAACTCAACAAATGACCACTCATCTCTAAACTGTTCAATGAGCTCCTTTTCTTTAATCATCAGAGCAGAGACACTGATAATCTTTCTGCTCAAGGCATCGGCCACGACATTCGCCTTACCAGGGTGGTACAAAAGTTAAAAATCGTAGTCGTTCAGAAATTCTAACCATCTTCGCTGCCTCATATTCAGCTCCTTCTGGTCGTACAAGTACTTCAAACTCTTGTGATCACTGAAGATGTTGAACATTGCTCCATAGAGAAAATGCCTCCATATCTTCAAAGCAAAAACTACCGCAGCCAATTCCAAATCATGCGTAGGATAATTCTTTTCATGAACCTTCAATTGTCGAGAAGCATATGCCACCACGTTCCGATCTTGCATCAACACGCATCCTAGTCCTTGATAAGAAGCGTCACAATACACATCGAAAGATTTCGTCGACCGGGTAGGATCAACACCGGTGCAGTTGTTAATCTCTTCTTCAACTCTTGAAAACTGGCTTCACGCTCTTCCGTCCATTCAAAAGCTTGACTTTTCCTCGTCAGTTGTGTAAGTGGTCCAGCAATCTTAGAAAAACCTTCGATAAATCTCCGATAATAACCAGCAAGTCCAACAAAACTTCGAACTTCTGTTACTGTCTTAGGTCTTTCCCACTGTAAAACAGTCTCCACCTTCGATGGGTCCACCGCAATACCTTCTTTAGAAATTACGTGACCAAGAAATTGGACTTTTTCCAACCAGAACTCACACTTAGCCAACTTTGCATACAACTGCTTCTCTCTCAAAATCTGAAGAACAACTTTCAGATGTTCAGCATGCTCTTCCTTCGATCGAGAATAGATCAGAATGTCATCGATAAAAACAACGACAAATCTGTCTAGATATGGACGAAATATCCTGTTCATATAATCCATAAATATGGCAGGAGCATTCGTCACCCCGAATGGCATTACTTGATACTCATAATGTCCATAACGAGTTCGAAAAGCAGTCTTCGACACATCTTCCCCTCTTACACGAATCTGGTGATAACCTGATCGCAAATCAATCTTGGAAAATATCACAGCTCCTCTTAATTGATCCATCAAATCGTCGATTCTTGGAAGCGGATATTTGTTCTTGATAGTCACCTTGTTCAACTGCCGATAATCCACACAAAGTCGTGAAGTTCTATCCTTCTTCTTGACCAAAAGCACTGGCGCACCCTATGGGGAAACGCTAGGTCGTACAAATTTTTTCTCCAACAGTTCCACCAATTGCTTCTTCAGCTCCTCCAACTCTACTGGCGACATACGGTATGGTGCAATTGAGATAGGACTGTTCCCGTACTAAATCAATTGAGAATTCGATCTCCGCTCCGCGGTAAACCAGTACATCGTCGGGAAAAACATCCAGGAAAGTCATTGACAACAGGAATAGTATTCACATCCTTCTCATTCTTAACTTCTAGAGAAGACAATACCGATATCCCCTGCGCTCCATCTCTCAACAAAGACTTGACCTTAACAGCAGTTAAGAATCCAGACTCTTCTTCCTTAGGAAAAACTATAGTTTTCTTTGCACAATCTATAAGGATATGGTTAGAACATAACCAGTCCATCCCTAAGATTACATCTATCTCAATAAGAGACAAACAAATCAAATTGACCAAAAACAAACGGCCCTTCACAACAATAGGACAATCCAAACAGATCTTAGAAGTAACTACAGGTTTAGCAGTTGGCGTAGATACACTCAACTTAACATTCAGAGAAGACACAGGCAACTTCAGTCTTTCCACACAATCATAGGCAATAAACGAGTGTGTAGCACCCGAGTCATACAATACAGTCAGAAGGTTACCTCCGATTTCACCCTCTCCTTGAATAAGGTCATCAGATTGGGAAACTTCAGATCCCATCATTGTGTACACTCGCCCTCCAGATCTCTGTTGAGTATTTCCAGATTTTTGCTGATTAGTTTTAACATGACGAACAGCAGGTTTCTTCTCTGGTCGAGTACAATCCTTTGACATATGCCCAGGCTGTCCACAGTTAAAACAGACAGTTCCCTTGATCGTACAATCTGGAGATAGATGGCCCTTCTTACCGCACTTAAAACATGTCGGTGTAAACACCACTCTTTGTCCTGCTCCACCACTAGGTACACTCCCTCCAACTGGCAATCGCTGAGTCTGACTCCCTTGTGGTCTAGCATACGGCTTACGCAGAAACCGATTTGTATTGCTACCTCCACCTCTTTGAAACCTTGTCGGCCCAAAGTTCCGACTCCTTTGATCTCGCGACGGTTCAAGCTCCTCAAGCCGTGCACACGCGTCTACCAAAGTATGAAAATGATTCATCCTCAGAGATATCACTCCCCGCTTCAATTCTACTCTCAATCCAGACTCAAACTTCCGACATTTCCATACCTCATCTTGTCGATTTTGAGCATAATCCGAAAATTGAGATAAACTTTCAAATTTTGTAGCGTACTCATTCACTGTCATGTTTCCCTGTCGCAATCCAAGAAATTCCATCTCCTTGGCATGCCTAGCACTCGCAGAAAATACTTATCGAGAAAAGCATTAGAAAATACTTCCTAGGTGATCTCAGTCCCTTCAGCTTGCAATACTCGGCGGACTCCTCTCCACCAATGTTCCGCATCTCCTCTCAACATGAAAACAAACATAAGTTACTTTCTTTTCATCTCGTACATCTCATCCCTCAAAGATTCTTTCTAAATCTTGCATCCATTGACTCGCTTTCTCGGATCCACCTCGCCTCTAAATTGTGGCGGATTATGGCGCCTAAATTCAGATAAATTTAGGGCATCACCGTAGCATCTTGCGGTTCAGTTTGCTCTCAAATTTTCTTTGAGTAATCACTTGACCATCCGCCGCATAGCTTCAATAGCAACCAACATCGGGTCCTCCTCACGATTTACGTTAGCACGTCCTCTACCTCTACCAGCCATCTTCTTTCTTCAAACATAACAAAACAAAGTTAGATACATCCTTCTAGATATTTCCGAAAGGATATAAATCACAAAGATCACAGAGAATCACACAGCACAAATAAAAACAGACCCAACCACAACCCCAAAAGACTCTAACTTGGGCTCTGATACCAACTAATGTAACACCCCTTTGGAGGATGTCACACATAAAAGAAAATAAAAGAAACAGAAATAAAATCTACCCAAGTTGTGAAATATTTGTTAAATATTATTACGGGTTGTAAAATAATTCCTGATAGACAGAAATATGATATAAAAAGATAATACGGAAAATACGAAATAAAAAAAAAACATCATCACTGATAATATACATATGGTTAAGTTATAAGTTGTACAAATAATTTACAACTAAGACTACAAATATTTAAACAAAAACAATTAAAGAAAACAATAAAAGAGTTAATATATACGTACATACACGACGCGCCCAAAAAAAAAAAAACATCATGGTTATCTAATCCTCGATGGATCACTATCAGCCTGAAAATGATCATCAGGGGATAAATATCCCGGATGCCTCGACACACGGCGATAACGGGATCGCGCAGTCGATACGATGCTTATCTCACTAGGCTAAGGGTTTTCAGCACCCCAATAACGCCTAATGGATAAGGGCAACTCTAAGTGCAGAAATAACGTCGTCGTCATAACGGGCTCATCATCAAAACGATGACGTAGGATCACGGTCACACGTCCTGCATACGTCACCGAGTCACG
The DNA here is from genome assembly GCA_029884605.1 of Ormosia emarginata. Lineage (NCBI taxonomy): Eukaryota > Viridiplantae > Streptophyta > Magnoliopsida > Fabales > Fabaceae > Ormosia > Ormosia emarginata. The sequence continues at coordinate 3,304,798 of JAQQTP010000063.1, forward strand.
GTCTCCTCGTAGATGCCAAGCCAGAGCACCTCCATGAAATACCAGCTCTATGAATCCCAAAAATCCTGGCGTCGCCATCCCTCACAATCAATCCAGAGGATATGGATGATCGGATGGTTCTTGATCGTCAAGCGGTCGTCGCTTGCCGATCTTCCTCTTCTTCGTGGTACACGATCTCAAGAGGCTGTTCCTCTTCCTCGAAGTCTTTACCGCGTAAAATAAATAAATAGAAAATACATATAACAAAGAGGTAAGACAACATAAAATCATCACAACATGGCCAATAAAAAGATGACAAACAATATATACATACTGAGTTCATGCAATACATAAAGCTTTAACAATTATAATAATTAATTGTAGTAAAATTTAAGTACCATCACAATATGTTACTTCACAGATAAAACCTCACAGATAAAATAAGAATTATAAATAAACAAACAAGATATAATAATCAATAATAACAAGAACAGATAAAATAAATAAATAAAATACAAATAAAAATAAATAGATAAGATGGAAACAAATAGATATAGAGATAAATAATATAATAAAATCCTACTCCATGGAGCTAAACAAAACACACATGTATCGAGAGAGGAATGATTCGCAAAACCTAATAGTACCACGGCTGCCCCACCAACTATTGCTTGCGTCACACGTTGCGTCTATAGCCCCACGACACAGGAATCCATCAATCCAGGCGTGGTGTAGTTCACGGTCTCACGTTGTGGCACTACAGGCAAATGTACTACTAGATTTCACCAATCTCGATTAAATATAGTGTATGTCGAGTACCATAGTGTGCTATCGGTTTACCACGGCCCAGCGGAGCGACCAACTGTCCACATGTGGGATCCCGTACACTAAAGTCTCCAAGTTCATTAGAACAATGAACCACACTACGTTTATCGCATCGACAACACGATGTGATTCGTCTCGTCAACAAATCCACCAAATATATGGCACATATAACAGATAGATGGAAAGCCTGTACGGGTTCACATTTTCCCGACAGCAAATAGATTATCAAAAAGCCTGTACGGGTTCACATTTTCCCGACAGCATAAAATAAATTTTTAAAAGCCTGTACGGGTTCACATTTTCCCGACAGCATAAAATAAATTTTCAAAAGCCTGTACGGGTTCACATTTTCCCGACAGCATAAAATAGACATAGTAACGGTCAATCGCGTAGAAATTTTATCGCATTTTCATAATTCCGTCGTTTTTACAAACGTTTAAAATCGGGTAAAGATATTTTTCTGTTTTTAAAATCGCGTAGCATTTTTAATACGTTTTCTCAATCGCGTAGGATTTTTAAATCATTTTCTTATTCGAATGCCCTTAAAATTACCATTTAAACAGATAGAAATAGTATTTAGTACATTTAAACTACGTAGAATAATTTTTCATACCGCATACTGTCATTAGGATACTTTGACTATTCTATAGGTTCATTTTTACTAAAAATTGACAGCATTTTGTTTATAAACTTATAATAATGGTTTTCTAAATTTTCCATAAAATTTTCTATTTACCTAATTTTTTTATCCATATCATTAATTAATTCTCTTTTGAAATCTCTAACATGCTTCAAAACCTAAAGTGAGCTATATGTTAGAAAATTTCTCAAAATTTCTGTATTTTACTTCCTAATGATAAAATCACTAGTTTTAATCCTTTAACTTAATTCTACTTAATTTGTTTCTTCAAAAATCATTATAGAAAATTTCTTGTTAACTTGTATTGTCTCTTTTTGATTGAAAAAGGTTTGAAATCAATTTTTAGAAATCATAATTACCTATAGTGGCATGTTGGCGAATTTTGTTAAAACTTTTTCATTTGATTTCTAAATCATGTCAAAGGTATTATCTTATCTAAATTCATTAAATCATGTTATAAAGTAATGATTTTGAATCAAATAAATCTTTTAGGCATGTTGGCCCAAAATGTACTAAATTTTTACCATTTGATTTATAAATTCCTTTTCTTTGATCAAAACCATTTAAAACCTTCTTATTTCTCCTAATCAATTAAGTTGCACTTTAGGAAAAATGAAGAGAAATTTTGGTCCTCACATTTTGGCATTGCCGTGAGCTAAGGAATGTGTTCTTTGGAACACTCATGCAAATTTACACATGTTATTCACATCCTAAACCTTATCATACAATTCTAACACATGCATTTATATCTCTAACACATGCAAAATATTTCTAACACATGCAAAATATTTCTAACACATAAAACCTAATTTAAAGCTTATAGACATACAATCAAAAGCTATTAGACATGCAAAATTATTACAATTACCAAATAAGAAAGCTACTAACACATAACACTTAAGCTACTAGCAACCACAAAAATTAACAAATACACATCAATAAACACACCACAACCGAATCCTTATGGATTCTACAAACAATCCATCTTCTTACCACCATCAAGGGATGATAAGAATTGTCTTCCTCTTACCTTAAATGAAGACAAAAAGCTTGCTTTCTCACCTCCTAGGTCACGGTTTTTACTCCACCAAACACCTAAAAATCTCAAACAAAACCTACATGTTACTAACCATGAAAAAGAAGCTAAACCATGGAAAAATCATGGCTTAGAGCTTTGAAAAAGAAGAGAGAAAAGAAAAGCATGAAATTTTACCTTCTAGGTAAAACTTTCAAAGTTGGTTTCCAAGCCCTAAATGGAAGAATTTGAAGAAACTTCCAACTACAAAGGTTCTTAGAATGGTGTTTAGGTTAAGGAAACTTGGTTAGAAAAATTTTTGGATGGTTGGAGTGTTAGGAAACTAGCTTGGCCGAATATGGTGAAGAAAATGGACAACAATGGTGGCTAGGGTTTTGAAGAGAGAAAAGTGATGAAGATGGAAGGTGATTTTTGGCTTTCTCTCTCCAAATGGCCGTAGCCTTCATGTGTAAGGATGTGCATGGATTTGGCTTCATCCAAGCCATTGAACACATCAAAGGTCAAGATCAAATCTTGCTTAACAAGCTTTAATTCTATTGGTTGTTCATGGTGACTCACCTTGCTTAGTCACACAGTGTAATAAATGCTCTGCTGAGTCAGCTAGCTGAGTCAGCCTGTTCTGGAAAGTTCTACAGCTTACGGTGATTAATTAAGCTACCGATCTAACCGTTCGGCTAATTGTGGGTCCCGCAAAATATTTTAGGGTCCACCTGTCACTAAATTATCTTGACTAATAAAATAATATTATAATAATATAAAATTATTTTATTTGTGATTAAATCCTAAAAATTAAAAGATTATTTTTAGTCTCATTCAATCGGGTTAAGTAAGATCCCCCAATTCTAAATAATAAAATAAGATTTCCCGGCCCGGAAAAATATTATTTTCTGCGCTCGGAGCAAATCACACAAAAAGTCCATAAAAATTCACAGACAAGTATTTTCGGGCATTAAATCAAGAAGAAAACAATTAAAACAGACAAAAACAAGTAAAAAAAGACGTTCGGGACGTAACGGTCATTTTCCCATTTTTTCCACAACGTAGGTAATCGTCCAAAACGTTCAAATAAAATATCCAAGTATTATTCAATTTGTATATCTTTCGAGAAAAATTAATACAAGAACTCGAGAAAAATTTTTATTTCTCGTCTCGAAACAAATTACGTAAAACGATCAAATAAAATTTGAGCCAAGTATTATCGTAATTGTTTTCATACGTAAATCGAGAACAGAAAAATAGGGACACAGCGGTCATTCATACAAAAGCATGAAAAACAGAAAACAGTACATTAAGAATATTTTCTAAAAATTGGGGCGTTACATAATTCAGTAATAATTAATATAAAATGTGATACCCTGCGGTAGATGTTACATTAGTTGGTATCAGAGCCCAAATTAGAGTCTTTTGGGTTTATGGTTAGGTCTGTCTTGTTTGTGTTATGTGAATTCTCTGTGATTAGTTTCCGAAAGGAAACAATGTTGTTTGAAATGATGGATTCTTGACTTTTGTCTTGTATTGTTTAGTTAGATTTTAGAAGAAAATGGCAGGCAGAGGAGGAGGATGTATGAATACGAGAGCTGGACGCACAAATGCTAGAGATGGACATGGAAATGTAGGAGATAACAATCAAAATATGGCTGAAGCTATAATAGCAATACAAAGGATGGTTGATGTCCTTGTGCAACAAATTCAAAGGGCAAACGAGGACGCACAGAACTTGTCAGAATTTCATAGGAACAATCCGCCACAGTTCAATGTAGAGTTTAACCCAGAGAAAGCCAATCTTTGGATTAAAGAACATGAGAAAATATTCGATGGTATGGGTTGTACTAACGAAAGGAAGGTCACTTATGCCACCTTTGTGTTGATTGGTGATGGCAAGGATTGGTGGACAAGAGCCCGAAGATTATTGGTAGCTGAGGGGATAGTTATAACTTGGGAACTCTTCAAGCAAAAGTTTTTGGGAAAGTATTTCCCAGCTAGCATTAGGCATGCTAAGGAGATGGAATTCCTTGGTTTGCGACAAGGGACGATGACAGTAAGTGAATATACGGCAAAGTTCAAAAGCTTGTCTAAGTTTTCGAGATATTTCCAGATGCAGCCAGATGAGAAATGAAAATGTAGGAAGTTCGAAGAAGGCTTGAGACATGATATAAAGCGGGTAGTAGTAACTTTGGAAATTGATCAGTTTCCAGCGTTGTTGGATAAATGTCATAAAGTTAAGGACATAGATCATCAACGAGATGTGAGGAATAGGAACTTTGGACCTACACAGTTCTAAAGAGGAAAGGGTAGTGGTGGAAACTTTTATCAGCAAAAGCCATATGCTAGACCATCAGGGGGTCAGAACCAACAACAATCTTTTGGAGGAGTTTCTGGTGGAAATAAGATTGGTCAGGTTGGAACTTCTACACTCAAATGCTTTAAGTGTGAAAAGGATCATTTAACTAAAGATTGACCACAAAGGAGTCATATGTTACAGATGTGGAAAGCCTGGACATTTCTCTAGAGAATGTGATGAATTGAAGGTTGAACCCTTGGTGGGGAACGTCTGTATTGCAAGACCACATGCGGGTGGTCGTGTATATACTATAAGTGGGGAGGAAGCCGCGAGGTCAGAGGACTTGATTATGGAGGAGTGTGCCATTAAAGGTAATCCTTTAATTGTATTATATGATTCGGGAGCAACCCACTCTTTCATTGCTTGTGATTGTGTGGAGTGTTTGGGATTTTCTGTGACTACATTGCCTTATGACTTGAGTGTTGCTACTCCTATTGATAAGTCTGTGATTACTACAAAAGTATGCTTGAATTGCCCTGTTTGTGTTAGGGATAGAATCTTTCATGTTGACTTGATATGTTTGCCTCTTTCCAAGATTAATGTAATTTTAGGAATGGATTGGTTGTCTTCTAACCATATCCTAATAGATTGTTCTAGTAAGACACTAGTTTTTCCTGAGGCTAAGGATTCTAGATTCCTAACGGCCACTCAAGTAGAAGCTTGTTTGAAGGAAGGAGATCAGGGGTATTTATTGTTGTCTTCTTTGGAGGTTTAGTGTGAAGATGTCTTGAAAGATATTTTCATAGTCAACGAATTTCCTGAAGTGTTTCCTAAAGATATACCAGGACTACTGCCAATAAGAGAAATTGAGTTTGCTATTGATCTAGTACCTGGCGCTGGACCTATATCTATGGCGCCTTGCAGGATGTCGTTGGCAGAGTTGGTAGAGCTTAAGAAACAGTTGGAGAAGTTGTTGGAGAAGCAATTCATAAGACCTAGTGTGTCACCATGAGGAACTCCAATATTGTTGGTTAAGAAGAAGGATGGGACTTCTCGTCTATGCGTAGACTATCGACAATTGAACAAAATTACGATTAAGAATAAATATCCACTTCCAAGAATTGATGATCTGATAGATCAACTGTGAGGAACCGCGATATTTTCCAAATTGATTTACTTTTCGGTTATAACCAGATTCGTGTGAAGGTGGAAGATAGTCCTAAGACTACATTTCGGACATGTTATGGGTATTACGGGTATCAAGTGATGCCGTTTGGTGTGACGAATGCACCTCCCATATTCATGGATTTCATGAATATAATTTTCTATTCGTACTTGGACAAGTTTGTTGTTGTCTTTATTGATGACATTTTAATCTACTCTCAAAGTCAGAAGGAACATGCTGAGCACCTCAGAGTGGTTCTGTAGATATTGAAAAAGAATAAACTATATGCAAAGTTGTCCAAATGTGAATTTTGGTTAAGCGAAGTTCAATTTTTGGGACACGTGATATCAGAGGAAGGAATTGAAGTTGATGCTTCAAAGGTAGATACAATTCTTGAATAGGAAAGGCTGAAGACTGTATCGGAGATCCGTAGTTTCATCGGATTAGCCAGTTACTATTGATTTATTGAGGGATTTTCCAAGATAGCGGGACCTCTTACCCAACTTACATGAAAGAATCAACCGTTTGCATGGACTGATGCATGTGAAGAAAGTTTTTAAGAGTTAAAAAGGTGATTGACTACTTCATCGGTATTGATTCTACCTGATTCGAATGAACCCTTCGAAGTATATTGCGATACTTCGTACCAAGGATTGGGTTGTGTGCTTATACAAAATCGATAGGTTGTGGCACATGCTTCAAGGCAGTTAAAGGTACATGAGAGGAATTATCTTACGCACGATTTGGAATTGGCAGCTATGGTGTTTGCATTGAAAGTGTGGAGACATTTTCTATATGGTGTGACTTTCAATGTCTTTAGTGATCATAAAAGCTTGAAGTATTTGTTCAACTAAAAAGAGTTGAACATGAGGCAGAGGCGTTGGCTGGAATTTTTGAAGGACTACGATTTCCAGTTACTGTATCATCCCAGGAAGGCGAATGTCGTAGCAGATGCTTTAAGTAGGAAGATGTTTAGTGCTTCTGCTATGATGATTAAGGAGAGAGAACTGATAGAAGAATTTCGAGATATGCGGTTATCTGTGAAGTTAACACCGAGGAAGATGTGTTTAAACATGATCACTATTTCAAATAGTTTGATGGATAAAATCTGAGAAGGACAGAACGATGACCAATATTTACAAGAAGCGAATGAAGCAATGAGCCAAGGCACGGTGTTGGAATTTAGAGAAGGAGCTGATGGAATTTTGAAATTCAAAGGAAGAATTTGTGTGCCTAATAATCAAGGACTTAGGAGATTGATTTTGGATGAAGCTCATAAGAGTAAGCTGAGTATGCATCCAGGAGCCACAAAGATGTATCAAGATTTGAAGCAGCTATATTGGTGGCAAGGAATGAAGAAAGACGTCGCTGAATATGTATCATACTGCTTAGTCTGTCAGAAGGCTAAGGTTGAACATCAAAGACCATCTAGAATGTTATAGCCTTTGTCTATTCCTGAATGGAAATGGGATGATATAGTAATGGATTTTTTGACGAGACTACCAAAGACTCAAAGAGGTCATGATGCTATTTGGGTAGTTATTGATCGGCTTACAAAGTCGGCGCACTTTTTACCAATTAATATTAAGTACTCAATGGAGAGGTTGACCCTAGTGTACATCGGTGAAATCATCAGACTTCATGGTGTACCTTCTAGTATTATTTCGGATAAAGATCTGAGATTTACGTCGAGGTTTTGGAATAGTTTGCAAGAAGCGATGGGAACAAAGTTACGTCTAAGTTCTGCTTACCATCCACAAACTGATGGTCAATCAGAAAGGATGATTCAGTCATTAGAGGACTTGTTGAGAGCGTGCGTTTTGGAACAGATTGGATGTTGGGATGAATTCTTACCACTGATAGAGTTCACTTACAACAACAATTTTCATTCGAGCATAGGAATGGCATCCTATGAGGCGTTGTATAAGAGACGATGTAGAACGTCGTTGTGTTGGTATCAGGATGGGGAAAATGTTGTTTTAGGACTAGAGCTTGTCCAACAGACTACAGAAAATGTAAAGATGATTCAAGACAAGATGAAGACAACTCAAACTTGGTAAAAGAACTATTCTAAAACCATTAGAGTTTGAAGAAGGTGACCATGTATTTTTGTGCGTGACACCTACAACCGGAGTCGGACAAGTGATTAAGTCCAAGAAGCTCTCTCTAAAGTTTATCGGGCTGTATTAGATTCTTCGACGGATAGGTCCGATAGCTTATCAAATTGCGTTACCACTTTTTTTGTCGAATCTTCATAATGTATTTCACGTATCGCAACTACGGAAGTACATTCCTGATCCTACCTATGTTATTGAACCAGACACAGTACAGCTGAAGGAGAACTTAACCTATGAAATGTTTCCAGTCAAGATCGAGGATCGAAGGACGAAGCAACTTCAAGGTAAAGAGATTTCGTTGGTTAAAGTGGTTTGGAATGACGTAAGTGGTGAAGCGACTTGGGAATTGGAAGATAAAATAAAAGAACAGTATCCGTATTTGTTTTGAATATGTGTTAAGTTTTGAGGACAAAACTTCTTTTTAGAAGGGGGGAGTTGTAACACCCCGAAATTTGTTATTTAATAGTAATAACATAATTGTATTATTTTGTGATTTCTGTGTGCTGTAAAATTATTTTGATAATTTCATGACTGTATTTGATTATTTTGTGTGATTTACTCTGGGATAGGAAAACAATAATTTTCTGGCCAGGAAAAATCTTTACGTATTTATTCGGAACAAGGGGATCTTACTAAACTCAATTCCGAGAGATTCGTGTCATAATCTTTTAATTTTTAGAATTTATTTGTGAAATAAAAATATTTTATATTTTTATTATTATTTTATTATCCAGTGGACGATACCTATTGACTTATGAGCAGTAGCTTCTGTCCAGTGGATAATAGGAACCAGTAAAGTCTTGAGACTTACTGATAGTGAACCAATAGGAACGAAGTCAACATTAGTGGCTTAACATATTCTAAGCCAATAGAAGATGGCCAAATTTTATGGTTGGACTAGTTAGATAGAAACTAGAAAATCTAACTAAGTTAGCTTAAATCTAACTAGGTTATTCTAAAAAAACTTAGGAAGTAATCAAATGGAGACAAACTTAGTTACTAACCATTAGGATTCTTAGTTACTCTTAGTTATAAGAAGCTTCTACAATGTTCAAGAATTGATGACTATCACCTAAGTAACTAGATAGTTGGCTAATGAACTAAGCTAGCTAACTAGGTTTGCCTAAGCTTAACAAGGTAACTAAATGAAGCAAAACTTGGTTAGTGTTTTCCATTAGGCTTCCACGGCCATTTGGTCTCCAAGGAAGGTTCAAGACTCAAAATTCTTAAGCTTATCACCATGGAAAATATCCTAGCCTCCATAAAGATCTAGATAGTAAACAAAAACTTACTATTCACTCCCTACACTCCCACGGCTAACACAAAAGAATAGAAGACCAGATTCATTTCATCTTCATCATTCCTATCACTTAAGCCTTTTCTCTCCATTCTCTCTTTTCCAAGAACACACAAAAACTTCATTTTCTCTTCTTTGAGAAGCTCTCGGCAGCCACACCCAAGACCAACATACAACCTTTAATAATTTTATCTAATACGATTCTTAAACCTAAACACCATTGTAAACATCTTTCATGTTGCAAGTTTCTTCAAAATCATCCATCTAGTGCTTGAGATCCAAGCTTGAAGTTTCAATCCTACAAGGTAAAGATCCTTTTTTCTTATTTTCAAGGTGATTCTTAAGTTCTAAAGCCATGATTAATCCATGGTTTTTCTTTTTTCAACCATAGTTTATGACTTTGTAATTTGTTTAAGCTTGATAGAATTTTTTTAGAGCTACACGAAAATCCATAGGAGAAGGATCCAAGAAGAGTCTGATCTTCCTTAAGGTAAGAGGGAGATTTGTCTCACTAACCAAGTACGGTGGTGAGAGATGAAATTATTTGTGATGGATGGTGAATCCATGTGGGGGTTCATATCCATGGTTGTGTAATTAATTTATTATGGGTGTTTATGTGCTTTAAATTATTTATTTGTGTTTGTATGCTTTATGTGATTTTTATTGCTTTATGGTATGCTTGATTATTTGATATGATGATTATATACATATATGCCATGATTAATGATGGAAAGGAAAACAAATTTTGGTTCCAAAGACCATGAGGCTTATGGCCTCAACACCTCAAAATAGTTGTTTCCAAGTTAAGATTTTCATGAATGATAAAATTGGATGCTTAGGAAGGAAAGGAAAAGAAAAGATATGTTGGTTTCAATGGCCATGTACCCTGTGGTTTTGAAGGTTTGGAATGACTTTGTTTTATGTAAAAATATGATTTTAAAGTGGTAATTTAGTTGATTAAGTACAAGGATTTAAGAAAAGGAAACAAAACACTTTGTTATTTGAAAATGAAGATTTCATTTATGAAAGGAAAAGAGAGGTTGAAAGTGTTTGAACCTCAACTTGTTTTAAAGAGAACTAATTTTTAGAATTGATCTAACTATTATGGTTATTATGTTGGTGACTTGAAATTTATTAACGTATAGCTCACTCAATGGGTTTTTGAGTGCGTTAGAAAATTTTAAGTGAGAAAATATGGAAAAGTAATGTAAGAAATGATATAATTTTTTAGAAAGGCCAAAATGAGGTTTAGATGGTTGATAAGTATTTTACACAGTTGAAAAATAGTGAAGAATGCTTTACATAACTTAAAAATGTGATTTTTAAGCTACGCAATTTCAAAAACGTTGAAAATTAGGTACGCGATTTGGAAAACGTTTAAATATTTTTATGCGACTGAGATAGTGTTGAAAAATCAATACGCGATTTGAAAACGCGACAAAAATGTTGTGTGATTGTGAAAATGCAGTAAAATGTTTGCGCGAATGAAAATACAGTAAAGATACTGTTGGGCCAGTGTGTGGACCCTGTATATGAGATTATGACTTTGGACTGTGACTGGCTTATGTGCATGGAACATGCATTGGAAAAAGTCTGATGGACTATGTTAAGGCTAATGGCCTAGGAGAGACTTACACCTCTTGAGTGGGTGTGATATACATAATGTAGGTCACTTGTTGACCTTAGGGGCGTCAGGGTGCGGGTTTTGCACAATGGGCAGTTGGTATCTCTTCTGTACCGTGGATCGGACCGATGCAACACACTGATAATCCGAACCGAGACACTATTCCTAATCAAGATCTAGTAAAGGTTGTCGTGTATATGCTAGATGTGCAAAAACTTATGAGAGTTGTGGCACGTGGTCTAAGGCATGTTGGTACAGACAGATCTTTTAGATCAATCTCTCCGACTTGAGTTTTTAGCTCTATGGAGTAGGAAATGAGTCAATGAGCATATGCATAAATTGTATGTATCTATATATCTTTGAGATATTTTATCTATCGAATGTTGAGGAATGTTGGATGAGATGATTATGTTTATTATTTATTATACCTGTATTATTGTGTAATATATCTGTATGATATGCTATATTTGTTGTCTCCATGCTGCCATGTTGATATTGGCGTAGATAATCTCACCTCTTAGTATGCCTATTTTTGTATTGTATTTATATTTGGTAAAGACACTGAGCAAGGTATTGAGCAAGAAGGCGGCGAGGAACAGATTCCTGCTGAGGAGGCTGAGTTCTAATTTGATGGCAATCAAATCTAGTTTTTTGGGTATGTGAGATTGTAGTTTCATGGAGGAGTTGGTGCTTGGTGTATTAGTCCCAATGAGGAGGGACTTATCTATCAGGGACATGTGACAGTTAATATGAGTAGGATCTTTCATGGAGATCCTTTCTTTTCTGTTACTATATATGTACATATAGAATTTCCATTATCTATTAGGCAATATTGGGGCGGTCATTACCAAGTCCCATATGAGATCAACATTGTATCGTCTGCTCGGACACATGTTCGTAGGACGACACGTCAACCAGGATTCCTACCTTCTGAAGAATTTGAGGCTGATCCTGAGGAGGACCCGTCTGAGGGTTTTGCAGTTTAGGTGTACTTGGGCCAATATGGTAATATAGTAATGTTTCAATACTTTTGAGAACTCGGTCTGTATATAAATAAGTTTGATAGTACTTATGTGATCTATATGATGTAAATTATTTGTGATGATATTTAATATTTTTATTTTCTACTAAGTTTATCTTATCGATATCAAGAAATTTTACAACTCGTATTTTTATTATAAAATATTATATTTCTTGGGAGTAATTCGGTAATAATTAATATAAAATGTTATACCCTACGGTGGATGTTACAGCAGTCAATGAAAATTAGACAACTTAGTGTGATTAACTAGTAGAAATTAGACAACGCACAAGACATACAAGACACAAGACACAAGACATACAAGACATAGAAATTTGACATTATGCAAGACTTGAGTTTAAAAATGATTGGTTCTTAGGAACATTAGGTTATTTCCTATTGGTGGATTAAAGACAATAAACCCATTCTAATTGGTTGGTGAAGTGGCCAATGAAGGTTAGTGTAACATCCCAAAAATTTATAATTTTAGGATAAATGGTCGTTTTATAATATTGGTGATTTTTGAGAATTTTTTTGTATTTTTCTTAGAACATGGAATATTTTAATGTTATTTCTTATTTTACGTGCACACTGAGCAGAGCTAGCGTAACATCCCGAAAACTAATAATTTCATGATAAATGATCATTTTATGATATTTGGGATTTTTGTGAATTTTTTTGGATTTTTCTGATAAAGCGAAATATTGTAATAGTATTCTTCATTTTGCGTGCAAACTGAGCGACCCGAGAAAATGAGATATTTTTACCGAGAATCTTGAACTGTGAAAATGTCGACGGGGGATCTTACTAAACCTAAGGTTAGACACGGTTTACGAAATTTCATATTTTTAGAAAAATTTGATCTGACAAAGCAATAAATTACTGTGTAATTTTTATCCGCTGGATAATTAATACTGACTTATGTCGACTGTAACAATTGTCCATTGGGTAATGGCATGCATTAGAAATCCTATCACCTTATCCTTATGCAATCCACTTTATGTCAAATCAAATCCATTTTAATTCAAATTTGTGTACTTTTTTCAAAGCTTTTTTGAGAAGCTTTGACTACCAAATGACCAAGACACCCTTGGCTTGTTGGAGAAGCCTTTCCCCCTCCCTCACTCTCTCATTGCCGTGGACCCATGGGTTAATAGGGAAGCAATTTTGCTTCCCACACTTAAACACTCCAAAAATATCTTATTACTTACCTATTCACTTATCTCTCTAAAACTTCATCTTCTTCAAGTTTCTCCTCCTTCTCTCTACCCTCCACCTCAAGCACGAAATTGCAGCCCCATCCTTCACCATTTTTCTTCATCTTTTCTCTTCACTTAGCTCATTTCTACACTCACCTTTACTTCCTCTACCTTCTTTATTTAGAAAGTTTCTTCATTTTCCATCTTCACCTCCATTTTCTCTCTTCTTTCTCTCTTCTTCCTCCTCTCAACCACGAAATTTCCAGCCACCATTGTGATTATTTCTCTTCACTTTTCTCTTCATAAACACCATTTCTACACTCTTCTCAACCTCCTCTACAACTTCTATTTGAAGGGTTTTCTTCAAAAACCAACTTTTCCTCCATTGTCATCGAAGGCAAAGCTTCTAACTTTAAGATAAAGCTTCCACCTTTCTTCTTCTTTCTCTTCATTTTTGTGCTCTATGGTCTCATTAGAGGCCAAAGATCCATCCTTTACTAAGCTTAACATTGATTCTTTGTGTTAGAGATTTTAGGGTTTTGAAGACCCCAAAACTAAAATCCACCAAGAAGCAGTAGGAAACCATTTTTGTGTTCTTCCTTTAGGTAAGAGAGAGATTACTCACTTCAACCATTATTGGTCGTAAGGGAACTTTTGTGTGCTTGCTTTGAATTGTGATTTTTGCATGCTTGTATGCTTTTGAATTTGATTAATACTTGAATGTGATTTTGAATGTGTTGGAAGTGTTAAATGTGCTTGATTATGTTAGGGTTGCTAAATGAAAAATTTGGAGTTTCCTACCCTAACATGATGGCCACGGTTTTGGTGGTAATTTTGGATGTAATGGGAATGTTGATTATGCTTGATCATATTAGGGTTGTTAAATGGAAAATTTGGAGTTTCCTACCCTAATATGATGCCACAATTTTGAAAGGAATTTTGGGTTGTAAATTGTTTTTGTGAACAAATGAATAAAGCTTGGGGAATTAAATGTTGGATGATAACATTGAGATTACTACATGGAAAGTTTTAAGGGTTAAATATCTAAAGAGGCAGCCACGTTTTTGGCTTAAAACTATAAGAGATTGGAATAATTTTAGTGAACAAAAATTAAGTGAATTAATGTTAAGAAACTAATGCATAAAAGGGAAAGAAAAATTAGACTTTGAAGACCTAATGATGGCCACGGTTTTGGCTTAAAACTACAAGGAAATGGAATGAACTTGGTGAATTAAAATTCAAGTAAGTTGATGTTAAGAAGTTGATACATAAAATGAAAAGAAACATTGGACCTTGAAGACTTATGATGACCACAGTTTTAGAGAGAAAGATTGGGTTCAAGTAATGCCTTGGTGCATCCTTGGAGATTGAAAACTTAGAGACATGCATAATCTTTAATAAGTGGAAGAAATTAAATTGAAGAATGACATTTGAGAAGACCATGGTTTTAAAGGGTTATTTACCCTGATATTTTCATAATTGACCAAAGACTTAAGACTTTGAAAATGAAAATCCATAACATGGACATCGTGATAATTGATTAAGACATATAACATTGTAAAAGTTGAACTCTATAATATGAAATAGTGATAAATGATAAACTATAATATATATTGTTGTTGAAGAATTGAATTGATCCTATGTGGAAAAAAAAACTAAGCAATTAGGTATCAAGAGACTAGTGCATAATATGGAAAGAAATTTAGAACCTTGGAGGCTTGTGAGGCTACGGTTTTAAGGGTTAGTTAACCTAAGGATTTGCATAATTGATCAAGACTTAAGTTCTTGGAAATGTTAAGCCTTAATGGGGAAGTCGTGATAATTGATGGACCATGAACATACTTTGATGTTGAGAAGTAATTCTATATTGTTATAAGACCCTATGTAGGGCTAAGTATTTATTGATGGATTTCTTGAGGAAATTTTAATGTATTGAGCATGAATTACATACCGTTGTGGAATTGCTTATGATGAATGCATCATTGATAAACATACATGATTGGACATTGTGTCATCATGTATATGTAATTTGATAACAAATTATATACCGTTGTGGTACTGCTTATGATGAATGCATCATTGATAAACATACATGATTGGACATTGTGTCGTCATGCATATGTAAGCTTAAAAATTGAATAACACCTATGTGCAGGTGCGAATAGACTAAGCGTAGGTGTCATATGTTGTTGACCATGGGGGCGTCGAGGTGCGGGTTCCTCACATAGACAGTTAAGAGCTCCTCTGTGCTGTGGGGTAGACCGATGCAAACACACCGACGATCCGGACAAGGATGCTATCCTATATCACGATCAATTATTGAGGTGCCACGTATAAGCCATTGATGCGCAAATATTTTTTTAAGAGATGAAGCACACTATTTTTTAAGGCTAACAATATACTGACATTATTCCATGATCATTCACTCCGAAAGGTTGATGTCTAGTGTAACGCCCCTTTTTCATATAAGTAGCCACGAAGAAGGGGCGTCGCACTATAACCATAATAACAATTTGTAACATTAAGCGACATGAATTAAATTAAAATGCGGAAAATAGTAAGTGTTTTTAAACTCATAGTCCCGATTCATTTTATTATGATTTAGGTTTCTTTACAAATATCACTATAATTTTTTGTTGTTGTTAAAATTATGAATCATTACCGAGCGGCGTTAAGAGAGTTAGATTAAAATCTATCACGTGTAAAGATTTTAAATAAAGCAGTTACAATAAATAACGTTTAACAACGTAAAATGAAACATACACAACATATATGTATTTATGAGCCTGTTTAATTACATTCCAAAATATACCAAAAAAACAAAATATGTACCCATCCAAAGATATACAAATATACCCCAGCATGTACAGCAAAACGTCAGGCTTCCCAAAAAGATAAACGGCTAGTCATCAGTAGCTACCAATAGTATCAACTCCTATGACTTACGAGAAGGGACCGTAGTCGGGTCCTCCTCGGTGTCCTCTTCGTCCAAGGAAACTTCCATCGGAACGACAGAGCAACGGGCAGGGGCCAGACCAGTGGACAAAAAGGAGTCATCACGTGGGGTGTAGTACATATCACCCCACATGTCCCTAACGGGCATGTAAAACTCCAACCAGACAAAAGCATGAAAATAAAAAATGGAGGCGTCGTAACGACCCCATGCAAGGGACACCGTCAGCTCCCCATGATATACACAGCGATCCGTCTGCACGTTAATGTGCCAGCAATCAGGATCTCCGTGAAAGTTAATCCGCACGTAGCCAAAGAAATCACGGGGGCGTGACGACATCTTCAACAGCTTCAGTAGTAGTCTTGCCAGAAGCCTGGAAACTCAGGAGCTTCCTTATCTTCTTCACGAACGTATTCTCAAACGCACATGATCCAACCAGAATACAAAAATAAAATATTTATAGAAAGAGGTGAGACATCCAACTTTCAGTACCAAAATGGCAACAAGAAAACAGAACGGCGCTAGACGCCCACATATAACACAATTCATACATTTAATTATAGTAACAATAGCAATCAACAGTAAACGCCGAATAACAATTAATTACAGTAAGTATTATTAATAGAAGATAAAAGGCATCCACAGTTTAAGAATTAAATGGCTATCGCGATTATAATATTAAACATGTTTTACAGTTATAAATGCTCATGCTTAATGAATCATGTGACTAATAATTCACAATGCAAAAAGAGTACAAAAAATTCTTACTCCATGGAGTTAGACATAAATATTTTCAGAGTGAATGATCAAGGAGTAATGCCAGCATATCGTTAGCCTTAAAAACAATGTGCTTCATCTCATAAAATAGTTGCACAAATGGCTTATACATGGCACCTCAATAGTTGATCGCGATATCGGACAGCGTCCCAGTCAGGATCGTCGGTGTGTCGCATTGGTCTATCCCACGGCCCCAGTGGAGCTACCACTGTCTATTGTGAGACACTCACACTTCGATGCCCCTAAGGTCAACAACATATGACACCTACGCTTAGTCTATTCGCACCCGCACATAGGTGTTATTCAAACTCCTAGGCATACATAGCCTTTCTAACAATGTCCAGCGGACAACACATATGCATGACGACACAATGTCCAATCATGTATGTTCATCAATGATGCATTCATCATAGCATATCACAATGACATATATATCCATTTTCAATATTAACATGTCATAATTTCATCAAGAACTTGGTCCCACATAAGAACTCACAATTGCATCAAACAATTTCCAATATCAATACATATACATGTCCATCGTTCCACACATACCGCAATTTCCATGTTATGGATCCAAAGATTCCATTTTCAAAATCATTTCTTCATTATTGATATGGATACATAATCTTAGCACATTTAAGTGAAATAAAGTCCTCGAATCTAGAGTTACAAGGAACAAGGAACCATGTTTTCATCATTTTCAACTTAAATATGATTCGTAACTCCAGACTGAATGTAATCGATTACCAACTTCACAGAACCTCTGTAATCGATTATAGACTGAATGTAATCGATTACATAGCTTCCCAGAAATATGATTCGTAACTCCAGGGACCTGGTAATCGATTACTTAACTCTGGTAATCGATTACTAGCTGGACAGAATCTCTGTAATCGATTACAAACTGATTGTAATTGATTACATGATTCCCAGAATCACGATTTTGTAATCCCAGGGGCTTAGTAATCGATTACACAGTTCTGGTAATCGATTACAAGCTAGACAGAATCTCCGTAATCAATTACAGACAGGATGTAATCGATTACGTGATTCCTAGAATCACGATTTTGTAACCTCAGAGTCTTGGTAATCGATTACAGGCACTATGTAATCGATTACCATGCATAAACTTGCAGAAAAATGATCTTTAAGCCATCTAAACTCAAACCAAATCAATCCATAACATTTTCAACATCATATTAGTTTAAACATGCATCCAAAATCATATAGAGGAAATCAATAACTCATACAAATCAAACCAAATACACCATAGTGAAAAGAAGAAAGAAAAACACATAATGAAGAGGGAAGTCCACACATGGATCCCTCAATTAGCAACAACATACAAAACATCTCCTTACTACCAAGATTGGTTGAAGAGGATTATCTCCCTCTTACCTAAATGAAGACAACAAAATGGTGCTACTCCTTTTTGCTCTTGAATTTCGTTTTCCTCCTTCAAGAAAACATTAATGTGAGTGACTTCCACAATGTCCATTCAAACCATGGAAAGATGAGTTCTTGGTTATGTGACCAAGAAAAATGAAAATGAGAAGAAAATAGAAGAAAGTGGAAGACTTTATCTCAAAGCTCCAAGCTTTAGCTTCAATGGTGGATAATGGAAGAAGAAGAAGAACCAAAGGATTACCACCATAGAGAGTGGTCTTGGAATAATAAAGGAAGGCTAGAAATATCATTAGTTTAGCAAACAATGGAGATGGTCCCCCAATAAGTGTGTGCACCATGGAGAGGGAAGAAGGAAAAGGAAGAGAAGAGTGTTTTGAAGAAAATGAGAAGAGAGAAAATGAGTGAAAAGGTGTTATGTGTTTGAAATGAGGGAGTGATGTAATAAAAGTGAGAAGACCACTTTTGACTCCCCAAGGAGTGTTCTGCCGTGGAGAAGAGTGGAGAGGGAAGAGAGAGAAAATGAATTAGTTGGGAAATTTCTAGGAAGCTTCCCATAATGAGTTTTGAATTAATTTAATTTTTATTTTGAAAATAAAGCTAATGAATTTGACACAAGGTAGATTTTGGGATAATGTGATAATATTTTTAATACATGTTATTATTTAGTAGACAATTGTTACAGTTGACTGAAGTTAATATTAATTTATCTGACAGATAAAATTTAAACAACGATTTATTATTTTATCAGATAAGATTTTTTGAAAAATGTGAAACCTTGTAAACCGTGTCCAGCCTCATGTTTAGTAAGATCCCCCGTCAATGTTTCCACAGATCAAGGTTCTCAGGAAAAATATCTCATTTTTCAAGCTCTGCTCAGTTTGCACGTAAAATGAAGAATAATATTAAAATATTTCGCGTTCTCAGAAAAATCCAAAAAAATTCTAGAAAATCACAAATATTATAAAATGAACATTTATAATAAAATAAATAAATTTTTGGGGTGTTACATCTAGCTCCATGGAGTAGGAATTGTGGTATCATAATGCATTGTGCATCGTTCTTTGTTGGTCTCATAAATTATTGAGCATGAACCCTTGTGACTGTGAAAGTAACTGTTTTACTTCTGTAAATGATTATCTGATTATTGTGCTGATTACTGGAAATATTATTGTGATTTGCCTGTTATTGTTGATTCTTGCTATTGCTTACCGTTGTTCTGCTTTTACTATAAATATTATTATTGCTGTTAATAAATATATGAACTCTATTGCTTTGTGGGTGCTCTGTGCCGTGTTGTTTTCTTACTATCGTAATGGTAATGAAAGATGGGTGTCTCACCTCTTTCTTGTATTTTTGTTTTATATTTATATTTGATAAAAGATCATGAGGATAATGAAGAGGGACCACACTTTTGCTGATTAGATTGGGCGCCTGGATAAGATTTCTTTAGTTACATACGAATGCAGCTGCGTGGGGGCATTGATGCCTGAATTGTCAATTGGGACGCCGAGCGTCATATGTATATGGGGTTGTGGCTTTGTTTGCTAGTAGTGCTTATGCCAAGGATTACTACCTTTCCCCTTTAGTGTTTTGTTCCCGCTGTATTTTTATTTTGTTCCAGGATCCTTGCATTTTTGTGGCATACTTGGCTGAATCATTGCAGACATATTTTTGCCCATACTAATCTTCTCTGTACCCTTAAGTCTTCTCTTGTGAGTACATAACTCCTTGATAAATTTTGCATACTTTGGAATCTGCTTGATTGCATCTAGGAGGGGGATATTGATTTCCACATTCCTAAATGTCTCCAGGACTTCTCTTTCCATGTCAACTTGCACTGCTTGCTTGGATTGTGTGACTTTATTTGGGAAAGGTAGTGGAATGGCCAAATCTAATTTTTCTACACAATTCTTTTGTGCCATAGATTTTTGGTATGAGCCACTTATTTTCTGCTCAGGGTGCTACTGCTTATGTTGTGGAATTGGATGCTGAACTGGTTGTTGCTCAGATTGCATCTCGGGTTGCATCTCAGGTTGCATAGGACCATCAACTTCTCAGCCACTTCTCAAGGTAATGGCACTTACATTGCCTCTTAGGTTATTGACTATTTGTGAAGGCAATTGACTTGATCTTTAACTTTTCAGTTCATTAACAGTGGTTACTAGCTGCCCAATTTGAGTTTACAGGTTCTGAATTATGGCATTGACATTCTATTGGAACTAAATGTTGGTAGAGGCCATTTGTTTCATCAAGTCTTCCAAGGATGGCTTGGCTAGAGTGGCTGCTAGACTAGGTAGTTGGAGGGGCTGCTGCATGGGTAGTAGCACAGGTTGTGCTTGCCTGAATGCAAGTGGTTAGTACTTGTTGCTAGGGCTTGTAGCTTGGTATCTAAATTGTTGTTGCTGCTGCTGGTGGTGGGGCTGTTGTTACTGCCCAGAATTCCCATATCTAAAGTTGGGATGGTCTCTCCAGCCAGGGTTATAAGTACTCGAAAATGGATCATATCTGGGCTATTAGGGCTGTTGGTATTGGGGTCTACCAGGAAAAATGCCTGCTGCAGCAACAAGGTAGGCTTGGTTTCCAAAATTCTCTTCTTGAAGGGTTGGACAAGCATCAGTAGGATGGAATGGACAAGAACAAATTCCACAAGTAGTGGCAGCCATTTGTATAGGTGGTTGTTGTGCCACTACTAGCTGCCTCATCAAAGATGTCAACTCATCCAATATGTGTTCCATTCTCTGTTGGTCTACATGAGACACTTGAACCTCATTGACTCCTCTGGTTGAGGTGATCATTCGAGTTGTAAACTACTGAGTATTGTCTGCCATGTTTGCTATCAAGTCTCTAGCAGCAGCAGGGGTCTTATGCACCAAAGCCCCTCCACTGGCTGCATCAATCATGCTTCTCTCCATTGGTATTAGTCCCTCATAAAAGTATTGGATCAACAATTTATCACTGATTTAGTGGTGTGGATAACTTGAACATAACTTCTTGAACCTCTTCCAATATTCATACAAGGTTTCACCAGAAATCTACCTGATGCCACAAATGTCCTTCCTAACTACCACAGCTTTGGAGGTAGGGAAAAATTTCTCTAGAAACAGTCTCTTCATATCATTCGAACAATTCACAAAACTAGGTGAGAGATAGTAAAGTCAGTCCTTGGCTGCATCAGCAAGGGAGAAGGGAAATACGCTTAGCTTGATGTGTTCTTCATGGATTCCTTGAGGTCTTATGGTTGAGCACACAACATGGAATTCCTTAATATGCTTATGAGGATCCTCACTTGCAAGTCCATAAAACTTAGGTAGCAAATAGATTAGTCCAGACTTTAGCTCAAAGTCAGCATCAATCTCAGGATAGTGAATGCATAATGGTTGATAAGTGACATCAGGGGCAGCAAGCTCTTTAAGAGTCCTATTATGCATGTTATCAGCCATAGTTGCACTATCACTTACATTCTCATATTCAATGATAGATTCAGTATCAGAATGAAATAAGGAATCAATTACTTGACTAAGCCTACGAGCTCTTATCAATGCATGCAAAGTCCTATCAATCTCAGGATCAAGATCAAGCAAATTAATAAATCAGACCTAGTCATGCACCAATCAGGGCTAAAAGAGTGTCAGAAAGCCAAAAACTAAAAACCACGCAAATCTACACTACAAAAATAGCTAGAAAAAAATGTCAAATGATTGTTAAAAAATATGGGACCACCACAGAATGAAAACTATGATTTTTTAGAGAACTACCATGGAAAGAAAATGTTTCAAAAATTGAAAAAGTGGTCTAAACGATAGAATTTTAGCCAAACTGAGCATAGCCAAGATTTCTTGGCCGAGTTATTTGGATTTTTCTCTATCAACTGGCCAAAATTCAGGTCATTCTGACTTACTAAAATAATTGCTAAAATTACTGTTATATCCCCAATTTTCTCAAAACTCCTATCAGATGATGGAATTTTACAAAATCCGAGTGGATGATCCCTAGGAGATCTCTTTGCTCAGAATGGTGATTTAACTTTGGAGATCAAGTCTCAACTCAAAACTCTACAGCCAAAATTGAACTAATTTCCCCTGCCCCAGAAAAATTAGAAAATGGGGAAAGAGAGCTAGCAGGGTATGAAATAGTGGTAGGCAGTTAGAAACACGTCCAAAATGAGTGAATGACACTTACAATAAGGTCTTGCAATGCAATTGGCAATAAGGTCAGCAAAATGATGATTAACAGTAGCAAAAGCCAATGGAACAGTAACTAACCAGTAGAATTACAATGCAAC
Source organism: Ormosia emarginata (assembly GCA_029884605.1). Taxonomy (NCBI): domain Eukaryota; kingdom Viridiplantae; phylum Streptophyta; class Magnoliopsida; order Fabales; family Fabaceae; genus Ormosia; species Ormosia emarginata. The sequence goes on from JAQQTP010000063.1 coordinate 3,327,404, forward strand.
AGGTAATTGGATAATTGTGTGAGTGTTCAGTTGTGTGATATTATACAATGCAGTTGTACGAAATCATACTATGTAGAGGAATAAAATACAATGCACAACAACAAAATTCAATGCAATAGTAACTAGCAAAATGTAGTAGAAACCAGAAGAATGCAACAGAATGCAAAATGCAATCAGTACTGAGCAATGAAACACATCATTATGCAATCAGAGTAGTAATCAATAGTAGAAATCAAAATATAGTATAACACAACAGATTAGATCAGAATATACCAGAATACAGTAGCAATGGTTAAGTTAGTAATGGCACTCAATATGATCAAATTACATATCACAATCCCTAGCAACGGCGCCAAAATTTTGACGAGCGTCGAACTCACCAAAATTATAACCAAGTTACGCCTATGACTGGTAGCATAGGAAGCAACAATGGATCATCTCTCAAGGATTATAAAATGCAATTTGATCAAGTTAAGCTAAAATGGGGGGGTTAGGCGAGATTAAGAAAGAGAATTAACAAACAGAATTAAGAATCAGAATTTGAATTAATCAGAATTAAGAAAGCAACCAATCCAAGAAAATTGTCCAAACTTGATTTTAATCCATCCTTGATTACTAAAGGTCCATTCAATTATTAATCAAGTCTCTGGTTTTAGACCACATCAAGAAGCCTCTCAATGATCATGGATCTTCTACTAGAAATGCTTCTAGATTTCAATTAATTAAGATTAGACAAGTTAAGCACTCATCAAAATCGAAATCAACTTAAAAGCCAAGATCCAGCCAAGTTAAACATTTCATCAAGCACCTTTAATATCTTGTTTAATTTCTGAGTTCATCTCTTTGCACATGGTAAGTAAGCAATTAACATATGAAAATTCTAATTAAGCAACCAGAATTAACAAAGAGAAGAAGAAGAAGAGAAACTTGATTAATAGATGAACTTAAACATTAAAAATGAAATCTCAATATTAACAACCAGGCATATTCAATCCCTTGGATTGACCTAAGGCTCTACTCCATGAGAAGGGAGAACTCATAAAATTAAAAGAAGGAAGAAGAAAACGAAAATTAGGGAGAATGGGGAGGAAGAGAGTTCTAGAGAGAAGAAAGAAAAATGTCAAAATGAGAGGTGCCTTGGTTTCTGACTTGCAACCCCCTAAATACCCCCTATTTTGGTTTTACATAATTAAAAACCCATTAATTACAAAGTTGGGTCGGTTATAAATATTTGGGCTCAAACTCCATGCAATTTGGAGGTGTATAACTCAAGTTATGACAAACAATATCAAAGGGTCTCTAAACTTGTATTCTGACTTCCATGCAAAATTAGGCCCACTATACATTTGATTGAGACTTCAAGCTCTTCATCAAAGTTGTAGAGCTTCCTTTTAGCTTTCTTACAAGGTAAAATTCATGACTATCAGATATCTAGAACTCAAGTTATGGTCAAAATACAGAAACAATGTCAAAGCCCAATAATGTTGAAAAAATTCAATTAAGCCCAATTTAAGCCCAAAGTCACAAATCACTACCAAACTCAATTAATTAAGAATATGAAGAGTGTACATGACTAAACATGAGGGTTTACTAATGAATCAAATATGTGATTATCAGTCGCGTAGCTCAAAAATCATCATTTTTTAATCACGTAACATTTTATCATTATTTTTCAATCGCGTAAAACATTTCTTGACTTTCTAAACTTAATTTTTGAAACTTACTAAATTTAATACAAAATTTGAGCCTTAATTCCAATTTTTCTCACTAAAACTCTTCTAAATAATATTTTCTAATGTTTTTCATAAAAACTACGTTATTTTTGTTTAATCAAACTCTTCCAAGAACTTCATCCATTAATCTTCACTAGGAACTTGTTTATATGAAATATTTATAATTTCAAATCACTTTGCAAATTCATTTTCTATGTCCATGGCCAAAAATCACTCTTTGTTCAATAATAAAATTTGTTCATTTCCATTTTTATCTTATAAATCCTTGATTCAATTTCTCATCACCTAATCACCTAAGTTTACACTTGGTAAAACATTTTTGTAATGGATTACCCTAGTTGGGCATGATGGCCATGAGCCTCAATGGCCTTTGGAACCAAAATTTTCTGTCCTTCCAACATCACTCATAGCATGCAACATACTTCAATCATCAAATCATACCATAGCAAATATCATGCATACTTTTAAAGCAATAAAATCATATAAAGCATATAAGCACAAAATAAATAATTTTACACAACCAAGTGAATAAATCCTTTCATGGATTTATCACCAATCAAATACAAATTTGTCCCTCACTACCAACCATGGTTGATGAGGTTAATCTCCCTCTTATCTTAGATGGTGCTCAAATCCTCTTGTATGCCTCCTTGTAGTAACTTTCTCCACCAAGTTATTCTTGAAACAAAGTAAACATATAATATTAACATCTAAGGCTCATTTTAAGATGACCATGGATCCAAGTCATGGTCTAAAACTTTAAAATGGATAGAAACATAAAGATTAAAGAACTTCACCTAAAGTGCTTCAAACTTGAGCTTGAAGAACAAGATAGAAGATGGATGAATTAGACGATTTTCTCAACACAAAAGTGTCTTAAAATGACATATAGATTGAAGATGTAAGGTTAGATTGCATTATAGAAGATTGAATGTGTATATTGGGCTCTTGCCCATCAGCTATGGGAGAAAAAAGCGAGAAATTTTTGGTGTGTAGTTTTCTTGGTTACTTGAGAGAATGATAGAAAGATGAAAAGATGAACTAAGTGTAGATTTTTAGCTCCCTAAATGAGCTTGGCCGTGAGCCTTCATGAAGCTAGGAGTGTCCAAGTTCTCTTCAAAGTCCTCCAAACTTAGCTAGCAAGCTAACTTCCCATTGGTTCTTCACTTAAGTCAAAGCCATTAAACTTGACTTTCACAAACTTGCTAAACAAGCTTGTTTCCTATAGGTGCTAACATAAAGCTTGTCGTGATTGATCATGATTAGCTCCAAGATATTTAGGCTTATGGATAACCATCCATCAAGATATCTTCTGGTAGTTATCAACTAATGGATAATAGCTACTGTATTTTTACCGTCTAATGGATAATAAAATGTACCCCAATTTTATTTGTCAAATAAAATCTTAGAAAAGCAAAACTTCATAAACTATTTTCGATTTCAGGTTTAGTAAGCTCCTCGGCTCCATATTAACAGTCCAAAATTTTTCGATCTTGAAAAATTTATTTTTCCAGCCCGGCATCAAACACACAGAGTTTAAAAATAATAACAGAAAAATCAAAATAAATTAAACAACGCACAAATAATTAAAACTACATATTACTGAAAAAAAAAAAGAAAATTTAGGGCATTACATTACAAGATTGGAGAGTATTTTTAGGGTGTTGGCCGAAATTGCTAAGGAGAGAAAATGAGAGAGTTTTGGTGTTTTGTTTCTTAAAAGAAATGATAAGATAAACTTAAGAGATAGCAAATATCATTTTTGTCTTCTAAGCTTGTCATAAAAGCTCCTTGGCCGAGTACACCTAGGGGTTGGGTGGCCAAACTTCTCCTTGTTTTCCATTGGTGCAAAAATGTGAGTCATTGCCACAAAGCTTGACTTCCTTCAAACTGTAACGCCCCTTTTTTGGAGAGGGATAGTCACACCGACATTACAAAACTCGTAAGAGAAACACAAACCTGGTTTATAAAATTTTTGCCTATTTATCAAATAAGTGTATGAGTTTGTCACTTTCTTCTTTTTGCTTTTCTTAATATATACAGTAAAACATAAACTTAGTGAAAAATAACATAAAGAACATTACATACATCCAACCAGAATATACATATCATGAGTACTTATATTCATAAAAAAATCTTGGTAACACATAAGTAAAAGCTTTACATGCCCAAAAAGGATTATATACACCAGCCCTCAAAATAACAAAAGACATCAGGCCCCCAAAAAGCTACAAAGTATATGTCAAGTCCCACAACGAATGAGGAGGACCCTCCAATGGATTTTCCTCCGACTCCTCGGATGATATGATTATCGGAGGATGCACACCCTGACGAACAGGAGTTCGTGCAGAGTGTAACAACCCTAATTTGGATAACTATAGTATAATTCTCATCATACCACAGACACAAAAATATAGGACTGCTACAAACAACAATGCATTTCGAAAAGTTGACAAGGTACATATATAGAAAATACGAGCCTCGATACAAAATATATTTATATTTACTCGAATCCAAAACATAACATTAGCTTAAATGAAGATACACTTCCACAATTCATGCATAAAGTAACATACAACAATGTTAAACATAAGTTTATATATGGTAACTACAATATAAAAGTTTGACCTCTCCCAAAGTCAAACACCTGAAGAGAAGGGTCCTACACTTGATCCTCCCCCAGGTCTCCAATAGATGAGCCTCCCCCCTGAGACCCGTCATGATGGATAAAAGCCTGAATAGGCGATACAATTGAAATCTCTCTAGGAAAGAGGTGGTGATCATCCCACAACTCCCCAATGGATATAAGGAACTCCACATGCATAAAACCACGAAGGGTGCTCATGGTAGCCCCAAGATAAGTACCGCTCTGAATTTAGGGTCACATCCCCTATATACATAAAAAGCTCCGCATCTCGGTCAGTATGCTAGGCATCAATGGCCCCGTGGAACTGTATCCACATGCGACTAAAGAAAGCTTGTCCAGATGCCATCGCAAAGAGACAAAAGTTGACCTCAAACTAAACTAAACGAATCCAACTTGCTTTCTTCATAGTCTTTATCCTAACATAAGTATAAGACAGAGTAATACAACAAAGAGGTGAGACATCCTACTTTCAATACCAATTATGGCAGTAAAGAAATAGAATGGCGTAAGACGCCCACATAACATAGCAGGAATAATAATAAGCATCAAGATCCACATAGTAAACAACTTAACAATTACAGGCAATTATAACATCAAATAAACAACAGTTTCATCATTATATAAATAAAGGCTAAATAATATGTTGACTTTCTATGCATGTGCACATGGTACCACAAATCCTACTCCATGGAGCTATAGTAAATTTCAGAGATGAACGTTCTAGAAGATCTACCAGCCCTATAGACAGTCTACACCGGACCACGAAAGGAATAGTATTTGTCGGGCCATCCTTAGTGCGTTGCAACGGTTCTTCATGGCCAGAATCACAGAGGCATATATATAAAGATGAATCACCTCACCCTGATGCCCCTAGATCCTTCCATTGGATCATACTATTCGATTCTCGTTCAACTCCTAGGCTCAAACAGTCTTTTAATAGTCATCGACTGAGCAATTGTTCAATGCATGTTGACTCAATGCATACCATTTCATATAATCATTGATAACTTGATTTATTCACAATTCAATGCCACAAAGGGCTCAATCCATATTAATCAAATTCTTGGTCCCACATATGGACCCACCAAAACACATCATCAAGTTTTCAAGAATAATACATAGTTGTTAAAATTCAATCCAAAGTTACGTTTTCATTTCAAGACTTTTATCACTAAGCCTATCAAGAGGAATTCTCTTGTAATTCTCATTCAATCTTTATTTCTCTTAATTAGTCAAGTTCTTTACTTTAATTAATTATGCTTACTTAGGAAATTATTCCAAGGTTCACTAAATCTCACACACTCTTGTTCTTTCCTTAAGTCCGAACTCACCGTAGATCATCAAGTGACTTTCTTTCTTTCATTCGTTCTATATTATGAATCCGTATTATTTTTAAGTTACCTAATCACCTAAGCCTTAGCTTGATACACAAATTTCTAGCCAACAAGGCCCTTGAGGCCATGACCTCCCAATGGCATGAATCCAACCAATTGACCTCCCAATGGCATGAATCCAACCAATTTTTTCACCACATTGTTAGTTACTTCCATTTAATTACTTAAGTTCCAAGGTTGCTCACAAATTTAAGTCTTGGACTCCAAAAATACCCTAGAGGCCGTGAGCCTCCCAAAAGGGGTAAGAACCCAAAGTTTTCCATTGCATTAATTTACTCTTTAACTCCTAATCACCCAAGTTCCAATTTTTACAAAAACTACACCTTGAACACCCCAAAATTTGGTCTCTTGGCTGTGAATCCAAAGGGTAAAGAACCCTAAACTTTTTCCATATAACAATCCAAGCAATCCAATATATTTTCCATAGTCATCAAGACACACAATGACAATCAATAAATCATATAAGTCAAAATAGCAACAAAAACATAAAGAACATCACCACCAAGAGAGCAATCCCACATGGATTCCTCATCAACAACATCAAAATGTTTCCTCACTACCAAGATAGGTTGAAGAGGATTATCTCCCTCTTAGCTATGGAAGATAACTCAAGAAAGCAAGCCTTTTGGTCCTCTCCTTGAAATTTCGTCCAAAATCTCCTAGAAACCCTAGAATGAGCAAACTTTCACAATCACAAACCAAAACTTGAAAAGAGGAGTCCTTGGTCACAAAGGTGGCCAAGGAGCACGAAAAAGAGAAGAGAAAATAAAAAAAGTCATGAATTTTACCTTGAAGCTTCAAAGCATAGAGCTTTGATGGTGGATGATGGAATAGAAGATTTATGAGGTGACCACCAAAGAGGAAAGTCTTAGGATGATGAGAGGAAACAGGAAATGAGATTGAATGGAGGAAACAAAACTTGGAGGGTGAGAATGGTGGAGTGGCCGTGAGGTTGGACGGGAAGAGAGAAAAGTGAAGGAAAAGTTATCATAAACTTTTATGACCAAAGTGCACTTTGTTTAAGTGTATAAAACAAAAATGAGTGGCCACAAAGAGCCCTCAAAATTGTGTGGTGGGAAGAAGGAGAGAGGAAATGTGACTTCTTGAAGAAGCTAATAGGAAGGTGCAAGGAAGCTTCCTCCAAGCTTCTCTAACAAGCCAAATTTTAGTTTTTTGAAAAGTCAAAGGTGATGTGACATAAAGTAAATTTTCTAGATAAGGTGATAAATATTTTTGCTATAAGCTATTATCTAATGGACAAATATTACAAGTAACAGAAATTAGTATTTATTGTCTAATGGATAATAAATTGTACAGTAATTTTTATTTATCAGATAAAAATCTTGAAAAACATAAACCTCATAAACTGTGTCCAGCCTCGGGTTTAGTAAGATCCCCCATCAACGTTTCTATAGTTCAAGGTTTGTCAGCCTCGGGAAAAAATATTTTATTTTCCCAGCTCCGCTCGACACGCACGTAAAATGAAGAATATATTAAAATAGTCAACATTTCTGAAAAAATTCATAAAAATTCACAAAAATCACAAATATTATAAAATGACTATTTATCATGAAACTATCAATTTTCGGGGTGTTACACAGAGGACACCTCACTGTCCTCCCGAGGGGTATAATTCAGAACACCCCATAGATCCTTAATCGGCATGAAAAACTCCAATCGTACAGTTGTATCCAAAGAAAAGAAGGGAACTCCATCTCGAGTCCTACGAACAACCATAGAAACATCTCCCGTGTATCTAATGTGCTCCGAGTTCCAGTCTATTCTCCAAGAGTCTAAACCCCCATGAAATAGAACACCCACTTAACCAAGCAAGTTTCGATCCAACGCCATCACAAATATAGTAGAATCAGCATAGTCAAAAAAGGTGTAATCCCTCTTCATCTTCCCCTCGATCTTTATCAAGCAGACAATAATATAGCATAAAATAACATAACAAAGAGATGAGATCCCTTACATCAATACCAATATGGCAATAAAGAAACATGAAGGATAGTAACACCATCAAGATACAATAAGCAACAATTACAGACATCAATCGGTAAAATAATACTATCTGTTACTCATCAATTTAACAAATTAATTAAGAGACAATTCAATAAATAATTATTTCATCAAGTATCAAATAATTGAACAGGTATAAAATGTCACAATGGTATACAAACCAACTATGCATATGCACAATGTATTCATTTCCTACTCCACGGAGCTAAACACAATTTCTCGGAGAGAATGATCTGGAAGACATGTTTGTATCTCGTTAGCCTCAAATCAAGTACTAAAATTTCTCAATATTATCAAATTAACATGGCTTTATGCAAGACATTCTACACCAGATCGTGATTGGGGTGAGTGTCTCAGTCTGGATCATCGATATGTTTGCATCGGTCTGACCCACAACCCAATGGACCAACTAGCTATTGTGGAAAACCTGCATCCCGACGCCCCCAAGGTCAATTAGTGACCTACACTAGGCCCATCGCACCCGCACTAAGGTGTAATTCATCTCCTAGGCCTATACAGCCTTGACAAGCATCCAAAGCATCATCATTTATTAATTTCACATGATAGCACATTCATGCATAATATCAAGCAATAAAATTACACAAGTTAAATAAAGACTAATCACCAAAAACCATACAATCAAGTGGATGGATCCTCATATAGATCCTCCATTTTCAACCCAAAAATTTGTTTCTCACCACCAAGAATGGTTGATGAGGTTAATCTCCCTCTTACCTAAAAAGATGACAAGAAAGAAAATTCCTTGATGCTTTCTTGAAGATTTCGTCCTACACCACCACCAAACCCTAGAAGGTTTAAACCCACACAATCAACATCCAAAGCATGAAAAAGAGAAGACCAATGATCAAGGAGATGGCCTTGAACATGAAAAAGAGAAGAGAAAATGAAGATCAATGATCTTACCTCAAAAGCTTCAAGTTAAAGGTTGAAAGAAAATGATGAAGATGGAAGAACTAGGTGATGATTACAACAAGGAAAAGCTTCCAAGTGATGAGTAGATTCAAGAACTAGAATTGATTTGGGAAAACAAACATGGATGGTGGGGAAAGGGAAGCTTGGTTGTGAGCATGAAGAGAAAAGAGAGAAGAGAAAAAGTGAGAGAAAAAGAAAGAAAGAAAGGTGGAAACTTTTGAGATGAAAAAGTGATGTGAATAGTTAAATAAAAAGATGAAAATATTGTCATCTTTCCCCCCTCCCCCCAAATCGTGTGGCTATCCAAAGGAGAGAGAAATGAAGCTTCTCCAACAAGCCTTGATAGAAAGCTTCTCCATTAAGTAGTGATGAAGCTTCTTTAGGAAGCTTGGTTTCACTTTTTGAAAAAGTCAAGGATGATATCATCCATGTGATGTCATAAAGTGAACACTCTAGAAAGATGACTTGTACTTTACTAAAAGTTATTATCTAATGGACAAAGGGTACAGTTAACAAAACCAGTATTTATTGTCCGTTGGATAATAGGACGTACCCAGATTTTATTTATCAGATAAAATCTTGAAAAATGAAAACTTCATAAACTGTGTCTGGCTTCGGGTTTAGTAAGATCCCCCAGCCCCGTTTCACAATCCAAAATTTTCTGGTATTTTTTTTACCCCACTTAATGCACATGTAAATCAAGAAATATAATAAAATAATCAAAATCACCCAAATAATTCATAAAAAGTCACAAAAAATCACAAATATTATAAAAAACATATATAACAAAAAATAAGAAATTTTTGGGGTGTTACACAAACTTACCTTAGAAGCTTTCTTCTCATTAGTTCACAACAAGGTGAGTCATAACAGGTAATGAGTAGTTTTATGACTAGGCTCATGACTAGTCATCTAACTAGATATTTACTGGTAAATATTAACTGCTGGACAAAGGTTATTGCTAGCAAAACAAGGGTTTATTATCTAATGGATAATAGAATGTACCTAGATTTCATTTGACGGATAAAATCTCAGAAAAAGAAAAATTTCAAAATTTGTTTCCAATTTCGAGATTAGAAAGCTCCCCCGGCCCTACGTTAACAGTCAAAATTTTTTTGGCCCCAAAAAAATTTTATTTTTCCAGCACCCCCTCAAACACAAATAAAGTCCAAAAATAATAATAAAATAATCAAAATAAATTAAATAATTCACAAAAATTGCAATAATCATAAAAATCATTATTAACTAGAAAACAAAATTTTGGGGTGTTACATATTCCGAGGAGGATCTAGAGGAGGATCCAATGGAGGACCCTTCCCTCTAGGTGTTTGGACTTGGGCTAGATTAGGTTTTGTTATGGTATCTGTACATATACTTTTGAGTATATAAGTTTTATGTCTTTATGTTGTCACTAAAATATGTTATGTATATGAGATATTTATTATTCAGTTTATTATGTCTTATGTTTACTATATTCTGTTAAGTTTATGTTATCCGCGAAAAGAAATTTTACTACCTTTATATTACAATATTAAATTATTTATAACTTGGCTTTAGCTTTAGAATTTTGGTTTGAAATGTAATTCCCTAAGGAGGGTGTTACAACTGGCACATTGTTACATGATATCGAGTATAACATCCCAAAAATTGATAATTTTAGGATAAATAATCATTTAACAATATTTGAGATTTTTGGGAATTTTTTTTCAGATTTTTCTAGGAACGCGGAATATTTTAATATTATTTCTCATTTTCCGTGCACATTGGGTAGAGTCGGTAAAATGACTGTAACGCTCCGAAAGTTGAAAAATTTTACGACAAATATTCATTTTATAATATTTGTGATTTTTGGAAATTTTTTGGATTTTTTCTAAAAATGACGAATATTTTAATATATTTCTCGTTTTACATGCACACTGAGCAGAACTGGGAAAATGAGATATTTTCTCTGAGGACCTTGAATTATGGAAACGTCGACGGGGGATCTTACTAAACCCGAGGCTGGACATAGTTTACGACGTTTCATGTTTTTCAAAAAAAATTTAACAGATAAAAATTCATCCGTCAAATAAATTAATACTGACTTCTGTCGACTGTAACTATTATTCATTAGATAATAGCATGTAATAAAAATCCTATCACCTTATCTAAATGTAATATACTTTATGTCATAACAAATCTACTTTAATTCAAATATAATGTTATTTTAGGTCAAAGCTTCTAGAAGCTTGATTAAAAATGACCTAACTACTCACTCTAATTACATGAAAAAAACAAAACACTCCCTCCCACTCTCTCTTGAAGGTTACGGTTGGCAGCCCATTTAGGGGTGTTGGATGTAACACCCTGAATTTCCTATCTCTTAAACAATAATTTTAACAGTTAACAGAATTTTACTGTTTAGTAATTTCTATGCACTGTAAAATTATTTTGTTTATTCCGTCAGCGTATTTGATCATTTTGAGTGATTTACTCTGTATCAGGAAAATAATAATTTTCGGGCCGGAGAAAATCTTTAACTATTTATTTCTCTTGACTGTTAATTATTTTTAATAATCTGACTTGATTTTCATACGTTTTCTAATATTTGTGATTTTTGTGGATGATTATGAATTTTTTTGACTGTATGTGGGCCCAGGTGGTCCTATGTGGGCCTAGGTGGCCATACGTGGGCCCAGGTAGGTCCCGCAAAGTAAAATTTTTTCTACGCATAGAAAAATTTGTACTGTTTAGACGGAGATAGGGGATCTTACTAAACCTGAATCCGGAAACAGTTTTAAAAATTTTATTGTACTGTATCTTGTATTGTATTTAATGCATCGGGCGATAAAAAAATACAGTAAATATATTCTTTCGTGGGGTTTTAGCAGATAAAAATATAAATTAAATTGCTTAAGTCAACCTTAGTGGTTTAGATATCCACCATTGATTTAATTAACGATGGAGACTTAATCTTGATTTAATCAACGGTGAAGATTTGATCTTAAAAGTGAATAAGATCATTTATGAATAAGATTTGGTCTTGTAAAGTAACAAGGACCATTTATGACCATTGGATTTAGATTTAATCAATGGTGAAGATTTAGTCTTAAAAAGCGACAAAGACTAATTATGACCCTTGGATTAAAAGTAAAAAGGAGTAATCTTGACCCTTAATTTTGGAGACACATCTAATGGCTAGAATTTCAAGGAGAAAAATTTAATGGCCTAGATTAAGTCTTCTAAATCAAAAGTCTACCTAAATCCTAACCATTGAATTAATCAATGGCTAGAAATGCTCTAGATGGTGGCTAATAATGATGACAAATAATTAAATGCACAAGGAGAAGCATGCATGGAAGGGGATGGTTTTGGATTGTTTAGGAGACAAAGAAACAAAACTTTATGACCATTATTACATGTCATGGTCATGGTGTATCATTATTAATCATTATTGATCAATTTGCATTCAAGGAGAATGCATTGGAGGCGGGGGCTACGGTTTGGTGGCTTTTGAGTGAAGAAAAATTTGAAGACATCATTATTACTCCTTATTGATCATTCTTGGTCATTTCCTAAAGTCTAAAGTCTTCAAACTCCTTTTCTCTCCTTTTCCTTCAAGCTACCTCACGGCCATGCACCCTAAAGGAGACCAAGATGGTTGATTTCTATTCATCATCTCATAATTGTCTTTCTATTCATCATCTTCTCTAAAACAAAGCATAAAAACTCCATTATTTTCTCCTAGAACACCATTCGGCCAACACCTAGGAGCTATGTCTCTAAGCTTCTAAAATTTCATCTAAACACATTTTCTAAACCTAAAAACCATTCTAAGAACATTTCTAGTTATGAATTTTTCCAAAATCATTCATCTTGAGCTTCAAATCCAAGCTTCAAGTTTCTATCAAAAATAAAAAATTCCATCTTTGTGTTTCAAGAGAAACCATTCGGTCAAGACACTCAAAACCACCATCCAATATCTTTTAATTTCATCCAACCATAGATCTTGAATCTACATGATATTCTAAGCAACTTTCATGTTGGAGACTTCCTCTAAATCATTCATCTTCAAGGACTTTCTTCAAGATCAAAGTTATTGGGTTTTTTGAGGTGAAGTGTAAGGAAACTTCATTTTTTCTCTTCTTTTTCATGATCTAAACCATGTTTGATCCATGGTTCCTCTTAATCAAGCTTAGTATACTAATTTTTTATGTATTTTGTTTTGTATTTAAGAAGCCTTTGGTGATGAAGGACTTGGAAAAAGAAGCAAAAAAAGGAGTTTTTGAGGATCTTCAAGAGGTAAGAGGGAGATCCATCTCACCAACCAAGCATGGTGGTGAGAGATGGTCTTATATTTGATGGGTGTTGAATCCATGTGAGGATTCATATCCATGGTCATGTAATAATTTATATGTGTTTATGAGACTTGATTAATTGCCTATGCCTAATATGCTTTGCATGAGTTTATGATTTTGATGGTATGCTTATACTATGAATGATGATAATATGGCATGCTTTTAATATATATATATATTGTGTATGTATGTGTATGCCATGATTTGATGATGGAAAGAAAATTAATTTTGGTCCCAATGGCCAAGGAATAGCTACGGTTTTGATGCCCTTGATTAGGGTTCATGTTGAAATTTTTCAAGAACAAGGGAATTAATTTTTGATCCCTAGAACATGGTGAATTTTGGTTAAGGCACCTCAAGGTAGGTGTTCACAAAATTAATATTTTCTTGAATGATGAAAATGGATGTTTAGAAAAAGCAAGGAAAATAAATAAAGAGTTTATTTTTGTCAAAGAGTATATGAACACGATTTTAGAAGGATTTTTATTGATTTATTTTGTGTAAAAAGTTTCTAAGTGTTTTACTAAACATGAGATTTAAATGAAAATAGCAATGATGATTTTAAGGATTTGCAAAAAAAGTGAAAAAGAATTTGTAAAGAAAGTAAAAATGGATTTGCAAAGAAAGTGAAAAATGAAAATGAACAAATGATTTGATTTTCAAAGACTATGAGTCTTACGTTTTTGTAAAGGATTTTTAATGGTTTTTTTTGTGTAAAACCATATCAATTTAAAAGGAAAAATATTTGATGGTTTCAATAGTCATGTCCATGTTTTTTTTTTAAAGGCTTGTAATGTCTTGATTTTTATGAACAAAGTGATTTTCAAAGTGAAAACGTAACTTGATTTAATACAAGGAATTTGGAAAGGGAATCAGAGTGTTTTTATCACTTGAGAGAATTTTGTAAACGAAAGACAAAGAGAGGTTGAACATGTTTGAACTCTAATTTATTTTGAAGAATGATTTTGGAAGTGATTTGAGAAAAATGGAGAATATAATGGCGATTTGAAAGGTTACTAACGTATAACTTATTTTTGAGTTTTGAAAGTACGTTAGAAAATGTTAAGTTTTGAAACGTTGATTTATATCAATAGAAAAGTGATTTTATGAATTATATTTTGGAAAAGGATTTCTTGAGTAAAGAAATGTGGAAAAAGATTTTCTTGAGTAAGAAAATATATTACATGAAGTATAAAGTTATATTATTTAAGAAAAGTTGAAAAAGGAATATTTGAAGGTTGAGAAATATTTTTCTGTAATGAAATTGTGGTGAAAAAATTATTTACGTATCTTAAAAACTTAATTTTAAAGTACGTGGTTTGAAATACAAGATAAAATATTTCTAAGTGTTTGAAAATACAGTAAAATTTTTCTACATGATTTTAAATACGTTGAAATATTTCACGCGATTTGAATTACGTTTAAATATTTTACGTAATCAATTACTATTGAAAAATCACTACGTGATGGAAAAGTGATGAATTATTTTTACGTGATTGTGAAAATAGCGGAAAATCATTATGTGATTTGAAAAGTGTTTTAAATATTTTGAAAATGAAAGAAAATGATTTACGCGACTTAAAAGGATGATTTTTAAGTTATGCGATTTTGAAACAGTGAAAAAATACTATGCGATTTGAGAAACGTATATTTTTACGCGATTGAGAAAAACGTTAAAAAATTAGTACGTAATTTAAAAATGCAACAGAAGAGTTGCGGCATTTTGAAAACGTAAGAAAAATGTTACGATATTGTGAAAACGTAACAAAAATATTTTGGAATTGTGAAAATGTAACAGAAGTGTCACGGTATTGTGAAAATATAACAAAAATATTTCAGAATTTTGAAAACGTAACAGAAGTGTTACGGTATTTTGAAAACGTAATATAAACATTTTTGAATTGTGAAAACGTAACAAAAATGTTTTGGAATTGTGAAAACGAAACAGAAATGTTGCGCAATTTTGTGAAAACACGACGAAAGTGTTTTATAACTATG
This sequence comes from Ormosia emarginata, assembly GCA_029884605.1. Classification (NCBI taxonomy): domain Eukaryota; kingdom Viridiplantae; phylum Streptophyta; class Magnoliopsida; order Fabales; family Fabaceae; genus Ormosia; species Ormosia emarginata. The sequence continues at coordinate 3,342,468 of JAQQTP010000063.1, forward strand.
AAAATGTGATAATATGATTTTTCTGTTGAAAATATAATATAAATACTGTAGAACTAGTATATGGATGCTGTGTGAGAAAATGACATGTTTTGCCTGTGATTGGCATTTGGTGCATTATACGTGCATTGGAAAAATATACGTTGAAGCATATGATTACATTGAACAAATGAAATTGAAAAGATTTGGCCCTTTGGGGTTGGACTTGCACTGATATATTCGTGCATTGTATAAAGTATAACTAATAAGCTATTTTGGCCCTTGTGGTTGAAGAGGGAATGAGAATTGATAGTGAGATCTATGATGGATCTTTGGGTGCGTCAAGGCTCGGCGGTCGACCAGTGGACAGTTGACGAGTACCCTGTGCCACTTGGCGATGCAGTCCGTTGCAACGCATTGACAATACCCGACAAGAACACGATTCTTTTCAACGACTGGGAGATTGTCTTTGGGCTAAGGCTGACATTTAACCAGAGCATTCTCTTCGAAATTGTGAAAACCTCCATGGAGTTATTTTTGAAAAATTGAGTCTTTGTTGTGCACATGCATAATCTGACATTTATATCTGTGTGATATATTAATTGAGGAATATTGGCTATAACAATTGTTTTGAATACTTGGATGATGATGATGATAATTAGACAATGTTGAGGGCATTATCGTAATTATTGTTTATGATAATTGATCTGATAAACGATTGGACGATGATAGTTGATTAATGTTGATGGCATGATATATTTGTATGATATGCTATTTGTGTTATCTCTGTGCTACCATGTTGGTATTGGCATAGGTGATCTCACCTCTTTGTTATGTTGTTTTGCTGTGTCTGTACTGTTAAAATCAAATAATAGAAGGATCGAGTTGTCTTAGACATAACGGGCAATGAATACTCTGAGATGGGTGACAACAATAAGGAGTGGACATTCAGGACTCGAAGGTGTGCAGTGTTGACAAAGAACAGATGTAGAACAGATGTCTGATGCAATAAGATGGATACACAACAGAATAAGTATGTTAAGTTTTAACGTTAGTGTTGTACCGTGCTATTAAGTAGGACCCGTCATGGGGTTTGCTACTGTTAAAAAAAAAGAGTCTGTTAGTTTTATATTTCTCTTTAAATTGTGAAATATTAATTAGTGTCAATATTGTATATGAATCTGTTTCAATATATATTTTTCAGTATTACATATAAATTTCAGTAAGTTTATATTTCAACAAGAAAGAAATTTTGAAACCCATATTTTCATAACTCAAACCTTTTACGAATTGATTTTCAAATTATGAGTCGGGAGTCGGAAATGTGATACCCTAAGGAGGGTGTTACATTAGAGACCAAAAATACACTACTCACTTTAACCTCCCAAAACCCTAATTCATTTTACCACTTCACTTCTCTCTCTTCACTTCATTTTTGCTCCTCCTTCTCTCTACCTCCACCACCACCACGAAATTGCAGCCCCTTACTCCACCATTTCTCTTCATCTTTTCTCCTCTCCAAGCTCATTTCTATACTCACCTTCACTTCCTCTACCTTCTTTGTTTAGAAAGTTTCTTCATTTTCCATCTCTACCTCCATTTTCTCTCTACCTCTTCTCTTTTTCCTCCTCTTGGCTACGAAAATTCCAGCCACCATTGGAGAGTTTTCTCTTCACTTTTTCTTTCATAAATACCATTTCTAGACTTCTCTCAACCTTCTCTACACTTTGTCTTTATAAAGTTTCTTCAAAAATCCAACCTTTCTACCTCGCCTTCTCCAATCCGAAAATCCATCCTCCATGGGTGACCAACCTCTTTGATTTTTCTCTTCACTAAACACTTTTCTACACTCACCTTCATCTTCTCTACAAGTTTCATTTAGGAAGTTTGCCCAAAATCCAACCTTTTCTCCATTGTCTTCCAAGGTAAAGATTCTTGGTTTTTCTCCTATTTCTTCTCATTTTCGTTTTCCTTGGTCACATAGGTGACCAAGGATCATTCTTTTCAAGTCTTAGTTTGTGACTATGGAAATTTGACTACTTTATGGTTCTCTTGAAGGTGGAATCCGAATTTGCAACCAAGGAACTAAGGAGTTTGTTTTCTTGAATTGTCTCCTTTAAATAAGAGGGAGATTACTCACTTCAACCATTTATGGTGGTGAGGGAACTTTGTATGTATATTGATAGAGAAATCCATCTTTGTATGCTTACTTGATTTGTAAAATTGTATGATTTAGTGTTCTTGAATTTGATTAATGCTTGATTTGTGCTCTTGGATATGTTTGATGTGTTAATTATGCTTGATCATGTTGGAGTTGCTAAATGGAAAATTTGGAGTTTTCTACCCCAACATGGTGCCACAGTTTTGACTAGAAATTAGGGGTGTAAATTGGTTTTGTACACAAGTAAAATGAGACTTATGTAATCAAAGATTGAATGATAATATTGAAACTAATGAATGGAAGATTTTGAGAGTTTAATTCTCAAGAGGGAAGCCACGATTTTGAGAGCATTTTTGGCTTGAAAATTGGTTCTTGTACATGATAAATTGAAGCTATGGAATTAAAGATTGAGTGTTAATATTGGAATCTTGAGATAGAAAATTATCAAGGGATTATTAACCTAAATTGAAGCCACAGTTTTGACCTAGTAATGTAGGGAATTGGATTGATCTTGATGAACTCAATTTGAGTGAACTAATATTAAGAAGTTGATACTTAAAATGAAAAAGGAACATTGGACTTTGAAGACTCAATGATGGCCACGATTTTGGCTTGAACAATAAGGCAAATGGAATGACCTTGATACATTAAACTTAAGTAAATTGATCTTAAAGAATCAATACACAAATGAGAAATAAAAGGTGGAACTTAGATGACCTATGAAGCCACGGTTTTGGCATGGACCTTAGGCAATTGAATTGATCTTGTGAGAAATAGAAATTTAAGTGATTAAGTATCAAGTAACCAATACATAATATAGTGAAAGAATGAAACTTTAAAGACTAAAGAAGGCCACAGTTTTGGCTTGGAATCATGAGGGATGAAATTGACTTTGGTGAACTAAAATTATAGTGATTTATTAACAAGAAACTATTACATAAAATGGAGAGGAATTGAGATTTTGAGAACTTTGAGGGACCACGGTTTTAGAGAGAAAGATTGAGCTCAAGTGATGCCTTGGTGCATCCTTGGAGATTGAGGAATTAGAAGTATGCACAATCTTTAATAAAGTGCAAGAATCAAATTGAGTAATGATATTTGAGAAGATCATAGTTTCAAAGAATTATTTACCCTAACCTTCTCATAATTGACCAAAGACTTAAGACCTTGGAAATAAGTATCCCTAATAGGGACATTGTGGCAATTGATAAACTATAAATACTTAATGATGATGAGGAATTGAATTAAACCCATGTGGAACCAAAACTAAGTAATTGGTATCAAGAGACTCGTGCACAATATGGGAAGACATTTAGAACCTTGAAGGCTTCTGAAGCTAAGGTTTTTAAGGGTTAGTTAACCTAAAGAATTGCATAATTGATTAAGACTTAAGCTCTTGGAAATGTTGAACCCTAAAAAGGGAAATGGTGATAATGATAAACCATAAAATATATTGATATTGAGATTGGACTCTATGTGTTGTGAGTCCCTATGAAGGGTTATGTACCTGTTGATTTAATTCTCGATGAGAAATGATATGTTGATATTGAAAATGATTATATACCATTGTGGTATTGTACATGATGAATGCATCATTGATAAATATGCATGATTGGACATTGAGTCGTCATGCATATGTAATTTGATAATGACTATATACCATTGTGGTATTGTACATGATGAATGCATCATTGATAAACATACATGATTGGACATTGCGTTGTCATGCATATGTATTGTACATGATGAATGTATCATTGACAAACATACATGACTGGACATTGCATCATCATGCATATGTGTACCTAAGAGTTGGATAACACCTATGTGCAGGTGCGAATAGACTAAGCGTAGGTGCCATACATTGTTGGCCCTAGGGGCGTCGGGGTGCGGGTGCCTCATCATGGACAGTTAAAAGCTCCTCTGTGTTGTGGGGTAGACCGATGCAAACACACCGACGATCCGGACCGAGACGCTGTCCTATATCGCGATCAACTGTTGAGGTGCCACGTATAAGCCATGATGCGAAAATATTTTTATGAGATGAAGCACACTATTTTTAAGGCTAACGATATATTGGCATTACTCATTGATCATTCACTCTGAAAAGATTAATGTTTAGCTTCATGGAGTAGGATTTGGTACCATAATGCATTGTGCATCGTTCATTGTCGGTCTCATAAGTTGTTGAGCATGAACACCTGTGAAAGTAACTGTTTTACTTCTATAAATGATTATCTGATCATTGTGCTGATTTCTGAAAATATTGTTGTGATTTGTCTGATATTGTCAAATCTTGCTATTGCCTACTACTGTTCTACTTTTACTATAAATATTACTGTTATTATTGATTCTTATTATTGCTTATGACTGAACTGCTTTTATTATAAATTTCGCTGTTGTTGTTAATAAATGTATGAACTGTATTACTTTGTGGGCGCTTTGCGCCGTGCTATTTTTCTCACTGCCATAGTGGTAATGAAAGATGAGTGTCTCACCTCTTTCCTGTATTTTTGTATTTATATTTTATATTTGTATTTGATAAAAGATCGTGAGGAAGATGAAGAAGGACCACACCTTGGTTGATTGGATTGGGCGTCTGGACAAGATTTCTTCGGCTACGTACGAGTGTAACTGCATAGAGGCATTGATGCCTGACTTGTTGACTGGGACTCCGAGCGTCGTATATGTATATGGGGTTGCGAATTTGTCTACTAGTAGTACCTACCCCAGGGTTACTACTTTTTCCCTTTAGTGATTTAGTTTCCGATGCATTTTATTTGACTCTGTAATTATTATATTCTATGTTATTAGTGATTTGTGTTAAGGATGATTATAAAATATATATAAGGAATATCCATTTTATTTTAGTGGTTATGTATAAAATGATTGGGTAATAAATATGTTTTATTTCGAGGCTCCTATTTTCTACTTATGCATAAATGTGAAAAATAAACTTGTGAAATTTTGAAACTACTGTTATCGTGACTGTGGCACGCCTAGATCTAGTAACTGTGGTGTAATGACGATTGCGTTGTGGTTGTTTTATCAAGGGGTGTTACATCGAGTTTGGCAAACTCAATATGTAATGTTCTGTGTGAACAGGAAATTATAACACTTCTTAGGCGAATATGGGAGAATAGGAAAGTTTTCATGAGAGGGTAGTCATGATATGTTTGAGATAGTTAGGCCGTTGAAGAAAGCGATGAGAGAACGAAGTGTAAAATTCTGCCAAACATAAGTCATAATTAAGATTATAGTAGATCAATGAGACTATTACTAATTTCTTGGTAATTTTTCGTAATTATTTGGTATTTTTAGTGACACTGAGATTGGTGTATAAAGATAATTATGGAAAAATAGAGTTGAATAGTAAATGAAACTTTTGGAATTTCTAATAAGTCATATAAGAGAGAGAGGACCTTAAGGGAAGTTTAAAGTGTTCATAGCAAATGAAGTGTTATCAGTTGAATGTAACTTTTACTATTCATCCTATTTTTCTTAACCATACATTACCTTATCATCTTTTCTCTCTTTTCTCTCTCTTCATTCATGTTTTCTCCTATCTCTCACGTTCTCTCTTCTCTCACGTTATCACTTACGATTCTCTTGTTCTCTCTTCCATTTGTGGCTTTAAGAAGGTGGAATCAAAGGGAAAAGGAAGGATTCAAGCAAGACTCAAGGACTGAAAGCTAGGAAAGGCAAAGGGAAGGTGATTTCATCTTGAGGTAGGGGTTTTCCATTAACTTTTCTATTCTTCTTTTGTCTTCAAAATTTTGAAACTTATGGCTTATTTGATGATTTTGAATGGAAATGGTGATGATTATATGTTGATTTGGGTATAATAGCTTGACTTCCTTATCTTGAATCTTGATGAACTTTTGATTTGAGAAATGGATTTGAAACCCACCTTGAGATTTGATGTTCTGAGAATGATCTGAATGCCTCTTGGTGATGTCTTGATGTTGTTATTGTTGTACGTTTGGTTTGGGTTGGAATAGGTTTAAGACTCTGTTTTCTGCAAATTTCATGCTTGTAATCGATTACAAGGGTCTTGTAATCGATTGCCAAGCCTCTGGAGCTGTGAATGTGTTTTTGGGTAGCTTGTAATTAATTACATGACCCATGTAATCGATTACAAGGCTTCTGAGCAAGCTGTAATCGATTACATCCTGATTGTAATCGATTACATGACTTCTGCCAGGCTTGTAATCGATTACTAAGGCCATGTAATCAATTAATAGGCCCCTAGTTTGAGGATTTTGGTTTGTAAATGATGAAAATATAGTTCTTTATCCCATATAACCTAAATACAAACCTTAAACCTTGAATTGAATGATTAGAATTCATTAGATTATGAAAAGATTATGCATCTAAACAAATTTTAGAAAAAGACTTCATGACAATTTTTTATCGAATGAGATTGAATGATGAATTCAAATACCCATGATGAGAATGATTAAATTATGCATTATATTGCATATTTAATGAACTGATGAATATAGAGATTTGATGAAATGATTTGATTTTCATAGGTATCCCTTTGTGGAACTAGGCTGAGTATGGTTTTGGATTACCTTGTACTTGGGTAATGCTTGGTTAATGGTAAAAGAGAATAAAGAATCTCTTTATACCAGAGTAGTTGAGGTTAAGATGTGTTCTTCCTCTTACTTGAGCTTCCCTAGTCATTAGTGGTTGAGGATGGATGTTTCTCTCCAACTTGTGGTGATCCTAAACCCAGGATAGTCGGGGCTGCATATCCTAGCATCCCATGCGACCTGGGGTCATGGTCTACTCATGTGGAGTGATTGAGGGTTAGTAAGTATCCTCTTTCCTAGATTGAATAAGATAAGGCCTAGTTACCCGAAGTAGTTCTGTGTGATGTAAGTGAGTCATAAAGAGGTTGACGTGCACTAACCTAAAAGCAGACTACTACTAAGTGAATGGTTTAAAATGCTAGCATTGTTTGAGACTTATGGTTTGGTGATATGAGAATCTTTAATATGTTTTGATATTGGATAATATCATTTATTTTCCATCATGAGTTTTCATGAGTTGAGTTATGACTTATGAGTTGACATGAGACTTCCATCATAAAATGATTTATAATTTGAATGTTTATATCCTTTTGTAATAAAGGAAAATGGAATGTCTATTTTGAGAAGAGAAAGGACTTGTTTTGGCCTTTTGCCACCTTTCTAGGTATAAAAAAAATTTACATAATACGATTTTTTTTCCAAAATAGCTAGAATTATTTATGATGACACAGTTTTTGAATCAAATTATTGAGAATTTTTAATTCTCACTGCCTATTCTCTATGCGTTTCCATGATAATTCTAGACAGGGATCAAGTCGTGGAGCGGGATGGAGCTTTTGATGGACGACCATAGTTGAGATCTTTTGTAGCTATATTTTGCTTTTTGGTGTCTTCAGGCAGTATATGTATTTTGGTATTTATGATGTATACCTTGTATAACTTTTTATTTCTCTATATATGTATATTATGCTTTGCGAATGACTCATATTTTGATACTTATATAAAATGTTTATTTGTAAAATGGTGATATTCGTAAGTAATGTACTAACTGCTAATTACTGATGCATAAACCGGATACGTCATTAGCATTAATATTTGGGACATTACATTATGGTATCAGAGCAATTCATCCTATTGAGTCGGGGCATGGACTATTTATGTTTTTAGCTTGTTTGTTGTGCATTTTTTCTATCATGATACTCTATATGTTGATGGACTTGCATGACAGCCTTGTGTGAATGTTATGGTTATCTGTTGCACTGTGCATGAGTATTGGGCCTGATCAACTCAATATGTAATGTTTGGTGCATGCAGGATACTATGGCATAAATGAGGCATACGCGGGGAGGAGGATCATCATCTGCTAATAATAATATGGCAGATATGATGGAGATGTTTCGAGAGATGACTGCGGCAATACGAGACATAAGACAAGAGAGAGTGGTAAACAACCAACATACACCACAGGGAGATGAAGCAACTGCAGTAAGGAATGACCTTTCGGAGTTCCGGAAGTGTAACCCGCCTTCTTTCTATAGAGAGTATGATCCGACCAAGGCGGATGAGTGGCTTTGAGAACTAGAGAAAATCTTTGCCATGATGGCTTGTAATGATGCATAAATGATCTCTTATGCCTCTTTCATGATGAAAAGAGAGGCAAAGCTTTGGTGGAATGAAGCAAGAAGGCTCCCTGAAGCTGCAGGAACTGAGGTTACTTGGGAGGTGTTTAAAACCACTTTCCTTGATAAGTACTTTCCACCAAGTGTACAAGAAGAGAAGGAAGTTGAGTTCTTGGAACTCAAGCAAAGGAGTTTGACTGTGAGCCAATACCTGTCCAAGTTTGAAGAATTGGCCAAGTTTTCTTCTCATTTTAAGAACAACCCTAATAAGAAATGGAAGTGCATCAAGTTTGAAGCCAGTTTGAAGGAAAGTCTTAAGAGGACAATTAAGCCCTTGGAAATTCGTAATTTCCATTCTTTGGTGAACAAGTGCCGTATTGTTGAATCCTTGGAGATGGATTCGGAGCAAAAGTCACAAAACCTTCTTAAGAGAAAGAGGGTTAATGATAAGTTTAAGGAAAGGACACTGTGGCCTAAGGGTCAACAAGGGAAAGGAAAGCAATTGTGGTTTGATGATAAGAGGTTAACATGTAAAAAATGTGGGAAATTTCATGGTAACAATCCATGTTGGCTTAATCAAATGACTTGTTTTACTTGTGGCAAGAAGGGACACTTGTCCAAAAGTTATCCTCAATGGCAGCAGCAAAGAACAGGAAATCCCAGACCCCAAACCACAGGAAGAGTATTCACTTTGAGTGGCCGGAAAGCTGCTCACTCCTCAGATCTAATACAGGGTAAGGGCATGATTAAAGATACACTTTTAACTGTATTGTATGACTCTAGAGCATCTCATTCATTCATTTCATATGATTGTGTAAGGATTTTGGACTTACCTGTTTTAGAATTGACCTTTGATTTGTCAGTTTCCACACCTACAGGAAACCCATAATCACCTCGCAGATTTGTCTAAATTATTGTGTAACCATTGAGAATAAAGACTTTCTAGTGAATTTGAGTTGTTTACCTCTTGTAGATTTAGACTTGATTTTGGGTATGGATTGGTTGTCAAAAAACCGTGTTGTCTTGAACTGTTCAAATAAAACTTTGGTTTTTCTACCTGATACCTCTTCCTTGCACATCTCTTCTGAGTCTATGTTCTTAAATGCCAGTCAAATTGCTAACTACCTAGTAGAAGGGACTCAAGGCTATGTTCTCCTGTTTTCATTGAATTTCGAGATGGAGCAAAGTTTGGAAAGTGTTCCTGTGGTGAATGAGTATCCAGAAGTGTTTCCCGAGGAAGTGAGTGAGTTACCACCTATAAGGGAAATTGAGTTTGCCATAGATCTAGTGCCGGGAACGGGGCCTATCTCCACAATGCCTTATAGGATGTCTCCTTTAGAACTCGTTGAGCTTAAAAAGTAGATTGAGGAGTTATTGGATAAAAAGTTCATACAACTGAGTGTTTCACCGTGAGGGGCACACGTGCTCTTAGTGAAAAAAAAAAGACAGTAGTATGAGGCTTTATGTGGATTATATACAGCTTAATAGGGTAACAATAAAAAACAAATACCCATTGCCAAGAATTGATGATTTCATGGACCAGTTGAAAGGTGCAAGTGTGTTTTCGAAGATTGATTTGAGATCGAGGTACTATTAGATTAGGGTTCATGATGAGGACATACCAAAGACTGCTTTTAGGACTAGATATGGGAACTATGAGTACCTAGTCATGTCCTTTGGTCTGACCAATGCACCGGCTATCTTCATGGATTATATGAACAAAATTTTCTGACCTTATCTTGATCAGTTTGTAGTTATCTTCATAGATGACATCCTTATCTATTCAAAGACAATAAAAGAACATGAAGATCATCTTAGGATAGTTCTGGGAACTCTAAGGGAAAAGCAATTGTATGCCAAGTTGTCAAAGTATGAGTTTTGGTTAGATCAGGTGCAGTTTTTAGGGCATGTTATATATGGAGAAGGGATATCCGTGGATCCCAGCAAGATAGAAACAATTCTTGAATGGGAGAGACCTACCACCATCATAGAAATAAGAAGCTTCTTAGGTTTGGCTGGGTATTACAGGAGATTCATAGAAGGATTTTCTATGATAGCCTTACCCTTGACTAGGCTGACCAGAAAAGGCAATGCTTTTGTTTGGACACAAGAATGTAAGGACAATTTTCTAGAACTGAAATGGAAGCTAACCACCACACCAATGTAAGGACAATTTTCTAGAACTGAAATGGAAGCTAACCACCACACCCGTGCTTATGATCCCAGATCCTCAAGGGAATTTTGAGGTATACTGTGATGCCTCTAGGAAGGGGTTAGGGTGTGTGTTGATGCAGGATGGGAGGGTAGTGGCTTATACCTCTAGACAACTATGCCCCCATGAGGAAAATTACCTGACCCATAACCTAGAGCTAGCGGTGGTGGTTTTTGCTTTGAAAATTTAGAGGCACTATCTGTATAGGGTTAAGTTTAAGGTCTTTAGTGACCATAAAAGCTTGAAGTACCTGTTTGACCAAAAGGAATTAAATATGAGGCAGAGACGATAGATGGAGTTCTTGAAGGATTATGATTTTGACTTAAAATACCACCCTGGTAAGGCCAATGTGGTGGCCGATGCCTTGAGTAGAAAATCTTTGCATGTGTCTTATATGATGGTACGAGAGATGGAACTCTTGGAGAGTTTTAGGAACTTAAGTCTAGCAGTCACTATATTACCACACAGTTTTTGTTTGAATAGGTTGGAGATCAGTAATGATATGTGAGCTCAAATCAAAAGTACCCAAGAGGAAGATGAGACCCTACAAGAGATTAGTGCACAAATCCTTTTGGGAAAAAGAAAGAAGTTTAGAAGGCGAATGACAGAACCATTATGTTTGGTGATAGATTATGTGTCCCTAAAGAGTCGAAAATAAAATAGAGGATTCTTGAGGAAGCCCATAGGAGCCAATTCACTATCCATTCGGGTACAACAAAGATGTACCAAGACCTCAAAAAGTTGTTTTGGTGGCCTCACATGAAAGTTGACATAGCTTTGTTTGTGTCTAAATGCTTAGTTTGCCAAAGAGTGAAAATTAAGCATCAAAAGACCTCAGGATCTTTGCAACCCATAGAAGTTCCTGAGTGGAAATGGGAAAGTATATCTATGGATTTTGTGATGGGGTTGCCAAGAACTTAGTCGGGCCTTGATGCCATGTGGGTTATAGTGGACAGGTTGACTAAATCTGCTCACTTCCTAGCCATGAAAGCAAAGTGGTCAATGGATAAATTAGCCCAGTTGTATCTTCAATAGATTGTGAGACTCCGCAGAATTCCCACCAACATCATATCTTATAGGGACCCTAGGTTCACCTCTAGATTTGGGGGAACTCTTCACAAAGCTTTTGGGACCAAATTGAATTTCAATACAACCTATCATCCGCAAATCGATGGCTAAACGAAAATGACCATCCAAACCCTAGAAGATATGTTGAGAGCCCGCACGCTCGACTATCCGGGTAGTTAGGATAGATTCTTACCTTTGATCGAATTTGGCTACAATAATAGTTAGTACTCCAATATAGGAATGGCACCTTATAAGACTTTGTATGGCAGGAAATGTAGGTCACTCTTATGCTAGTTTGAGGCTAGAGAACAGACTATCCTAGGTCCCAAGTTAGTTCAGCAGACTTCAGAGCATATCAGAGTGATCAGGGATAGGATGTTGACAGCCCAGAGTTGGAAGAAAAGTTATGCGGATAAGAGAAGGCCTCTGGAGTTCAATGAGGGAGAACATGTGTTCCTTAGAGTCACTCCTATTACGGGAGTTAGCAGAGCCCTAAAGACCAAGAAGTTGAATCCTCGGTTCTTGGGTCCTTTCCAAATCTTGAAAAGGATTGGACCAGTTGCCTATCAGATAGCCTTACCACCTAGTTTGTCTAACCTTCATAATGTTTTTCATGTTTTCCAACTACCAAAATATCATCCAGATCCTACACATATCATTGAAAATGAAACGATACATTTAAGAGAAGACTTAACCTATGTAGTTAAACCTATGAGGATCATGGATAAAGCAGTAAAAGTGCTCAGATGGAACAAATTCCTTTGGTGAAGGTGTTGTAGGATTGAGGTAATCTGGGGGAGGTCACATGGGAGCTTGAGAATGCATGAAGCAAAGTTATCCCGAGCTTTTTGAATGAGGTAAATCAAATTTTGAGGGCAAAGTTTCTAAAAGGGTGGGATAATTGTAACATTCTGCTAAACATAAGTCATAATTAAGATTATAGTAGCTCAATGAGACTATTACTAATTTCCTGGCAATTTTTCGTAATTATTTGGTATTTTTAGTGACACTGAGATTAATGTATAAAGATAATTATAGAAAAATAGAGTTGAATAGCAAATGAAACTTTTGGAATTTCCAATAAGTCATATAAGAGAGAGAGGACCTTAAGGGAATTTTAAAGTGTTCACAGTAGATGGAGTGTTATCAGTTGAATGTAACTTTTACTATTCATCCTATTTTTCTTAACCACGCATTACCTTATCATCTTTTCTCCATTTTCTCTCTCTTCATTCACATTTTCTCCCCTCTCTCATGTTCTCTCCTCTCTCACGCTATCACTCATAGCTCTCTTGTTCTCTCTTCCATTTATGGCTTCAAGAAGGTGGAATCAAAGGGAAAGGGAAGGATTCAAGCAAGACTAAAGGAGTGAAAGCTAGGAAAGGCAAAGGGAAGGTGACTTCATCTTGAGGTAGGGGGTTTTCCATTAACTTTTCTATTCCTCTTTTGTCTTCAAAGTTTTGAAACTTATGGCTTATTTGATGATTTTGAATGGAAAGGGTGATGATTATGTGTCGATTTGGGTATAATAGCTTGACTTCCTTACCTTGAATCTTGATGAACTTTTGATTTGAGAAATGAATTTGAAACCCACCTTGAGATTTCATGTTCTGAGAATGATATATATGGCTCTTGGTGATGTCTTGATGTTGTTATTGCTGTATATGGATTTGGTTTGGGTTAGAATGGGTTTAAGACTCTGTTTTCTACAAATTTCATGCTTGTAATCGATTACAAGGGTCTTGTAATTGATTACCAAGCCTCTGGAGCTGCAAATGTGTTTATGGGTAGCTTGTAATCGATTACATGACTCATGTAATCGATTACAAGGCTTCTGGGCAAGCTGTAATCAATTACATCCTGATTGTAATCGATTACATGACTTCTGCTACGCTTGTAATCGATTACCAAGGCCATGTAATCGATTATCAAGCCCCTAATTTGAGGATTTTGATCTGTAAATGATGGAAATAGAGTTCTTTATCCTATGTAACCTAAATATAAACATTAAACCTTGAATTGAATGATTAGAATTCATTAGATTATAAAAAGATTATGCATCTAAACAAATTTTAGAATAAGACTTCATGACGATTTTTCATCGAATGAGATTGAATGATGAATTCAAATACCAATGATGAGGACGATTAAATTATGCATTATATTGCATATTTAATGAATTGATGAATAAAGAGATTTGATGAAATGATTTGATTTTCATGGGTATCCCTTTGTGGAACTAAGTTGAGTGTGGTTTTGGATTACCTTGTACTTGGGTGATGCTTGGTTAGTGGTAAAAGAGAATAAAGAATCTCTTTATACCAGAGTAGTTGAGGTTGAGATGTGTTCTTTAACACCCCGAAAATTGTTTATTTTATGATAAATATTCATTTTATAATATTTATGATTTTTAGAATTTTTTAGAATTATTTGAATTACTTGATTATTTTAATATTTTTCTCGATTTGCGTTATTCGTTGAGCGGAGTCGGGAAAATGAAATATTTTCCCAACGGCTGGTAAACCTTGAACTGTGAAACGTCGACAGGGAATCTTACTAAACCTGAGGTCGGGCACAATTTATTAGGTTTTATGTTTTTCGAGATTTTACCTGATAAATAAAATCGCAAAATGTCTGTTAAAATTTTACGATACATTCTATTATCCGTTGGACAACTAATACTGGTTTTGCTAACTGTATCATTTGTCCACTGGGTAATAACTTGTAGTAGGAATCTTATCACCTTATCTAAAAGAAATCCACTTTATGTCACATCCTTCAACTTCATTTCAAAAAGAATGATTATTTTAATTCAAGGAAACTTCCTAGAAATTTCCCATGCAAGCATGGAAGCAATTTCCTCCCCCCCCCTCTTTTCCTATGTGGGCTACGGCATTGGAGGGCATTTTGGAGAGCAAAATTGTTCTTCTCCCTTCCTAAGCACACTCCTTCTTCTATTTCAAAATTTCATTCATCTTTCTTCACTTTCTCCCTCTATTTTCTCTCCAACTTCTCTCTTCCTCTCTTTCTCTCTTCCTCTTCACTCACGGCAGTAGCACCTTGGGGAAGCCATCTTCATTTGCTTACAAAACTACTACTATTTTTAGCTTCCTCTTCCCATCCTAAGCCTTTTCTCTTAGGAAATCACCCTCTAAATACATCATCTTCATTATTTTCTTCTTCAAGCTACAACTTGAAGCTTTAAGGTAAGATTTTTGTTCTTCACTTTCTTCTTCTATTTTCATGATCAAGGTCACTAATGTGGTCCTTAATCCATTCTTTTTTTCAAGTCTTGTATGTTAATATCTTGAGTTGGATTTCCTTGGGTTTTGGGTGTGTGAAGGCCGAATCTTGCAAGGACAAAGAAGCTTGCTTTTTGTGTTGTCTTCTCTTGGTAAGAGGGAGAACATCCTCATCAACCACTCATGGTGGTGGGGGACGAATTTTGGTGTTGATGGCGGAGGATCCTTGTAGTGATCTCTCCACTTGATTGTTTGTTTTCAATACCTTGTTATTATGTGATTATATGGTGTTGTTGTATGAGATTGATACATTATGTGTTATTGATATTTTGTGATGTGTTGTATACTTGAAATCATGTTTGAAAGATCAAGAACACTTGGTTTCTTGATGTGAAGCTCACGGCCTCATGACCTAAAAATGGGGAACCAAGATAACACTTTGTAATAAAATGGAACTTAAGTAAGCATTTGATAAGTTGATGAAAATTTTGAAGCCTTGAAACCTTGGTATAGGTCACATCCAAGAGGAAGAAAATTAGGAAAAATTATGACTAAATAGGTAATGAATTGGAACTTATGAGTTTACGTCGAAGATGAATTGATTGAGAAATTAAAATAATGGATTAAGAAGTGAAACATTAAATTCCATGAACCTAAGGTGTATGACCAAGAAGAAGGAAAAATGGAAGTATTGTATAAATCTTAAAGTGATTTGGAATTTAGAAAAATTAGGTTAAGAGTGAATTAATTAACGAGTTGAAATAATTAAATAAGAAAAGCAAACATTGGAACTTAAGAATATTAGAGTTTTCAAACATTTAGGGTAATCAAGAGGAAAATTTGTAATCAAAGTAAAACTTAAATAACTACGTGGCTAAATATTAAATTGGGAATTCATAAGATGGAAAAATAAAAGAAATGAGGACTTTAATGTAATACCATAATGACTTATGATCTCTAAAGGGAAATGAGCGTAAGTGAGGCTTTGAGACTCATAAGATTTTTAATAAATAAATTTTATTAATGATAAAGAGAAATGTGAATTTAATTAGAGGAACAAGAATCGAAATGATAATGGAAACCATGAGGTTGAGATTAAATGATAATGTTATTATCGTGCCCGTAAGTGGAATTTTGATTTATTGATAAATGCTATGAATTATGATGGTGTATAATCATGAATTGCATGACACTGATGATATTATGTGTGTACGTATGAGTTGAGGCATTCATTATACCTTGTGAAATCATGTGGTCTGTTGTTATAGCTGTATGAGCCTAAGAGTTGAATTACACCTTCGTGTGTTACCTAAGTGGCTTCAGTACTCAAGAGGGGGGGTGAATTGAGTAATTAAAGATTTTTCGCAAAAGTCTTAAACAAATGAACTATACAGAATTTAATTATTAAAAGTCGTGAATAAGATGAAGATAAGAAGAACAAATAATAATTAAATTGCAAGAATAAATAAAGTGCATAAAGATAAAAGATCAAGGGTAGAAAAGCAGGCACAATATTTATCCTGGTTCGACCACCAACCACTTGTGGCCTACGTCCAGTCCCCGAAACATAGTTCGAGATTTTTCACTATTCAACACAAGCTTAAAACCAGGTGCTTGCAACCTTTACACAACAAGGGATACCTCACCCTATTTACTAGAGGGATACCTCACCCCTTTGAAGGATACCTCACCTTCTTTACAACAAGGGATACCTCACCCTTTTACTAGAGGATACCTCACCCTCACAAATTCACTAAGGGATACCTCACCCTTTTACAGAAGCAGAGAAAAGATGAAAAATAAACTCTCACTTAGAGCAGATATTACAAATTGAAGTGCTAATAAGCTCTCTAAAGGATATCTCAAGGTTTTGGCAAAAAGAGCATAGAAAATATGAAAGAATCACGTTTTAATCACAAGCAAATAATTCAAATGGTTGGGGGTTTTCAGAAGAGACCCAAGGTCTCTATTTATAGAGCAATGGAAGAAACTAGCCGTTGGAGCAATTAAAAGCAAGTAATTATTGAAATTATGGCCGTTGCTGCCATTTTCGAAAGCTTCGTGAAATCCAATTCTGGAATACAGTATTCGAATGCCTTATGAGGTATTCGAATACCTCTTGCCAAAACACTTTTAAAAAAACTGATCAAAGCTGGGTTATTCGAATACCAGTTAAGGGTATTCGAATACCTTAGTTAAAGAGGTAAATTATGAAATCAGGTTATTCGAATACCATAAGAGGTATTCGAATACCTCTGTTTGAAGAAACAGAAACATTCGAATTAGAATCAGGTTATTCGAATACTTTAGAGGGGTATTCGAATACCACTTTGAAAAATAGAAAACGTATAAATTTGAAAACCATTCTATTCGAATACCTAACAGGGTATTCGAATACCTCTGCTATAAAAACAGTTTTAAAAGCTTTCAAATGTCCAGAAAATGATTGTTTAATTTTGGAAAAGCAATTTTGAAAACATTTCTTTGCAACGCCAAATAATGAGATATCCAAAAAGGCTCTTTACAAAGATCCTAAGTCCTAAAGCTATTCTTGAAGATCTTGGACTTGGTCTTCTCATCATCTTCAAGTTTGGACTTGGTTTTCTCATCATCTTCATGTTTGTCTTCACGTTTGTTATCATCAAAACTATTGTTCATGATAGCTAGCCAATTACATCGTGCAGGTACGATGGGCTTAGTGTAGGTCTTTACTAACCTTGGGGATGTCAGGGTGTGGGGTATCCACAATGGCCAGCTAGTAGCTCCCTTGGGCTGTGGATCAAATCAATGTAAACACACTGATGATCCGGACAAAGACACTCACCCCAATCAGGATCTGGTATAGAATGTCTTGTATAAAGCCTTGTTGCGCAAACATTGATTTTATTGAAAGCACTTGATTTATGACTAACGAGATACAGATATATCTTCTGGTCATTCTCTCCAAAATATTTGTCTAGCTCCATGGAGTAGGAATTGAGTATATTGTGTACATGCATAGTGGGTCTGCATGCCCTCATGACATCCTATATATGTCTGTTTATTTGATATTGATTGACTTATTGAACTGTTATATTATTAATATGATCCCTGCTATTGATATTTGATATTGGTGATTTATATAATTGGACGATATTTCTGTTTGTACTGTCTTTACATTGCCTGTTGGTAATGATGTCAGATTTCTCACCTCTTTGTTATATTGTATTATTTTACTGTATATCCTAATTAATTAAAGACCAAGGAGGACTTGAAGAGGAACTACCCCCTCTTTGATTTGCGATAGTTGTGGTACCAAGATGACATCGAGACTGTGTATTTTGGGTTATGTTCGTGTGTACTTTCATGGGGGAGCAGATGCTTGGTCAGTCAACTTGGCTAGTGAGAGGGTTACCAACACTGGAGATCTAACGTTGACCTTTCATGGAGATCTTCAACACCCCCTTGTTTTGTCTATTTCTGTATCTATTCAGTTAGTGTTTAACATACCTATCTGAGAATGGTGGAGTAACTTCCACTATACTCCTTATGAGGATAGCGTAGTGTCCTCTGGCCGGATGCGTGTCTGTCAGGGTATACCTCCTACTGTGGTCATTTCTTCCGAGGAATCAGAAGAGGATCCCTCTGGGGACCCTATGGTTTAAGTACGTAGGACTTGGGCTAGTCGTGTCTTTTGCTAGTCAATCTTTCTTGATCATCTATCCATTTTTCTTTGTGTGCGCGTATGTATTTTGAACGCCTGTCTTTTTGTAAGTATTTTAGGGTACATATATGTATATGATCCATACGAACCAACTGATATGTATATGCAATATATATATGCTTATCGAAGATGTTATACGATCTATCTGCTTGTATGATCTGTTATTCACAAGATAAGTAGCATTTTACATTAAATATTTTGGTTTTAATATTTAACAATTTTATAACTTGGGTTGAGTTTGTTTCATATTCCGCTTTAATTGATTGAAATTTTGAATTGACAAAGTTGTGGCGTCCTCCTCCTTCCAATGAGGAAAGGGGGCGTCACAACAGTTTTGGTATCAGAGCCCAAGTTTGAGTCTTCTTTTGGGTTTGTGGTTAGATCTGTCTTATTTGTGCTATGTGATTCTCTGTGTTTGGTTTCCAAAAGGTTACATCTGACTTTCCTTGTGTTTTGATAAGCTTAACTCTGAAGGAAAGTAATGGCTCATGGTGGAGGCATGGCTGCAGCAATTTAGTCGATGCAGCAAATGGCCAATGTAATAGTGCAACAAAATGAAAGAGTAGCTTAACAACAAGAGGAAAATGCGGAGACTTATAATTTATCCAAATTTCACTGCAATAATCTACTGCAGTTTCACGGAGAGTTTGACCCAAAAAAAACAAGTTTGTGGATCCAAGAACTGGAGAAGATCTTTGAAGGGATGAGATGCACTGATAACCGTAAAGTGATTTATGCTGCATTTATGTTGGCGGGAGATGGTGAGAATTGGTGGAAGATAACTCGGAGAATGTTGCAAGCTGAAGGAAGGGAAATCACATGGGAAGTGTTCTGCGAGGTGTTTCTAGATAAATACTTTCCAGATAGTACTAGACACGCCAAGGAGATGGAATTTCTTGGACTGCGACAAGGTGGAATGACAGCCAGCGAATATGCTGCTAAGTTTAAGAGTTTGTCAAAATTCTCCCGATACTTTTAATTTAGCTAGACAAAATATGGAAGTGTCGTAAATTTGAAGAAGGCTTGAGAGTCGAGCTGAAGTGAGGTGTACTGCCAATGAAAATGAATCAGTTCTCAGCATTAGTAGACATGTGATGTAGACTTGAAGATTTGGAACCATCCCGAGACACCTGGAATCGCAACTTTAGACCGTCTAGGTTCCAAAGGGGAGGAAACAATAACAACCGATTTCAGAGGAAGCCATATTCCTGACCATCAGGAAGTCAACAACAACAACCTCGTGGAGGTAATTCTAGTGGCAATTAAACTGGTCCGACTAGAACATTTTCCTCAAAGTGTCTTAAGTGCGGGAAGGATCACTCTACAAGAGATTGCACGATTAAGGGGATCATCTACTTCAGGTGTGAGAAGCCAGGACATCTATCCAGAGATTGCAACAATCCCAAGGTGGAACCCTCTATCAACAATGTACGTGCTACAAGACCCCAAGCTGGAGGAAGGGTCTATACCATGAGCGGAGTTGAAGCCTCGAATTTTGAAAATATGATTACGGGAGATGGTAACATAGGAGGTAATCCTTTAATTGTACTGTATGACTCCGGGGTAATGCATTCTTTTATTTCCTATGACTGTGTGAACCGATTAGGATTGTTTGTGTCTTCTTTACCTTTTGATCTAACTGTTTCTACTCTTACTACTAAACCTGTCACTACTGCAAAAGTTTGTCTGAATTGTCCTATTTCTGTTGAAGGTCGAACCTTTTCGGTCGATCTGATTTGTTTTCCTTTATCCTAAATAGATGTGATTCTAGGAATGGATTGGTTATCTTCTAACCATATCATGTTAGATTGTTCCACTAAGACCTTAGTATTCCCTAATTCTGAGATTTTTGGATTTATAACTACCGGCCAAGTCAGAACTTTCTTAAAAGAAGGAGCCCAGGGATACATGCTTTTATCTTCTTTGGAGGTTGAGCGTGAGATCGATGTACGAGCTATTCCAGTGATCAACGAATTTCCTAAAGTTTTCTCTGACGACATACCTGGATTTCCACCTGAGAGAGAAGTGGAATTCTCCATAGACCTTGTACCTGGATCTGGTCCTGTATCTATGGCACCATATTGAATGTCGCCAGTAGAGTTGGTGGAGCTCAAGAAGCAATTGGAAGAACTGTTAAAGAAGCAGTTTGTGAGACCTAACATTTCACCGTGGGGAGCTCCTGTGCTGTTAGTCAAGAAGAAGGATGGAACTTCTTGATTGTGCGTAGACTATCGTCAGTTGAATAAGATCACAATCAAGAATAAGTATCCACTTCCGAGAATTGATGATTTGATGGATCAGCTAATGGGATCTATTATTTTCTTTAAGATTAACTTACGATCTGGTTGCCATTAAATTCGTGTGAAAGCAGAGGATGTTTCCAAAATAGCTTTTCGAACATGTTATGGACACTACGAGTATCGTGTGATGCCGTTCGGAGTAACAAATGCTCCTGTTGTATTCATGGACTACATGAATCGGATCTTTCATCATTATTTAGATAGATTCGTTGTTGTCTTTATTGATGACATTTTAATTTATTCCCGAAGTTGAGAAGAACATGCTGAACATCTCAGGATAGTTCTCCAAATTCTAAAAGAGAAGAAGTTGTATGCCAAATTATCAAAATGTAAATTTTGGTTGGAAGAAGTCAAATTTTTGGGACATGTGATTTCAAAGGAAGGAATTGCCGTAAATCCATCGAAGGTTGAAATGATTCTTCAATGGGAAAGACCTAAGACTGTGACGGAGATCTGTCGCTTCGTGGGATTAGCCGAATACTACCAAAGATTCATTGAAGGATTCTCCAAGATAGTGGGACCTCTTACCCAACTTATAAGGAAGAATCAAGCTTTCGTGTGGACAGACGTATGTGAGGAGAGTTTCCAAGAATTAAAGAAACGAATGACTTCTGCACTAGTGTTGATTCTTCCTGACCCCAATGAACCGTTTGAAGTGTATTGTGACGTTTCGTATCAAGGATTAGGATGTGTGCTTATGCAAGACAAGAAGGTCGTAGCCTATGCTTGAAGACAACTGAGAGTGCATGAGAAGAACTACCCAACACATGACTTGGAGTTAGCCGCAGTGGTCTTTGCTCTGAAAATATGGAGACATTTTTTATATGGAGCAACGTTCGATGTCTTCAGCGATCATAAGAGCCTGAAGTACCTGTTTAATCAAAAGGAGCTAAACATGAGACAGAGGAGATGACTAGAGTTTTTGAAGGATTATGACTTCCAATTTCAATACCATCCTGGAAAAGCAAATGTCGTGGAAGATGCCTTGAGCAGGAAAATGCTTAGCGTTTCTACCATGATGGTTAAGGAGAAAGAATTAATCGAGTAATTCAGAGATATATGGTTGTCCTTGGAAATGACACCGAAGGAAGTTTATCTAGGTATGGTTACTATTTCAAATGATCTACTGGATGAAATTCGAGAAAAGCATAAGAGTGACTAATTTTTATAAGATGAAAGAAAGTTGATAAAACAATGCATGGTGTCAACGGTTGAGGAAGGACCTGATGAGATTCTGATGTTCCAAGGTAGAATATGTGTACCTGATGATCCAGAACTTAGGAGGTTAATTCTTGAAGAAGCCCACACAAGCAAGTTAAGTATGCATCCTGGAATGACCAAGATGTATCAAGATCTAAAACAGACGTATTGGTGTCATGGAATGAAAAAAGACGTTGCCAAGTACGTATCATCTTGTTTAGTCTATCAAAAGGCTAAGGTTGAACACCAAAGACCTTTCGAAATGTTACAACCTTTAACTATTCCCAAATGAAAATGGGATAGATTGCAATGGATTTTGTGACTAGATTGCCAAAGACCGAAGGTGATGTGACTCAATATGGGTAATTGTTGATCGGCTTACGAAGTATACACACTTCTTACCGATTAACATGAGGTACTCGATGGAAAGGTTGGCCCAAGTGTATATTGGGGAGATTGTTAGACTTCATGGTGTACCTTCTAGCATCATTTCTGATAGAGATCTGAGGTTCATATCAAAACTTTGGCAAAGTCTACAAGAAGCTATGGGAACAATGCTTCGATTGAGTTTTGCATATCATCCGCAGATGAATGGACAATTTGAGGGAACAATTCAATCTTTAGAAGATTTGTCAAGGGCATGTGTTTTGGAGCAAAGTGGAAGTTAGTATGAAATCTTACCCTTGATTGAATTCACTTACAATAACAACTTTCACGCAATTATAAGGATGACACCATATGAAGTCCTGTATGGACGACGCTGTAGAATGCCTTTGTGTTAGTACCAAGATGGGGAACATCTCACATTGGGACCCGACCTTGTACAACAGACAACAGAAAAGATTAAGGTGATTCAGGAAAAGATGAGGACAACTCAAAGTCGATAGAAGAGCTATGCGGACAAGAGACGGAAGCCTCTAGAGTTCAAGGAACGATATCATATGTTTCTAAGGGTTACACCTATGACGAGTGTTGGAAGAGTTATTAAGTTCAGAAAACTCACTCCTAAATTCATCGGACCCTATCAAATCCTATGTCGTATAGGTCTAGTAGCCTACTAAATAGCTTTACCACCTTTTCTTTCTAACCTACACAATGTCTTCCATGTGTCACAAATACGAAAATACATTCTTGATCCAACCCATGTCATTGAACTTGATACAGTGCAATTAAAAGAGAATTTGACCTATAAAACACTTCCTGTTAAGATTGAGGATAGAAGGATGAAACAACTCTGAGGCAAAGAGATTGCATTGGTGAAGGTAGTCTGGAATGACATCACAGGAGATGCAACATGGGAGTTAGAAGACAAAATGAAGGAACAATATCCACAACTATTCTGAGGTATGAAAATTTCGAGGATGAAATTTCTTTTTAGAAAGGGAGAGTTGTAACACCCTAAAAATTATTTATTTTATGATAAATATTCATTTTATAATATTTATGATTTTTAGGAATCTTTCTCAAATTTTACGAACGCGCTGAGCGGAGCCGGAAAAATGAAATATTTTTCCAGCGGCTGGTAAACCTTGAACTGTGGAAACATCGACGGGAGATCTTACTAAACTCGGGGCCGGGCACAGTTTATTAGGTTTTGCATTTTTTGAGATTTTACTTGATAAATAAAATCACAAAACGTTTGTTAAAATTTTACGATACATTCTATTATCCATTGGACAACTAATACTGGTTTTGCTAACCGTATCATTTGTCCACTGGGTAATAGCTTGTAGTAGAAATCTTATCACCTTATCTAAAAGAAATCCACTTTATGTCACATCCTTCAACTTTACTTCAAAAAGAATGATTATTTTAATTCAAGAAAACTTCCTAGAAATTTCCCATGCAAGCATGGAAGCAATATTTCCCCCCGTTTCCTATGTGGGTCGAAGCATTGGAGGGCATTTTGGAGAGAAAAATTGCTCTTCTCCCTTCCTAAGCGCACTCATTCTTCCATTTCAAAATTTCATTCATCTTTCTTCACTTTCTCTCTCTATTTTCTCTCCAACTTCTCTCTTCCTCTCTTCCTCTTCACTCACGGCAGCAGCACCTTGGGGAAGCCATCTCCATTTGCTTACTAAACTACTACCATTTTTAGCTTCCTCTTCCCATCCTAAGCTTTTTCTCTTTGGAAATCACCCTCTAAATCCATCATCTTCACTATTTTCTTCTTAAAGCTAAAGCTTGAAGCTTTAAGGTGAGATTTTTATTCTTCACTTTCTTCTTCTATTTTCATGATCAAGGTCACTAATGTGGTCCTTAATCCATTCTTTTTTTCAAGTCTTGTATGTTAATATCTTGAGTTGGATTTCCTAGGGTTTTGGGTGTGTGAAGGCCGAATCTTGCAAGGACAAAGGAGCTTGCTTTTTGTGTTGTCTTCTCTTGGTAAGAGGGAGAACATCCTCATCAACCACTCATGGTGGTGGGGGACAAGTTTTGGTGTTGATGGTGGAGGATCCATGTAGTGATCTATCCATTTGATTGTTTGTTTCCAATACATTGTTATTATGTGATTATATGGTGTTGTTGTATGGGATTGATACATTATGTGTTCTTGATATTTTGTGATGTGTTGTATACTTGAAATCATGTTTGAAAGATCAAGAACACTTGGTTTCTTGATGTGAAGCTCACGGTCTCATGACCTAAAAATGGTGAACCAAGATAACACTTTGTAATAAAATGGAACTTAAGTAAGCATTTGATAAGTTAATGAAAATTTTAAAGCCTTGAAACCTTGGTATAGGTCACGGCCAAGAGGAAGAAAATTAGGAAAAATTATGACTAAATAGGTAATGAATTGGAACTTATGCATTTAAGTGGAAGATGAATTGATTGAGAAATTAAAACAATGGATTAAGAAGTGGAACATTAAATTCCATGAACCTAGGGTTTATGACCAAGAAGAAGGAAAAATGGAAGTATTGTATAAATCTTAAAGTGATTTTGGAATTTAGAAAACTTAGGTTAAGAGTGAGTTAATTAACGAGTTGAAATAATTGAACAAGAAAAGCAAACTTTAGAACTTAAGAATATTAGAGTTTTAAGATAGTTAGGGTAATCAAGAGGAAAATTTTAATCAAAGTGAAACTTGAATAACTAAGTAGCTAAATATTAAATTGGGAATTCATAAGATGGAAAAATAAAAGAAATGAGGACTTTAATGTAATACCATAATGACTTATGATCTCTAAAGGGAAATGAGTGCATGTGAGGCTTTGAGACTCATAAGATCTTTAATAAATAAATTCTATTAATGATAAAGAGAAATGTGAATTTAATTATAGGAACAAGAATTGAAATGATAATGGAAACCATGAGGTTGAGATTAAATGATAATGTTATTATCGCGCCCATAAGTGGAATTTTGATTTATTGATAATTGCTATGAATTATGATGGTGTATAATCATGGATTGCATGTCACTGATGATATTATGTATGTACGTATGCGCTGAGGCATTCATCATACCTTGTGAAGTCATGTGGTCTGTTGTTATGGTTGTATGAGCCTAGGAGTTAAATTACACCTTTGTGCGGGTGCGATAGGCTTAGTGTAGGTCTTTACTGACCTTGGGGACGTCGGGGTGTGGGGTATTCACAATGGCCAACTGGTAGCTCCCCTGGGCCGTGGATCAGACCAATGCAAACACACCGAGATCCGGACCGAGACACTCACCCCAATCAAGATCTGGTATAGAATGTCTTGTATAAAGCCTTGTTGCACAAACATTGATTTTATTGAAAGCAATTGATTTATAGTTGACGAGATACAGACATATCTTCCGATCATTCTCTCCGAAATATTTGTCTAGCTCCATAGAGTAGGAATTGAGTATATTGTGTGCATGCATAACGGGTCTGCATACCCTCATGACATCTTATATTTGTCTTTTTATTTGATATTGATTGACTTATTGAACTGTTTTACTATTAATATAATCCCTGCTATTGATATTTGATATTGGTGATTTCTGTAATTGGACAATATTTCTGTCCGTATTGTCTTTACACCGCTTGTTGGTAAGGATGTCGGATTTCTCACCTCTTTGTTAAGTTGTATTATTTTACTGTATGTCCTAATTAATTAAAGACTAAGGAGGACTTGAAGAGAAACTACCCCCTCTTTGATTTGTGATAGCTTTGGTACCAAGATGACGTCGAGACTTCGTATTTTGGGTTACGTTCGTGTGTACTTTCATGGTGGAGCAGATGCTTGGTCAGTCAACTTGGCTAGTGAGAGGGTTACCTACGCTGGAGATCTGACGTTGACCTCCATGGAGAACTTCAACACCCCTTTGTTTTGTCTTTTTCTGTATCTATTCAGTTAGTGTTTAACATACCTATCCAAGAATGGTGGAGTAACTTCCACTATACTCCTTATGAGGATAGCGTAGTGTCCTCTGGCCGGATGCGTGTCTGTCAGGGTATACCTCCTACTGTGGTCATTTCTTCCAAGGAATCGAAAGAGGATCCCTCTGAGGACCCTATGGTTTAGGTACGTAGGACTTGGGCTGGTCGTGTCTTTTGCTAGTCAATCTTTCTTGATCATCTATACATTTTTCTTTGTGTGCGCATATGTATTTGGAACGCCTGTCTTTTTGTAAGTATTTTAGGGTACATATATGTATATGATCCATACGAACCAACTGATATGAGCACTTATGTATATGCAATATATATATGTTTATCAAAGATATTATACAATCTATCTGCTTGTATGATCTGTTATTCACAAGATAAGTAGTATTTTACATTAAATATTATGGTTTTAATAATTAACAATTTTATAACTTGGGTTGAGATTGTTTTATATTCCGCTTTAATTGGTTGAAATTTTAAATTTACAAAGTTGTGGCATCCTTCTCCTTCCAATGAGGAAAATGGGTGTCACATGTTCTTCCTCTTACCTGAGTTTCCCTAGTCATTAATCGTTGAGGATGAATGTTTCTCTCCCACTTGGGGTGATCCTAAACCCTGGACAGCTGTGGTGGCGTATCCTAGTATCCTATGTGACCTGTGGTCGTGGTCTACTCATGTGGAGTGATTGAGGGTTAGTAAGTATCCTCTCTCCTAGATTGAGTGAGATATGGCCTAGTTACCCAGAGTAGTTCTATGTGATGTAAGTGAGTCACAAAGAGGTTGACGTGCACCAACCTAAAAGCAGACTACTACCAAGTGAATGGTTTAAAATGCTAGCATTGTTTGAGACTTTTGGTCTTGTGATATAAGAATCTTTAATATGTTTTGATATTGGATAATATCATTTATTTTCCATCATAAGTTTTCATGAGTTGAGTTATAACTTGTGAGTTGACATGAGACTTCCATCATAAAATGATTTATTATTTGAATGTTTATATCCTTTTGAAATAAAGGAAAATGGAATGTCTATTTCGAGAAGAGAAAGGACTTGTTTTAGTCTTTTGCCACCTTTCTAGGTATAATTTGTTTTTTACATAATAGGGTTTTTTCACCAAAATAGCTGGAATTATTTATGATGACACAGTTTTTTAATCAAATTACTGAGAATTTCTTTATTCTCACCCCCTATTCTCTATGCCTTTCCATGATAATTCCAGACAGGGATCAAGTCGTGGAGCAGGATAAAGCTTTTGATGGACGACCATAGTCGAGATCTTTTGTAGCTATATTTTGCTTTTTGGTGTCTTGAGGCAGTATATGTATTTTGGTATTTATGATGTATACCTTATATAACTTTCTATTTCTCCATATATGTATATTACGCTTTGCGAATGGCTCATATTTTGATACTTGTATAAACTGTTTATTTGTAAAATTGTGATATTCGTAAGTAATGTACCAACTGCTAATTACTAATGCGTAAACTTGGTACGTCATTAGCATTAGTATTTGGGATGTTACACAGAGCACCACCATTGGAGAATAAATAGAAGTTATTAATGGAATGAAGCAGATGCAGACTGAGGTTAATAGTGTTACCAAGTGGCTTCAATACTAAAGAGGGGGGTGAATTGAGTTTATAAAACAAGTTCGTAATTCTTTCGTAAAACACTTGACTATTGAATTTCATTGAAGCTATTGATTATTTGAAATGAATGAATTGATAAGAACTACAGATATTGCTTGATAACCAACAAAGAGAGAAGTAATCAAGTAAGAAAATAAGCAATGTACAAATGTAAAGAGAAGAGTTTAGAGAATCAAACACAATAGTTTATCCTGGTTCGACCACCAATCCACTTGTGACCTACGTCCAGTCCTCAAGCAACCACTCGAGATTTTTCACTATATCCTCAAGCTTCAATAGGTGCTTGACAACCTTTACAAACTTGAGCACTCAACTCCTTGGGATGCCTCACCCTTGAGCTTGAGCCTCTTCAATCAAAGGGATGCCTCACCCTTGAGCTTAAGCTTCCTCAATCAAAGGGATGCCTCACCCTTTACAATTTGGAGGGATACCTCACCCTCTTCTTACAAAGCAATCAAGGTTGATATAATGAAACTCTTACTAGAGTAAATGATATAAATTGAAGCTCTTAGAATGCTATCAAGAGATATCTCAAAGATTTGTCAAAAACAGAGCAATGAATGATTTCAAGGATTGATTCTCGTTTTGAAGTGTTATAAAGAAGTTTCAGGTTCAAGAAGACACATTAATGATGCCCCAACATCTGTATTTAAAGAGATATGAAGTTAAGGAGCCGTTGGGGGATTAAAGCCAAGCATTTAATGCACCTAATATAGTCGTTGGGCATGTCAGAACACTGGTAATCGATTACACATTTCTGTTAATCGATTGCATAGTAGTTAGAACGTGTTCTTGGCTTTCTGGGCTTGTGGTAATCGATTACAAGACTTGTGCAATCGATTACACGCCCTCTGACTTGATAGGAATCGATTACATGTTTGATGGTAATCGATTACTTGGCTATTTGAACGTGTTCTTACCTTTCTGGGCAGATGGTAATCGATTACATGCTTGTGTGTAATCGATTACATGTCCTCTGACTTTTTGGTAATCGATTACATGGTTGAGGTAATTGATTACAAGGCTTCTGTTTAGCTTGTAATCGACTACAACACATGTGTAATCGATTACTTTACACTTGAAATACATTTTTCAAGCCTAAATGAGGATTTATGACATTTCTAACTTTAAGAAACATGGATTTGAACAATATTGAACTATGTTTAGCATGATCCATGATTAAAGACAATATCTTTTTAGAATGTGATCTTTGAAAAATATATTGATTAAAAACATCTTTGAAAAACCATTTGAGATATCTTGAGAGCATTTAACATTGATGTTCTAATGCCTATGTCTAAATAAACCTCTTGATTTCTTTCTTTGATCTTAGTTTTCTCTTTTGCACTTGATCTTCATCTTTGGCTTTGTTATCATAAAAAACATTTGACATGCTTCAAGACACATGCATTCATATTCTCCCCCTTTTTGATGATGACAAACTGAATATTGAAAAGAAGAGAAACAATTACATATATATATGAATATCAGAGATTTAAGCGTAACTCTTCCCTGTAACGTATGCATAAGATAGGGTTTGTGATATGTTCATGTAAAAGCTTAAATCAAGCTCCTCCATACTTATGCAAGTCACTAATCTCTCCCCTGTTGGCATTATAAAATACACATAAGTATTCAGTCGAAATTTCGACAGCATTTCCACTGATTTTCATGATTTCACAAGATTTAAACAGTAGAAAACAACTAGTTCATCCCAATCAAGTGTTGTAAACAAAATATAATCAATCCAACCAGATCAAGAAATATAACCAAGCAGATCAATATATTCAATAAACAAAAGTGAAATATCAAAATAACAACTGATTTTATATCCATAAAAAGGATCCAATAGTCATATACAACCAGTCAATAATAAAAACACGAAAATATCATGGCAATGGTCCATGATCATTATCAGTCGCCTCACTATCACTATCCTCATCCGCAGTGACATCTCCAAGGTCGACACCATCATCAGCGGAGTTAAGATCGTCCTCGGAGCTAAGTAGTTCCTCATTATCAGCAAGAACACCAGCGAGAATGCTAGAAGGGTCAGCGAAGGATAGAAGAGCAGGAGGTGTAGCAGAGGTGGTAGGTGCAGCAGCAACTCTCTGTGAAGTGTGTCTGAGGCCCTCTAGAAGCGAGTGAATAGAAGCAAGCTCCTAATCAGAGTAGTCCATCCTTAGCTCAAGGTGATCCATCTTTTGCTCAATTTGGTCCATCCGGGTTTCCACCGTTGTCGCCAAGTTCCGCATTTCCTGAAGCAGGAGACCCAATGTGGCTGGTGCAGGCTGCTGGTCCTCATCTTCATCATCACTCTCCGGACCATGAGGGATATGCCCATAGCTGCCGTGGGCCAGATAGTACCATTTACCATCAACCTTGCACAGCTGAAGCTTCTTCAGAGTGTGCAAGCCAATTGATTGTGGGCCCTTGGAGCTGGTATCCTTGGATTCTTCAGACAAGGAGATGTGACAATGCTCCAGGATAGCTGTCACCAGCTTGGCATAAGGAATAGTAGAGTTCTTCTTCTTTTTCATATCCAGTATATGTTGAATGATGTAGTTGGCCCAATTGATTGGCCTGCCTGTGGTCATTGCCTATAAGACCACCACATCATCCCGTAAGACCGGGGAGTAATTACCTTCCCTAGGAATCAAGCCTCGTACAACCAGATAATGTAGTACTCTATTCTCCATTGTCAAGCTAGTAGCCATTACCCGTTTGTTGTGCCGCGGGATTTCATATCATGACCTTAGCAAGGAGGTCAAAGTACTCTTGTATTCAAAATCAGCTCCCCAAGCATTCTCATTTCCATAGAAGCTTGTCCCAGCATAGGTGAGCTTGGTCAACCTACACTATTCCTCCCTAGTGATCTTAATCTGAGTTTTCTTGACCTCAGAAATCATACAGTGATCTTCATACCTCAGATTTGCATAGAACACTTGAACCAAATTGGGATATATAGCCTTATGAATGATGAAGAACCCAAGCAATCCCAGCCTTTCAATTAATTGAAAACTTTCTAGGGGTTCACTTGTGCAGAAAGATTGAGTGAGATACCTTGGTGAGATTAGCTTCCTCAGTTGGAAGTTTTTCTTGAAAAGCTCAACCTTTTTGGTGGTGGAGAATTGCCTAGTGAGGTCCAACCCAGAAATATTTCGTCGAGGAGCACTGGAGGATTCTCCAATAGTGACCCCTATTCTTGCACGTTTGGCATGTTGGGATGGTTCAACCATTGGATGAGAATGGGTGAAAAAATGATGTAGGGAAGATTGTTTGGAGGTGTGTGGGAGAAGGGAAGGATGGTAGGATGGAGGTTTTTGGTGGTGGGGCTCGTGGGTGATGGGAGGGAGAAAGATGATGGATTTGGGTTGAGATTTTAGGAGTTTTGGAGGGGATTTGATGGTTAGGTTTTGTTGGGGATGAATTTTCGAGTGCAAAGGAGGTGGAAAGAGGAGATTTGGTGGAGATTTGAGAAAGAAAAGCAGAATTTAGGAAGGGGGGTCTTCATGGGTTCATAGGAGAAGAAGAGGAGTTTCAGAAGAAATGACCTTTCGTGTGTCAAAAAACCTTTAAAAACCCCTGTGCAATTGATTACATTGGTTGTGTAATCGATTACCAGTCTTCTGTTACCCCTGTAATCGAATACCATTTTGGTGTAATTGATTACCATGCTTTTGGGAACCTTGTAATCGATTACATTATTTGTGTAATCGATTACCTGAGTTCTGGATTCATTGTAATCAATTACAAGAGAGATGTAATCGATTACTTGCTTAATAGAACCTTTGCAATTGATTACAAAGGTCTTGTAATCGATTACTAGCCTACTAAAACCCATATTTTGCATTTCAAATAGTGAAGGATCAATTTTAAGCCTTTCAAATTAATTCCAAAGCTTCTTAAATCATTTTCAAACATCATGCAAGCATATAATCCAATCAGATTATGATCAAAAACATATAATCATGCAAAATTGCTACTTTTGCAAGGATTACCCCATTTGGATGAATTTGTGAGGTTTTTGAGTTTCTTGGAGATCTTTGACATGAGGAACCACCTGCAAAACAACTTAGGGGGAATCTCCGACGCTCAAGTCAGTATTGGATTAAAAATCAAAAGTTATGCAGCAAGGAGTCATGATTATGTAGAAAAATGTATGTTTATGCAGCAAACTTGTATTTTATATAGCAAAATAGAGTATTATACAGCAATTTAGCCTATGCATAATTGATCTAATATGCCAATTTCATTTCTTATATAATAGAAAGCTTCTTTTGCCAAGGGTTTAGTGAAAAAGTCATCTAGTTGCTTAGTGGTTTCCACAAATTCAAGCATGCAATCACCCTTTTGAACATGATATCTTATGAAATGATGCCTTATTTCAATGTGTTTTATTCTTGAGTGTAAAACGGGATTTTTAGACAAATTGATTGCACTAGTGTTATCACATCTTATGAGGATGTGATTCAGCTCAAGACCATAGTCTAGAAGTTATTGCTTCATCCAAAGGATTTGAGCATAACAACTTCCAATTATAATATATTCAGCTTTAACTATTGACAATGCCACAATATTTTGCTTCTTACTATGCCAAGAAACTAATGAGCTTCCAAGCAAGTAGCATGTCCCACTAGTACTCTTCCTATCCATTTTGTACCCAGCAAATTCGGAATTAGAATAACCAATTAGGCTACATGAAGCATCTTAGGGTACTACAATCCCATTTGTGAAGTGCCTATTAGATATTTCATAATTTGTTTTACAGCACTTAGGTGTGATTCTTTAGGATTTGCTTGAAATCTAGCACACATGCATAAACTAAATATGATATCTGGACTAGTTGTGGTAAGATAAAGGAGTGAGCCAATTATACCTCTATACTTAGTGATTTCTACCGATTTACCTCCTTCATCCTTGTCCAAGTAACAGGAAGTTCCCATTGGTGTAGCCTTTTTCTTGGCTCCTTTCATTCCAAACTTCTTGAGCCACTCTTTGCAATATTTGTATTGACTTATGAAAGTTCCATCCCTTGTTTGCTTGATTTGAAGACTAAGGAAGAAATTGAGCTCACCCATCATGGACATCTTAAACTCACTTTGCATCATATTAGCAAATTCTTTCCAAAGAGAATCATTAGTAGCACCAAATATAATATCATCAACATATATTTGAACAAGTAGAATGTCATGCTTTTTATGTTTGATGAAAAGAGTAGTATCAACCTTTCTTCTAGAGAAGTCATTTTCCAAAAAGAACTTGCTCAACCTTTCATGCCAAGCTCTAGGAGCTTGTTTCAAGCCATACAAGGCCTTTTTAAGTTTAAAAACATGGTTGGGCAATTCAAAGTTTTCAAAACCAGGAGGTTGTTCCACATACACTTCCTCTTGTATAAAACCATTTAAAAAGGTACTTTTGACATCCATTTGAAAAAGCTTAAAATCCATGATGCAAGCACATGCAAGTAACATCCTAATGGCTTCTAATCTAGCTATGGGAGCATAAGTTTCTTCATAATCTATGTCTTCTTCTTGATTATAACCCTTAGCTACGAGCCTATCTTTGTTTCTTATTATTAAGGCCGTTTCATCAAGTTTGTTCCTAAAGATTCATTTAGTGCCAATTATGGGATTATCATTAGGCCTTGGAACTAATTCCCAAACTTGATTCCTCTCAAATTAGTTTAGTTCATCTTGCATGGCCAAGATCCAATGTTCATCATTAATGACCTCATTTTATGTTTTTAGGTTCAACTTGAGAAACAACAGTCATATGGTTACATGCATCTCTAAGAGAGTTACGAGTAGTTACCCATTTTGATACATCACCTATCACTTTGTCAAGATGATGATATCTTGATATTCTCCATTCCTTGGGAAGAACCATGATTTAAGAGTCTCCTTTTCTTGGGGAACCATATGAGCTTTCTTCTTGCTTCATGACTTCTTTTTCTTGATTTTCTAGGTGAGTTCTTGCAAGGATTTCTACAACATCATCAACAAGCTCCTTTCTTGGCTCATTTGGGTTAGTTTCATCAAATGCAACATGTATAGACTCTTCTATGGTCATAGTTCATTTGTTATAAACTCTAAAGGCCTTACTATGTATGGAATAACCAAGAAATATTTCCTCATCATATTTTGCATCAAACTTTCCCAAGTTATCCTTTACATTATTTAAAATAAAGCATTTGCATCCAAAAACATGAAAATGTGAGACATTTAGTTTCCTTCCTTTGTATAATTCATAGGGGATTTTCTTTAAAATTGACTTTATTAGAGCCCTATTCATAACATAACAAGTGGTGTTAACTGTATCCATCCAAAAATACTTAGGAAGGTTGGCTTCATTGAGCATAGTTCTTGCCATTTCTTTTAAAGATCGATTTTTTCTTTCTGCAATACCATTTTGTTGTGGTGTTCTAGGGGTCGAAAAATTATGCTCAATGCTATGTTCATCACAAAAGGTTTCAAATTCATGGTTTTCAAATTCACCACCATGATCACTGTGACACCCCAAAATTTATTTATTTTATTATAAATATTCATTTTATAATATTTGTGATTTTCTGACAATTTTCTAGATTTTCTAAGAATGTGAAATATTTTAATATTATTTCTCGTTTTACGTACACAAAGTAGGAAAAATGACTGTAACGCTCCGAAAGTTGGAAAATTTTATGATGAATAGTTATTTTATATTATTTGTGATTTTTGGGAATTTTCTAAAATTTTTCCAGAAATGTCGAATATTTTAATATATTCCTCATTTTGCATGCGCACTAAGCGGAACCGGGAAAATGAGATATTTTCTCCGAGAACCTTGAACTGTGGAAATGTCGACGGGGGATCTTACTAAAGCCAAGGTCATACACAGTTTACGAGGTTTCACGTTTTCGAGAAATTTTAACAGATAAAATATAAAACACTGTGTAAATTTTATCTGTCAGATTAATTAATACTGACTTCTGTCGACTGTGACTATTGTCCATTGGATAATAGCATGTAATAAAAATCTTATCATATTATCCTAATATAATTTACTTTATGTCATATCAAATCTACTTTAATTCAAATATATTGTTATTCTAATCAAGCTTCTAGAAACTTTGACCTCAAATGACCAAATTACCCACTCTAATTACATGGAAAAGCCAAAACACTCCCTCTCACTCTCTCTTGGTGCTACGGTTGGCAGCCCATTTTGGGGCCTAAGAGACTCAATTTTTTCTACTCACTTAAACATATCAAACCCTAATTCATTTTATAATTTCACTTCTCTCTCTTCACTTTCTTCTTCTTCTTCATTTTCTCTCAACCACCTTCTCTTCTTCTCTTCCCTCCATTTCGACAGCCCCTCACCATTCACCATTTTCGTTTTCTTGCTTCACCACTTCCATTTCTAGCTTCTCTTCATCATTCTAAAGCTTTTCCTTTTCATACTCCACTTCAAAATCCTTCATTTTCACCATTTTTCCTCAAGAGCAAAGCTTGAAACTTCAAGGTAAAGGTCACTACTTTCTTCCCTTCTCTTCTTCTTTTCGTGTTCCAAGACCATTTCCATGGTCAAGGATGCTTTCTTTTCCAAGCTTTGGTATTGATTCTTTGAGATTGATTTTCTAGGGTTTTGAAGAACCAAAATCGAAATCACAAGGAGCTTCTTGGGAGACCATTTCGTGTTCACCTCTTTGGTAAGAGGGAGACCACTCTATTCAACCTAAAATGGTGGTTGAAAACTTGTTTGTTTGAGGATTTGTGAGAAACCATAACATGGGTTACTCCTTTGGTTTTATTTTTTTATTATTGATTCTTTAAACTTTCATCACTTTATTTGATTTGTTGGATGAAATTGATTCTTGATGATATTGTGATAATTTTGATGGATTGGAATTAGTGAAATTGAGACAAAAGCCCCTTGCTTTGTGTAAGTTGGCTCACGGCCAATACCCTCTTGGTGGGGTGTTGTTGCTTAAAATTTTTATGACCAAATGGAATGGTATTAATTGAGTGGATAAGGACCAATGGGGAAGTGAAAACTTAGACCCCTAATTCTATGAGGCTCATGGCCATGAAGGAGTAAGATGGTGAAAATTTGTGACTTGGATGAAGGATTGATGAATTGGACATTAGAAAACTAGGGAATTGGATTGATCTTGATGAATCAAAATTTAAGTGAACTAATAATAAGAAACTAATGCATAAAAATGGAAACAAATATTGGACTTGAAGACCTAATGATGGCCACGATTTTGGCTTGAATAATGAGGAAATGAATTGACTTTGATGAGCTAAACATTAAGTGATTTAATGATAAGGAGCTAATGCATAATGTGGTGAAAGAATTGGACTTTGAAGACCCTCGAAGGCCACGGTTTTTAGAGACAAATTAGGGGTTAATTGATGCCTTTATTTATTTTTGGGGACTTAAGAATTTAGAGACTTGCACAACTCTTAATCAAGTGGAAGAATTTAAATTGGATAATAACTCTTGGAAGGCCACAGTTTTGAAGGGCTAAAGTAACCTAAAATTGTCATAATTAATCAAGCTTAATATTTGGAAAATGTAAACCCATAAATGCGGACATGTAATAGTGGGCGAACACTTAAAATGTGTATTGACATGGAAAGTGATCCTATGTTATTATAGACCCTATATGGGCAAATTGTTGTTAATTATGTGCTTGAGAATATCATAATGTGATGATATCGAGAAATGAATATGTATGTGTATATATGTAAATATACCATTATGATATGCCATGATGAATGCATCATTGATGAACATACATGATTGAACATTATGTCGTCATGCATATGTGTTGTCTGTTGGACACTGTTAGAAAGGCGATGTATGCCTAGGAGTTTGAATAACACCTATGCACGAATGCGAATAGACTAAGTGTAGGTGTCATATGTTGTTGACCCTGGGGGCGTCGGGGTGTGGGTGTCTCACAATAGACAGTGGTAGCTCCATTGGGGCCGTGGGATAGACCAATGCGACACACCGACGATCCTATCTGAGATGCTGTCCTATATCGCAATCAACTGTCGAGGTGCTATGTATAAGCCATTGAGTAAATATTTTTATAAGATAAAGCACACTGTATTTTTAAGGCTAACGATATACTGCCATTACTCCTTGATCATTCACTCTGAAAATGTTTATGTCTAGCTCCATAGAGTAGGAATTTTGACACTCTTTTGCATTGTGAACTATCAGTCACATAACTCATTGAGCATGAGCATTTATAACTGTGGAATATGTTTACTGTTATTTCTGTAATTATTGTTGAATACTTGAATCATTGACTGCTGATAATATCACTGTTATTTATCCGTTGTTGATGATTTTACTACCAATTGTTGTTATTCTATTTTTATTGTGAATTTAATATTATTGAGATTAAATGTATGAACTGCGTTATATGTGGGCATCTAGCGCCGTTCTATTTCCTTACTGCCAATTTGGTACTAAAAGCTGGGTGTCTCACCTCTTTCTGTATTTTCTCTATTTTTGTATTTCTGTCAAATTGTGTACTTCCGCGAAGACGTTCGTGAGGAAGACAAGGAAGCTACTGAGTTTCCAGGCTTCTTGCCATATCTCGACTGAGATTGAAGCTGCAGAGGATGATGTCTCGCCCTCGTGGATTTTTTGGCTACATGCGGATCACCTTTCATGGAGGTCCTGATTGCTGGCACATCAACGTGCAAACTGACCGATGCGTGTACCAAGGCGAGCTGACCGTGTCCTTGGCGTGGGGTCGTTATGACGCCTCTATTTTTGATTTTCATGCTTTTGTGTGGCTGGAGTTTTACCTGCCCGTAAGAGATATATAGGCCGATATGTATTACACCCCATGTAACATCCCAAAAATTAATAATTTCAGGATAAATAATCATTTTACAATATTTGGGATTTTCTAGAATTTTTCTGGATTTTTCTGAGAACGCAGAATATTTTAATATATTCCTCGTTTTGCGCAAAACTCGAGCAGAGTCGTGAAAATGACTGTAGTGCTTCAAAAATTGGAAAATTATGTGACGAATAGTCATTTTATAATATTTGAAATTTTTGAGAATTTTCTGAGAATTTTCCGGAACCGTAGAATATTTTAATATGTTCCTCGTTTCGCGTGCACATTGGGCTGAGAATTGCTGAGACCAGTGTAACACTCCGGAAATTGATTATTTCACCATGAATAGTCATTTTCCAATATTTGTGATTTATGTGAATTTTTTTTCGGAATTATCCGGGAACGATGAATATTTTAATATATTTCTCGTTTTTGCGCGAACATTGAGCGAGTCATGAAAATATTTGTAGTGCTTTAAAAATTAGAAATTTATATGACGGATAGTCGTTTTATAATATTTGCAATTTTTGAGAATTTTCTGGGAATTTTTAAGGAAACGTCGAATATTACAAATATATTCCTCGTTTTGCGTGCGCATCGAGGAACCGGAAAACACGATGTTTTCTCTGCGAACCTTGGACTATGGACATGTCGACGGGGATCTTACTAAACCCGAGGCTTGACACAGCTTTACGAGGTTTCATAATTTTCGAGAAATTCTAACAGACAAAATAAATCAATTGAAAAAATTCATCTGTCGATTAATTAAATACCGACTTTATTGTAACTATTATCTATTGGATAATAGTGTGTAATAAAAATCCTATCACATTATCCTAATGTAATCTACTTTATGTCAAATCTATCTACTTTAATTCAAATTTATTGATTAAATAATCAAAGCTTCCTTAAGAAGCTTTGACCTCACCTTTGACCCATGTGTTTTGGCTTCTCTTGGAAGCCATTTCCCTATCTCTTCTCTCTCTCTTTGCACGGCTGGTAGCAGCCCATGCAAGGCAAATAATTGCCTTTCATTTAGCTAACTTTGCTACACTTTAATCATAATTATCAAACACTTTCTCTCTCTACCATTTCTTCTTCTTCTTCTCCATTTTTCTTCTCCTCCTTCCCTCTACAAGGCCATTCGGCCAGCCCATCTCCACCACCCCAACCATTACAAAAATTTAAACTAAATACATTTTCTCAATCCTCTCAACATTCTAAACACTTTTTCTTCTTGGAGTTTCTTGAGATTCCATCATCTTCACCATTTTCTCCAAGCTCCATCTTTGGGCATTTTGGGTAAGTTTCATGACCACTCTCCCTCTCCTCTTGATTTCGTGATTATGGTTTCTTTTATGGCTATCCATAGTTGATTTTCCAAGCCTTGATATTGATTCTAACCAAGTCACCATTTTTAGGGATTTTGGTGGCCAAATCCGAAAATCCAAGGAGCTTTCTTGGAGTCCATTTGATTTCTACACTCAAGTAAGAGGAAGACACTCCTCTTCAACCATTTTTAGCATCTAGGAACCTTGATTGTTTGATTTGTGGAAGAACCCTAATGTTGTTCTTGAATTTAATGATTAATTATGCTATGTGTTGATTTTTATTTATTTATGCTATTGGATTGAATTGTTGAATATAATGGAATGTTAGATTGGATTTAATGATTTAAAATGGAATAAAAATGATTGAACACCCACCAAGTAGTGTCACGGTTTTAGGCTAGAAAACTAGAGGAGTTTGTGTTGAAATTG
Source organism: Ormosia emarginata (assembly GCA_029884605.1). NCBI lineage: Eukaryota > Viridiplantae > Streptophyta > Magnoliopsida > Fabales > Fabaceae > Ormosia > Ormosia emarginata. The sequence goes on from JAQQTP010000063.1 coordinate 3,382,115, forward strand.
TAATTGGTATAAGATTCAAATTAACCAACGTATGTAATGGAATATTTGAGTGGATGTTGTGATTGGAAATGGAAGCATGACCTTTGAGAATCCTTCTTGGTAGCCACGGTTTTGGGGCTAGTAATTAAGAGAAATTGTGATAAATTGTAACAAGCATTGAATTGGAATTAATCAAGAGATAAAAATGGGATGTAATGGAAGAAAAGAATTGAGATTGAAACCCGAGTGGTGGCCACGGTTTTGAGCCCAATTTGGGGTCATTGGTAAGCTAGTGTAACAAGTGAGGATCAAGTGAATTTAGGGTGCAACCAATGGTGTGTTAAGTTAGAAAGAACTAGGAATTGAGTTCCTAGGGAGGTCACGGCCTCCTAGCCCTTTTTGGGTGAAATTATGTAATTTGGTAGCTTGAAGGCATAATCAATTAGGCAAGTAATAACCTAAGTGTTGGAGCGGATAATTAAGGGATTGAAATGATTTGGTAAAATTTAGACTAAAAGGTGAATCCATCATAAGACTTAAAGGTAAATCTAAGTGAGTAAAGAAGATGAGAGTGTGAGACTTAAGGGCTTGCATAAAATGTAAATTATTAAAAATTGAATTGCCATGGTATGTTAAATTGACTTTTGAACATGAACCTTGAAATGAGGAACAAATTCTAATTTAGGATTCATAATGAACTTAATGACGTATAAATTGATGTGGTATTGATATTATGTGATTATGGGTCCATGTGAGTGACCACTTATATATTGATGTTTATATTGGCCTAATGTGGCATATTATGAATTTGTATGAGATTGTGGATCATACATGAGCATGCATAGTGTCTTATGCATTGTGATGTCCTTGTGGACTATTGTAAGGCCTAGTTGCCTAGGAGATTGAACACACCTTAGTGCGGGTGCGAATAGACAAGTGTGGGTCGTGTTATGACCTCGGGGCGTCGGGGTGCGGGTCCTCCACATGGTGGAGTTTAGAGCTCCTCTGTGCCGTGGGGCAAACCGATGCAAACACACCGACGATCCGGACTTGACACCTGTCCTATATCGTGATCTAGTGTAGAATGTCCGTACAATGCCATGATTTGCGCATGAGAAAATTTATTGATAGCGGCCTCGGCGTAGGAGTTCGTACATGTCTCCGATCTTTCTCTCCGATTGATTGAGTTTAGCTCCATGGAGTAGGGGTTTGAGAGAACATGCATATGAGACATGATATGTATATACCTTGTTGTTATTATCTGTTTTCCATATTATGACTTATCTGTCCATTACTATGATGATTACCTGCCTGGACTGTTTAATTACTTACTGTTGGACTTACTGTTAGTATTTGAATATATTGTTTCTGATTTGCTATTTGGGCGTGTGGCGCCGTAATGTTTCTAGCATGCTATAATTGGTAATGATGTAGGATGTCTCACCTCTTTCCTATATCCTTGTATGTCTGTTTTATACTTATATTGATAAAAGATCGTGAGGAAGATAAGGAGGGACCGCACTTTGGTTGATTGGATTGGGCGTTTGGACAAGGTTTCTTTGGCTACGTTGTGCGTGGAGGCATTGATGCTCGACTTGTTGGACCGGGACTCCGAGCGTCGTATGTGTATATGGGGTTGCGCTTTGTCTCGCTAGTAGTACCTATCCCTGGGTCACTACTTTTCCCCTTTTTTGTGTTTTATTCCCGCTGTATTTTATTAGACTCTGTAATTATTACATTCTATGTCATCAGTGATTTGTGTAAATTGACTATATATATATACATAAGAGATATGATTTTATTTCAGTGGTTGTATCATGGCTTGAATACATTTATATTTCATCCGAGGCTCATATTTTCTACCTATGTAAATTGTCAAAAAAAAAAATATAGACTCTTGAGGATTTAAGTTACTGTTATCACGACTGTGACACACTTGGATTTAGTAACTGTGGTGTAATGACGATTATGCTTCGGTTGCTACATCAAGGGGTGTTACACCCCACGTGATGACTCCTTTTTGTCCGCTGTGCGGGCTCCCGATCGTTGCTCGATCACTCCGATGGATGTATCATCCGACGAAGAGGACCTCGAGGAGGACCCTTCTACAGTTCCTTCTCGTCAGTCTTAGAGACTGGTTCTGTCGGTGGCTACTGATGGCTATCTGTTATCTTTTTGGGGGAGCCTAACGTATTGCTAGATTGATGGGTGTATATTTGTATCTCTTTGGGTGGGTACATATTTTGCTTTTTTGTATATTTTGAAATGTAACTAAACAGGCTTATGCATATATATACAAATATTGTGTATGGTTTATATTGCGTTGTAAATTTTATTTATTGCGATCATTTTAATTATTTCTTCTACATGCGATGGATTTTTAAATGGACCTTTTTGACTCTACTTGGTAATGACAATAATTTATTATATTAACACAAAAAAAAATATGATAATTGTAAAGGAACTTAAATAACCATATGAAGATCACCGGGTTTTTGAACATAAAAACAATTACTGTTTTCCGCATTATAGATTTAGTTTATTTCGACTTTATTGTTTCATAGTTACAATAGTGTGACGTTCCTTCTTCGTGGCTACTTATGGAAAAAGTGGGGCGTTACAATCACTTCTTATGGATGCAATACAAAAACTTTTTTCATTTTGGATAACTTTAGCAAGCTTTTTGAATGATTGAAAAGCATCATTTTTGTGAGACAAAAATAGTGTCCATGTAAACCTAGAAAAATCATCCACAATCACCAAGGCATAGCAATTCCCACCAAAGCTCATAGTTCTAGAGGGACCAAAAAGATCCATGTGCAAAAGTTGTAGAGGTCTAGAAGTTAAAACCATATTTTTAGCTTTAAAAGAGACCTTTACTTATTTTCCCTTTTGACATGCATCACAAAGTTTATCTTTTTCAAATTTGAGCTTTGGAAGACCAATTACTAGTTCTTTAGAAGCTAATTTGTTTAAGTGATCCATGTGAATGTGAGCAATTCTTCTATGCCATAACTATGAATCATTTTCTTTAGTCATAAAGCATTTAACATCATTTGATGAAATATCATCAAGGCTAATCATATATATGTTATTGACCCTATGACCAACAAGCTTAACATGCTTATCATCATTTCTTTCAATTATGCAAAAGTTAGAATCAAATATCACTCTATTTCCCTTATCACATAGTTGATTAATGCTAAGCAAGTTATGTTTGAGTCCTTTAACAAGTAAAACATTATCAATGGATGAGGAAGGGATCTTACCAACTTTACTAACTCCAAGAATCTTTCCTTTGCTATTGTCACCATATATTACGTGACCACTCTTCTTGGATACAATGAAGGAAAACTTGGAGCCATCACCGGTCATATGCTTGGAGCATCCACTATCAAGGTACCAACTTGAGCTTTTAGACTTCAAGCACACCTACAACGCACATTCAACTTTTAACATTTGGTCCCCAAATTGTTTTGGGTCCTTATGTGTTAGAAATAGGCAAGGTGCCCTTAGGAACCCAAACTATTTTAGTTTCAACTTTGGTGTTTCTTTTGTTTCTAGCATTACATGTAGATGCAATATGTCATTTCTTTCCACAATGAAAGCATTTGATAAAAGGGAGACTTGATGATCTAGAGGGAACAAAGAAGTTATTGTAAGATTTTTTATGATTATTTGGATTATATCCCAAACCAACTTTTTGAAAAACACACCTTTGTTTCCCTAGTAACATATTCAAATTGTCCCTTCCCAATGTAAATTTTGCAAGAGTATTTTTCAAATCCACAATTTTATTTTCAAATGATTTATATGATGAACAAGATGAGGGTGTGGGTGCATTATCGTGTGAAGAACAAATCATGCATGATGAGTTAGCATCAATAAGTCCAAGAGTCTCATTTTTAACTTTGAGTTCTTCAATCTCCTTGGTTAAAATACAAATTTTGTTAGTCATTAAGGAGATTGTTTTGTTGGAAGTTAAAACCTTTTTAGTGAGCCTCATGGATTCATCATGCAATTCTTGAAATGCATCTTGCAATTCACTATATGAAGGAAAAAGTTTAAGATTAGATGAGGTTACCTCGGTTTCACTTTCTTCTTCTTCTTCTCCATTTGCTATAAGGCAAAGATGGGCTTCCTCATCCTCCAAATCATCGGTGGAATCCATATCGTTGTCTTCCCATGCAATGTATGCTCTCCTTCCTTTTCTTTCCTTAAAAGGCTTCTTTTCAAATTTCTATATCTTCTTTTGATAAACCGAACATTCCATCTTCATGTGCCCCGGTTTTCCACATTCATAGCAAGTTGGAGTAGATGAAGTTCCTTCTCCCTTGTGAAATGACTTCTTAGGAGGAAAAGGAGGTTTTCTTTGATTTCCTTTCTTCTTAAGAAATCTTCTAAACTTCTTCACAAGGAGGCTGAAATTTTCTTCATTCATTTTAATATTGTCAAGATCATTTCCATCGTCTTCATCTTCATATTCAATTGAGGAAGAGTAATCCTCTTTTTCTTCTTATCTTGCTCCTCATTTTGATTTAGTCGATTTAGCTCCAACTCATGCTCTTGAAGCTTTCCAAAGAGGGTGGCCAAGGTCATTGTGGCTAAATTTCTGACTCTGATATGGCTGTCACTTTGGGTTGCCAACTCCTGCTCAAGCATCTCCAAACTTTGTTAATAAGATCTTCATTGGCAAAAGTTTTTACTAATGAAGCAAGATGATTAATTATATGAGTAAATCGTTTTTGCATATCTTGAATACTTTCCCCTTGATTCATTCTAAACAATTCATATTCATGGATGAGTGTATTTATTCTAGATCTTTTTACCTCACTTGTACCTTCATGGGTTACTTGCAAAGTATCTCATATTTCTTGAGCGATCTTACAATTTGACACCCTAAAGAAGTAATAATGATATTCGTGGCTCTCAAGTTGTATTGGACCTTTTTCTTGTCATCATCGGTCCATTTATTTCTTAGTGTATTTGTTCTAACACCATCAACTAGATGTGTGGGGACAAAAGGACCATTTTCAACAGCATCCCACACATCAATATCAATAGCTTCAATAAAAATCTTCATCCTTTCTTTCCAATATGCGTAACCATCCCCATTGAAAAAGGGAGGTCTATTTATAGAAGAACCTTCATTAGAAAAACCATTTAAAGCCATCTTTTCTCTTGAAGCAGCTAAGTTTTTTATACAAGAGTCTAGCTCTGACACCACTTGTTACCAAGTGGATTCAATACTCAAGAGGGAGGTGAATTGAGTTTATAAAACAAGTTCAAAATTCTTTCACAAAACACTTGACTATTGAATTTTGTTAAAGCTATTGACTATTTGAAATGAATGAATTGATAAGAACTATAGATATTGCTTGATAACCAACCAAGAGAGAAGTAATCAAGTAAGAAAATAAGCAATGCACAAATGTAAAGAGAAGGGTTTAGAGAATCAAACACAATAATTTATCCTGGTTCGGCCACCAATCCACTTGTGACCTACGTCCACTCCTCAAGCAACCAATCGAGATTTTTCACTATATCCTCAAGCTTCAATAGGTGCTTGACAATCTTTACAAACTTGAGCACTCAACTCCTTGGGATGCCTCACCCTTGAGGTTGAGCCTTTTCAATCAAAGAGATGTCTCACCCTTTACAATTTGGTGGGATACCTCACCCTCTTCTTACAAAGCAATCAAGGTTGATAGAATGAAACTCTCACTAGAGTAAATGATACAAATTGAAGCTCTTAGAATGCTCTCAAGAGATATCTCAAAGATTTGTCAAAAACAGAGCAATGAGTGATTTCAAGGATTGATTCTCGTTTTGATGTGTTACAAAGATGTTTTAGGTTCAAGAAGACACATTAATTATGCCCCAACATCTGCATTTAAAGAGATATGCAGTTAAGGAGCCGTTAGGGGATTAAAGCCAAGCATTTAATGCACCTAATATAGCTGTTGGGCATGTCAAAACACTGGTAATCGATTACACGTTTCTAGTAATTGATTACACGTTTCTAATAATCGATTACATGGTAGTTAGAACGTGTTCTTGGCTTTCTGGGCTTGTGGTAATCGATTACAAGACTTGTGTAATCGATTACACGCCCTCTGACTTGATGGTAATCAATTACATGTTTGATGGTAATCGATTACTTGGCTGTTTGAACGTGTTCTTACCTTTCTAGGCAGATGGTAATCAATTACATGCTTGTGTGTAATTGATTACACGTCCTCTGACTTTTTGGTAATCGATTACATGGTTGAGATAATCGTTTACAAGGCTTCTGCTTAGCTTGTAATCGATTATAACACATGTGCAATCGATTACTTTACACTTGGAACATATTTCTCAAGCCTAAATGAGGATTTATGACATTTCTAACTTTAAGAAACATGGATTTGAACAATATTGAACTATGTTTAGCAAGATCCATGATTAAAGACAATATCTTTTTAGAATGTGATCTTTGAAAAACATATTGATTAAAAATATCTTTGAAAAACCATTTGAGATATCTTGAGAGCATTTAACATTGATGTTCTAATGCCTATGTCTAAATAAACACTTGATTTCTTTCTTTGATCTTGGTTTCCTCTTTTGCACTTGATCTTCATCTTTGGCTTTGTTATCATAAAAAACATTTGACATGCTTCAAGACACATGCATTCACATTCTCCCCCTTTTTCTCTCCCCCGTTGGCATTATCAAAAACACATAAGCATTCAGTTGAAATTTCGACAGCATTTCAACTGATTTTCATGATTTCTCAAGATTTAACCAGCAGAAAACAACTAGTTCATCCCAATCAAGTGTTGTAAACAAAATGTGATCAATCCAACCAGATCAAGAAATATAACCAAGCATATTAATATCTTCAATAAACAGAAGTGAAATATCAAAATAACAATTGATTTTATATCCATAAAAAGGATCCAATAGTCATATACAACCAGTCAATAATAAAAACACGAAAATATCATGGCAATAGTTCATGATCACTATCAGTCGCCTCACTATCATTATCCTCATCCGCAGCGATGTCTCCAAGGTTGACATCATCATCACTGGAGTTAAGATCGTCCTCCAAGCCAAGGAGTTCCTCATTATCAGCAGGAACACCAACGCGAATGCCAGAAGGATCAGCGAAGGATAGAAGAGTAAAAGGGGTAGCAGAAGCAGCTCTCTGTGAAGTGTGTCTGGGGCCCTCTAGAAGTGAGCGAATAGAAGCAAGCTCCTGATCGAAGTAGTCCATCCTCAGCTCAAGGTGATCCATCTTTTGCTCAATCCGGTCCATCCGGGTTTCTACCGTTGTTGCCAAGTTCTGCATTTCTTGAAGCAGGATGTAATACTCCAAATTTTATTTATTTTATGATAAATATTCATTTTCTAATATTTGTGATTTTTGAGAATTTTTCTGGATTTTTCTGAGAATGTAGAATATTTTAATATTATTTCTCATTTTACGTGCAAACTGAGCGGAGCCGAGAAAATGAGATATTTTTTTCGAGAACCTTGATCTATGGAAACGTTGACAGGGGATCTTACTAAACCCGAGGCTGGACATGATTTACGAGGTTTCACATTTTTTGAGAAATTTTAACAGATAAAATAATAAAATGCTGTGTAAATTTTATCTGTCAGATAAATTAATGTTGACTTCTGTCGACTGTAGTAATTGTCCACTAGATAATAACATGTATTAAAAACCCTATCACATTATCCTAATGTAATCTACTTTAAGTCTAATTAAACCCACTTTAATTCAAATTTATTGTATTTTAATCAAAGAAGAGAAGCTTTGAATACCAAATGACCAAGCATACCCTTGGCTTGTTGGGGATGCCAAAAACTTTCCCCTTCTCTCTCTCAATGCCGCGGCTACCATTGCCCAAGGGAGGCAAAAATTTGCCTCCTCACTTAATGTATTTTCAATAAAAAACATTACATTTCCTACAACACTTTCTCTCTCTAACTTCATCTTCTTCATTTTTCTCTTCCTTCTCTCTTCTCCTCCCTTCTCCCATCCGAAATTGCAGCCCCCATTTGAGACCATTTTCTTCTCTTTTCTCTTTACCAAGACCGTTTCCATACTCACCTTAACCTCCTCTACCTTTCCTATTTAGAAATTTTCTTCAAAATCAAACTTTTCCTCCATTGTCATCCAAGACAAAGCTTCAAGCTTTAAGGTAAAGTTTTTATTTTTCTTCTTTGTTCTCTTCATTTTCATGCACCATGGTCTCTTTGATGACCATGGATCTCTTCTCTTCCAACCCTTGATGTTGATTCATTGTCTTGAAATTCCTAGGGTTTTGGAAGCTCAAAACCGAACCCACCAAGGAGCATCTAGGAAGCCATTTTCATGATTCTCTTTTAGGTAAGAGGGAGACTACTCACTTCAACCATTTTTAGTAGTGAGGGAACCTTTGTATGCTTGCCTTGTTTTGGTGATTTTGTATGTTTATGTATTCTTGAATTGGATTAATGTTTGAATGGTGAATTTGAATGTATTGGATGTGTTGAAAATGCTTGATCATGTTAGGGTTGTTAAATGGAAAATTTGGAGTTCCCTACCCTAATGTGAAGCCACGGTTTTGACTAGAAATTAGGGATGTAAATTGATTTTTGTACACAATAAAAGTGAAGCTTATGAAATTAAATGTGGAATGATAATGTTGGAATTAATGAATGAAAATTTTTTAGGGTTTCCTAACCCATGTGAGGCCATGGTTTTGGCTTGGAATTTAGGAAAATTGAAGTGATTATGTGAACTAAAATTTGAGTGATTATATATCAAGAAATTAATGCATAAAATGGAAGAAAATTGGAACTTGAAAACCATGTGAGGCCACAGTTTTAGAGAGAAAATTTTGAGGTTAAAGGATGCCTTGGTGCATTTTTGAAGATTAAGAATTTAGAGACATGCATAATCCATAATTAAGTAGAAGAATTAAATTGAGTAATAACACTTGAGAGTGTTATGGTTTTGAAGGGTTACTTAACTTAAAAATTGTGGTAATTGACCTAAGTTTAAGACTTTGAAAATATGGATTGTCATAATAAATGAACCCTAAATTCATATTGATGTTGAAAATTGGTTCTATGTTGTTGTGATCCCCTATGTGGGACTAAGCAATTGATAATATGTATTTGATGATGAATATATATATATATATATATATATATATATATATATATATATATATATATATATATATATATATGTGTGTGTGTGTGTGTGTGTGTGTGTGTGTGTGTGTGTGTGTCATTGTGGGATGCTTATGATGAATGCATCATTGATAAACATGTATGATGTACATTGTGTCGTCATGCATATATGTTGTCCGTTGGACATTGTTAGAAAGGCTATGTATGCCTAGGAGTTTGAATAACACCTATGTGCGAGTGTGAATAGACTAAGTGTAGGGTCATAGTGGCTAGCCCTGGGGGCGTCGGGGTGCGGGTGTCTCACAACGGATAGTGGTAGCTCCACTGGCACCTACATGTGCAAACTGATCAATGTGTCTACCGCGGGGAGCTGACGGTGTTCTTATCTTGGGGTCGTTATGACGCCCTTGTTTTTAATTTTTCTGCTTTTGTTATTTTAGAATTTTACTTACCTGTGAGGGACATGTGGGCTGATATGTTCTACACCCCTCAAGAGGATTCTTTCCTCTCTACTGCTCGGGCTTCTACCCGAAATTCGGTCACTCCGATGGTGATTTCATCGGATAAAGATGACCCTGAGGAGGACTCGACTACGGTCCCTTCTTGTCAGTCTTAGGGGCTGATACTATAGGTGGCTACTGATGGCTAACCGTTTATCTTTTGGGGAAGCCTGATGTTTTGCTAGTTCATGGGTGTAAATTTGTGACTTTCTTGGGTGGGTAAAGCCTTTACTTTTTGTATATTTTGTGATGTAATTAAACAGGCTGATGCATATAATATAATATATATATATATATATATATATATATATATATATATATATATATATATATATACATATTGTGAATGTATAATTATAAATTTGGTTTCGATTCTATCGCATTGATAATTGTAATATCTCCTTACTGTCATATTATACAAAAGAAAAACAATGCGTACAGACATTTCAATACGCGATTATTTTATCATCCAAGAATACAAACTATTTAATCTTATGTTAATAATGAACCGGGTCTTAATTAATCACTGTAACTACTATTTTTCGCAATTAATTTCGTATCTTTTGTACTATGTTGTGATGTTCCTTCTTCGCGACATTAAGAAAAAAGGGCATTACACAGGAGATCAAATATGGCTGGAGCAGGTGAAGCTGGTGCAGGCTGCTGGTCCTCATCTTCATCATCACTCTCCAGACCATGAGGGATATGCCTGTAGCTGCCGTGAGTCAGATAGTACCATCTACCATCAACCTTGCTCAGTTGAAGCTTCTTCAGAGTGTGCAAACCAATTGATTGTGGGCCCTTGGAGCTGGTATCCTTGGATTCTTCATACAAGGAGATGTGACAATGCTCTAGGATAGCTGTCACCAACATGGCATAAGGAAGAGCAGAGTTCTTCTTTTTTTTCACATCTAGCATATGCTGAATGATGTAGTTAGCCCAATTGATTGGCCTGCCTGTGGTCATTACCCATAAGACCACCACATCATCCCGTAAGACCTGGGAGTAATTACCTCCCCTAGGAATCAAGCCTCATACAACCAGATAATGTAGTACTCTGTTTTCCATTATCAAGCCAGTAGCTATTACCCGTTTGTTGTGCCGTGGGATTTCATATCTTGACCTTAGCAAGGAGGTCAAAGCACTCTTGTATTCAAAATCAGCTCCCCAAGATTTCTCATTTCCATAGAAGCTTGTCCCAGCATAGGTGAACTTGGTCAACCTACACCAATCCTCCCTAGTGATCTTAATCTAAGTTTTCTTGACCTCAAAAATCAGACAGTGATCTTCATACCTCAGATTTGCAAAGAACACTCGAACCAAATTGGGATATATAGCCTTGTGAATGCTAAAGAACCCAAGCAATCCCAGCCTTTCAATTAATTGAAAACTTTCCAAGGGTTCACTTGTGCAGAAAGATTGAGTAAGATACCTTAGCGAGATTAGCTTCCTCAGTTAGAAGTTTTTCCTGAAAAGCTCAGCCTTTTTGGTGGTGGAGAAATGCCTAGTGAGGTCCAGCCCATAAATATTTCGTGGAAGAGCACTGAAGGATTCTCCAATAATGACCCCTATTCTTGCACGTTTGGCACGTTGGGATGGTTCAACCATTGGATGAGAATGAGTGAAAAAGGGATGAAGGGAAGAGTGTTTGGAGGTGTGAGGGAGAAGGGAAGGATGGTAGGAGGGAGGTTTTTGGTGGTGGGGCTCGTGGGTGATGAGAGGGAGAAAGATGAAGGATTTTTGTTGAGATTTTGGGAGTTTTGGAGGGGATTTTGTGATTGGGTTTTGTTAGGAGATGAATTTCGAGTGCAAGGGAAGTGGAAAGAGGAGATTTGGTGGAGATTTAAGAGAGAAAATAAGAATTTGGGAAGGGGGTCTTCGTGGGTTCAGAGGAGAATAAGAGGAGTTTCAGAAAAAATGGTCTTTCGCGCGTCAGAAAACCTTTAAAAACCCATGTGTAATCGATTACATTGGTTGTGTAATCGATTACCAGCCTTCTGTTATCCCTATAATCGATTACCATTTTGGTGTAATTGATTACCATGCTTCTGGGAACCTTGTAATTGATTACATTATTTGTGTAATTGATTACCTGAGTTTTGGGTTCATTGTAATCGATTACTTGCTTAACAAAACCTTTGTAATCGATTACAAAGGTTTTGTAATCGATTACTAGCCTACTAAGACCAGATTTTGCATTTCAAATAGTGAAGGATCAATTTTAAGCCTTTCAAATTAATTCCAAAGCTTCTTAAATCAATTTCAAACATCATGCAAGCATATAATCCAATTAGATTGTGATCCAAAACACATAATCATGCAAAATTGCTACTTTTACCAAGGATTACCCCATTTGGATGGATTTATGAGGTTTTTGAGTTTCTTGGAGATCTTTGACATGAGGAACCACCTACAAAACAACTTAGGGGGAATCTCTGATGCTCAAGTTAGTATTGGATTAAAAATCAAAAGTTATGCAGCAAGGAGTCATGATTATGTAGAAAAATGTGTGTTTATGCAGCAAACTTGCATTTTATGCAGCAAAATTATGTATTATGTAGCAATTTAGCCTATGCTTGATTGATCTAATATGCCAAGTTCATTTCTTATATAATAGAAAGCTTCTTTTGCCAAGGGTTTAGTGAAAGCGTCAGCTAGTTGCTTAGTGGTTTCCACAAATTTAAGCATGCAATCACCCTTTTGAACATGATCTCTTATGAAATGATGCCTTATTTCAATGTGCTTTGTTCTTGAGTATAAAACAAGATTTTTAGACAAATTGATTGCACTAGTGTTATCACATCTTATGAGGATGTGATCTAACTCAAGACCATAGTCTAGAAGTTATTGCTTCATCCAAAGGATTTAAGCACAACAACTTCCAGCTGTAACATATTCAGCTTTAGCTGTTGACAATGCCAAACTATTTTGCTTCTTGCTATGCCAAGAAACTAATGAGCTTCCAAGCAAGTGGCATGTCCCAGTAGTACTCTTCCTATCCATTTTGCACCTAGCCAAGTCAGAATCGGAATAACTAATTAGGCTACATGAAGCACCATTAGGGTACCACAATCCCATTTGTGAAGTACCTATTAGATATTTCATAATTCGTTTTACAACACTTAGGTGTGATTCTTTAGGATTTGCTTGAAATCTAGCACACATGCATATACTAAACATGATATCTAGCCTACTTGCGGTAAGATAAAGGAGGAGCCAATTATACCTCTATACTTAGTGATTTCTACCAATTTACCTCATTCAACCTTGTCCAAGTAACAGGAAGTTCCCATTGGTGTAGCCATTTGCTTGGCTCTTTCCATTCTAAACTTCTTGAGCAACTCCTTGCGATATTTGGATTGACTTATGAAAGTTTCATCCCTTGTTTGCATGATTTGAAGACCAAGGAAGAAGTTGAGCTCACCCATCATCGACATCTCAAACTCACTTTGCATAATATTAGCAAATTCTTTACAAAGAGAATCATTAGTAGTACTAAATATAATATCATCAACATATATTTGAACAAGTAGAATGTCATGCTTTTTATGTTTGATGAAAAGAGTAGTGTTAACCTTTCACTTAGAGAAGCTATTTTCCAAAAGGAACTTGCTCAACCTTTCATACCAAGCTCTAGGAGCTTGTTTCAAGCCATACAAGGCCTTTTTAAGTTTAAAAACATGGTTGGGCAGTTCAAAGTTTTCAAAATCGGGAGGTTGATCCACATATACTTCCTCTTGTATAAAACCATTTAAAAAGGCACTTTTGACATCCATTTGAAAAAGCTTAAAATCTATGATGCAAGCATATGCAAGTAACATTCTAATGGCTTCTAATCTAGCTACGGGAGCATAAGTTTCTTCATAATCTATGCCTTCTTCTTGATTATAACCCTTAGCTACGAGCCTAGCTTTGTTTCTTATTATTAAGCCTGTTTCATCAAGTTTGTTCCTAAAGACCCATTTGGTGCCAATTATTGGATGATCATTGGGCCTTGGAACTAATTCCCAAACTTGATTCCTCTTAAATTAGTTTAGTTCATCTTGCATGGTCAAGATCCAATGTTCATCATTAATGGCCTCATTTATGTTTTTAGGTTCAACTTGAGAAACAAAAGTCATATGGTTACATGCATCTCTAAGAGAGTTACAAGTGATTATCCTTTTTGATACATCACCTATCATTTTGTCAAGATGATGATATCTTGATGTTCTCCATTCCTTGGGAAGATCCATGATTTAAGAGTCTCCTTGTCTTGGGGATCCATATGAGCTTTCTTCTTGCTTCATGACTTCTTTTTCTTGATTTTCTAGGTGAGTTCTTGCAAGGATTTCTGTAACATCATCAACAAGCTCCTTTCTTGGCTCGTTTAGGTTAGTTTCATCAAATGCAACATGTATGGACTCTTCTATGGTCATAGTTCGTTTGTTATAAACTTTAAAGGCCTTACTATGTATGGAATAACCAAGAAATATTCCCTCATTAGATTTTACATCAAACTTCCCCAAGTTATCCTTTCTATTATTTAAAACAAAGCATTTACATCCAAAAACATGAAAATGTGAGACATTTGGTTTCCTTCCTTTGTATAATTCATAGGGGATTTTCTTTAAAATTTGCCTTATTAGAGCCCTATTCATAATATAACAAGTGAAGTTAACTACATCTGCCCAAAAATACTTAGGAAGGTTGGCCTCATTGAGCATAGTTCTTACCATTTCTTCTAAAGATCGATTTTTCCTTTCTACAACACCATTTTGTTGTGGTGTTTTAGGGGCCAAAAAATTATGCTCAATGCCATGTTCATCACAAAAGGTTTCAAATTCATGGTTTTCAAATTCACCACCATGATCATTTCTTATGGATGCAATACCAAAACCTTTTTTATTTTGGATAACTTTAGCAAGCTTTTTGAATGATTGAAAAGCATCATTTTTGTGAGACAAAAATAGTGTCCTTGTAAACCTAGAAAAATCATCCACCATCACTAAGGCATAGTAATTCTCACCAAAGCTCATAGTTCTAGAAGGACCAAAAAAGTCCATGTACAAAAGTTGTAGAGGTCTAGAAGTTGGAACCACATTTTTAGCTTTAAAAGAGACCTTTACTTGTTTTTCCTTTTGACATGCATCACAAAGTTTATCTTTTTCAAATTTAAGCTTTGGCAAACCAATTACTAGTTCTTTAGAAACTAATTTGTTTAAGTGAACGTGGACGCGACGACATCTCCAGCAAGCTCTAATCGTTGTATGGCCAGAAACCCGGAAACTCAGATGTTTCCTTTTCTTCCTCACAAACGTCTTCTCATAAGTATACAAATAAACAAGAATATTGAAAGTACAGAAAGAGGTGAGACACCCAGCTTTCATTACCAATATGGTAGCAAGAAAACAGAACGGCGCTGGACGCCCACATGTCAACACAGTTCATATATCCAATCACAGTAATAATTAAAATTCACAGTAAAAGCAGAACAATAATAAATGGCAGTAAAGATTATCAGCAACAGACATGCAGTTCAAGTATTCAAATAATTATTACGGTAATAATAGCAGATATTTTTCCATAGTTATAATTGCTCATGCTTAATGAATGATGAGACTGACAGTTCACAATGCAAATGGTACCAAATTCCTACTCCATGGAGTTAGACATAAACATTTTCGGAGTGAATGATTAAGGAGTTATGCCAGTATCTCGTTAGCCTTAAAAATAGTGTGCTCATCTCATAAAAATATTTGCGCAATTTGCTTATACATGGCACCTCAACAGTTGATCGCGATATAGGACAGCGTCTCTGTCCGGATCGTCGGTGTGTTTGCATCGGTCTATCCCATGGCCTCAGTGGAGCTACCATTGTCTATTGTGAGACACCTGCACCCCGACGCCCCCAGGGCCAGCTACTATGACCCTACGCTTAGTCTACTTGCACCCGCACATAGGTGTTATTCAAACTCCTAGGCATACGTCGCCTTTCCAATAATGTCCAATGGACAACACATATGCATGACGACGTAATGTACATCATGTATGTTTATCAATGATACATTTATCATAAAGTATACCACAATGGCATATATTCATGTCTCAATATTAATATGTCATAATTTCATCAAAAACTTAGTCCCACATAGAAACTCACAATAGTATTAACCAATTCTCAATAACAATATATATACATATACATTGTTCCACACATACCACAATGTCCATATAATAAAATCCAACATTTTTAATGTCTTAAGTCTTGATCAATTATGAAAATTTTAGGTTAAATAACCCTTAAAAACCGTGGCCCTCTTAAATGTTATTATTCAATTTAATTCTTCAACTTCACTATAGATTATGCATGTCTCTAAATTCTTAATTTCCAAGGATGCACTAAGGCATTATTTGAACCCTGAATTTTCTCTAAAAACCATGGCCTCCCTAGGTCTTCAAAGTTCCAATTTCTTTTCATTTTATGCATTAGTCACTTGATATCTAATCTCTTAAATTTTTGTTCACACAAAATCAATCTAATCCCTCAAAATCCAAGCCAAAACCATGACCCCTAAAATGGGTAGTAAACCCTCAAAATTTTCATTCATTAATTCTAACACTATCAAGCATTTCAACACCACCAATGCATTCAAAATCATTATTCAATCATAAATCTCAAATCAAGAACACATAAGCATACAAAATCATCAAGAAAGTAAGCATACAAATATGGATTTCTCCATCAAACAATCACACAAAGTCTCCTCACCACCAATAATGGTAGAAGTGAGTAAATCTCCCTCTTACCTAAAGGAAGAACACGAAAATGGCTTCCTATATGCTCCTTGGTGGTTTCTGTAACACCCAAAAATTTATTTATTTTATTATAAATATTTATTTTATAATATTTATGATTTTTTGAAATTTTTTTGGATTTTTCTGAGAACGCGAAATATTTTAATATATTTTTCATTTTACGTACGCACTAAGCGGAGCCGAGAAAATGAAACATTTTTCCTGAGAACCTTGATCTGTGGAAACGTCGATGGGGGATCTTACTAAACCTGAGGCCGAACACAATTTACGAGATTTTACATTTTTTGAGAAAATTTTAACAGATAAAATAATAAAACGCTGTATAAATTTCATCCGTTAGATTAATTAATACTGACTTCTGTCAACTATAACTATTGTCCATTAGATAATAGCATGTAATAAAAATCCTATCACATTATCCTAATGCAATTTACTTTATGTCTAATCAAGTCACTTCAATTCAAATTTTGTACACTATTCAAGAAGCTTCTTTGAGAAGCTTTGCCCAAAAGACAACTCTACTCCTTAGCTTACGTGAGAAGCTAAAAATTTCCCCCTTATTTCCCCTGAAGTGCCACGGCTAACCAAGCCCAAAAGAGAGATAATGTGACTTCATTCACTTAAGCTAAACACTCTAAAAAATTTCACATTCTCCTATTACACCTCTCTCTCTAAACTTCATCTTCTTCACATTTGCTCTTCCTTCTCTCTACATTCTCTATAGCCACTATAACACCCCAAATTTCCTATCTCTTAAACAATAATTTTGACAGTTAACAGAATTTTACTATTTAGTAATTTCTGTGCACTGTAAAATTATTTTGTTTATTTCGTCAGCGTATTTGATCGTTTTGAGTGATTTACTCCGTGTCAGGAAAATAAAAATTTTTGAGCCGGGGAAAACTTTACGTAATTTAATTTTTACCATTAGGTAATTATTTACGTAATCTGATTTGATATTTGTGCATTTTATAATTTTTGTGATTTTTGTAAATGATTATGAAATTTTTTTCTGATTGTGGGCCCAGGGGGTGTATGTGGGCCCAGGTGGGTCCCGCAAAGTAAAAATTTTTCTACGCATAGAAAAATTTGTACTGTTTAGACGGAGACAGGGGATCTTACTAAACCTGAATCCGGAAACAGTTTTAGAAAATTTTCTTGTACTGTGTTTTGTACTGTATTTAATTATCGGACGATAAAAATACAGTAAAAATATTATTAGTAGGGTTATAACAGATATAAAAATAAATATTATATTGCTTAAGTCAACATTGGTGGTTTGGATATCCACCATTGATTTAATTAATGATGGAGACTTGATCTTGATTTAATCAATGGAGGAGATTTGATATTAAAAGTGAATAAGATCATTTATAACCGTTAGATGGAGATTAAATCAAGGGTAGAGATTTGGTCATATAAAGTGACTATGACCATTTGTAACCATTGGATTTAGAAGTGATCAAGGGTGGAGATTTGGTCTTGTAAAGTAACAAGGACCATTTATGACCATTGGATTTAGATTTAATCTATGGTGGAGAATTAGTCTTAAAAAGTAGCAAAGACTAAATTATGACCATTAGATTAAAAGTTTGAAGGAGTAATCTTGACCCTTAATTTTGGAGACACATCTAATGGCTAGAATTTGAAGGAGAAAGATCCAATGGCCTAGATTAAGTCTTCTAAATCAAAAGTCTACCTAAATCCTAACCATTGAATTAATCAATGGCTAGAATGCTTAAGATGGTGACTTGTGAAATTAGTCACACTTTGAAGAAGCAAGAGAAGGGGGGACGGTTTTTGAGCTTCATTTTGGAGATAAAGAAAAACTTTATGTCATTATTAGATGTTTTGATCAATTATACATCATTATTGATCATTTTCCTAAAGCAAAAATATTTTCTTTTTTCCCTCCATGCAAGCTACGTCCATGCACTCTAAAGGGGGCCAATTCCTTTACTTATTTTACTTGGTCATTCTTCTAATAACAATAATTGAAAAAGCTATACAAAATTAGTCAATATTTGGTGTCTATTCTTTCTAATTCCTATGGCTATGGTTGCTTGGTAAAAGAGAAACATGCTATCAATTCCATTCTATCTCTTTTGTTTCAAAGTGGCTAGTCTTAATAATTAATCTATGGTAATAAGTCAACAAAAAAAATGGTTTACTTGATTAATTATTAAGTTAGATGAATTAGTAAACTAACCTAAGTTAAATGGTCACAAAATTGAAACAATAATTGGATAGCAAATTTCATGGACTTCTACAGCCATGAAGAAGTCTTTTAGGACATTCAAAAAGCTAATAATTCATCAAGTATTGACCAAAAGCAAGACTTGGTGCCATGTGTTGATTTTGCACTTGGTGGCCATGCAAATAATTTCTCCATGCTATTACTAGCACTCCATGGCAACCACTTTAGAATAGGCTATCTTTCTCAATTATATCACTTTGTCTCCTAAGCTATTATCTTCATGTCTTCATTTTTCTACACTTAGCCAATTCTCTCCATTCTTCTCCTCCAAAGGCACCATTCGGCCAAGCCTTCCAAGACAACCATCCAAGCTTCTAAAATTTCATCTAACCTTATTTCCTACACCTAAACACCATTCTAAGAACATCTCTAGTTATGAGTTTTTCCAAAATCATTCATCTTGGACTTCAAATCCAAGCTTCAAGTTTCTATCAAAAATCAAAAATTCCATCTTTGTGCTTCAAGAGGAACCATTCGGTCAAGACCCCTAAAACCACTCTCCAATCTCTTTTAATTTCATCCAACCATAGATCTTGAATCTACATGATATTCTAAACAACTTTCATGTTGGAGACTTTCTCTAAATCATTCATCTTCATGGACTTTCTTCAAGATCCAAGTTATGGGGTATTTATGGTGAAGTGTAAGGAAACTTCATTTCTTCTCTATTTTTCATAATCTAAACCATGTTTGATCCATGGTTTTCTTAATCAAGCTTAGTATACTAATTTTTATGTATTTTGTTTTGTATTTGAGAAGCCCTTGGTGGTGAAGGACATGGAAAAAGAAGCAAAACAAAGAGTTTTTGAGGATCTTCAAGAGGTAAGAGGGAGATCCATCTCACCAACCAAGCATGGTGGTGAGAGATGGTTATATATTTGATGGATGTTGAATCCATGTGAGGATTCATATCCATGGTCATGTAATTAATTTGTGGGTGTTTATGAGCTTTGATTAATTGTCTATGCTTAATATGCTTTGCATGAATTTATAATTTTAATGGTATGCTTATACTATGCATGATGATAATATGGCATGCTTTTGATATATATATATATATATATATATATATATATATATATATATATATATATATATATATATATATATATATATATGATGTATGTATATATATGATGTGTATGTGTATGCCATGATTTGATGATGGAAAGGAAACTAATTTTTGGCTTCAATGGCCAAGGAGAGGGCTATGGTTTTGATGCCCATAATTAGAGATTCATGTTGAAATTTTTCAAGAACAAGGAAATTGATTTGTTTAATGAAAATTATGAAGTGGAGAAAAATGAATTTTCTTGGTTCTAAAGGCTATGGGATTTTCGATCAAGACACCTCAACATAGGTGTTTATAACTTAAGATTTTCATGAAAGATTAAAAATTGGATTGATTTGAAGAGTATGAAAAATAAACAAAGGATATATTTTTCAAGAGAACAAGAATATGGTTTTGAAGGATTTTTATTGATTTATTTTGTGTAAAAAGATCCTAAGTGTTTTTCTAAACATGAGTTTTGAATGAAACGGGCAAACGTTGATTTTAAGGATTTGTAAAGAAAGTGAAAAAGAATTTGCAAAGAAAGTGAAAATGAATTTGAACAAATGGGTTTGGTTTTTATGACCATGAATGACATGGTTTTGAAAACAAAATTTTAATGGTTTTGTTGTGTAAAACCATATCAATTTAGAAGGAAAAATATTTGATGGTTTCAATAGTCATGTTCACATTTTAGAAGGTTTGTAATGCCTTGGTTTTATAAAATAAAGTAATTTTCAAAGTACAAATACAGTTTGGTTTAATATAAGGAATTTGGAAAGGGAATCAGAATGTTTTATCACTTGAGAAAATTTTGTAAACGAAAGACAAAGAGAGGTTGAAAATGTTTTAACTCTAATTTATTTTGAAGAGAATTGATTTTAAAATTGATTTGAGAAAAATGGAGAATATAATGGTGATTTGAGAATTTACTAACGTATAACTTATTTTCAAGTTTTGGAGTACGTTAGGAAAATTTAATGAAAAAGTGAGGTTGTGAATTATTTTCCGAAAAGAATTTCTTGAGTAAAGAATTGTGGAAAAATATTTTCGTGAGTAAGAAAATATATTAAATGAAGTATAAAGTTATATTATTTCGAGAAAAGTTAAAAAAGCATTTTTAAAGGTCAAGAAATATTTTCTGTAATGAAATTGTGGTGAAAAATTATTTACGTATCTTAAAAACGTGATTTTTAAGTTACATGATATGGAAAAAAATTTCTATGTGATTTTAAATATGTTGAAATATTTATACGCGATTTGAATTACGTTTAAATATTTTACGTGATTTGAACTACTGTTGATAAATCACTACGTGATTGAATAGCGATAGAATATTTTTATGCAATTGTGAAAATGAGGGAAAATTGTTATGAGATTTGGAAAGTGTTTTAAATATTTTGAGAATGATA
The DNA here is from genome assembly GCA_029884605.1 of Ormosia emarginata. Classification (NCBI taxonomy): domain Eukaryota; kingdom Viridiplantae; phylum Streptophyta; class Magnoliopsida; order Fabales; family Fabaceae; genus Ormosia; species Ormosia emarginata. Next base: position 3,403,286 of record JAQQTP010000063.1, read on the forward strand.
GAAAATGATTTACGTGACGTAAAAGAATGATTTTTAAGTTACGTGATTTTGAAATAGTGGAAAAATACTATGCGATTTGAGAAAGGTATGTTTTTACGCGATTGAGAAAAATGTTAAAAAAATTTTACGTGGTTTAAAAGTGCAACAGAAGAGATTGCGGTGTTTTGAAAAAGTAACAGAAATGTTATGAAATTTGGTAAACGTAACAGTAATGTTATGGTATTGTGAAAATGTAATAAAAATGTTTTGGAATTTTAAAAAACGTAACAAAAGTGTTACGGTATTTTGAAAACGCAACAGAAGTGTTGTGGAATTGTGAAAACTTAACGGAAATATTGCACAATTTTGTGAAAACACGACAACAGTATTTTATAACTATGAAAACATGATAAGATGATTTTGTTATTGAAAAATACAGTATGATTACTGTTGAACCAGTGTCCATACACTGTTTGTGAAAACAATGAGTTTTTCCTATTATTGGCACGTGGTGCATTTTAGATGTATTAAAAAATAATAATAATAATAAAATATAATATATATATATATATATATATGCGTTGAGGTATATGATTTAATTGAACAAACGAATTTGAAAAGAATGGCCCTTGTGGTTGGACTTGCACTGATATATTCGTGCATTGTATAAACTATATCTAAGAAATTATGAGATATACCTGTGATTGGTATTATACCTGTGATTAGTATTTGGTGCATTATACATGCATTGGAATGGTCCAATGAGGACTGGATATGGCTGATTGCCTAGGAGAAACACACCTCTTGAGTGGGTGCGATATGCGTAGTGTAAGTCACTTGTTGACCTTGGGGGCATCGGGGTGCGGGTTGCTTACATGGGTGGTTGGTCGCGCTTCTTCCCGTAGGTTAGACCGATGCAACACACCGATGATCCTGACCGAGACACTATTCTTAATCAAGATCTGATAAAGACTATCGTGTATGTGCTAGATGTGCAAAAATTGAAATGAGAATTAAAGCACGTAGTCTGAGGCACGTGGTACCGGCAGGTCTTTTTGATCATTTCTCTGACCTGAGTTTAGCTCCATGGAGTAGGAAATCGAGTCTTGTGTACATGCATAATATGAACATTTATATCTGTGTGATATATTAATTGAGGAATATTGGCTATGACAATTGTTTTGAATACTTGGATGATGATGATGATAATCATGTTGATGACATTATTGTGATTATTGTGTGATGATAATAATGTTAATGGTATGATGATGATAGCTGATTAATGTTGAGTGCATTATTGGAATTCTTGTATGATATATCTGTATGATATGTTGTTTGTGTTATCTCTGTGCTGCCATGTTGGTACTGGTGTAGGTGATCTCACCTCTTTGCTATGTTGTCTTGCTGTGTCTGTATTGTTAAAATTAAACAGTAGAAAGAATGAGTTGTCTTAGACATAACGGGCGATGGATACTCTGAGATTGGTGACAACAATAAGGAGTGGACATTCAAGACTCGAAGGTGTGCAGTGTTGACAAAGGAACAGATGTCTGATGCATCAAGATGGATACACAACAGAATACGTATGTAGAGTTATTTTTATTGTTAGTGTTGTACCGTGCTATTAAGTAGGACCCGTTATAGGGTTTGCTACTGTTAAAAAAAAAGAGTCTGTTAATTTTATATTTCTCTTTAAATTGTGAAATATTAATTGGTGTCAATATTGCATAATGAATAGTTGAAATATGATTTTCCATATTACCTAATATTTTCAGTAAATTTACATTTCAATAAAGAAGTAATTTTGAAACCCATATTTTCATAACTCAAACCTTTTACAAATTGATTTTCAGATTATGAGTCGGGAGTCGGAAATGTGATGCCCTAAGGAGGGTGTTACAGCCACGGTGTTGCAGGCCCTTCCTCCACCAATTTTCTTCACTTTTCTCTTCACTAAACACATTTCTACACTCACCTCCATCTTCTCTATAACTTTCATTCACAAAGTTTCTTCAAAAATCTAACTTTTCTCCACTGTCTTCCAAGGTAAAGTCTCTAGCTTTGAGGTCAAGCTTCAACCTTTCTTCTCTTTTCTTCTTATTTTCGTGCTCCATGGCTTCTTTGATGACCATGGATCCATTCTTTTTCATGTCTAATGGTGATTTTTGATGGTTGAAAATCCTAGGGTTTGTGGAGCCACAAAACCGAAATCACAAGGAGCAAGGAGGAGATCATTTTCATGATTCTCCATTAGGTAAGAGGGAGATTACTCTCTTCAACCAATTTTGGTGGTGAGGGAACCCTTGTATGTTCATGTGTTTTGTGATTTTTGGTTGTTTATGTGTTCTTGGAAATTGATTGATGTTTGATTTGTAATTTTGAATGGATTGAAATTGTTAAATGAGCTTGATCATGTTAGGGTTGCTAAATGTGAAATGTAGAGTTCCTTACCCTAACATGAAGGCTACGGTTTTGAGAAGATTTTGGGTTGGAAAATTAGTTTCTTGTACATAATAAATTGAAGCTATGAAATTAAAGATTGAATGTTAATGTTGGAATCTTGAGATAGAAAATTTTAAGGGTTTATTACCCACTTTGAAGCCACGGTTTTGACCTTAAAAATGTGGGAATTGGATTGATCTTGATAAATCAAAATTTAAGTGAACTAATAATAAGAAACTAATGCATAAAAATGGAAATAAACATTGGACTTGAAGACCTAATGATGGCCACAGTTTTGGCTTGAATAATGAGGAAATGGAGTGACTTTGATGAACTAAACATTAAGTGATTTGATGATAAGGAACTAATACATAATGTGGTGAAAGAATTAGACTTTGAAGACCCTTGAAGACCACGGTTTTTAGAGACAAATTAGGGGCTAATTGATGCCTTGATTAATTTCTGGGGACTTAAGAATTTAGAGACTTGTATAACTCTTAATCAAGTGGAAGAATTAAATTGGATAATAACTCTTGGAAGGCCACGGTTTTGAAGGGTTAAAGTAACCTAAAATTTTCATAATTAATCAAGCTTAAGACTTGGAAAATGTAAATCCATGAATGTGGACTTGTAATAGTGGGTGAACATTTAAAATGTGTATTGACATGGAAAGTGATCCTATGCTATTGTGGACCCTATGTGGGTAAATTGTTGTTGATTATGTGCTTGAGAATATCATGATGTGATGATATCGAGAAATGAATATGTATGTGTATATATGTAAATATACCATTGTGATATGCTATGATGAATGCATCATTGATGAACATACATGATTGGACATTGTGTCATCATGCATATGTGTTGTCCGTTGGACATTGTAAGAAAGGTTATGTATGCCTAGGAGTTTGAATAACGCCTATGTGCGGGTGTGAATAGACAAAGCGTAGGTGTCATATGTTATTGACCTTGGCGGCGTCGGGGTGTGGGTGTCTCACAATAGACAGTGGTAGCTCCACTGGGGCCGTGGGATAGACTAATGCGACACACCGACGATCCTGTCTGAGACGCTGTCCTATATCACGATCAACTGTCGAGGTGCCATGTATAAGCCATTGCGCAAACATTTTTATGAGATAAAGCACATTGTATTTTTAAGGCTAACGATATACTGGCATTACTCCTTAATCATTCACTTTGAAAATGTTTATGTCTAACTCCATGGAGTAGGAATTTCGATACACTTCTGCATTGTGAACTGTCAGTCATATAACTCATTGAGCATGAGCATTTATAACTATGGAATATGTTTGCTATTATTTCTGTAATAATTGTTGAATACTTGAACTGTTGACTGCTAATAATGTCACTGTTATTTTTCTGTTATTGATGATCTTACTACCAATTGTTGTTATCCTACTTTTACTATGAATTTAATATTACTGAGATTAAATGTATAAACTGTGTTATATGTGGGTGTCCAGCGCCATTCTGTTTCCTTACTGCCAATTTGGTACTGAAAGTTAGGTGTCTCACCTCTTTCTGTATTTTCTCTATTTTTGTATTTCTGTCGGATTGTGTACTTCCGAGAAGACATTCATGAGGGAGACAAGGAAGCTACTGAGTTTTCATGTTTCTGGTCATATCTCGACTGAGATTGAAGCTGTTGAGGATGACGTCTCGCCCCCGTGGATTTTTTAGCTACGTGTGGATCACCTTTCCCAGAGGTCCTGATTACTGGCACATCAACGAGCAGACTGATCGTTGCGTGTACCATGGCGAGCTGACTGTGTCCTTGGCATGGGGGTGTTACGACGCCTCTATTTTTTATTTTTATGCTTTTGTGTGGCTGGAGTTTTACCTGCCCGTAAGGGACATGTAGACCGATATGTATTACACCCCACGTGATGACTCCTTTTTGTCCACTGCTCGGGCTCCCGTCCGTTGCTCTGTCACTCTGATGGATGTTTCATCGGACGAGGAAGACCCCGAGGAGGACCCCTCTACAGTCCCTTCTCGATCTTGTCAGTCTTAGAGACTGATCCTGTCGGTGGCTACTGATGGTTATCCGTTATCTTTTTGGGGAAGCCTGATGTATTGGCTAGATTGATGGGTGTATATTTGTATCTCTTTGGGTGGGTACATATTTTGCTTTTTGTACATTTTGGGATGTAACTGAACAGGATTGTGCATATATATATATATATATATAATGTGTATGGTTTATCTTACATTGTAAATTTTATTTATTGCGATCATTTTAATTATTTCTTCTATATGCGATGGATTTTTAAATGGCCCTTTTTGACTCTACTTGGTAATGACAATAATTTATTATATTAACATAAAAAAAATATTGTGATAATTGTAAAAGAACTTAAATAACCATAAAATGAACCAGGTCAATGAATTTAAAAGAAATCACTATTTTTTTCTACAGTTTATTTTATTCCGCTTTAAAATTTATGTTTATTAGTATTACGCCTTATGTTTAGATTCATTACTATAGTGTGACGTTCCTTCTTCGCGAGTATACTTAGAAAAAGGGGCGTTACACTATCTTGGTATCAGAGCTCCCGGTTTATGTTTTCTTTTAGGTCATGTGGTTTTGGACCGTCTTGTTTGTGCTATGTGATTCTCTGTGATTTTCTGTTGTTTGGTATTCGCAATGATACCTATGACTTTTCTCTGTGTTTTGTGTAGTTTGATTTAAAAGAAACTATGGCTCGCAAAGGTGATATGGTTGCTGCTATAGAAGCGATACAAAAAATGGCTCAACAGCAGGCGAGGGCTACACAACAACTTAAGGCTATAGCTGATGCTTAGAATTTAGAAGGATTTCGGTGCGCTAACCCTCCGCAGTTCAAAGGAGAGTTTGATCTGGAGAAAGCTACCCTTTGGATCCAAGAACTAGAAAAGATATTTACTGGCATGAACTTTGCCAATGACCAGAAGGTGACCTATGCTGCATTTATGCTGATAGGAGATGCTGAATACTGGTGGACGGGAGAGCAAAGATTGCTGCAAGCTGAAAATAGGGCAATAACTTGGGAAGTATTCAAGGAAAGGTTTTTGAACAAGTATTTCCCTGAGAGTGCCAGACACGCAAGGGAAATGGAATTTCTGAGTTTACGGCAGGGGAGTATGACTGTGAGTGAATACGCTGCTAAGTTTGAGAGTTTGTCGAGGTTCTTGACTTATTTTCAACATCAACCCAATGAAGTATGGAAGTGCTGAAAGTTTGAAGAAGGCTTGAGACATGACGTGAAGAGGACCGTCATACCTTTGAAGATTACTTAGTTTTCTGAGCTACTTGATACATGTTGTTAACTGGAAAGCTTGGATCAAGCACGAGATGCGAGAAACAAAAACTTTGGGCCAATTCGGTCCTAAAGAGGAGGAGGCGGTAACGCAAGTCGTTATCAGAAGAAACCTTATTCTAGACCATCTGGAAGTCAACAGCCACAAAGACCACAAGGAGGAAGTCCAATCGGGAAGGACAGCTCAGAATGCGGCATCTACGCCGAGGCGTATGAAGTGCGGAAAGGAGCGCTTTACAAGAGACTGCACGATCAAGGGGATCATTTGTTTTCGGTGTGGAAAATCGGGACATGTTTCCCATGACTGTAATCAGACCAAGGTGACACCTTCTGTCAACGCTGCTAGGACCTCTAAACCGCAGGCTGGAGGTAGAGTCTACACCCTTGTTGGTTGTGGCTTCTGAATACTCAAGAAGGGGGGGTTGAATTAAGTAATAAAACTTTTCGAAACTTATTCCCCTTTTTGCAAAAATTGATTCTTTTCTTTAACTATGAAAAAGATTTTGTCAACCAACAAACCAAAATGTGTTTTTGCAAGATATGTTACGATCAAGACTTGAAACTTAAAAAGAAATATTAACAATAAGATTGATTTCAGATATGAACAAAATTATAAACTAATCAAATCATGCAAACATCCCTAACGTATTGATTGATTCATATAATCTACAATAAAGTAAATAAAGAGTTAAGGGATAGAGACAATTGCAAACCAAGTTTATCCTGGTTCAACTACCTCCTCTGGTAACCTACATCCAGTCCTCACACCACTGTGAGTTTTATCTACTATTGAAAAATCAATATACAAGATTCTTTATACAAGCTTCAATTCTGGATTCCTTCTACCCAAATTACAGCTTTTCAAGTTAAAACAATCTTGCAATTCCCACAAGAATTCCTTCTATTCTTGCACAGCACCAAGAGTCCCTTCTACTCTTGATTTCATCAGCAAGAGAACCTTCTCTCTTATCTCTCTTTTACAAATATGAAAAGATTGAATCAGATTCTAAAATCAGATACAACAATTTGAAGTTCTACAGAAAAGAATACTTTGTTTTCTTTCAATGAAAAGCTCTCACAGTATTTTTGTGATTGATCTCTAATTTCGAATCAATTGTTATTATGAAAGTGTTTGCCAATGTCCTTATATAGGTATATTTCAAAATAGATCCGTTGGATACACTTCACAAGTTAGTTAAGATCAAAACAGATTTATATGAAAAATTCTGTTCTCAGTCAATCGATTAGTACACAGATGTATTAAACAAAATTTCACTTTTATAACATGTGTACATCGATTGCCTAATCGATTGTGTTCTTGGAAGTTCTTGATTCTTGATTAATACACACATGAGTACATCGATGTTGTTCTTGAAACACATTTGTATTTTTAGCACAGAAGTTTATACATCGATTACCAAATCGATTGTATAACTATATCAGAAAGTTCTTGCTTCTGTTCTGGTTTATATATGATGTATCAATCGATGTATAGATGTAAAATTGCATATTAATCAAGTAAGTCCAGAATTAATCAATGTATACATAGATGTATAATCACTTATACATAAATGTACACTGAGATCTTCATTAAATTCGTAATGAATTGATGTATACATAGATGTATAACATTTATACATAGATGTACACTGAGGTTTTCATTAAAAGTTAGTTAAATAACAGAAAGTACATTGATGTACACATAGATGTACAAACTTGTTAATTAACCTTTTTCATTCTTAATCCATTTTTACTTATTGTGAGAGCTTAATCAAAGAATTAAACAAAGTCTTTCCTTTACAAAAGGATTCCTAATGATCTTCATTGAATTCCATCTTCATGATGTTCCTTCTTTAAGTTTTCCTTTGTAACATCCCGAAAAATACATATTTGATCATAAATCATCATTTTATAATATTCTTGATTTTTAGGAATTTTTCTGGAAATTTTCGGAAACGACGAATATTTTAATATATTCTTCGTTTTACGTGCACACCTGAGAATTGCTGAGACCAGTGTAACACTTCGGAAATTGATTATTTCACTATGAATAGTCATTTTCTAATATTTGTGATTTATGAGAATTTTTTGGAATTTTTTTTCGGAAACGACGAATATTTTAATATATTCCTCGTTTTACGTGAAACTCGAGAGTCGAGTCGTGAAAACGATCAGTAACGCTTTAAAAATTGAAAATTTATATGACGGATAGTCGTTTTATAATATTTGCAATTTTTGAGAATTTTCTGGGAATTTTCTCGGAAACGTCGAATATTACCGTATATTCCTCGTTTTGCGTGCACTGCTTGGCCGAACCAGGAAAACGCGATGTTTTCTCTGCGAACTTTGGACTATGGATAAGTCAACGGGGATCTTACTAAACCCGGGACTTGACACACGATTTACGAGGTTTCGCAAATTTCCGAGAAATCTTCTGAGACATACGTTAAATCAATACAATGAAGAATTCATCCGTCGATTAATTAAATACCGACTTAATCGATTGTAACTATTATCTAATGGATAATAGTGTGTAATAAAAATACTATCACCTTATCCTAATGCTATTTACATTATATTTAATTTACTCACTTTAATTCAAATTTAAGTGTATTTTAATCAAAGCTTCCTTAACAAGCTTTGACCCAAGCTTTGACCAAGTGTTTAGCTTCCAAAGGAAGCCAAATTTTTCCCACTCATTTCTCTCCCTCTCACTTACGTGGTCTGCAGCCCAAATTGGAGAAAGAAATTGGATTCAATTATTCAAATAAATCAATTGACATAATATCACCAAAAACACATTTTGCTTCTTCATTTACGTTCTCTTCTTCTCCTTTCTTTTTCACATATTTCTCTTCTCCTTCCAGCAGCCCCTGCGTCCAGCCCTCTCCCATGAAACCTAACCTTCACAAAAATTTAATCTAACCACATTTCCTTAATCTCCTACTCCTCCTCTTCATCTTTGGTGCTTGGAGTTTCAAGAAAAGCTTCCATCTTCAACCATTCCTCAAGCCTTGAAGGTGAGCTCCCATGGCTGAAAAATTCCAGCCTTCCCCTCCCATTTTCGTTTCTGTTTTTCCTTGGTTTATTGGCCATTTTCTTCTTCTTTTACACACCATTTCATTGTTCTAACTTGGACCAAATTTTCTAGGGTTTTTGGTGCTCCAAATCCGAAAATCAAGGGTGATTCTTGGAGTTTCTTGGTTCATCAACTTGGTAAGAGGAAGATTAATCCTCCTCAACCTCTTTAGCAACTAGGAATCTTGTATTTAATTTTTGGAAGAAGAACCACATGGTGGTTGTTCTTGAACTTGCTTGAAATTGGTTTCTTGAATGTGATTTTGATTTAGCTTTGAGTGGTTGATTGATTGTGTAATTTTGTGATTGGAAACCATGTATGAATGCTGAAAAATTCTGGTTTGCTGGACCCTTGGAGTGCCACGGTTTTTGGCTTGTTTTTGGGGCTGTCTTTGTGCTGGAAATTCAATGGAAGTGGTGCTTAATTTGTGATCAATGCATGGTTAATTTAATCAAGTAGTTGAGTGAGATTGAAGTGAGCAAAATTCTGGTTTGCTGGACCCTTGGAGTGCCACGGTTTTTGGCTCTGTTTTGGGCTGGTTGTGTGCTGGAAATTGAATGGAAATGAAGCTTAATTTGTGATCAATGCATGGCTAATTTAATCAAGTAGTTAAGGTTGATTTGAATGGATAAAATTCTGGTTGTTGGAACCTTGAGTGAGTCACGGTTTTTGGCTTGTTTTTGGGGCTGTTTTTGTGCTGGAAAATGAGTGGAAGTAATGCTTAATTTTTGATCAATGCATGGCTAATAAAATCAAGTAGTTAAGGTTGGTTTAAATGGACAAAATTCTGGTTGTTAAACCTTGGTAAGTGCCACGGTTTTGGGTTGTTTTAGGAGCAGAATTTTGGTTGTCATGGTGCCAAGAATAATGCTAGGTAGGTTAAGTAAAGGAAGACTAAATTAGTGAGAAGAAAATTGTGATCTAAGACTCTCTTGAGTGCCACGGTTTTGAGGGCTTGAATGAGGGAAAAGATTAACAAATTTGAGATGTCAAGACTTGAGTTAATCAAGCGATTAAAAATGTAGATTGATAATAGGAAACTTGTAACAATAAATTCATGATGGATTGTGGTGGAGACTTAGGAAATGAGCTAAGCTTGGAAGGTAATTATAAGAATCAAGGAACTTGAATCAAATGACAAGTAAATGAACCAATGAGATGAATTTCATAAGACTTGGAGATTTTAGAAATCCATAATGGACCCATAATGTGTTCCTTGAGTTATAAATTGATATTATGTGGATATTGGGTTCTTCTTGGATGCAAATTTGCTTATTGCACTCTCTTGATCAATTATGGTATATTATGAATTCGTATGAGATGGTGGATCATACATGAGCATGCATAGTGTCTTATGCATTGTGATGTCCGTGTGGACTGTTGTAAGGCCAAGTTGCCTAGGAGATTGAACACACCTTAGTGCGGGTGCGAGTAGACAAGTGTGGGTCTTGTTATGACCTTGGGGCGTCGGGGTGCGGGTCCTTCGCAATGGGCAGTTGGTAGCTCCTCCGTCTCGTGGGGCAAACCGATGCAAACGCACCGACGATCCGGACTTGACACTTGTCCTATATCGTGATCTAGTGCAGAATGTCCGTGCAATGCCATGATTGTGCACGTGGAAAATTATTGATAGCACCGCCTCCTCGGCAGCCGAGTCACGACATGTCTCCCGATCTTTCTCTCCTCCATTTGTTTGAGTCTAGCTCCATGGAGTAGGAAATTGAATGTTGAGTCCATGCATCATGGAATATTCGACATCGAAAATTATTGTTTACGATATTTAACTCGCTGGATATTATGAATTATTCATTACCTTTATTAATGATTGCCTCGACGGTTATCTGTTCAAAAGCTTATTTATTGCCTTTACATGCTACGTGGGCGTTATGCGCCGTTCGGTTCTTAGTTGCTTGTATTGGTATTGATGGTAGGATATCTTACCTCTTTCCCCCGTGCTTCTATTACTTTGTTTATGTGCACCCCGCACCGATCGAAGACGACGGTGAAGAGACGAGAAGAGCTCGCCTTCCCGCTTCGGCCCGCACAGATTGACTTTGACTACGACGATGTCCGCACGCACGCGCGGATTTTTGGGAGATGTGCGCCGACCTTCCTCGGAGGGCCGGAGTGTTGGCACATCAACCTAAACTCCGACCGTTGTGTGTATGTGGGAGACGTGTCCGTATCACTTGCTGGAGACGCCATGAGGCACCGGTCCTCACTTGCTACATCGCTTACGCTTGGAGTTTTACCGCCTATCGGGAGATGTGGGGTCCCCGTTACTACACCCCGCGGGAGGATTCGTTTGATTCCACCGCTCGGGCTCCGTCCCTCCGTGGTTCCTATGGATGAGTCCTCGGATGAGGAAGATCCCGATGAGGGTCCTCCCGATGATCCCTGAATCGGTCCCTTTCTATTTGAGGGGTCGATGATCATTGGTGGCTACCGATGGTGCCGGTGTTTTTGTTTTTGGGGCATGATGTATCTTTCTTTTTGATTTGGGCTGTATATTTTGTATATGCATGTGGGTATATATGCATGTTTCCCTTGGGGTGGGTATAGTTTTGCTTTTTGATGATGGCCAGGCTTGTATTTATGAAACAGCTGTATTAAACTCTAGATATATATATATGCATGCTATTCAGGTGCAAATCTCTATGTATTGTTTTATTCGTTACTTTTATCCGCACTCTGTAGTATCATTATTATCATTATAAAAAAAAAAAAAATATTGTCAAATTTGCTCACATGGTTAAACATTAATTAATTAAAATGAACCGGGTCTTAATCGTTAATTATTTAATTTCCGCATTTTACTTTGTTTGACAATGTGACGTTCCCTCCCGTTAAGGGGCGTTACATTAAGTTGGTATCAGAGCCCCGGTTTATGTTTTCTTTGGGTCTTGAGTGTGAGTCTGTCTTGTTTGTGCTGTGTGAATCTCTGTGGTGAGTGTCTTGAGTGGATTCCTCTGACTTTTCTTATGTTTTCAGTAATCTAATTTAAGAGAAAGGCAAAATGGCAAGAGGTGGAGATATTGCAGCTGCTGTGGAAGCAATGCAGCGGATGGCGGAACTCATTGCGCAACAAAACGAACGCGCTGCTCAACAACAAGAAAGAGCTGCTCAACAGCTTGAGGTGACTGCCGATGCGCAAAACTTAGCAGAATTTCGTCGTCATAACCCTCCGCAGTTCAAGGGGGAGTTTGATCCCGACAAGGCTAATTTATGGATCAAGGAACTGGAAAAAGTCTTTCGTGGCATGAATTGTGCGGAAGACAAGAAGGTAAATTATGCGACTTTTATGCTTGTCGGAAATGCCGAAGACTGGTGGAATGGAGCTCAAAGGGCGTTAGAAGCCGAAGGAGCAGAGGTCACTTGGGAATTGTTCAAGGAGAAATTCTTGGGCAAATACTTTCCTGCGAATGCGAGACACGCAAAGGAGATGGAGTTCCTCAACCGAGACAGGGGAACATGACTGTCAGCGAATACGCACCAAGTTTGAAAACTTGGAGAGATTTTCAACACATTACCAAAGCATCAAACCGATGAAGCCTGGAAGTGCTTGGAAATTCACCGAAGGACCGAGGTACGAAGTGAAGAAAGCTGTGATTACCTTGAAAATGAAGGTATTCTCGTAGCGTTAGACACTTGCGCGAAGTTGAAGCCTTGGAGCGGGCTAGAGACTCGAGAAACAGGAACTTTGGGCTGTACGGTCCCAAAGAGGTGGAGGCAAAGTGGTTCAAACCGCTTTCAGAAGAAGCCCTATTCCCGACCAACGAGGAGTCATCAACCAACCGGTGGAAGTTCGGTGGAGGTTCTTCCGGGAATCGAATCGTCGTAGAATACGACCTACCCATCCAAATGCCTGAAGTGTGGGAAGGATCATCTCACAAGAGATTGCACGATTAAGGGGATCATCTCGCTTTAGGTGTGACAAACCAGGCCACATATCCAGAGACTGTAACCAGGCAAAGACTGAGCCTTCAGTCAATGCGACTCGAGCCAAGAAACCGCAAGCCGGAGGACGAGTCTACACTATGAGCGGAGCCGAAGCTGCCGAATCTGAGGACTTGATTCAAGGAGAAGGCGCCATAGAAGGTAATCTTTTAAAAGTATCTTGTATGATGACTGGGGCAACCCATTCTTTCATATCATATGACCGTGTGTCTTTGCGACTTGGTTTACCCGTGTCCGAACTACCTTTTGAATTGATTTGTTTCAACCCCCACCGATAAACCGGTAGTTACTACCAAAGTCTAGTTTGAAGTGTCCTTTGATTGTTGAAGGTCGAATCTTTCTGTCGATTTGATCTGTTTACCTCTTTCACAGTTAGATATAATCCTAGGAATGGACTGGTTATCTTCCAACCATGTTCGTTAGATTGTTCTAGTAGGACCATAGTCTTTCCCTGTGGATGAGAATTCTAGATACTTGACGGCCAACCAAGCACGAGCTTTCTTGAAAGAAGGAGCTCGGGGTACATGCTATTATCTTCTCTCGAAAGTTGAGAGTGAGGCTGATTTGAGTACTATTCCGGTAGTGAAGGAATTTCCCGAGATCTTCCCCGAAGAAGTACCGGTTTCTGCCGCCGCACGTGAAATCGAGTTTGCTATTGATCTAGTACGGGAGCTGGTCCCGTGTCTATAGCACCGCACCGAATGTCACCGAATGAATTAGCTGAACTTAAGAAGCGGCTAGAAGAGCTTTTGGAGAAGCGATTCGTTAGACCAAGTGTGTCTCCGTGGGGAGCACTGTGTTACTAGTTCGAAAGAAGGACGGTACCTCGAGATTGTGTGTGGATTACAGTGCAATTGAACAAGTTGAATAAGAACAAATATCCTCTACCGAGAATTGATGACTTGATGGACCAACCGAAGGGGGCAGCGGTATTTTCGAAGATTGACTTGAGATCCGGGTATCATCGGATAAGAGTGAAGACGGAGGATATACCCAAGCTGCCGTACGCGATACGGTCATTACGAGTATCTTGTGATGCCGTTTGGTGTGACGAATGCGCCGCTATTTTCATGGACTATATGAACCGCATCTTTCGTCCGTACTTGGATAGGTTCGTTGTCGTCTTCATTGATGACATCCCGATATATTCCCAAAATTAGGAGGATCATCTTTGCCGAGCACCTCAAAGCATAGTTCTTCGATTTTGAAGGAAAAGGAACTGTATGCCAAGCTGTCGAAGTGCGAGTTTTGGCTTGATGAGGTGAAGTTTTTGGGTCACGTAATCTCAAAAGAAGGAATCGCGGTGGATCCATGCAAAGTAGAAGCAGTACTGCAGTGGGAACAACCGAAGTCAGTGACGGAAGTCCGTAGTTTCGTTAGTTTAGCCGGATATTACCGGAGGTTCATAGAGGGGTTTTCCAAGATTGCCGGACCGCTCACTCAATTGACGAAGAAGAATCAAGCTTTCGAATGGGTGATAAATGTGAGCAGAGTTTTCAAGAGTTGAAGAAACGGTGACTACCTCACCGTATTAGTGCTACGATCCGAATGAACCGTTCGAGGTGTATTGTGACGCTCGTACCAAGGATTGGGATCTGTTCTTATGCAACACCGAAAGGTGGTAGCCTACGCTTCGCGGCGTTGCGAGTGCATGAAAAGAATTACCCGACTCATGATTTGGAGTTGGCGGTGTGGTTTTTGCTCGAAGATATGGAGACATTTCCTCTATGGAGCGACATTCAACATCTTCGGTGACCACAAGAGCTTGAAGTACTTGTACGATCGAAAGAGCTGAATATGAGACAACGGAGATGGTTAGAATTCTTGAAAGATTATGACTTTCAACCGTTGTACCACCCGGTAAGGCGAACGTTGTGGCCGACGCCTTGAGCGAGAGAAAAACTATCGGTGCTTACGCCCGATGATCAAGGAAAAGGAGCTCATTGAACGGTTTAGAGATGTGTGGTCGGTTGTGGAATTGAAGCCGGGAAAAATTTGTATGAATATGGTTACCATCTCAAGCGAGCTAATGGAGGACATAGGGGGAAAAGCAGAAGGCCGATGAATTCTTGCAAGAGGTGAGAGAACGAATGAAACAAGGTGAGAAAACAGAATTCGAAGAAGGAACCGATGGAATTTTGAGATTTCTGGGTAGAGTCTGTATTCCCGTGATCAAGAAGCGAAGCGGTACATTGTGGAACATGCCCACACCAGCGACTGTCGAATATGCACCAGGCATAACGAAGATGTACCAAGACTTGAAAAAGTTATTCGGTGGCATGGAATGAAGAGTGACGTTACTAGATGTGTATCGACTTGTCTAGTCCGTCAAAAAGCCAAAGTGGAACATCGAGACCTATTGGACTGCTACAACCGTTGTCTATTCCCGAATGGAAATGGGACAAAGACATTGCAATGGATTTCGTTGTAGGATTGCCAAGGACAAGGATAGGACATGACTCGATTTGGGTAATAGTCGATCGGCTTACAAAATCGGCTCATTTCCTCCCGATTAATATAAGGTACGAGTTTGGGAAAAGCGACCGACCGTATATTGGAGAGATTGTCGACCGCATGGTGTGCCTACGAGTATAGTTTCGGATAGGGATCCGAGATTTACTTCAAAATTTCGGCAAAGTCTACAGGCATCGCTGGGAACAAAGTTACGTCTGAGTTCAGCGTACCACCCACAAACCGATGGACAATCGGAAAGGACGATCCAATCTCTAGAGGACTTGCTTAGAGCGTGTACTATTGAGCAGACTGGGAGTTGGGACCAAATCTTGCCGTTGATAGAGTTCACATACAACAACAGTTACCATGCGAGTATAGGGATGGCACCATATGAAGCCCTGTATGGAAGGCGGTGTCGAACGCCGTTGTGTTGGTACCAAGATGGAGAGCGTCTCACAATTGGACCGGATATCATTCAACAGACAACTGAAAAGGTCAAGATGATTCAAGAGAAGATGAGAACTGCTCAGAGCCGGCGAGAAGAGCTATGCGGATAAGAGAAGAAAGCCTCTTGAGTTTGAAGAAGGTGAGCATGTGTTCCTGAAAGTCACACCCACGACTGGGGTCGGCCGGGCCTTAAAATCTAGAAAACTCACTCCAAAATTTCTTGGACCTTACCAAATTCTTCGCCGGATAGGTCCAGTAGCTTACCAGATAGCCTTACCCCCTATTCTTTCAAACATACACAATGTCTTCCATGTGTCACAACTTCGTAAATATTTACCTGATCCAAGTCATGTTATAGCACCAGGACACAAAGATCAGTTAAAAGAGAACGACCTATGAAACGTCTCTGCGAGAATCGAGGATCGACGGATAAAGCAACTACGAGGCAAGGAGATTCCATTGGTAAAGGTGATTTGGAATGAAGCAGCGGTGATGCGACTTGGGAATTGGAAGACAAGATGAAGGAGCAACATCAGAATTATTTTAAGGTATGAAAATTTCGAGGACGAAATTCCTTTTAGTAGGGAGTGTTGTAACATCCCGAAAAATACATATTTGATCATAAATCATCATTTTATAATATTCTTGATTTTTAGGAATTTTTCTGGAAATTTTCTAAACTTGACGAATATTTTAATATATTCTTCGTTTTACGTGCACACTTTGAAATTTGAGAATTCTTGAGACCAGTGTAACACTTCGGAAATTGATTATTTCACTATGAATAGTCATTTTCTAATATTTGTGATTTATGAGAATTTTTTTGGAATTTTTTTCGAAACGACGAATATTTTAATATATTCCTCGTCTTACGTGAAACTCGAGCAGAGTCGTGAAAATGATCAGTAACGCTTTAAAAATTGAAAATTTATATGACGGATAGTCGTTTTATAATATTTGCAATTTTTGAGAATTTTCTGGGAATTTCTGGAAACGTCGAATATTACCGTATATTCCTCGTTTTGCGTGCACACCGACCGAACCAGGAAAACGCGATGTTTTCTCTGCGAACTTTGGACTATGGATAAGTCAACGGGGATCTTACTAAACCCGGGACTTGACACGCTTTACGAGGTTTGAGGTTTCGCAAATTTCCGAGAAATCTTTGAGATTACGATTAAATCAATACAATGAAGAATTCATTTGTCGATTAATTAAATACCGACTTCATTAATGTAACTATTATCTAATGGATAATAGTGTGTAATAAAAATACTATCACCTTATCCTAATGCTATTTACATTATATTTAATTTACTCACTTTAATTCAAATTTAAGTGTATTTTAATCAAAGCTTCCTTAACAAGCTTTGACCCAAGCTTTGACCAAGTGTTTAGCTTCCAAAGGAAGCCAAATTTTTCCCACTCATTTCTCTCCCTCTCACTTACGTGGTCTGCAGCCCAAATTGGAGAAAGAAATTGGATTCAATTATTCAAAAATAAATCAATTGACATAATATCACCAAAAACACATTTTGCTTCTTCATTTACGTTCTCTTCTTCTCCTTTCTTTTTCACATATTTCTCTTCTCCTTCCAAAGAGCCCCTGCGTCCAGCCCTCTCCCATGAAACCTAACCTTCACAAAAAATTTAATCTAACCACATTTCCTTAATCTCCTACTCCTCCTCTTCATCTTTGGTGCTTGGAGTTTCAAGAAAAGCTTCCATCTTCAACCATTCCTCAAGCCTTGAAGGTGAGCTCCCATGGCTGAAAAATTCCAGCCTTCCCCTCCCATTTTCGTTTCTGTTTTTCCTTGGTTTATTGGCCATTTTCTTCTTCTTTTACACACCATTTCATTGTTCTAACTTGGACCAAATTTTCTAGGGTTTTTGGTGCTCCAAATCCGAAAATCAAGGGTGATTCTTGGAGTTTCTTGGTTCATCAACTTGGTAAGAGGAAGATTAATCCTCCTCAACCTCTTTAGCAACTAGGAATCTTGTATTTAATTTTTGGAAGAAGAACCACATGGTGGTTGTTCTTGAACTTGCTTGAAATTGGTTTCTTGAATGTGATTTTGATTTAGCTTTGAGTGGTTGATTGATTGTGTAATTTTGTGATTGGAAACCATGTATGAATGCTGAAAAATTCTGGTTTTTGGACCCTTGGAGTGCCACGGTTTTTGGCTTGTTTTTGGGGCTGTCTTTGTGCTGGAAATTCAATGGAAGTGGTGCTTAATTTGTGATCAATGCATGGTTAATTTAATCAAGTAGTTGAGTGAGATTGAAGTGAGCAAAATTCTGGTTTGCTGGACCCTTGGAGTGCCACGGTTTTTGGCTCTGTTTTGGGCTGGTTGTGTGCTGGAAATTGAATGGAAATGAAGCTTAATTTGTGATCAATGCATGGCTAATTTAATCAAGTAGTTAAGGTTGATTTGAATGGATAAAATTCTGGTTGTTGGAACCTTGAGTGAGTCACGGTTTTTGGCTTGTTTTTGGGGTGTTTTTGTGCTGGAAAATGAGTGGAAGTAATGCTTAATTTTTGATCAATGCATGGCTAATAAAATCAAGTAGTTAAGGTTGGTTTAAATGGACAAAATTCTGGTTGTTAAACCTTGGTAAGTGCCACGGTTTTGGGTTGTTTTAGGAGCAGAATTTTGGTTGTCATGGTGCCAAGAATAATGCTAGGTAGGTTAAGTAAAGGAAGACTAAATTAGTGAGAAGAAAATTGTGATCTAAGACTCTCTTGAGTGCCACGGTTTTGAGGGCTTGAATGAGGGAAAAGATTAACAAATTTGAGATGTCAAGACTTGAGTTAATCAAGCGATTAAAAATGTAGATTGATAATAGGAAACTTGTAACAATAAATTCATGATGGATTGTGGTGGAGACTTAGGAAATGAGCTAAGCTTGGAAGGTAATTATAAGAATCAAGGAACTTGAATCAAATGACAAGTAAATGAACCAATGAGATGAATTTCATAAGACTTGGAGATTTTAGAAATCCATAATGGACCCATAATGTGTTCCTTGAGTTATAAATTGATATTATGTGGATATTGGGTTCTTCTTGGATGCAAATTTGCTTATTGCACTCTCTTGATCAATTATGGTATATTATGAATTCGTATGAGATGGTGGATCATACATGAGCATGCATAGTGTCTTATGCATTGTGATGTCCGTGTGGACTGTTGTAAGGCCAAGTTGCCTAGGAGATTGAACACACCTTAGTGCGGGTGCGAGTAGACAAGTGTGGGTCTTGTTATGACCTTGGGGCGTCGGGGTGCGGGTCCTTCGCAATGGGCAGTTGGTAGCTCCTGCGTTCGTGGGGCAAACCGATGCAACGCACCGACGATCCGGACTTGACACCTTGTCCTATATCGTGATCTAGTGCAGAATGTCCGTGCAATGCCATGATTGTGCACGTGGAAAATTATTGATAGCGGCCTCGGCGGTAAGTCACGTACATGTCTCCCGATCTTTCTCTCCGACCTGTTTGAGTCTAGCTCCATGGAGTAGGAAATTGAATGTTGAGTCCATGCATCATGGAATATTCGACATCCGAAAATTATTGTTTACCGATATTTAACCGCCTGGATATTATGAATTATTCATTACCTTTATTAATGATTGCACCGATTGGTTATCTGTTCAAAAGCTTATTTATTGCCTTTACATGCTACGTGGGCGTTATGCGCCGTTCGGTTCTTGGTTCTTTGTATTGGTATTGATGGTAGGATATCTTACCTCTTTCCCCGTGCTTCTATTACTTTCTTGTTTATGTGCACCCCGTACCGATCGAAGACGACGGTGAAGAGACAGAAGAGCCTGCCTTCCCGGCTTCTGGCCCGGGATTGACTTTGACTACGACGATGTCTGCACGCACGCGCGGATTTTTGGGAGATGTGCGCCTGACCTTCCTCGGAGGGCCGGAGTGTTGGCACATCAACCTAAACTCCGACCGTTGTGTGTATGTGGGAGACGTGTCTGTATCACTTGCCTGGAGACGCCATGAGGCACCGGTCCTCACTTGCTACATCAGCTTACGCTTGGAGTTTTACCGCCTATCAGGGAGATGTGGGGTCCCCGTTACTACACCCCGCAGGAGGATTCGTTTGATTCCACCGCTCGGGCTCCGTCCCGCGCCTCTGTGGTTCCTATGGATGAGTCCTCGGATGAGGAAGATCCTGATGAGGGTCCTCCTGATGATCCTGAATCGGTCCCTTTCTATTTGAGGGTCGATGATCATTGGTGGCTACCGATGGCTGCGGTGTTTTTGTTTTTGGGGCCCGATGTATCTTTCTTTTTGATTTGGGCTGTATATTTTGTATATGCATGTGGGTATATATGCATGTTTCCCTGGGGTGGGTATAGTTTTGCTTTTTGATGATGGCCAGGCTTGTATTTATGAAACAAATTGTATTAAACTCTAGATATATATATATGCATGCTATTCGGTGCAAATCTCTATGTATTGTTTTATTCGTTACTTTTATCCGCACTCTGTAGTATCATTATTATCATTATAAAAAAAAAAAATATTGTCAAATTTGCTCACATGGTTAAACATTAATTAATTAAAATGAACCGGGTCTTAATCGTTAATTATTTAATTTCCGCATTTTACTTTGTTTGACAATGTGACGTTCCCTCCCGTTAAGGGGCGTTACATCCTTCATGATCCTTGATCCTTTGCATCCACTATTCTTGCTTCATTAAATCTCATTAATAAAATCAAGCTTGACAAGTAGTTAGTGAATCAAAGTAATAATCATGTTAAGTTTAGTCATTAATCAAAACATACTAGAGGCATTTATCCACAAACTCCCCCTTTTTGATTGATGACAAACTTACCATACATAACATGTTTATCATTCAAAAATATCTTAGGAAGTAATTAGAAATATTAGAGTAAATATCAGAGTAATTAAAAATGCAGTAGTTGTTTACCACTTACTCCCCTTGTCTAATTGACAGATTATATCATTTGAACATGTATAGGATCACTACATCATTATTTAGTAGTATGGTACTCATTTAGTAGTATGGTACTCATTCTCCCCCTTTGTCATTATCAAAAAGAATATGTATGGGAGATTTAAAGTATTTAAAACAGGTAATATATGAGAAATTTGATCATTCAGTGATATCAGCATAATCAAAACAAATTATATTCATCATTGTTCAAAAACAAAAAAATGCTAACATCATTTTAAACACACAAGACACCCTAAGATCTAAACATCTTTATTGGTCCTTGGTTCTTCATTGTGTGTTGAAGCTTGGTTTGCTTGCTCTTCAGGATTGCCTTCCTCTTCAGGTGCAGCAGCAGCAACAGTAGCTTCTCTAGCTATATTCACAACATCTTCAGAAGTTGGATGAACTTCTAGAGGTGCAGTGATGGAAATACCTAAATGTTGGTACAAAGTGGCCATTTGGCCTTCCAATGTATTGAGTCTAATACCCAGATAATCAATAGATTGTTTCATCACTAAATGGTGTTTGGTTTGCCTAGCCTCAAAACTTTGAAACATTTGGAGCAGCTTGTCTATCTTGCTGTCCATCTCAGAGTTGTCCACAACAGCTCTTGGTTCTTCACCAACTATCCTAACCCACTCTCCATTAGTTTTAGCAAACTTCATCTTGCTAATGGTTCCTTTACCAAACTTGTGAGTTGCCTCTCTAGACTGAAACTTCTCTTCATTGTCCAAAGAGACTCCAAAATGTTCTAGTAACCTCGCCACTAAGCCAGGATAGGGTAGGGTAGCTCCACTGATTTTGCTATCTAGCATGTGTCTAGCAATTATGAAGCTCCAACTCATCTGCTTCTCTGTATCATAGCCCAGAGTAGCAAAATATCATTATTTTGCAACACTGCATGATTACCAGATCCGACTAATAGCATCCTGCTCAGCACATATTGCAAGAGCCTATGCTGAATGTGCATAGAGCTGATGTTGATCAGTTTTCCTTTTAGTGCATTTTCAATTAGAAGCACCTTCTTTGCTTCTTCCCTATCAAAATTCTTGATCCATACACTATCAGGCCCAGTGCCAGCATGATTACTTCCCTTGTAATCAAGCCTAGTAAATTGAGCAAACTCAACAAAAGTCATTTCAATTTTTGTGTTCTTCACTTCAGCAGAAAATCCATCATTATCCATCTCAAAAGTATAGTAAAAAGCTTTGATTAATGTAGGATAAATGTCACTCCTTATTTGTAGAAATTGACTTAGATTATACTCCTCTAAAATCTTGTGAAATGTGAATTCATTTTCCTCAAAGTAATGGAAATCTACAGTCCTAGCCTCATGAATGTCCCTATTCTTGAAGTCACTCTTGTAACGTATAATATGTTCCTCATCAGAAAAATACCTTTTGAGAAGTTCATTCTCAGTGACTTCTTCATCATCGTTTTCTTCTTCCTCTATCCTTTTTCTCTTCTTTTGAGTAGTCTTCTTTTTGGGTGTTTCCTTCACCACTTTCTTCTTCTTCTCTTGTTTCTTGGGTGTTGGTCTTGAAGATTCAACAACCTTTTTCCCTTTATCTTGTATCTTCTTCAAGCTTTGGATTGGAAGCTTGTCAATCCTTTGAGAAGACTGGGCTTTCTCAGTTGTTTTTCTTTTAGGGCGTGTAGGGGTTGCAATGAGTGAAACAGAGTGAGAAGAGGAGGATTGAGTTGAGGAAGAAGACGTGGAGTGAGAGGGAACAAGTGTAGAGGGTTGAGGTTGTTTCACACGAGCCATTGTAGACGATTTCGAGCTCTATTAGGGTTCGTAGGAGTGATATTTGGATTTAAGGAAGTGAAAGATTTGGAGGGAAGGGTTGAAATTTATAAACCCAGATTAATCAATCGATTTCCTAATTGATGTATTAAGGGATTTTTCCTCCAGTATACACGTGCTAATCGATGTACTTAGCATTAGGATTTTAATTTTAAACCAGATACATCGATGTATAAAATAAGACAGAGTATCAAGTTCTAAACACTTGAACTCAATCGATGTGTGAATCGATATATAAGCAATTGCAGTAAATACAATTGATGTATAAATCGATGTATAAGTAATTGCAGAAATTCTATCAATTTCAGTATCCAAGTAATCGATGTACATATCGATGTATATGATAAGTCAATAAGTCCTAAATTTTGATACTATTATACAAGCGATGTTTCAATCGATGTATAAGATACCCTGTACCTATTTTATCAAAATAATTGATTGAGCAATCGATGAATAATGATTTCCAGTATTTATTTCATTAAATGAATCAATTTTCTAATCGATGTACAATGACTTCTAGAGAGTCATGTTTTCCAAATTGTCCAGTCAATCGATGTTCAAATCGATGTTCTAATTATTTTAAAAACAACAATATTTGTATCAATCGATTATCTAATTGATGTAAAGACACTTAAAATGAATTTATACGTTTGTACATAGATTACCTAATCTGCGTACCAACATTTTAGATTAAGCATTTTGCCTAAATAAATCGATTGTGTAATCGATGTACAGGCGTCAAACATCTAATTATAATGCATTTAACATTCAAAACATCAAACATAGGTAGGATCAATTATTCCTAACTCTCTTCTTATGTAGAAAAAGCTTTCTTTAGCCAATGGTTTAGTGAAAATATCAGCTAATTGCTTAGATGTATCTACATATTCAATGATTATATCTCCACTTTGAATGTGATCCCTTATGAAATGATATCTTATCTCAATGTGTTTGGTTCTTGAATGCATTATGGGATTCTTAGTGAGATTTATAGCACTAGTATTATCACATTTGATTGGTACTTTCTATAAGAAAACACCATAGTCCATAAGTTGTTGTTTCATCCAAAGAATTTGTGCACAACAACTTCCTGCTGCAACATATTCTGCTTCAGCGGTGGACAAAGCCACACTAGTTTGTTTCTTACTAAACCAGGAAACTAATGAGTTTCCTAGAAGCTGACAAGTTCCACTAGTACTCTTCCTATCTAACTTGTATCCAGCAAAGTCAGAATCAGAATATCCTACTAAGTTACATGTTGATCCTTTAGCACACCATAAACCCATTTCTTTAGTTCCTAATAAGTATTTCATGATTCTTTTTAAAGTAGATAAGTGTGATTCCTTAGGATCAGATTGATATCTAGCACACATACAAACACTGAATATTATATCAGGTCTACTTGCAGTTAAATAGAGCAAAGAACTAATCATACCTCTGTACTTGGAAACATCTACTGATTTACCTTTCTCATCTTTGTCCAAGTAGCATGATGAACTCATTGGAGTAGCCATTTCCTTTGCATTCTCCATTCCAAACTTCTTCAATAATTCTTTGTAGTACTTAGTTTGGCTTATGAAAGTCTCATCTTCACATTGTTTGATTTGTAGTCCAAGAAAGAATGTAAGCTCTCCCATCATAGACATTTCAAACTCATTTTGCATTAATTTGGCAAATTCCTTACATAAAGATTCATTAGTAGCACCAAATATAATATCATCAACATAAATTTGAACAAGTAGTATGTTTTGTGCTTTTCTTTTAGTGAATAGTGTTGTGTCAACTTTTCCTTTTATAAAACCCTTTTGAAGTAAGAAATTACTTAGTTTTTCATACCAAGCTCTTGGAGCTTGTTTAAGTCCATATAAAGCTTTAGTGAGTTTATACACATAATTAGGAAGTTCATTTATTTCAAAACCAGGGGGTTGACCAACATACACTTCTTCTTGTATATATCCATTTAGGAATGCACTTTTAACATCCATTTGATACAATTTAAAATCCATAATACATGCATATGCTAATAACATTCTAATGGCTTCTAATCTAGCCACAAGTGCATATGTCTCATCATAGTCAATTCCTTCTTCTTGATTATAGCCTTTGGCTACTAATCTAGCTTTATTCCTTACTATGATACCATTTTCATCAAGCTTATTCCTAAACACCCATTTTGTACTAATTATTTATTTATTCTTGGGTTTTGGAACAAGTTTCCAAACTTTATTTCTTTCAAACTGATTAAGTTCTTCTTACATTGCCATAGTCCAGTTTTCATCAATAATTGCTTCATTTATAGTTTTAGGTTCTACTTGTGATACAAAAGCCATATTATTGCATGCATTTCTTAAGGAATGTCTAATGGTTATCCCTTTGGATATTTCACCAATTATGTTGTCCAGAGGGTGATTTCTTGCAGTTTTCCATTCTTTGGGTAGATCTTCATGTTGAGCTTCTGCTGGAATTTCCACTGCTTCATCCATTTTGACATTGTCTTGCTTTTCCTCAAGTTGAATCTCTTCTAAAGTTTCTGCAACATCATCAACAAGTTCCTTTCCCAACCTTTTAGGGTTAGTTTCATCAAATGTAACATATACAAATTCTTCAATTGTTTGTGTTCTTCTATTAAAGATTCTAAAAGCTTTACTAGATGATGAATAGCCTAAAAAGATTCTTTCATCAGCTTTAGAATCAAACTTTCCTAAATTGTCCTTTCCATTATTTAGTACAAAACATTTACACCCAAAGACATGGAAACGTGAAACATTTGGTTTTCTACCTTTATAGAGTTCATATGGAGTCTTTTTCAAAATTAGTCTAATCAAGACTCTATTTATCAAATAGCAGGCTGTGTTTACAGCATCTGCCCAAAAATATTTTGACATGTTTGAGTCATTCAACATGGTTCTTGCTATTTCTTCTAAAGATCTGTTTTTCCTTTCTACAACTCCATTTTGTTGTGGAGTTCTTGGAGCAGAAAAATTATGTTGAATTCCTAACTCTTCACAGAAATTATCAAATTCTTCATTTTAAAATTCTCTACCATGATCACTCCTTATAGAAGTTATTTTCATGTCTTTTTCATTTTGTACTAACTTAGCCATTTTCTTAAAGGCTGAAAAAGCTTCATTCTTATGTTCTAAGAAGAAGGTCTAAGTAAATCTAGAGTAATCATTAACTATAACTAATGCATACAAATTTCCTCCAAAACTTTTGGTCCTAAAGGGTCCAAATAAGTCCATGTGCAGTAGTTGTAAAGGTCTTTCAATTGAGACTATGTTCTTAGCCTTAAAAGATACTTTAGTTTGCTTGCCCTTTTGGCATGCATCACATAAACCATCCTTTGAGAATTTAATTTTAGGAAGTCCAATTACCAATTCTTTGGAAATAAGTTTGTTTAGATGATCCATATGAATATGTCCTATTCTTCTATGCCATAGCCAGTTCTCTTCTTCCTTTGATATCAAACAACATACATCACTAGCAGAAATATTCTCTAAATCTATCATGTATATGTTATTCAATCGATTACCTATCAGCTTTGCATTACTATCATGCTTGTTTTCTATAATGCAACAACTAGAGTTAAAGAATACCTTATAACCTTTATCACATAGTTAGCTAATGCTTAGTAGATTGTGCTTAAGCCCTTCCACATATAGTACAGCTTCTATCTTGGTAGTCGTGCTTCTTCTAATTGTTCCAACTCCTAAGATCCTTCCTTTGTTGTTATCACCATAGGTGACATTTCCACCTTGTTTGGGAGTGAAGAATGAGAACTTTGTAATATCTCCAATCATATGCTTGGAGCAGCCACTATCAAGATACCAAGTTGAGCTTTTGGCTCTCAAGCACACCTACAAAACGGATTTTAAGCATTTGACTTAGGTACCCAAGTTTTGTTGGGTCCTTTGGTATTACTCATCACATATGTTCTCCCTTAGGAACCCAGATTTGTTTAACATTAATCCTTGAAGGATTCCTAAAATAGCATGTAGAAGTTGTATGTCCTTTTCTTGCACAATAGAAACGTTTAACAAAAGGACTAGTAGAGGATTTAGGTGCAGCAAAGAGTTTCTTAAAAATCTTTTCATACAATACTGGTTTATAGCCTATTCCAGCTTTGTCATACAATCCTTTTTGCTGTCCTAATATAGCATTTAGATTATCTCTTCCCATTGTAAATTTAGATAGAGTGGTTTTCAATTTTTCCACTTCTTTTTCTAGAATATTGCAATTAGAACATGTAGAACTGGATGCATTTAGATTATTGTTCTTAGCTTCTAATTCTTTAATCTTAATTTGAAGAGATGCATATTCACTACATTATTTAGCAATGACTTTCCTAGAGAACATTAATTGCTTAGCAGTTTTCAGATATTCATTGTGCAATTCATCAAAAGCATCTTGTAGTTCATTAAAGGTAAGGGGGATTTCATTTACCTCATCTTCATTATCACTTTGATGATTAGTCATGAGACAAAGATTGGCCTCTTCTTCCTCAGAATCTTCAGAGGAATCCATATCATTCTCCTCCCATGCTATGTATGCTTTTCTTGGCTTTTTGTTTTTCTTGTCCTTGGACTCATGATTGTCATGCTTGTCCTTCTTTTGAAGTTTAGGACACTCATTCTTATAATGTCCAAGTCTGTGACATTCATAGCACTTCACATTTGATGTAGAACTTTAAGCTTTTGAAGTGTTCTTCTTGGAAAAGAAATTTGAGGGCCTTTTGTTGAAGGTTTTCTTCTTTTTGAGGAATCTCTTGAACTTTCTAACTAGCAGTCCCATATCCTCTTCAGATTCACCATCTTCTTCAACTTCTTCATCTTCATCACTGTCAAGGCTTTCTTTGGAGACATGTGCTTTAAGTGACAAGCCTCTTTTCTTTTTCTCCTTCTCTTCATGATCATTCAATCTATGTAACTCCATCTCGAGCTCTTTAAGTTTTCCAAATAGTGTAGCAATATTCATGGTTGCTAAGTCCTTTGATTCAGCTATAGCAGTAATTTTTGGTTGCCATTTTCTTGTCAAACATCTCATGATTTTGTTGATTTGTTGTTCATCTGAAATGCTCTTTCCAAGTCCATTCAGCTGATTCACTATGTGAGTGAACCTCCTTTGCATATCATTGATGTCTTCACCATTCTTCATGTGAAAGAGTTCATACTCGTGCATGAGTGAGTTCATTCTAGCTCTCTTTACATCATTGGTTCCTTCATAAGTAATTTGCAGCGTATCCCACATTTGCTTGGTTGTCTTACAATTTGAAACCCTGAAAAATTCATCATAACTCAAGGCAGAAGTTATAATATTTTTAGCTTTAGCATTATAACCTACTTTCTTCTTGTCATCATCATCCCATTCACTTCTTAGTTTTTCTTTCTTGGAGCGATTTCATCAAGAGTATGAGGAATGTATGGACCATTCTCAACAGCATCTAATACGCTAATGCCACTTGCCTCAAGGAATATTAACATCATTTCTTTCCAATACATATAGGCAGTGCCATTGAAAGCAGGGGGTCTTGCCAAGGAAGCCCTTTCTCCCAAGATGTCATTTAAAGTCATCCTCTTAAGCTGTTAAGCTTTACACAAGAGTGTAAGCTCTGATACCACTTGTTGGTTGTGGCTTCTGAATACTCAAGAAGGGAGGATTGAATTGAGTAATAAAACTTTTCGAAACTTATTCCCTTTTTTGCAAAAACTAATTCTTTTCTTTAACTATGAAAAAGATTTTGTCAACCAACAAACCAAAATGTGTTTTTGCAAGATATATTACGATCAAGACTTAAAACTTAAAAAGAAATATTAACAATAAGATTGATTTCAGATATGAACAAGATTATAAACTAATCAAATCATGCTAACATCCCTAACATATTGATTGATTCATATAATCTACAATAAAGCAAATAAAGAGTTAAGGGATAGAGAAAATTACAAACTGAGTTTATCCTGGTTCAGCTACCTCCTCTGGTAAACTACATCCAGTCCTCACACCACTGTGAGTTTTATCCACTATTGAAAAATCAATATACAAGATTCTTTACACAAGCTTCAATTCTGGATTCCTTCTACCCAAATGACAGCTTTTCAAGTTAAAGCAATCTTGTAATTCTCACAAGAATTCCTTCTATTCTTGCATAGTACCAAGAGTCCCTTCTACTCTTGATTTCATCAGCGAGAGAACCTACTCTCTTATCTCTCTTTTACAAATATGAAAAGATTGAATCAGATTCTAAAATCAGATACAACAATTTGAAGTTCTACAGAAAAGAATACTCTGTTTTCTTTCAATGAAAAGCTCTCACAGTATTTATGTGATTGATCTCCAATTTCGAATCAATTGTTATTATGAAAGTGTTTGCCAATGTCCTTATATAGGTATATTTCAAAATAGATCCGTTGGATACACTTTACAAGTTAGTTAAGATCAAAACAGATTTATCTAAAAAATTCTGTTCTTAGTCAATCGATTAGTACACAAATGTATTAAACAAAATTTCACTTTTATAATACAAAATTTCACAAATGTGTTCTTGGAAGTTCTTGATTCTTGATTAATACACACATGAGTACATCGATATTGTTCTTGAAACACATTCGTATTTTCAGCACAGAAGTTTATACAACGATTACCAAATCGATTGTATAACTATATCAGAAAGTTCTTGCTTCTGTTCTGGTTTATACATAGATGTATCAATCGATGTACAGATGCAAAATTACATACTGATCAAGTAAGTCCAGAATTAATCGATGTATACATAGATGTATAATCACTTATACATAAATGTACACTGAGATTTTCATTAAATTCGTAATCAATTGATGTATACATAGATGTACACTGAGGTTTTCATTAAAAGTTAGTTAATTAACAGAAAGTACATTGATGTACACATAGATGTACAAACTTGTTAATTAACCTTTTTCGTTCTTAATCCATTTTTTCTTTTGAAAACCATTTTTACTTATTGTGAGAGCTTAATCAAAGAATTAAACAAAGTATTTTCTTTACAAAAAGAGTCCTAATGATCTTCATTGAATTCCATCTTCATGATGTTCCTTCTTTAAGTTTTCCTTCATGATCCTTGATCCTTTACATCCACTGTTCTTGCTTCATTAAATCTCATTAATAAAATCAAGCTTGGCAAGTAGTTAGTGAATCAAAGTAATAATCATGTTAAGTTTAGTCATTAATCAAAACATACTAGAGGCATTTATCCACAACCCTGAGTGGTGCTGAAGCCTCTAAGTCTGAAGATCTGATACAAGGAGAAGGTATTGAAGGTAATTTTTTAATTGTATTGTATGATTCTGGTGCAACTCATTCTTTCATTTCATATGACTGTATGGAAAGACTTAGTTTGCCTATGTCTTCTTTACCTTTTGACTTGACTGTTTCGACTCCTACTGCAAAACCTGTCGTTACTACTAAAGTTTGTCTAAATTATCCTTTAATTGTTGAAGGTCGAATCTTTTCTGTCGATTTGATCTGTTTGCCATTATCTCAATTAGATGTGATCTAAGGAATGGATTAGTTATCTGCTAACAATATCCTGTTAGACTGTTCTAGAAAAACCATAGTTTTCCCGTTGGATGAGAATTCTAGATTTTTGACCGCCAACCAAGTGAAAGATTTCTTGAAAGAAGAAGCTTAAGGATACATGTTGTTATCTTCTTTGAAGGTTGAGAAAGAGGTTGATGTGGATGTAATCTCTGTAGTTTGAGAGTTTCCTGAAGTTTTCCATGATGATGTACCTGGTTTGCTGCCGAAAAGGGAGATCAAATTTGCTATTGACTTAGTACCTGAAGCTGGTCCTATCTCCATAGCGCCTTACCTTATGTCGCCAGCAGAGCTTGTGGAACTCAAGAAGCAGCTGGAAGAGCTTTTGGAGAAGCAGTTTGTGAGACCCAGTATATCA
The DNA here is from genome assembly GCA_029884605.1 of Ormosia emarginata. Taxonomy (NCBI): domain Eukaryota; kingdom Viridiplantae; phylum Streptophyta; class Magnoliopsida; order Fabales; family Fabaceae; genus Ormosia; species Ormosia emarginata. Next base: position 3,433,678 of record JAQQTP010000063.1, read on the forward strand.
CCCTAGGGAGCACCGGTGTTGTTAGTTAAGAAGAAGGACGGTACTTCAAGGTTGTGTGTAACATCCCGATTTTCGTTTTTTCGGCACCAATATTAATTTTGTAATTTTTGTGATTTTTGAGCATTTTTTTGGATTTTTCTGAAAATAAAAATATTTTAGTAATTTTTAGGTTGTCTATGGGACCCACGGTGGGCCTGGAAACACTAAAAAAATTTTATTGGCTAGAAAATTTTGTGTTATTAATACGGGGCCGAGGGATCTTACTAAACCAGAAATTGGATACAGTTACTAATTTTTCTTATACAGTGAATTTATTATTCACTGTATAATAATTATTAGTTTGTGAGCCGTAAATTTTATTATGTGAGTAATAAATTTTTATAGTTTTAACTAGGTACTAGTCATGTGATGACTATGTGTCACTAGATAGTAGAAGTCAATTTTTGGTGGCTAGTCATAAAAATTAACCAATGGTAATAAGTCAACAAAAATGATTTGTTTAAATTAATTATTAAGCTAGATGAATTAGTGAATTAATCTAAACTTAAATGGTCACAAATTGAAACAATAATTGGTAGTAAATGGCAAGGACTTCTACGGCCATGAAGGGATTTTTTTTTTGGACATGCAAAAGCTAATAATTCATCAAGTGTTGACCAAAAGCAAGACTTGGTGCCATGTGTTTAATTTTGCACGTTGGTGGCCATGCAAATAATTTCTCCATGCTAGCAATAGCATTCCACGGCAACAAGCTCTAGGTAGAATATCACAATTATATCACTTTTGTCTCCTAAGCTATTATCTTAATGTCTTCATTTTCTACACTTAGCCAAAATTGCATTTCTCTCCATTTCTCCTCCAAAGTCACCATTCGGCCAACACTTCAAGACAACCTTCCAAGCTTTCATAATTTCATCTAATCTTATTTTCTACATCTAAACATCATTCAAAGACACTTTTATGTTGAAGACTTAAGCAAAATCCTTCATCTTCTACCATTTCTACAAGCTAGTATTCTTGAGATTTCAAGGTAAAAGGTCTTCTTCTTTGTTTCTAAGTTAGTTTTTGAGTTTCTAAACCATGATTGTTCCATGGTTTCTCTTCTTCAAGCTTTGTTTGTAGCTTTGGTTTGCTTTAAGTTTGTTAGGATTTTGTGTGGTGGTTCACGAAATTCATAGAAGATTAAGCAAGAAGGAGTTTTGTTTTCCTTGAGGTAAGAGGGAGATTACCCTCATCAACCATATGTTGGTGGTGAGGAGATGACCTTGTTTGTGGTGAAAAATCTATAAGGATTTATTCACTTGTATGGCTTAAACTTGCTTTATTTATGGTTGGTTTATTTTTAAGCTTTGATTATATGCTTGTTTATTAGATTATATGCTTGTTTACTTGAGTATATGCTTGTTTATATGCTTGTGGTAGCATGATGAATATGGTGTAAAGTTTATGTGATGAGGAAAAAAAATTGATGAAGGTTCCAAAGAACCTAGGTAGGCTCACGGTTTTGAACCTCACCAAGGGAACAAGATGTTTCAAATTATTTCTTAAGTTATGGATTAAAGAATTTGAGGATAAGAAATTTGATTAAAGGATTTTGTGATAAAATAAAATGAAGATTAAGTATGTTTTATGAGGCATAAAAATGAATTTTTGGGCTACTATGCCAAAGAGTAGTATTTTAAATCCAAAAGTATTTTACTAAGTGTGCACTTTGATACTTAATTAACAAGAATTTAATTTAATGAATTTTTAGTATAAAAACAAAAATAGATTTAAAGTAATGAATGTTTAGTCGAAAAAAGGCAAATAGATTTAATGTTTGGAATTAAATTAATATTTTTTTAAGTAAAACAAGAAAGACAAATTTTTTGTAAAGAATTGAAGAATTATTATGTTATAGATTTTTAGAAAGAAAATATTTTCTAGAAGGCCAAAATGCATAATTACGTAAAGAATTTTATAAATAAGTTTAGAAAATTTAGAAAATATTTTACATAAGTGAAAAATGCTAGAAATCCATTATGCAAATTAAAAACTACTATTTTTAGACTACGTACTTGATTTTTACGTTACGCGATTGAGAAAATAATTTTAAATAGTTACGCGATAGAGAAAACATTTAAAAACCTCTATGCGATTTAAAAACGTTTGGAAATATTTATGTGATTTAGAAAACATTTAAAAATATTTATGTAAATTAAAAATGTTGGAAATTAATTACGCATTTATGAAAACATTGAAAAATATTACGAAATTTGATACTGAAAGAAAAACATCACGCTGTTTCAAAAACGCAATAAAATGTTTACGCGATTGAAAATTACAGCGGTTGGCTGTTGGGCTATCATGGTGGGGCCCGTTTTATTGAAAAGTGATACTGTCAAGAAATGACGTGTATTTGTGAAATACTGTAAAATAATAGTTGTATATATTTTTGAATCATACATCATGCATGAAAAAGTATGTCAAGTAAGGCGATTGGCCTAAGAGATAGAATTACACCTTCGTGCGGGTGAGAATTGCGTAGTTACGATCTTCAGTGATCTTGGGGACGTCAGGGTGTGGAACGTCATATGTGGCCAGTTGGTAGCATCACTACGTCGTGGTATCCTTTGCAAACACACTGACGGTCTCGACGGAGTTACTGCTTTTTTCGTGATATGGTTGAGAGTGTCTTGTAATAGCCATGTGCGTGCCATGATATGATAAACAACACATGATTTGAGGCTAACGGTATACAGACATGTACTTCCTATCTTTCTCTCTGAAATTGTGTCTAGCTCCATGGAGTAGGAATTGGGTCATTGTGCACATGCATTGTGGGTCAACATGTTGGTGTGACAATTATGCCTATTTTATATGCCTATTTTATTTGTTTTCTATGATATGATATGATATGACTATAAGAGATATTTTGTATCTGTATATTTTACTGTCATTTTCTATACTGCCTCATTGGTATTGATGAAAGGAGATCTCACCTCTTTATTATGTTGTATTTGTGTATTATAGGTATTTGATGAAGACCGAGGAGGCGAGGAGGCTGATAAGTCTTTTTATTATCAGTAGCTGATTTTTCTCTATTTGCTTAGTATGGCAGCGAGGCGTCAAAATTTAGGGTATGTTACAATACAATTCCACGGTGGAATTGATGCTTGGCGAGTTAACTTAGATAGGAAAAGGTTTGTGTATACCGGGGATCTGACTCTGACTTTAAGAGGTACTAGGGATAGTACTCCTGTCATGACACAACATGTGTCTGTGCGTTTAGAGTTTTATTTGCCTATACATGAACTTTGGAGTAGGAATAATAATACTTATACTCTACACGAGGAATCCGTGATGTCGACTGCTACGACACCAACCAGGCATGTGCTATATCGGCCGAGTTTCTTTGATGACAACACTGAAGATGAGGAGGAGGAGGATCCCAACGAGAGCCTGAACCTTTAGTTTGATGGAGTTCTAGTTTAATATTTTTAATTTTTTTGGTGTGTATTGTATATGCAACTAATGGGGGTGTAGTTATGTAAATTATTTGTGAACAAGGTTTGTAATATGTAATATAAGGTGTGTTTGTTTTAATTTTATTTTACGTTTAAAGTATTTTATTTATTATCTATTATTCTGCAAAAGAAATTTTAAAATTAGTGTTTTTAAAAGATTAATTCTTTTACAACTTGGGTAAGTTATATTAGGATTAGTCTTAAATGTGATACCCTGTGGTGGGTGTTGCATTAGTTGGTATCAGAGCATCCCGGTTAGAGTCTTTTGGGTTTGCGGTTAGGTCTGTTTTGCTTAAGTTGTGTGAATCTCTGTATTTGGTTTTCGAAATAATACATCTAACTCTTTTTGCGTTTTGGTTGTTGGTGAAGAAAGCTATGTCTCGTAATAGAGTTGCACGTGCGAACGTGGGACACAATGATGATCCAATGATAGTGGCTGCAACTGTAATGCAGCGTATGGCACAGGTGATTGTGCAACAAAATCAACATGCTGCACAACAACAAGAGGCAAATGCTGATGTTCAGAATTTGTCAGAATTTCATCGAAACAATCCACCGCATTTTCGAGGCGAGTTTAATTCGGAAAAGACAATTCTGTGGATAGAAGAGTTGGAGAAATTTTTTGAAGGAATGGGGTATGCAGATGATCGCAAGGTGACTTATGCCACTTTCATGTTGCTAAGCGATGGTGAAAATTGGTGGAAGGCTACTCGTAGAGTTTTACAAGAACAACGAAGGGTAATTACGTAGGAGGTGTTTCGTGAGACGTTTCTGGACAAATATTTCCTAGAAGGCGCAAGGCATGCGAAGGAGATGGAATTTCTTGGATTAAGACAAGGAGGAATGACAGTGAATGAGTATGCAACAAAGTTTGAGAGTTTGTCTAAATTCTCACGTTATCTTCAGATTCAGTCTGATGAAAATTGGAAATGTCGTAAGTTTGAGGAAGGATTAAGGGTTGAACTGAAGAAGGGAGTAATACCAATGAAAATGAACTAATTCTCGGCACTGATGGATATGTGTTGTAGACTTGAAGAATTGGAGCCATCACGAGATAACAGGAACCGTAACTTCAGACCATCGAGGTTCGAAAAGGGAGGCAACAGTAACAACAACCGTTTTCAGCACAAACCATATTCAAGGCCATCGGGAAGTCAGCAACAACAACAACATGTTGGTGTATGCCCTAGTGGCCAATACGTTTTGTTTGTATTTACATACATTATATTATGCTATTTTATATGAGGCATTTCATTTATTCGGTAAACATGATAAAGTCCTTAGAATAAGTAAATTTGATACCATAGGACATCAAGTGGATGACTTGATCGTGAGATCCTATTGGATAAAACACTATTCTTAAATGTCCCTAGTCAAGTATTATTGTTAATTAGGACAACAATAATGCTTTGAGACTAGTATATGCGTAGATCGATGACCACATCTCACGGGTCATGGATATGAGATATCAAGTCTACACATGGATACATATTAGAGTAATGATGTATTGGACAGACCCGCCATGAGAACGCTACGTGGATCGTTACGTGAGTGTCATAAGCAATTCTCATAGTGATAATGGTGTATGTGGTCCTTTGACCCGAAATCACTACGATTCCTACATGAGGAGTTGTGTGTTTTAATGCCATCAAACGTCATCCGTAACAAGATGATTATAAAGTTGGTTATTAGACATACCGCGATACATGTGGAGGGATGTGAGTGACCTAGATGGGATTTGTCCCTCCTACATAACAGAGTGATATCTTCGGGCCCCCCCGATTGAGTGAGACTATGAAATGCATGGCCATGCTCAAATGAGTCAATATGAGATATTGATCTCATTTGTCATTACTATGTCTACTCGGGAATCAGAAACCGAAGATTGAACTAAACAAGGGTGACACGTTCCATGCCTTGTGTTCAATTTGGATATCCGGACAAAGGGACTAAACTACATGGAAACATTGGTCACAGATAGGTTATGTCAAATCACCGACATTCTCATTACTTGGGTAGCGTTGATGTGTTGCTAGATACCGCTCATCGTTTGTAATATTAAAATGAGATTTTAATATTACTACCAACGTCATGAGAACCGCAGGTCGCACACTTAGAACAGATTAAATTGAGTAATCGTAATCCAAGTTGGACTCGGATTCAATTGTGGGCCTAACTCATGACAGATGGGTTTAGGGTTGCACCACTTACCTTGCTACCGCTCACACTCACTTAAGGCGCCACTATTATAAATAGTATCGCTAAGGGGGCTGCTACTAGGTTACATCACAACCCTAGCCGCACCTACGAAAGTGAGTGAGAGATAGTGAGGTCTTCTTCTCCTCTCTTCAGCCTAGCACTATGAAACAGAGGCGTGACTCCTTTTGCAAGTCTGTTCGTGTGGATACCGCAGAAACATCGTCGCTATTACGGTGTTGGTGATTCACTTCGCTTGTGTCTGTCACGCTTCAAGAGGTAAAATTTTAAAAACCTCGGATTATGGATTTTTCGCATGGATCCTGTGAGGGAATTCTGTTATTCCGCTGCGAGACTTTGATCCGCAAATTCCCAACACAACAGTCACGTGGAGGAGGTAGCAATAACAATCATTTCAGTCAGAATGCAGCATTTCCAATGAAATATGGAAAATATAGAAAAAGGTCATATGACGAAGGACTGTACGATCAAGGGAATCATTTGCTTTAGATATGGAAAACCTAGTCATTTTGCGAGGGATTGTAATCAAGCGAAGGTGGAGCCTTCATTGAGTAATGTTCGTGCTAACAAGTCTCAAGCTGTAGGATGAGTTTATTCGATGAGTGGAGCTGAGGCCTCTCAGTCTGATGATCTTATCAAGGGAGAAGGTGTCATATCAGGTAATCTTTTAACTGTACTATATGATTCGGGTGCAACTCATTCGCTTACTGCAAATGACTGTGTGGATCGTTTGGAATTACCTGTGTCTTCTTTGAATTTCCAATTAATTGTTTCTACACCTACTGCCAAACCTGTTAGTACTTCTAAAGTTTGTCTAAATTGTCCTGTTACTATCAAAAACCGAGTCTTTTTTGTTGATTTAATTTGTTTGCCTCTTACCGATATTGATATAATCTTAGGAATGGATTGGTTATCTTCTAACCATATTCTGTTAGATTGTTCTAAAAAGACCTTAGTATTTCCTGAGGATGAGATTTCTGGATTTTTGACTGCCAATCAAGTCGAATCTCTATTGAGGGATGGAGCACGAGGATACATGTTGTTATTTTCTTTAGAAGTTAAGAGTGAAAATGATGTGAATGTTATTCCGGTTGTAAATGAGTTTCTTGAAGTTTTTCCTGACGATGTACCTGGACTACCACCAGAAAGAGAGATAGAGTTTTCTATCGATCTTGTACCAGGAGCGGGTCATATTTCGATTGCACCATATTAGATGTCACCATCTGAGTTAGTAGAGCTGAAGAAGCAATTGGAGGAATTGTTAGAAAAATAATTTGTGCGACCTAGTGTTTCACCTTGGGGAGCTCCAGTGCTGCTAGTCAAAAAGAAGGATGGATCTTCGCGCTTGTGTGTGGATTACCGCCAGTTGAACAAAGTCACAATCAAGAACAAATATCCATTTCCAAGGATTGATGATTTAATGGACCAGTTGAAAGGAGCAGGTGTTTTCTCTAAGATAGATTTACGCTCTAGGTATCATCAAATTCATGTCAAGGTAAAAGACATACCTAAGACAGCTTTTCGAACGCGTTACGGTCATTATGAGTATCTTGTAATGCCGTTTGGGGTGACGAATGCTTCTGCCATATTCATAGATTATATGAATCAGATTTTTCATCCGTATCTAGATAGATTTGTTGTCGTTTTCATTGATGACATTCTGCTCTATTCTCAAAATCAAGAAGAGCATGCTGAACATCTCAATATAGTTCTTCAGATTTTAAAGGAGAAGAAGTTGTACGCAAAGTTGTCTAAATGTGAATTTTGGTTGGACGAGGTTAAATTTTTAGGTCATGTAATTTCTAAAGATGGAATTGCACTGGATCCAGTAAAGGTGGAGACGGTTCTTCAGTGGGAAAGGCCAAGTACAGTGACTGAGATCTGAAGTTTTGTTGGATTAGCCGGATATTGTCAAAGATTTATTGAAGGTTTTTCCAAGATAGTCGGACCTCTTACACAACTCACCAGGAAGAACCAGGCATTTGTCTGGACAGAAAAGTGTAAGCAAAGTTTTCAAGAACTAAAGAAAAAGTTGACTACTGCACCAATGTTGATTCTACTAGATCCGAACGAGTCTTTTGAAGTATATTGTGATGCTTCATATCAAGGGTTAGGATGTGTTTTGATGCAAAATAGAAAAGTAGTAGCATATGCTTCAAGACAACTAAAGGTACATGAGAGGAATTATCCAACTCATGATTTGGAATTAGCTGCAGTAGTCTTTGCATTGAAAATTTAGAGACATTTTCTATATGGAGCTACATTCAATGTCTTTAGTGATCGTAAGAGTCTGAAGTATTTGTTTGATCAGAAGGAGTTGAACATGAGGCAGAGAAGGTGGTTAGAATTCTTGAAGGATTATGATTTTCAACTTCAATATCATCCTAGAAAAGCTAATGTTGTGGCAGATGCTTTGAGTAGGAAGATGCTCGGTGTTTCTGCTATGATGATCAAAGAGGAACAACTGATAGAGCAATTCAGAGATTTGGGTTTATCGGTAGAATTAGGTCTTGGAAGGATGCGTTTGAATAAGGTCACAATTTTGAATGATTTACTAGAAGAAATCAGAGAAAAGCAATATCATGATGAATTTTTACAAGGAGAAAGAGAGCGGTTGAAGCATGGTGGAGTTGCAATGGTTGAAGAAGGATTTGATGGGATCCTAAAGTTTAAAGGCAAAATCTGTATACCTAATGATCCTGATCTTAGAAAGGCTATTCTAGATGAAGCACATACCAGCAAATTGAGTATACATCCAGAAATGACCAAAATGTATCACGATCTGAAGCGATTATTTTGGTGGCCTAGGATGAAGAAAAATGTTTCTGAACATGTGTCATCATGTCTCGTGTGTCAGAAAGTTAAGGTTGAACATCAAAGGCCAGCAGGTATGCTACAACCTTTAACAATTCCATAATGGAAATGGGATAGTATAGCAATGGATTTTGTTACGGGTTTGCCAAAGACCAGAAAAGGATATGATTCTATATGGGTCATTGTTGATAGGCTTACGAAGTCAGCTCACTTCTTGCCAATCAATATCAGGTATTCGTTGGAAAAATTGACCCAGGTGTACATTGGTAAAATCGTAAGACTTCATGGTGTACCCACTTGTATCATTTCTGATAGGGATCTAAGATTTACGTCAAGGTTTTGGCGAAGCTTACAGGAAGCTATGGGGACTAAAATTCATCTGAGTTCTACTTATCATTCGCAGACGGATGGTCAAACAGAAAGGACAATACAATCACTAGAAGATCTGTTAAGAGCTTGTGTGTTAGAACAAAAAGTGAGTTGGGATGAATTTTTACCTTTGGTAGAATTCACCTACAATAATAGTTTTCATTCAAGTATAGGGATGGCACCCTATGAAGCGCTTTACGGATGACGATGCCGAACACCTTTGTGTTGGTATCAGGATGGTGAAAATATGACTATTGGACCTGAGATAGTGCAACAAACAATTGAAAAGCTGAAGATGATCCAAGAGAAACTAAAGGCAACTCAAAGTAGACAGAAAAGCTATGCTGATAAAAGAAGAAGACCTCTTGAATTTAAGGAAGGTGAGCATGTGTTTTTACGAGTTACACCTACGACTGGTGTTGGAAGGATTATAAAATCCAAAAAACTCACTCCTAAGCTTATTGGACCTTATCAAATTCTTCGTCAGCTAGGTCCAGTCGCATACCAAATTGCTTTGCCACCTTTTCTTTCCAATTTGCACAATGTTTTCCATGTATCTCAATTGAGAAAGTATATTCCCGTTCCAACTCATGTTATTCAGCCCGATGAGGTACAATTGAAAGAAAATTTGACGTATGAGACACTTCCTGTTAAGATTGAAGATAGGAGGATGAAGCAACTCAGAGGGAAAAATATTCCATTAGTAAAAGTGATCTGCAATGAAACAACGGGAGATGCTACATGGGAGCTAGAAGACAAAATGAAGGAACAATATCCTCAATTGTTCTGAGGTATGTTAAATTTTGAGGACGAAAATTTTTTTTAGCAGGGGAGAGTTGTAACATCGCGATTTTCGTTTTTTCTGCACCAATATTAATTTTCTAATTTTTGTGATTTTAAAAAAAAATTTGAATTTTTCTGAGAATAAAAATATTTTAGTAATTTTTTGGCCGTCTGTGGGGCCCACGGTGGGCCTAAAAACACTAAAAAAATTTTATTGGCTAAAAAATTTTGTATTATTAATACGGGGCCGAAGGATCTTACTAAACCTGAAATCGGATACAGTTACTAATTTTTTTTATACACTGAATTTATTATTCATTGTATAATAATTATTAGTTTCTGAGCCGTAAATTTTATTATGTGAGTAATAAATTTTTATAGCTTTAGCTAGGTACTAGTCATATGATGACTATGTGTTACTAGATAGTAGAAGTCAATTTTTGGTGGCTAGTCATAAAAATTAACCAATGGTAATAAGTCAACAAAAATGATTTGTTTAAATTAATTATTAAGCTAGATGAATTAGTGAATTAATCAAAACTTAAATGGTCACAAATTGAAATAATAATTGGTAGTAAATGGCAAGGACTTCTACGGCCATGAAGGGATTTTTTTTTGGACATGCAAAAGCTAATAATTCATCAAGTGTTGACCAAAAGCAAGACTTGGTGCCATGTGTTTAATTTTGCACCTTGGTGGCCATGCAAATAATTTCTCCATGCTAGCAATAGCATTCCACGGCAACAAGCTCTAGGTAGACTATCACAATTATATCACTTTTGTCTCCTAAGCTATTATCTTCATGTCTTCATTTTCTACACTTAGCCAAAATTGCATTTCTCTCCATTTCTCCTCCAAAGACACCATTCGGCCAACACTTCAAGATAACCTTCCAAGCTTTCAAAATTTCATCTAATCTTATTTTCTACATCTAAACATCATTCTAAGACACTTTTATGTTGAAGACTTAAGCAAAATCCTTCATCTTCTACCATTTCTACAAGCTAGTATTCTTGAGATTTCAAGGTAAAAGTTCTTCTTCTTTGTTTCTAAGTTAGTTTTTGAGTTTCTAAACCATGATTATTCCATGGTTTCTCTTCTTCAAGCTTTGTTTGTAACTTTGGTTTGCTTTAAGTTTGTTAGGATTTTGTGTAGTGGTTCACGAAATTCATAGAAGATCAAGCAAGAAGGAGTTTTGTTTTCCTTGAGGTAAGAGGGAGATTACCCTCATCAACCATATGTTGGTGGTGAGGAGATGACCTTGTTTGTGGTGAAAAATCCATAAGGATTTATTCACTTGTATGGTTTAAACTTGCTTTATTTATGGTTGGTTTATTTTTAAGCTTTGATTATATGCTTGTTTACTTGATTATATGCTTGTTTATATGCTTGTGGTAGCATGATGAATATGGTGTAAAGTTTATGTGATGAGGAAAAAAAAATTGATGAAGGTTCCAAAGAACCTAGGTAGGCTCACGGTTTTGAACCTCACCAAGGGAACAAGATGTTTCAAATTATTTCTTAAGTTATGGATTAAAGAATTTGAGGATAAGAAATTTGATTAAAGGATTTTGTGATAAAATAAAATGAAGATTAAGTATGTTTTATGAGGCAAAACAATGAATTTTTGGGCTACTATGCCAAAGAGTAGTATTTTAAATCCAAGAGTATTTTACTAAGTGTGCACTTTGATACTTAATTAACAAGAATTTAATTTACTGAATTTTTAGTACAAAAACAAAAATAGATTTAAAGTAATGAATTTGTAGTAGAAAAAAAGGCAAATAGATTTAATGTTTGGAATTAAATTAATATTTTTGTAAGTAAATCAAGAAAGACAAATTTTTGTAAAGAATTGAAGAAATTATTATGTTATAGATTTTTAGAAAGAAAATATTTTCTAGAAGGCCAAAATGCATAATTACGTAAAGAATTTTATAAATAAGTTTAGAAAATTTAGAAAATATTTTACATAAGTGAAAAATGCTAGAAATCCATTATGCAAATTAAAAACTACTATTTTTAGACTACGTACTTGATTTTTACGTTACGCGATTGAGAAAATAATTTTAAATGGTTACGCGATAGAGAAAACATTTAAAAACCTCTATGCGATTTAAAAACGTTTGGAAATATTTATGTGATTTAGAAAACGTTTAAAAATATTTATGTAAATTAAAAATGTTGGAAATTAATTACGCATTTATGAAAACATTGAAAAATATTACGAAATTTGATAACAAAAGAAAAACATCACGTTGTTTCAAAAATGCAATAAAATGTTTACGTGATTAAAAATTACAGGCGGTTGGTACATTGAAATTTGTCATGGTGGGGCCCATTTTATTGAAAAGTGATACTGTCAAGAAATGATGTGTATTTGTGAAATTCTGTAAAATAATAGTTGTATATATTTTTGAATCATACATCATGCATGAAAAAGTATGTCAAGTAAGGCGATTGGCCTAGGAGATAGAATTACACCTTCGTGCGGGTGAGAATTGCGTAGTTATGATCTTTAGTGATCTTGGGGACGTCGGGGTGTGGAACGTCATATGTGGCTAGTTGGTAGCACCACTGCGTCATGGTATCCTTTGCAAACACACCGACGGTCTCGACGGAGTTACTGCTCTTTTCGTGATATGGTTGAGAGTGTCTTGTAATAGCCATGTGCGCGCCATGATATGATAAACAACACATGATTTGAGGCTAACAGTATATAGACATGTACTCCCTATCTTTCTCTTCGAAATTGTGTCTAGCTCCATGGAGTAGGAATTGGGTCATTGTGCACATGCATTATGGGTCAGCATATTAGTGTGACAATTATGCCTATTTTATTTCTTTTCTATGATATGATATGATATGACTATAAGAGATATTTTGTATCTGTATGTTTTACTATCATTTTCTATACTACCTCATTGGTATTGATGAAAGGGGATCTCACCTCTTTATTATGTTGTATTTGTGTATTGTAGGTATTTGATGAAGACCGAGGAGAAGAGGAGGCTGATAAGTCTTTTTACTATCAGTAGCTGGTTTTCTGTAATTGCTTAGTATGGCAGCGAAGCGTCAAATTTTAGGGTATGTTACAGTGCAATTCCACGGTGGAATTGATGCTTGGCGAGTTAACTTAGATAGGGAAAGGTTTGTGTATACCGGGGATCTGACTCTGACTTTAAGAGGTACTAGGGATGGTACTCCTGTCATGACACAACATGTGTCTGTGCGTTTAGAGTTTTATTTGCCTATACGTGAACTTTGGAGTAGGAATAATAATACTTATACTCCACACGAGGAATCCGTGATGTCAACTGCTAGGACACCGACCAGGTATGTGCTATATCCGCCAGGTTTCTTTGATGACAACACTGAAGATGAGGAGGAGGAGGATCCCAACGAGAGCCTGAACCTTTAGTTTGATGGAGTTCTAGTTTAATATTTTTAATTTTTTTGGTGTGTATTGTATATGTAACTAATGGGTAGGGGTGTCAAAACGGGCCGGGCCGGCCCATTCGGGCTCGGGCCATTTTTGGGCCGGCCCATTCGGGTCACATAAATTTCGGGCTGGTATTTTGCCAGCCCAGCCCAGCCCATTTAGCTTTATATAGTGTAAAAAGAGCGGGCTGGCCCGGCCCATTCGGGCTCGGCCCATTCGGGCTCAGCCCATTCGGGCCATGTAAGGTTCGGGCTAGCATTTTGCTGGCCCAGCCCATCCATTTTGTCGGGCTAATCGGGCCGGCCCATCGGGCCTGGCCCATTTTGACACCTCTACTAATGGGGGTGTAGTTATGTAAATTATTTGTGAACAAGGTTTGTAATATGTAATATAAGGTGTGTTAGTTTTAATTTCATTTTACGTTTAAAGTATTTTGTTTATTATCTATTATTCCGCAAAAGAAATTTTAAAATCAGTGTTTTTACAAGATTAATTCTTTTACAACTTGGGTAAGTTATATTAGGATTAGTCTTAAATGTGATACCCTATGGTGGGTGTTGCATTGTGCGTGGATTATCGTCAATCAAACAAAGTCACAATCAAGAACAAGTATCCATTGCCGAGGATAGATGATCTGATGGTGGGTGTTGTATTGTGCGTGGATTATCTTCTTTGAAGGTCGAGAATGAGGTTGATGTGGATGTACTCTTTGTAGTTCGAGAGTTTCCTGAAGTTTTCCCTGATGATGTACCTAGTTTGTTGCCGGAAAGGGAGATCGAATTTGCCATTGACTTAGTACCTGGAGCTGGTCCTATCTCCATAGCGCCTTATCGTATGTCACTAGCAGAGCTTGTGGAACTCAAGAAGTAGTTGGAAGAGCTTTTGGAGAAGCAGTTTGTGAGACCCAGTGTATAACCCTAAGGAGCACCGGTGTTGTTAGTTAAGAAGAAGGACGGTACTTCAAGGTTGTGCGTGGATTATCGTCAATTAAACAAAGTCACAATCAGAAACAAGTATCCATTGCCGAGGATAGATGATCTGATGGATCAATTAAAGGGAGCAGCTGTGTTTTCAAAGATCGATCTGCGATTGGGTTACCATCAAATCAGAGTGAAAGTAGAAGATATTCCCACAATGGCTTTTCATACTCGTTATGGACATTACGAGTATTTGGTGATGCCTTTTGGTGTGACTAATGCACCTACAATATTCATGGACTATATGAATAGGATCTTTCATCCTTATTTGGACAGATTCTTCGTTGTTTTCATCAACAACATCGTGATCTATTCGCAGAATCAGGAGGATCATGCTGAACATCTCAGTATAGTACTTCAGATTCTAAAGGAGAAAGAGTTGTACACTAAATTGTCCATGTGTGAATTTTGGTTAGATGAAGTGAAATTCTTGGGCCATGTGATTTCGAAGGAAGGAATTGTTGTTGATCCTTCGAAGGTTGAAGCGGTACTACAATGGGAAAGGTCAAAGACGGTGACAAAAATCCGAAGCTTTATTGGATTAGCCGGATATTACCGGAGGTTCATTGAAGGATTTTCTAAGATTGCTGAACCTCTTACTAAACTCACTAGGAAGAATCAAGCATTTGAATGGACGGACGCTTGCGAAGGAAATTTCCAAGAGTTGAAAAGGAGACTAACTACTTCACCTATGTTAGTTCTGCCTAATCCAAATGAACCATTTGATGTGTACTGTGATGCTTCATACCAAGGATTGGGATGCGTTCTTATGCAAGGCAGAAAAGTGGTGGCTTATGCCTCAAGACAATTACGAGTGCATGAGAAGAACTACCCAACGCATGATTTGGAGTTAGTCGCAGTGGTGTTTGCTTTGAAGATATGGAGACATTATTTGTATGGAGCAACATTCAATGTCTTCAGTGACCATAAGAGCTTAAAATACTTGTATGACCAGAAAGAGCTGAACATGAGACAGCGAAGATGGCTAGAATTCCTGAAAGACTACGATTTCTAACTTCAATATCATCTTGGAAAGGCAAATGTTGTGGCCGATGCTTTAAGCATGAAGATGATTAGTGTTTCCACCATGATGATCAGAGAGAAAGACTTGATAGAACAATTTAGAGACATATGGTCATTTGTGGAATTGACGCTGGGTAAAATCTGCATGAACATGGTCACGATCTCGAGTGAACTAATGGATGATATCCGAGAGAAGCAGAAGGTTGACAAGTTCTTGCAAGAGGAAAGAGGACTAATAAAGCAGGGCGGTGTATCGACGTTGACGGAAGGAAGTGATGGAATTCTAAGATTCCGAGGTAGAGCCTGTGTGCCTAAAGATAAGGAACTCAGGAAGTACATACTTGAACATGCTTATTCGAGTTAGTTGAGTATGCATCCTGGTATGACTAAAATGTATCAAGACTTGAAGAAATTATTTTGGTGGCATGGGATGAAAAGAGATATTGCTAGATGCGTATCTTCTTGTTTGGTTTGCCAGAAAATGAAGATTGAGCACCAAAGACTAGCTGAAATGCTACAACCCTTGACTATTCCCGAATGGAAATGGGATAGTATTGCCATGGACTTTGTTGTTGGATTGCCAAAGACTAGAAGAGGATATGATTCAATTTGGGTGATTGTGGATTGACTTACGAAGTCAGCACACTTCTTGCCAATCAACATAAAATATTCATTGGATAAGATGACTCAGATATATATTGGTGAAATTGTCAAACTTCACGGTGTACCCACAAGTATTATTTCTGACAGAGATCCGAGGTTTACATTGAAGTTTTGGCAGAGTCTTCAAGAGGTGATGGGAACGAAGTTACGGTTGAGTTCTGCATACCATCTGCAGACTAATGGTCAATTAGAGAGAACAATTCAGTCATTAGAGGATTTGCTGAGAGCTTGTGTTATAGAGCAAACAGGAAATTGGGATGAAATCTTACCAGTGGTAGAATTCACCTGCAACAACAGTTATCATTCAAGTATAGAGACGGCACCCTATGAAGCTCTATACGGACGAAGGTGTCGAACACCTCTATGCTGGTATCAAGATGGAGAACGACTTACCGTGGACCTGAGTTTATTCAATAGACAACTGAGAAGGTCAAAATGATTCAAGAGAAGATGAAAACAGCTCAGAGTCGGCAAAAGAGTTATGCGGACAAAAGAAGGAAACCTCTTGAGTTTGAAGAAGGAGAGCATGTGTTCTTGAAAGTCACGCCTACGACTGGGATCGGTCGTGTTTTCAAATCTAGAAAACTCACTCCTAAATTCCTTGGACCTTACCAAATTCTTCATTGGGTAGGTCCTATTGCTTATCAAATAGCCTTACCCTCTTTCCTTTCAAATCTCCATAATGTCTTTCATGTGTCACAACTCCGAAAATACATTCCAAGTCCTAATCATGTCATAGCACCTGATTCGGTACAATTAAAGGAAAACTTGACTTATGCGATAACTCCTGTAAGGATTGAGGATAGGAGGATAAAGCAACTTAGAGGGAAGGACATTCCATTGGCGAAAGTAATTTGGAACGAAGCAACTGGAGATGCGACATGGGGTTGGAGGACAAGATGAAGGAGCAATATCCAGAGTTATTTTAAGGTATGAAAATTTCGAGCACAAAATTCTTATTTGTTAGGGAGAGTTATAACACACCAAAATTTATTTATTTTATTATAAATATTTATTTTATAATATTTATGATTTTCTAAAAAATTTCTAGATTTTTCTGAGAACGCGGAATATTTTAATATTTTTCTCATTTTGCGTGCGCACTAAGCGAAGCCGAGAAAATGAAACATTTTTCCCGAGAACCTTGATCTGTGGAAACGTCGATGGGGGATCTTACTAAACCCAAGGCCGAACACAGTTTACGAGATTTTACATTTTTCGAGAAAATTTTAACAGATAAAATAATAAAACACTGTATAAATTTCATCTGTCAGATTAATTAATATTGACTTCTGTCGACTGTAACTATTGTCCATTGGATAATAGCATGTAACAAAAATCCTATCACATTATCCTAATGCAATCTACTTTATGTCTAATCAATTCACTTTAATTCAAATTTTGTACACTATTCAAGAAGCTTCTTTGAGAAGCTTTGCCCAAAAGACTACTCCACCCCTTAGCTTACGTGAGAAGCTAAAAATTTTCCCTCCATTTCCCCTTGAGTGTTGCGGCTAACCAAGCCCAAAAGAGAGATAATGTGACTTCATTCACTTAAGCTAAACACTCTAAAAAATATCACATTCTCCCATTACACCTCTCTCTCTAACCTTCATCTTCTTCACATTTGCTCTTCTTTCTCTCTACATTCTCCATAGCCACGATTTTGCAGCCCCTTCCTCCACCAATTTTCTTCACTTTTCTCTTCACTAAACACATTTCTACACTCACCTCCATCTTCTCTACAACTTTCATTCACAAAGTTTCTTAAAAAATCTAACTTTTCTCCATTGTCTTCCAAGGTAAAGTCTCTAGCTTTGAGGTCAAGCTTCAACCTTTCTTCTCTGTTCTTCTCATTTTCATGCTCCATGGCTTCTTTGATGACCATGGATCCATTCTTTTTCATGTCTAATGGTGATTTTTGATGGTTGAAAATCCTAGGGTTTGTGGAGCCACAAAACCGAAATCACAAGGAGCAAGGAGGAGATCATTTTCGTGATTCTCCATTAGGTAAGAGGGAGATTACTCTTTTCAACCAATTTTGGTGTTGAGGGAACCCTTGTATGTTCATGTGTTTTGTGATTTTTGGTTGTTTATGTGTTCTTGGAAATTGATTGATGTTTGATTTGTAATTTTGAATCAATTAAAATTGTTAAATGAGCTTGATCATGTTAGGATTGCTAAATGTGAAATGTGGAGTTCCTTACCCTAACATGAAGGCTACGGTTTTGAGAGGATTTTGGGTTGGAAAATTGGTTTCTTGTACATAATAAATTGAAGCTATGAAATTAAAGATTGAATGTTAATATTGGAATCTTGAGATGGAAAATTTTAAGGGTTTATTACCCACTTTGAAGCCATAGTTTTGACCTTAAAAATGTGGGAATTGGATTGATCTTGATAAATCAAAATTTAAGTGAACTAATAATAAGAAACTAATGCATAAAAATGGAAATAAACATTAGACTTGAAGACCTAATGATGGCCACGGTTTTGGCTTGAATAATGAGGAAATGGAGTGACTTTGATGAACTAAACATTAAGTGATTTGATGATAAGGAACTAATGCATAATGTGGTGAAAGAATTACACTTTGAAGACCCTTGCAGACCACGGTTTTTAGAGACAAATTAGGGGCTAATTGATGCCTTGATTAATTTTTTGGGACTTAAGAATTTAGAGACTTGCATAACTCTTAATCAAGTGAAAGAATTAAATTGGATAATAACTCTTGGAAGGCCACAGTTTTGAAGGGTTAAAGTAACCTAAAATTTTCATAATTAATCAAGCTTAAGACTTGAAAAATGTAAATCCATAAATGTGGACTGTAACACCCTAACTTTAGGATAAATGACCGTCATGTTCTGATTGTACTGTTTTATGTTTTTCTATATGATATAAAATTTATTTGACTATTTCGAGTTCATATTTGAGTGTTTTGTGTGATTTGCTCCGGGTCAGGAAAATAATAATTTTCGGACCGGGGAAATCTTATTTTAATTATTTAGAGTTGGGGGATCTTATTAAACCCAATTCTGAATGATACGTGTATCAGTCTTTTAATTTTTAGGATTTAACTGTATAATAAAATAATTTTATATTATTATAATATTATTTTATTAGTCAGTGTAAATAAAATAATAGTGGACCCAGAAATGTCTGTGGGACCCACTTTTGGTTTGTAAGACCCACAATTGATTTGTTGGACCCACGTTTAGAGAAAGTAGTCAACGTTAGTGGCTTGATTTATTTTAAGCCAATAGGAATTAAGTCAACAAAGAGGGCTTGATTTGATTTATACCATTGGATGAAAAGGTTGAGTTTTGAATATCAACCGTTGATCTAATCTATGGTTGTAAAGAATGAGCTTAGTGAGGAAGGCTTGGATATCCACCATTGATTTAATGGACGGTGAAGATTGGTCTCATAAAAATGATTAGAATCATTTGTGACCATTGGGTGAGGAGAAATGTAGGGAAGATCTTGACCCTTTATTGTTTTAAGATGACTCTAATGGTTAAGATTTCACGGAGAAGAGATCTAATGGTTTAGATTTGATCATATCACTACCTAATATGAACCCTTGATTTAATCAATGGCTCTTGAAGCTTAGATTACAAGAATGTTAATTAATTAGTAATGTAACAAATTAACCTAATTAAACTAGATTAAGTGTGCATAGAAACTTAATGAGATTAGTAGCTTAATTAGTGATCATCATTAAGGAAGAACATTCAAGAACAAGTGACTAGGTTTATGACAAGGCTTGGATTAGCCAATGGAAGACAAGCTTGGTGATCAAGTTTTGATCTCAACCTTTGATCATATCTAAGGCTAGGATGGAGTCTTGGAAGGTCAAACAAAGTGGCCACCTTTCTCTCTATGGAGTTACACGGCCATGCATCACTTTGGAGAGCAAATTTCACTTCATTCTCTAACACTTTACAACACATTCTCTCTTCCAAAAATACAAACCACCATTGTTACTTTTCTCCAAGCAATTCGGCCAAGAACCCTAAACTACCATCCATCCATCTAAAATTTTATCCAACCTACTTTTCTAAACCTTAACACTATTCTAAGAACATCTCTAGTTGAGAGTTCTTCCAAAATCTATCATCTTGAGCTTGGAAAATCACTTTGGAGATTTTTCCTAGAAGGTGAAAATCCTTATTCTTCATTTCTAACTTCTTTTTCAAGGTTCTAAGCCATGATTTATCCATGGTTTCTAATTTTCTCCTATAGTTATAACTCTTTAAATTTTTGTTTAAGATCTTTTAGGTTCTTGAAGGAGATCACGAAATCCATAGGAAGGAGTGTAGTAGATTTTATCTTCCTTTAAGGTAAGAGGGAGATTTAATCTCATCAACCATGTGTGGTGATGAGAAAATGAACTTGTATATGTGTGAAGAATCCATAAGGATTCACTTGTGTTTGATTGTTTAAATGCTTTCTTACTTGTGTATGATATTGTTTGTACGCATGTCTACAAGCTTTAAAATATATTGTATGTGTGATTATGCATGAATATTACTTAGGATGTGAATAATATGTAAAGTTTGCATGAGTGTTCCAAAGAACATAAGAAGAGGCTCATGGCCTCAACCAAGAAAAGAGAACCAAAATGTTCTCAATCATTTTCTAAAGGAAGGACTTAATGGAATTAGGTTAATGAATGAATTACAAAATGATTTAGAAGATAGAAAATGATCCAAAGATCAAATGCAAATGTTTTAGCAATTTCGGCCAACATGCCTAATAAAAGTGTAATCAATCCAAAAGTTATTTTCTAAAGTGTAGAATTGATATTTAACCTAAAAAGAAATGCATTTGTAATGAATTTTCAATAATTAAAGAAGTAAACCTATTTTTATTAGAAAAGTGATATAGTAGAATAATGACCAAAACCTTTGAAAAATACTTACTTTTAGATTTTAAAGTATAGTAACAATTTTTAAAGTGGATTTTATAATTATAAAATAAAATAAAAGAAATTTTAGAGGAAAGACATAGAAAGCATATTTTTAATAGAATTTACAGACAAAATCTTTGTCAAAATTTTATTAAAAGCAGTCAAATAATAGTCAAATAAAAGAAAACATTTTATATTATATTTATAACGTAAGAAAAATTATTCTACGTAGTTTTAAAGTAGTTAAAATAGCTTACGTAGTTTTAAACCAGAGATTTTAAAGCTTTTCGATCCAGAAAATGATTTAAAAATCTTACACGATTGAAAAAACGATTTAAAAATACTACGCGATTTTAAAAATAGCAAAATATATTTACGCGATTTAAAAATATTTGTAAAAACGATGAAATTGTGAAAACATGATAAAATTTTTGCGTGATTAATTGAAACAGCGAGTTTTACTGTCGGGCCAAAGTGGTGGACCCGGACATGTGAAAATATGGTACGTCAAGTGGGAACGTGCTGTATTTTGGACATGTGGAAATATGGTACGTCAAGTGGGAACGTACTGTAGTTGAGATTATTGCCATTGAGGGCATTTGTGTAAATATGAGAATATTTTTGAGACTAAGGGTAATTTGATAATTATTATTTTTATTCATGCATTGAGTTGTGCCAATATGGTTGATTATTGGTGATTTGATTGACGAGGCGAATAACACCGTGTTGTCGGTGTGATAAGCATAGTGTGGTTCATTTCTTTGTATGGACTTAGAGGCATTAGTGTGCAGAGTATTTGTAACATCCCGAAAAATACATATTTGATCATAAATCATCGTTTTATAATATTCTTGATTTTTAAGAATTTTTCTGGAATTTTTCGGAAGCGACGAATATTTTAATATATTCTTCGTTTTACGTGCACACCGGGTGAGAATGAGAATTGTTGAGACCAGTGTAACACTCCGGAAATTGATTATTTCACCATGAATAGTCATTTTCTAATATTTGTGATTTATGAGAATTTTTCTGGAATTTTTCGGAAACGACGAATATTTTAATATATTTCTTGTTTTGCGTGAAACTCGAGCAGAGTCGGGAAAACGACTGTAGCGCTTCGAAAATTGGAAAATTATATGACGAATGGTCGTTTTATAATATTTGAAATTTTTGGGAATTTTCTGGGAATTTTCCGGAACCGTAGAATATTTTAATATATTCCTCGTTTTGTGTCTTGTGGATTGAGTAATCGAGAAACGCGATATTTTCTCTGAGAACCTTGGACTATGGACATGTCGATGGGGGATCTTACTAAACCCGAGACTTGACACAGTTTACGAGATTTCACAATTTTCGAAAAATCTTCACAGATACAATTAAATCAATACAGCGAAAAATTCATCTATCAGATTAATTAAATACTGACTTCTGTCAACTGTAACTATTATCTATTGGATAATAGTGTGTAATAAAAATCCTATCACATTATCTTAATGTAATCTACTTTATGTCAAATCTATCTACTTTAATTCAAATTTATTCATTAAAAAATCAAAGCTTCCTTAAGAAGCTTTGACCCAAGCTTTGACCATCAATATCTTGGCTTCCTTTGGAAGCCAAATTTCTCACCCACTCTTCTCTCTCATTTACGTAATCTGCAGCCCAAAAAGGAGAAGGAATTGATTTGAATTATCCAAATAATTCATTTAACTCATTATAACCAAAAACACCATTTCTTTCTTCCTTTTACGTTTCTTCTTCTTCTTTCTTTCTTCAAACATTTTTTTCTTCCTCTCCCAGCACACCATACGTCCAGCCACTCCTCAAGAGCCCCAACCTTCATAAAAATTTACACCAACCATGTTTTCTTAATCTCCTACTCCTTCTCATCATCTTTTGTGCTTGGAGTTTGCAAGAAAGCTTCCATCTTCAACCATTTTTCAAGCTTTGAAGGTGAGCTTCCATGGCTGAAAAAAATTTCAGACCTTCACCTCCATTTTCGTTTCTGGTTTCCTCTTGATTTAATGGTCATTTTCTTCTTCTTTTTCACATCATTACATTGTTCTAACTTGGACCACATTTTCTAGGGTTTTTGAGCTTCAAATCCGAAAATCAAGAGTGCTTCTTGGAATTTTCTTGGTTCTTCATCTTGGTAAGAGGAAGATTAATCCTCCTCAACCTCTTTAGCAACTAGGAATCTTGTGTTTGATTTTTGGAAGAAAAACCACATGGTGGTTGTTCTTGAAATTGCTTGAAATTGATTTCTTGAAGGTTATCTTAATTTAGCTTTGAGTAGTTGATTGAGTGGTTAATTATTCATGTAATTTTGTGATTGAAATCCATGATTGCTTGCTGAAAAATTCTGGTTGCTGGACCCCTGGATGTGTCACGGTTTTGGGGCTGTTTTGGGCTGGAAAATGAAGGGAAATGATGCTTAAATTTTGACCAATGCAAGGCTAATTAAATCAAGTAGTTAAGGTTGATCCAAGTGGACAAAATTCTAGTTGTTGGACCTTGGTGAGTGCCACGGTTTTGGGCTATTTTAAGAGCAGAATTTTGGTTGACATTGTGTCAAGAATAATGCTAGGCAAATTAAGTAAAGGAAGACTAAACTAGTGAGAAGAAAATTGTAACCTAGAACCCTCTTGAGTGCCACGGTTTTGAGGGCT
Source organism: Ormosia emarginata (assembly GCA_029884605.1). Lineage (NCBI taxonomy): Eukaryota > Viridiplantae > Streptophyta > Magnoliopsida > Fabales > Fabaceae > Ormosia > Ormosia emarginata. The sequence goes on from JAQQTP010000063.1 coordinate 3,457,053, forward strand.
TGAATGAGGGAAAAGATAACAAATTTGAGATATCAAGACTTGAATTAATCAAGTAATTAAACGTAGATTAATAGTAGGAAACTTGCAACAATAATTTTTAGGATGGATTATGGTTAAGACTTAGGAGATAAGCTAAATTTGGAAGGTAATTATAAGAATCAAATAACTTGGATCAAAATAACAAGTAAATGGACCTAATGATGTGAACGGGACTTACTTGAAACCTTGGGAAGGCCACGACCTCTAGGTGAAAATTTGGGTTAAGATCCCATAACCCATTACTCGGATTACAAGTAATCAAAGAATACAAGAGATTAAGGATTTCATAAACCTTAATGAACCAATGAGATAATTTTCATAAGACTTGGAGATTTTAGAAATCCATAATGAACCTAAAATATGTTCCTTGAATTATAAATTGATATTATGTTGATATTGGGTTCTTCTTGGATGCAAATTTGCTTATTGCACTCTCTTGATCAAATGTGGTATATTATGCTATTGTATGAAATTGTGGATCATACATGTTCATGCATAGAGTCCTATGCATTGTGAATGTCCTTGTGGACTGTTGTAAGGCCAAGTTGCCTAGGAGATTGAACACACCTTAGTGCGGGTGCGAGTAGACAAGTGTGGGTCTTGTTATGACCTTGGGGGCGTCGGGGTGCGGGTCCTCCACAATGGGTAGTTAGTAGCTCCTTTGCCCGTGGGGCAAACCGATGCAAACGCACCGACGATCCGGACTTGACATTGTCCTATATCGTGATCTAGTGTAGAATGTCTGTGCAATGCCATGATTGTGCACGAGAAAATTTATTGATAGCACTGGCCTCGGCAGCTGAGTCACAGACATGTCTCCTGATCTTTCTCTCCGACTGTTTGAGTCTAGCTCCATAGAGTAGGAAATTGAATATTGTGTCCATGCATCGTGGAATATTCTGTCATCGAAAATTATTGTTTACACGATATTTGGTATCGAATTTAACCGCCTCTGGATATTATGAATTATTCATTACCTTTATTAATGATTGCCCGACCGGTTATCTCGTTTAAAAGCTTATTTATTGCCTTTACATGCTACGTGGGCGTTATGCGTCGTTCGGTTCTTGGTTGCTGTATTGGTATTGATGGTAGGATGTCTTACCTCTTTCCCTGTGCTTCTATTATTTGCTGTTTATGTGCACCCTGTGCTGATCGAAGACGACGGTGAAGAGACAGAAGATCCTGCCTTCCCCGGCTTCTGGCCTGCACAAGATTGACTTTTACTGCGACGATGTCTGCACGTATGCGTGGGTTCTTGGGAGATGTGCGTCTGACCTTCCTTGGAGGGCCGGAGTGCTGGCACATCAACCTGAACTCCGACCGCTGCGTGTATTTGGGAGACGTGTCGATAGCACTTGCCTGGAGACGTCATGAGGCTCCTGTCCTCACTTGCTACCTCAGCTTGCGCCTGGAGTTTTACCTGCCTATCAGGGAGATGTGGGGTGCCCGTTATTACACCCCGCAGGAGGATTCGTTTGATTCCACCGCTCGGGCTCCGTCCCGCGCCTCTGTGGTTCCTATGGATGAGTCCTCGGATGAGGAAGATCCCGATGAGGGTCCTCCTGAGGATCCCGAATCGGTCCCTTTTATCCGAGGGTCGATGATCATTGGTGGCTACCGATGGCGCGTGTTTTATTTTTGGGGCCCGATGTATTTTCTTTTTGGTTGGGCTGTATACTTTGTATATGCATGTTTCCCTTGGGGTGGGTATAGTTTTGCTTTTTGATGATGGCTGTGCTTGTATTTATAAAACAGTTGTATCAAATTCTATATATATATATATATATATATGCATGCTATTCAGGTGCAAATTTCTGTGTATTGTTTTATTCGTTACTTTTATCCGCACTCCGTAGTATCCTTATTATTCTTATTATAAAAAAAAAATATTGCCAAGTTTGCTCACATGGTTAAACATTAATTAATTAAAATGAACCGGGTCTTAATCGTTTGTTTATTTAATTTTCGCATTTATTTATTTGACAATGTGACGTTCCCTCCCAAAAAGGGGCGTTACAGTATTCCACATGTGGACAGTTAGTCGCTCCTCTGGGCCGTGGTAACTGGCAACACACTAGTGATCTCGATACGCACTATACTTAATCAAGATCTTGTAAAGATTATTTTTGTACAATACCTGTAGTTGCACGATGTTTGGACTGTGTGCTACTACACGATAATTGGACAGTGGGCTATAGACACAACATAAGACATTGAAATAGTTTGGTTGGATAGCCTGAGGTACTTATAGTTCTGTACGGGTCGTTCTCTCTAATATTTGTGTCTAGCTCCATGGAGTAGGAACGAGTCATATTGCATTTGCATTTATGTCATGTATCATAACATTATTATCTGTGATATTCTTTGATACTGTTGTATTAAAATTGTTGTATTAAATTGTATTATTATTTATGATACTATAGTATGCTTTATTGTATAAACTGTTATATATGTTGTATTTGGCGTTTTCTTATTTGCTATGCTGGTATTGATGTATAATTATCTCACCTCTCTATATGTATTGTTTCTGTATTATTAAATTATGTTGTAAAGAGTTTGAGGAAGAGGATCAGCCTCTTGAGTGTGTGTATCTTGAGGAGGAGGAGGAGCAGCAGACGTGGGATCAGTTCGACGACTGCGAACCTTCTGATCATCCATATCCATTGGACTGATTTGGCAAGTATGACACTGCCGGGATTTCTTGGTTTCGTGAGACTTGAGTTTCACGGAGGCTCGGAAGCTTGGCGATTGCGAGAGGGCAGAGATTTAGTGGTTTACGTGGGACAGTTGACTGTGTCCCTACGAACAGAGTTTGATGGGGAAACTGTTTTTACTACTATACTGTATTTGCATTTGGAGTTGCCGCTGACTCTTAGGCGTTATTGGGGAGGGATGTTCCAGGCGCCTAGTGAGATTAGTAGTGTGTCGACAGCACGGACTCGTGTCCGTAGAGCTTTGAGACATCCTGGATACCTATCACCTAAAGTTTCATCTGAGAGTGATCCTTCAGAGGGTTAGGGATCTATGATATACACTTGGGTACCTTTTGATGTAGTATTGTATATTAACTCTCTATAACTTTGTTTAAATATTTTGTAGTTGTATATTATTTGTACTACTCAAAACAAAATCCTATGTATATTATGTGTGATGACAGTTTGTTTTATTTTATGTTCCGTGTTTATTTTGTTTAGTAATATTCTGTATAAAAGGAAAAAAAATTTATAACCCATATTATTTATGTAACAAATGTTTTACAACTTGGATAATATTTATTTATTTTATTTTTTTGCATCATAAATGTGGCACTCCCATAAGGGTGTTACATGGACTTGTAATAGTGGGCGAACATTTAAAATATGTATTGACATGGAAAGTGATCCTATGCTATTATGGACCCTATGTGGGCAAATTGTTGTTGATTATGTGCTTGAGAATATCATGATGTGATGATATCGAGAAATGAATATGTATGTATATATATGTAAATATACCATTGTGATATGCTATGATGAATGCATCATTGATGAACATACATGATTGGACATTGTGTCGTCATGCATATGTGTTGTCCGTTGGACATTGTTAGAAAGGCTATGTATGCCTAGGAGTTTGAATAACACCTATGTGCGGGTGCGAATAGACTAAGCGTAGGTGTCATATGTTGTTGACCCTGGGGGCGTCGGGGTGTGGGTGTCTCACAATAGACAGTGGTAGCTCCACTGGGGCTGTGGGATAGACCAATGTGACACACCGACGATCCTGTCTGAGACGCTGTCCTATATCGCGATCAACTGTCGAGGTGCCATGTATAAGCCATTGCGCAAATATTTTTATGTGATAAAGCACACTGTATTTTTAAGGCTAACGATATATTGACATTACTCTTTGATCATTCACTCCGAAAATATTTATGTCTAGCTCCATGGAGTAAGAATTTTGATACACTTCTGCATTGTGAACTGTCAGTCACATAACTCATTGAGCATAAGCATTTATAACTGTGGAATATGTTTACTGTTATTTCTATAATAATTGTTGAATACTTGAACTGTTGACTACTGATAATGTCACAGTTATTTTTCTGTTATTGATGATGTTACTGCCAATTATTGTTATCCTACGTTTACTGTGAATTTAATATTACTGAGATTAAAAGTATAAACTATGTTATATGTGGGCGTCCAGCGCCGTTCTATTTCCTTACTGCTAATTTGGTACTGAAAGCTAGGTGTCTCACCTCTTTCTGTATTTTCTCTATTTTTGTATTTCTGTCGGATTGTGTACTTCTGAGAAGATGTTCGTGAGGAAGACAAGGAAGCTACTGAGTTTCCGGGTTTTTGGTCATATCTCGACTGAGATTGAAGCTGCTGAGGATGACGTCACACCCCCATGGATTTTTTGGCTACGTGTGGATCACCTTTCACAGAGGTCTTGATTGCTGGCACATCAACGTGCAGACTGACCGTTGCATGTACCATGGTGAGCTGACTGTGTCCTTGGTGTAGGGCCGTTACGATGCCTCTACTTTTTATTTTCATGCTTTTGTGTGGCTGGAATTTTACTTGCCCGTAAGGGACATGTGGGCCGACATGTATTACACCCCACGTGATGACTCCTTTTTGTCCACTGCTCGGGCTCCCGCCCGTTACTCTGTCGCTTCGATGGATGTTTCATCGGACGAGGAAGACTCCAAGGAGGACCCCTTTACGGTCCCTTCTCGATCTCGTCAGTGTTAGAGACTGATCCTGTCAGTAGCTACTGATGGCTATCTGTTATCTTTTTGGGGGAGCCTGATGTATTGGCTAGATTGATGGGTATATATTTGTATCTCTTTGGGTGGGTACATATTTTGCTTTTTGTACATTTTGGGTTGTAATCGAACAAGATTGTGCATATATATATATATATATATATATATATATATATATATATATATATATATATATATATATATATATATATATATATATATACATATATATAAAATATGTATGGTTTATCTTACGTTGTAAATTTTATTTATTGCGATCATTTTAATTATTTCTTCTATATGCGATGGATTTTTAAATGGACCTTTTTTACTCTACTTGGTAATGACAATAATTTTTTATATTAACAAAAAAAATATTGTGATAATTGTAAAGGAACTTAAATAACCATAAAATGAACCGGGTCAATGAATTTAAATGAAATCACTATTTTTTTCCGTAGTTTAATTTATTCCACTTTAAAATTTATGTTTATTAGTATTACACCTTATGTTTAGATTCATTACTATAATGTGACATTCCTTCTTCGCGAGTATACTTAGAAAAAGGGGCGTTACAGTTTCGGTTTTGAGCTTCCAAAATCCTAGAAATTTCAACACAAAGAATCAACACCAATGGTTGAAAAAGAAGAGTCTTTGGTCTCCAATGAAACCATAGAACATGAAAATGAAGAAAATAAGGAAAAAAATGGAAACTTTACCTTAAAGTTTGAAGCTTTGCCTTGGAAGACAATGGAGGTGAAGATGAATTTTGAAGAAATTTTCTAAATAGAAAGTGTAGAGAAGGTTGAGGTGAGTGCAGAAATGATATTGGTGAGGTTGAAAAATGAAAGGGAATGGTCTCCTTAGGGGCTGCAAACCGTGGGGTGAGGGAGAGGAAGAAGAGAGAAGGAGGAGAAAAATAAAGAAGCAGAAACTAGATAGAGAAAGTGTTAGATGGAAAATGATATTTTTGGGTAAAATGTATTAAGTGTGGAGGAAAATTTTTGCCTCCCATGGGCAAGGAATTCCGCAGAAATGGAGAGAAAGAAGGGGGGTGGAGAGGCTTCTCCAACAAGCCAAGGGTAACTTAGACATTTTGTGGTCAAAGCTTCTCAAAGAAGCTTTGATTAAAATACACTAAATTTGAATAAAAATGGATTTGATTAGACATAAAGTAGATTACATTAGGATAATGTGATAGGGTTTTTAATTTATGCTATTATCCAATGGACAATTGTTACAGCTGATAGAAGTCAGTATTAATTATTTAGCAGGTAAAATTTACACAGCGATTTATTATTTTTTTTATCAGATGAAATTTCTTGAAAAACATGAAACTTCGTAAACTGTGTCCAGTCTCGGGTTTAGTAAGATCTCTCGTCGATGTTTCTACAAATTAAGGTTCTTGGGAAAAATATCTTATTTTCTCAGCTCCACTCAGTTTGCACGTAAAATGAGAAATAATATTAAAATATTCCGCATTCTAAAAAAAAATCCAGAAAAATTATCAAAAATCACTAATATTGTAAAATGAATATTTATAATGAAATAAATAAATTTTGTGGTGTTACAACTCTCCCTAATAAATAAGAATTTCGTCCTCGAAATTTTTATACCTTAGAATAGTTCTGGGTATTGCTCCTTTATCTTGTCCTCTAGTTCCCATGTCGCATCTCCGGTTGTCTCATTCCAGATCACTTTCACCAATGAAATGTCTTTCGCTCTGAGTTGCTTTATTCTCCTATCCTCAATCCTCACAGGAGTTGTTTCATAAGTCAAGTTTTCCTTTAATTGTACTGAATCAGGTGCTATGATATGATCAGGACTTGGAATGTATTTTCGAAGTTGTGACACATGAAAAACATTGTGGAGATTTGAAAGAAAAGGTGGTAAAGATATTTGGTTACCAACGGGACCTACCTGACGAAGAATTTGGTAAGGTCCAAGAAATTTTGGAGTGAGCTTTCTAGATTTGAGAACCCGACTGACCCCAGTCGTAGGTGTGACTTTCAAGAACACATGTTCTCTTTCCTCAAATTCAAGAGGTTTCCTCCTTTTATCCGCATAACTTTTTTGCCGACTCTAAGCCATCCTCATCTTCTCTTGAATCATCTTGACTTTCTCAGTTGTCTGCTGAATAAGATCAGGCCCAACTGTGAGTCGCTCTCCATCTTGATACCAACAAAAAGGCATTCTGCACCTTCGTCCATGCAGAGCCTCATAGGGTGCCATCCCTATGCTTGAATGGCAATAGTTATTGTAGGTAAACTCTACCAATGGTAAAATTTCATCCCAGCTTCTAGTCTGTTCTATAGCACAAGCTCTCAGTAAATCTTCCAATGATTAAATTGTTCATTCTGATTGGCCATCTGTCTGAAGATGGTAAGCAGAACTCAAACGTAGCTTTGTCCCGATTGCTGCTTGAAGACTTTGCCAAAATTTTGATGTAAATTTGGGATCTCTGTCAGAGATGATACTAGTAGGCACACCATATAGTCTGACAATTTCATCGATGTACAACTGAGTCAACTTCTCCAATGGATATCTTATGTTGATCGGCAAAAAGTGTGCTGACTTTGTAAGTCGATCCATAATTACCCATATTGAATCATATCCTCTTCTGGTCTTTGGCAATCCGACAACAAAGTCCATGGCAATACTATCCCATTTCCATTCGGGAATAGTCAAGAGTTGCAACAATCTTAACGGTCTTTGATGTTTAATCTTTGTCTTCTGACAAACCAAACAGGAAAATACCCATCTAGCGATATCTCTTTTCATTCCATACCACCAAAATAACTTCTTCAAATCTTGGTACATTTTAGTCATCCCAAGATGCATACTCAACTTGCTAGTATGTGCATGTTCAAGAATGTATTTCCTGAGTTCCTCATCTTTAGGCACATAGACTCTACCTTGGAATCTCAAAATCCCATCGCTTTCTTCCTCTAACGTTGATACACCACCCTGCTTCATCAGCTCTCTTTCCTCTTGTAAGAATTTGTCAACCTTCTGCTTCTCTCGGATGTCATCCATCAAATCACTCAAGATGGTGACCATGTTCATGCAGATTTTGCCCGGCATTAATTCCACAAAAGACCATACGTCTTTAAATTGTTCTATTAAATCTTTCTCCCTGATCATCATGGCAGAAACACTAATCGTTTTCCTACTTAAGGCATCGGCTACAACATTGGCCTTTCCAGGGTGATACTGAAGTTGGAAATCTTAGTCTTTTAGGAATTCTAACCATCTTCGCTGCCTCATGTTCAACTCTTTTTGATCATACAAATACTTCAAGCTCTTGTGGTCGCTGAAGACATTGAACGTTGCTCCATAAAGATAATGCCTCCATTTCTTCAAGGCAAATACCACAGCAGCTAACTCTAAGTCGTGCGTTGGGTAGTTCTTCTCATGCACTCGCAATTGTCTCGAGGCATAAGCCACCACTTTTCCGCCTTGCATAAGGACACATCCTAAACCTTGGTATGAAGCGTCACAGTACACTTCAAATGGTTCACTTGGATTAGATAGAACTAACACTGGTGAAGTAGTTAGTCTCCTCTTCAACTCCTAAAAACTTCCCTCGCAAGCAACCGTCCATTCAAAAGCTTGATTCTTCCTCGTGAGTTGAGCGAGAGGTTCGACAATCTTAGAGAACCCTTCAATAAATCTCTGATAATATCCCACTAATGCAACAAAGCTTCAGATTTTGGTCACCATCTTCAGTCTTTCCCATTGTAGAACAGCTTCCACTTTTGATGGGTCTATAACAATTCCTTCCTTCAAAATCACATGGCCCAAGAATTTAACTTCGTTCAACCAAAACTCACACTTCAATAACTTGGCATACAACTCTTTCTCCTTCAAAGTCTGAAGAACTATACTGAGATGTTCGGCATGATCCTCCTAATTTTTTGAATAAATCAAAATATTGTCGATGAAGACAACGACGAATCTGTCCAAATAAGGATGAAAGATTCTATTCATATAATCCATGAAAATAGTTGGTGCATTAGTCACACCAAAAGGCATCACCAAGTACTCGTAATTTCCATAACGAGTACAAAAAGTCGTTTTAAGAATGCCTTCCACTTTTACTCTGATCTGATGGTAGCTCGATCGCAAATCGATCTTAGAAAACACTGCCGCTCCTTTCAGTTGGTCCATTAGGTCGTCTATCCTCGGCAATGGATACTTGTTCTTGATCGTGACCTTGTTTAACTGACGATAATCCACGCACAATCTCGAAGTACTGTCTTTCTTCTTAACTAGCAATACCGGTGCTCCATAAGGTGATACACTGGGTCTCATGAATTGCTTCTCCAAAAGCTCTTCCAGTTGCTTCTTGAGCTCAACTAGCTCTACAGGTGACATTCGGTAAGGCGCTATGGAAATAAGACCAGCTCCAGGTATAAGATCAATGGCAAATTCGATCTCCCGCTTCGGTGGTAAACTAGGTACATCTTCAGGAAAAACTTTAGGAAACTCTCGAACCACCGAGATTGCGCCCACATCTACCTTATTCTCGACTTTCAAAGAAGACAATAACATGTATCCCCGAGCTCCTTCTTTCAAGAAAGCTTGAACTTGGTTGGCCGTCAAAAATCTAGAATTCTCATCCAAAGGAAAAAATATGATTTTTCTAGAACAATCTAATAAGACATGGTTAGAAGATAACCAATCCATTCCTAAGATTACGTCTAATTGAGATAATGGCAAACAGATCAAATCAATAGAAAAGATTCGATCTTCAACAATCAAAGGACAATTTAGACAAACTTTGGCAGTAATAATAGGTTTAGCAATAGGAGTTGAAACAGTCAAATCAAAAGGTAAAGAAGACATAGGTAAACCAAGTCTTTTCACACAGTCATAGGAAATGAAAGAATGTGTTGCACCAGAGTTATACAGTATAGTTAAAAGATTACATTCTATGACACCTTCCCCTTGTATAAGATCTTCGGATTGAGAGGCTTCAATACCACTCAGGGTGTAAACTCGACCTCCAGCCTGTGGTTTAGCAGTTCTACCAGCATTGACGGAAGGTTCCGCCTTAGGTTGATTGCATTCACTAGAAACATGTCTAGGTTTCCCGCATCTAAAGCAGATCACTCCTTTAATGGTGCAGTCCCTCATGTAGTGTTCCTTCCCGCACTTCATGCATCGTGGCATAGACGCCGTTGTTTGACCAGTTCTGCCCGGACTTCTTCTAGGACTTCCCCCTTGTGGCTTCTGTTATTGATTTCCAGGTGGTCTGGAATAAGGCTTCTTCTGGTAACGGTTAGCATTACTGCTTCCTCCTCTTTAGGACCGAAAAGGTCAAAAGTTGCGATTTCTTTCATCACGCGCCTGGTCTAAGTCTTCCACCCGTCAACACGTAACAAGCAGCTCAGAAAACTAGTTAATTTTCAAAGTGATGACAGCCCTCTTCACATCGTGTCTTAGGCCTTCCTTGAACTTCCGACATTTCTGTGCTTCGTTTGGTTAGTGTTGAAAGTAGGTTGAGAACTTCGACAAGCTCTCAAATTTGGTAGCATATTCATTTACTGTCATATTTCCTTGCCTCAAGCCCAAAAATTCCATTTCCTTAGCATGCCTAGCACTTTATGGGAAATATTTATTTAATAATCTCTCTTTGAACACCTCCCAATTAATTACTCGATTCTCAGCTTCCAATAACCTCTGCTCTCCAGTCCACCATTCCTCTGCGTCTTCAGTCAGCATGAACGCAACATAAGTCACCTTCCTGTCATTGACACAGTTCATGCCCGTGAAGATCTTTTCCAATTCCTTGATCCACAAAGTAGCCTTCTCAGGATCAAACTCTCCCTTAAATTGTGGAGGGTTAGTGCGACGAAATTCTGCCAGATTTTGGGCATCAGCAGTAGCCTCCAATTATTGTGCAGGCCTTTCTTGCTGTTGAGCCGTTTGCTGGTTTTGTTGTAGCATAGCTTCAGCCATCTTCTGAATTGCTTCGATTGCAGCAGTCATGTCTCCTCTGCGAGCCATAATTCTTCTCAGATCAAGCTATACAAAACACAGGGAAAAGTTAGATGTATCCTTGCGGGATACCAAACACAGAGAATCACACAGTACAAACAAGACAGTCCAAAATCACATGACCCAAAAGAAAACTTAAACCGGGGCTCTGATACCAAGACAGTGCAATGATCGTTTTTCTTATCTCGCGAAGAAGGAACGTCGCACCATAATATAGAGAAACGAAATATATTATGGAAAATAATAAGTACGTTGATTAATTAAGACCCAGTTCACTTTTTTTTTACACGTGATTAAATAATTTGTATTCTTGTATTGTAAAATAATCGAGTGTTGAAATATGTGTACATTTTCTTTTTTTTTTGAAATAACAATAAAGAGATGATAATAATTATAAATACAATAGAATCGACACACAATTTAAAAGTCATACATTCACAATTCATATATACTATTATATGCATCAGCCTATTTAATTACATCATAATTTATACAAAAAGCAAAAGATGTACCCACCCGAATGATACAAATATACACCCATCAAGTACGGCAAAACATCAGGCTTCCCCAAAAAGATAAACGGTTAGCCATCAGTAGCCACCGATAGTATCAGCCTCTAACACTGACGAGAATGGACCATAGTCGGGTCCTCCTCAGGGTCTTCTTCATCCGATGAAATTACCATCAGTGTGATCGAATTTCGAGCAAAAGCCCGAGCAGTGGAGAGGAAAGAGTCCTCTTGTGGGGTGTAGTACATATCAGCCCACATATCCCTAACGGGTAGGTAAAAATCCAAAATGACAAAAGTAGTGAAGTCAAAAATTGGAGGGTCATTGTGACCCCAAGCTAAAGACACCGTCAGTTCCCCGCGGTACACGCATCGGTCCGTCAGCACATGTATGTGCCAGTAATCGGGTCTCCCATGAAAGGTCATCCTGACGTACCCCAAAAATCAGCATGGACGCGATGACATCTCCACCAAGCTCTAATCGTAGTATGGCCAGAAACCTGAAAACTCAGATGTTTCCTTTTCTTTCTCATGAACGTCTTCTCATAAGTATACAAATAAACAAGAATATCAAAAGTACAGAAAGAGGTGAGACACCCAGCTTTCATTACCAATACGGTAGCAAGAAAACAGAATGGCGCTGGACGCCCACATGTCAACACAGTTTATATATCCAATCATAGTAATAATTAAAATTCACAGTAAAAGCAGAACAACAATAAATGGCAGTAAAGATTATCAGTAACAGACATGTAGTTCAAGTAATCAAATAATTATTACGGTAATAATAACAAATATTTTTCCATAGTTATAATTGCTCATGCTCAATGAATTATGAGACTGACAGTTCACAATGCAAATGGTACCAAATTCCTACTCCATGGAGTTAGACATAAATATTTTCGAAGTGAATGATTAAGGAGTTATGCCAGTATCTCGTTAGCCTTAAAAATAGTGTGCTCATCTCACAAAAATATTTGTGCAATTGGCTTATACATGGCTCCTCAACAGTTGATCGCGATATAGGACAGCGTCTCAGTTCGGATCATCAATGTGTTTGCATCGGTCTATCCCATGGCCCCAGTGGAGCTACCACTGTCTATTGTGAGACACCCATACCCCGACTTCCCCAGGGTCAACCACTATGATCCTACGCTTAGTCTACTCGCATCCGCACATAGGTGTTATTCAAACTCCTAGGCATATATCGCCTTTCCAACAATGTCCAACGGACAACACATATGCATGACGATGCAATATACATCATGTATGTTTATCAATGATACATTTATCATAAAGTATACCACAATGGCATATATTCATGTCTCAATATTAACGTGTCATAATTTCATCAAAAACTTAGTCCCACATAGGAACTCACAATAGCATCAACCAATTCTCAATAACAATATATATACATATACATTGTTCCACACATACCAGAATGTCCATATTATAAAATCCAACAATTTCAATGTCTTAAGTCTTGATCAATTATGAAAATTTTAGGTTAAATAACCCTTAAAAATCGTGGCCCTCTTAAATGTTATTATTCAATTTAATTCTTCCACTTCATTATGGATTATGCATGTCTCTAAATTCTTAATTTCCAAGGATGCACTAAGGCATTATTTGAACCCTAAATTTTCTCTAAAAACCGTGGCCTCCCTAGGTCTTCAAAGTTCCAATTTCTTTTCATTTTATGAATTGGTCACTTGATATCTAATCTCTTAAATTTTTGTTCACACAAAATCAATCCAATCCCTCAAAATCCAAGCCAAAACTGTGACCTCTAAAATGGGTAGTAAACCCTCAAAATTTTCATTCATTAATTCTAACACTATCAAGCATTTCAACACCACCAATGCATTCAAAATCATTATTCAATCATAAATCTCAAATCAAGAACACCTAAGCATACAAAATCATCAACAAAGTAAGCATACAAATATGGATTTCTCCCTCAAACAATCACACAAAGTCTCCTCACCACCAATAATGGTAGAAGTGAGTAAATCTCTCTCTTACCTAAAGGAAGAACACGAAAATGGCTTCCTATGTGCTCCTTGGTGGTTTCGGTTTTGAGCTTCCAAAACCCTAGAAATTTCAACACAAAGAATCAACACCAATGGTTGAAAAAGAAGAGTCTTTGGTCTCCAATGAAACCATAGAACATGAAAATGAAGAAAAGAAAGAAGAAAAATGGAAACTTTACCTTAAAGTTTAAAGCTTTGCCTTGGAAGACAATAGAGGTGAAGATGGATTTTGAAGAAATTTTCTAAATAGAAAGTGTAGAGAAGGTTGAGATGAGTGTAGAAATGATATTGGTGAGGTTCAAAAATAAAAGGGAATGGTCTCCTTAGGGGCTGCAAACCGTGGGGTGAGGGAGAGGAAGAAGAGAGAAAGAGGAGAGAAAATGAAGAAGAAGAAACTAGAGCGAGAAAGTGTTAGATGGAAAATGATATTTTTGGGTAAAATGTATTAAGTGTGGAGGCAAATTTTTTCCTCCCATGGGCAAGGAATGCGACGGCAATGGAGAGAGAGAAGGGAGGTGGAGAGGCTTCTCCAACAAGCTAAGGGTAACTTAGACATTTTGTGGTCAAAGCTTCTCAAAGAAGCTTTGATTAAAATACACTAAATTTGAATAAAAATGGATTTGATTAGACATAAAGTGGATTACATTAGGATAATGTGATAGGGTTTTTAATTCATGCTATTATCCAATGGACAATTGTTACAGTTGACAGAAGTCAGTATTAATTGTTCAGCGAATAAAATTTACACAGCGATTTATTATTTTTTTTATCAGATGAAATTTCTCGAATATTTTTGGAACTAAAACAAGGAGGCATGTCCATTGTATAATATAAAGTGAAGTTTGGAGAACTTTTCAAGCTTCCCTCATATGTTAGGATGAATCCAAATGAAAACCAAAAGTGTGTTAAGTTTGAATCTAAATTGAAGGAATAAAAGATAAAAGATTTGTCAAGTCTATGGTGATTACGGATTTTTCCCAACTTAGTTAGGAAGTGTAAAGTTTCACATTGAACAAAACATTATGAATCTTCAAAAGAGGAAAAAGTATAAGCGAAGAGGATGAAGAATGTGATTTTACACTAGCGTATTACAAAAATGGAAATGAACTAAAATCAAATGGAAATTGTAGAGCCTGAATGCTTTAAGGGTGGAAGAAAACAATGTGATGACAAACTTTGTTTGTTTTATTATAAGTGCAATCAAATAGGCCACTATGTCAGCAAGTGTCAGTAGAGGCAGGAAGTTATACCTAATCCTAGACTACAAGTTCCAGGAAGGGTATATACTTTAAGAAGGTAAGAAGGGAAGTTTAATACTTTTACTTTTTACAGGAAACTCTCATCAGAAATGAAAGAATATGAATATCAAAGTTTGGTTAAAAATTGAAATGGATAAGATGGATACAGTGAAAAGGTAACTATTATGGTTCTCTAAATCATTAGTATAAGCAGCTAAATTTTGGGGACAAAATTTTTAAAAAAGGAGGGAAGAATTGTAACATTCTCTTTTTACATATGTTAAACTTGTATAAGGTTACAGGGGTAACTTAATACTTGTTTAACATGTCTGCTAAATTTTGTGACATTTTGAGTTAATTTAGGCACTTTGCCGCAACATAGAACGTGCAAAATAGCTAATTTAACTTAGGGAAAATAGTATAAATGCTATGTTAAAGGAAATGGATGTGGAAAGTTATTTCCAAGTCATAAATGAATGAAAGAAGATGTGGTTAAATTTTGAGGGCAAACGGAGTCAGTTTGGTATTTTTAAGGATATCGAGTAAGTATTTAAGTATCGGATTGAGACACAACAGATATGAAAAATTATGGAAATGATGAAACAAGATTTTTGATAGATTTTACGATTTATTCTAAGGTTGTTGGAAAGCAAGAAACTTGATTTAGTAAAATTAAAGTGTTCTTAGCAGATATGAAATTTAGCTAAATGACAAAATTACCCTTAACATTTATCTTTAAAAAGTGAGAATTTCTCTCACTTTTCTCCTCTCCCACGCTTGGTCTGGTTCTAGAAATGAAGAAAGAAAAAAAAAAGAAAAAGGGGGAGAGCAAGAAGAAAATGGTGGAGAAAGAGGAAGAATAAAGGCAAAAGATGGAGATTCATCTTCAAGCTTGAAGTAGGAGTCCTTGATTCTCACTTTTTTTCTCTAATCTTCATCTTGTTCCTTTAGTGGTTTGATGAAGAATAGTAGTCTTGGGTGAGAATAGAGAGTTGATGTTTGGTTGGAAAAATGAGAAATCTTGAGATCCATAGTTTTCTAGTGATGAAACTGTAACATCCCAAAATTTCTTATCTTTGGAATTATGATTAGGCTAGATTAGTTAAAATTAAGTGTAAGGCTTAAACGAAAAGTGTAAAGATTGAAAATTTGAAATGAATTAAGGAAACTTTAATCCAATTTTCCTAAGCCACCATTAGTGAGTCTATGGCTAGCCCAAGGAAAACTAGCCACTTAATTCCATGATTCCAAGTTACAATTTCAAATCTATGGATTGACAAAAGTTTTTTTTTTTCTTGACTCTATGACTCTCACGCTGCCCTCATCATTTTCTAACAAGAGAAATTATTCAAAGGCTGCTAGGGAAGCATCATATCATGATATGCAATAATTTTTGTGTAACTAGAAAATTAACAAATGTTTAGAAAAATAAGCAAGAGTTAGAGTTAGAATCAAGGTGTATCTCCACTTGAAAACCACAGCTATAAGAAGAGAGAAAAGCTAAAAGTAATACGTAGATTCCATGCACACAAAGCAACACACTTTAATTGGCATTGGCTAAAGCAATAAAGTAATAGTTTTGATGATAACAAACAAGGACAAAAAATGAAAGTGTAATGATCAAGTCTCAAGGATCTTCAAGATTAGCTTGTAGGACTTAGATCTTGTATAAAGGTATTTAAGAATCACACTAAGCTCAAATATGTTTTCAAATCTTTACAAATGGTTTTCACATGCTAAAATGTTCAACAAACAAGTCTTGAAAAGCTAGTTATGGTGGTCGTTCAAATCTATGAAAAATAGTCAAGTTTGTGTTTTGCAAAACTGACTTTTAGTTACTCTTTTGATGATATCCTTCAAAATATTTTGAGTGTTGATCTGAAATTTATTTCATATAAAAGTAGACTCAATGATCTTTCAAACGAGTGGTCATTTGTTTTAAACGGATGAGAAATGAAAAAGTTATGACATTTTTAAAATTAGTTTTCAAAACAAACATGCCATAACTGATTATGGAATATCCATAACTAGTTATTGATCAAGTCAGGAGCTTTTTAACATGTTTTTCTAAAGCTCATAACCAATTTTGGATTTCTCATAAAAGGTTATGGATTTCTCATAACAGGTTATGGATTTCTCATAATAGGTTATGAATTTCCCATAACAGAATATTCCAAAAGTCAGTGACGAAGACTTTGTTTTTAAAAGGCTCATAACAAGTTATGGATTTCCCATAATAGGTTATCTGGGATAGCAGAACACTCTTTCTAACAGCTATATTGGAGCATTTAATGTCCCTAATAACCACTAATCACTCTTAAATGTTTTAGGCTACTGTAACATCCTGAAATTTCATGTTTTTCAGTTATATGTGATTTTTATGTTTTTTTTTAAATTTTTATGAATTGTTTAATTTATTTTGATTATTTTATTATTATTTTTGGACTGTTTGTGTGTTTTAGCAGGACCGGGAAAATAAAAGATTTTTAGGGCTGAAAAATTTTAAACTGTTAATGCAGGGCCAGGGGAGCTTACTAAACCTAAAACTGGAAACAGTTTTTGAAATTTTCTTTTTCTGAGATTTTATTCATAAATAAAATCTAGGTACGTTTTATTGTCCATTGGACAATAAATACTGGTTTTCCTCACAGTAGCCTTTGTCCATTGGATAATAGCTTCCGATAAATATCTAGTGAGAAGGTTCTAGACACGAACCTAGTCACTAGCCTCTTTGTGACTCACCTTGCTTGTTGGACCAATGAGAAGGAAAGCTAAGTTTTGTGACTATGACTCATCCTTGAGAACCAATGGAAAGCAAGCTTACAAGCTAAGCATGGTGGTGGTCAAAGATGGTAGCCATGACTCACATCCATGAACCAATGAAGGCAAAGCTAGGAGAAGTAGCTTGGACACTCACCTCTATGGTGTTCCACGACCAAGACTTGTTTTGGGGGCTAAGTTTCTAAACTTAGTTCATTTCCTACCATTTTTATCAAGAAACCAAAAAGCTAACACAAAAACACTCTCATCTTTTCTCTCAAAAAGCTCACAACCAAGCATCATTGAAACACCATCCAATCTTCCATAATTTCAACCAACCTCACATCTTGAATCTAAACACCATTCTAAGATACTTTTGTGTTGTGACCATCACCTAGTTCATCCATCTTCAACCATTTTCTTCAAGCTCAAGTTTAAGGGGTTTTAGGTGAAGTTCTTGAATCTTCACTTCTTGTTTCATTTTCAAGTTCTAAAACATGATTTAGATCCATGGTCATCTTAGTCAAGCATTAGATGTTAATATTTGTATGTTTGTGGTGCTTTCAAGAACATCTTGGTGGTGAAAGTTTGATTCAAGAAGGCATACAAGGAGTTTTTGATCAACATTTAAGGTAAGAGAGAGATTATCCTCATCAACCAATCATGGTGGTGAGGAATAAAAATTTGTGTTGTATTATATGTGATATTTGTGAGGATTTATTCACTTGTTTGTATAAATTTGGTGATTTGTTTTTATTTACTTTATGTGATTTTATTATTTTGATAGTATGCATGAATTTGCTATGGTAGAAATTGATGATTGGAATATGTTGTATGTTTTGAATTATGTGGGAAGGATGAAAATTTTTGGTTCCAAAAACCAACATGGCTCACGACCATCATGCTTAAATTAGGGTAACCAAGGCAAAAATATTTTATAAATTATGGACTTAGTTGATTTTTTAATAAAGAGATAAGTTAAGGTTTTACAAGTTGATGAAGGAAGTGAGCAAAGTTTTATTATTGGAAAAGAATTGATTTTTGGCCATGAGAAAGAAAATGAGTTTAAAAGATGACTTGAAATTTTAAGTATTTCATTTAAAAGTGTTTTGTGAAGGTAAATGGAAAAGGAAATGAATAAAATTTTTATTATTAATTATTGAACAAATTTCATCCATAATGTTGGAAAATATGGTTGAGAAACAAATTGGAAGCTTAAAGTATTTTATTTAAGTGAATTTTTTGTAAAATAAATGAAAAAGTTTTTTATTAGATTAATATAATGCAGATTTTGGAAATAATGTTAGAAAATATTTTCTAGAGAAGTTTTTGCAAGAAAATATTGGAAATAAGGTTAAATTTTATATTAAACATGGAAAGTTTCAAAAATTAAGTGTAGAAAGTCAGAAAAAGCTTTACGTGATTGAAAAATAGGGTTAAAACCTTACGCGTTTCAAAAATAAAGATTTTTGAGCTATGCAATTGAAAAAACATATAAATTTTTTTACGCAATTGAGAAAATGTTGAAAAATATTTTATGTGATTTGAAAACGTAATAAAAGTGTTACGCAATTGTGAAAATGCGATAAAAATGTTACGCGATTGAGAGGAACAATAGTTTGCTATCGGGCCGACGTACTAGACCCGGAGATATTGATATATGGTTTTGGCCAATGGTGGCTCATTTTTTTGTGAGAAACCATGATGTTGATATTTGGTTGTGCATTGGATCATTAATCATGCATAGAAAGTCGTAAAGACTGTGCTTGTTGATGCTATATGCCGAAAAGATGAATTTACACCTCAGTGCTGGTGCGAATTGTGTAGTGAAGATCTATGAATGATCTTGGGGCCGTCGGGGAGCAGAATTCCACAAGTGGCCAGTTGGTAGCACCACTGTGCTGTGGCAACTGATGCAAATGCACTAACGATCTTGACAAGACACTATTCCTATTCCCAATCTGGTGTAGAATGTCTTGTATAAGCCATGATGCGCATGATGAGAAAATTATAGCATTTGATTTGAGACTAATGATATACAGACACGTCTTCTAGATCATTCTCTCCGAGGTTGGTTTTAGCTCCATAGAGTAGAAAATTGGTCCATTGTACATATGCATAGTCAGTCGACATATTGATGTGATATATGTTTATATCTGTTGAATTTTTAATTGATAACATGATTATACTTGATGATTCTATACTTGAATATCACTATGTGTTATTACTGTTTCTTTGCTGCCGCGTTGGTATGTGACGTAGGGGATCTCACCTCTTTACTATATTGTTCTGTTTTGTGTTTATGTTCTATAAAGACCGTGATGGTGGCGAAGTGAGGATCTTCTTGGTTTTGTTAGGACGCAACTTTGTGGAGGTATCGACGCGTGGAGTGTCCATATGGAAACAGAGAGTTTTGAGTTTTTGTTGGGTTTGTACCGTGCTTTTAAGTAGGACCCATCAGGGGTTTACTACTTTTTCCTTTTAAGTATATAAGTCTTTTGTATTTATGTTTTATGTTATTAGTACTCTATGTTATGTATATATGATGTATATTATTCAGTTTGACATATCATGTGTTCCCTATGTTATTTTACTAAGTTTAAGTTATCTGCGAAAGAAATTTTGAAACCCATACAGTATAATATTAAATCTTTTATGAAATGGTTTTAGTTAGAGAGTTTTTGGTCTAAAATGTAATACCCTCAGGAGGGTGTTACATTAGTTGGTATCAAAGCATGGTTTGAGTCTTTTAGGTTTATGGTTAGGTCTGTCTTGTTTGTGTTGTGTGAATCTCTGTGTTTGGTCTCTGAAAGGAGACAATATTGTTTGAAATGATTATATTTAACTTTCATTATGTATTGATTAGTTTGACTTCGAAGGGGAATAATGGCTCGTAATAGAGGTGTGCACGTGAACACTAGACGTGACAATGACAATATGGTTGTAGTTGCTCAAGCAATGCAAAGGATGGCAGATGTTATAGTACAATAGAATCAGAGAGCTATCTAACAGTAAGAAGCAACAGCTGAAGCTCAGAATTTGTCAGAGTTTCATCGCAATAATCCGCCACAGTTTAAGGGAGAGTTTGATTTGGAGAAAACAAATCTTTAGATCAAAGAGTTGGAGAAGATATTTTGAGGAATGGGATGTACCGACGAGAGGAAGGTAACTTATGCTACCTTTATGCTTATTGGAGATTGTGAGGATTGGTGGGCAAGAGCTCAACAATTGTTGGAAGCTGAAGGAAAGGCGATCACATGGGAAGTCTTTAAGAACAAATTTCTAGAAAAATATTTTCTAGCCAATACGAGGCATGCAAAGGAAATGGACTTCCTTAGTTTAAGGCAAAGAGGAATGTCAGTGAGTGAGTATGTTGCTAGGTTTGAAAGCCTATCAAAATTTTCAAGGTATTTTCAACTACAGCCTGATGAGGAATGGAAGTGCTAGAAATTTGAAGAAGGTTTGAGGCATGATTTGAAGTAGGGCAGTGCTACCTTTGGGGATTGACCAATTCCCAGCTTTGTTGGATAAGTGTCGTCGGATTAAAGAGTTGGATCAATCTCGTGATACGAGAAACCATAACTTTGGACCATCTCAGTTCCAAAAGGGGAGTAATGGTAATAACAATCGATTCCAGCAGGAACCTTATTCACGACCACTTGGAAATCAACAACAACAGCAAACATATGGAGAAAGTACTAGGGGCAGTGGATCTAGTCAGAACGTGACATCTTCACCAAAATGTATGAAGTGTGGAAGGGGTCACTTAATAAAGGAATGTACATTCAAAGGAATAATATGTTTTAAGTGCGGGAAGCCTAGACACATTCCTAGAGGCTGTGCCCAACCAAAGACAGAAGTCTAAGGTAAGATAATTTCGAGGACGAAATTCTTTTTAGAGGGGGAGAGTGTAACATCCCGAAATTTCATGTTTTTCAGTTATATGTGGTTTTTATGTTTTTTGTAATTTTTATGAATTGTTTAATTTATTTTGATTATTTTATTATTATTTTTGGACTGTCTATGTGTTTTTAGCGAGACCGAGAAAATAAAAAAATTTTAGGACTAAAAAATTTTGGACTGTTAATACGGGGCCAAGGGAGCTTACTAAACCCGAAATCGGAAACAGTTTTCGAAATTTTCTTTTTCTAAGATTTTATTCATAAATAAAATTTAGGTACGTTCTATTGTCCATTGGGCAATAAATACTAGTTTTGTGCAGTAGCCTTTGTCCATTGAATAATAGCTTCTGGTAAATATCTAGTGGGAAGGTTCTAGACATGAACCTAGTCACTAGCCTCTTTGTAACTCACCTTGCTTGTTGGACCAATGAGAAGGAAAGCTAAGTTTTGTGACTATGACTCATCCTTGAGAACCAATGGAGAGCAAGCTTACAAGCTAAGCATGGTGGTGGTCAAAAATGGTGGCATGACTCGCATTTATGAACCAATGAAGGCAAAGCTAGGAGAAGTAGCATGGACACTCACCTCCTAAGGTGTCCCACGGCCAAGACTTGTTTTGGAGGCTAAGTTTCTAAACTTAGTTCATTTCCTACCATTTCTATCAAGAAACCAAAAAGCTAACACAAAAACACTCTCATCTTTTCTCTCAAAAAGCTCATGACCAAGCTCCATTGAAACATTATCCAATCTTCCATAATTTTAACCAACCTCACATCTTGAATCTAAACACAATTCTAAGACACTTTTGTGTTGTGACCATCACCTAGTTCATCCATCTTCAACCATTTTCTTCAAGCTCAAGTTTAAGGGTTTTTAGGTGAAGTTCTTGAATATTCACTTCTTGTTTCATTTCCAAGTTCTAAACTATGATCTTGATCCATGGTCATCTTAGTCAAGCATTAGATGTTAATATTTGTATGTTTGTTGTGTTTTCAAGAACATCTTGGTGGTGACAATTTGATTCAAGAAGGCATACAAGGAGTTTTTTATCAACATCTAAGGTAAAAGGGAGATTATCCTCATCAACTAATCATGGTGGTGAGGAACAAAAATGTGTCGTATGTGATAAATCCATGTGAGGATATGGATTTATTCACTTATTTGTATAAATTTGGTGATTTATATTTATTTGCTTTATGTGATTTTATTGCTTTCATAGTATGCATGATATTTGCTATGGTAGAAATTGATGATTAGAATATGTTGTATGTTTTGAATCATGTAAGAAGGATGAAAATTTTTGGTTCCAAAGACCAACATGGCTCACAACCATCATGCTTAAATTAGGGTAACCAAGGCAAGGACTTAGTTGATTTTGTAATAAGGAGATGAGTTAAGGTTTTATAAGTTGAAGAAGAAAGTGAACGAAGTTTTATTATTGGAAAGGAATTGTTTTTTGGCCATGAGAAAGAAAATGAGTTCAAAAGATGACTTGAAGTTTTAAGTATTTCATTTAAAAGTGTTTTAGTGAACGTAAATGGAAAAGAAAATGAATAAAACTTTTATTATTAATTATCAAACAATTTTCATCCATATTGTTGGAAAATATGGTTAAGAAACAAATTGGAAGCTTAAAGTATTTTATTTAAGTGGATATTTTGTAAAATAAACGAAAAAGATTTTTATTATATTAATATAGTGCAGATTTTGGAAATAATGTTAGAAAATATTTTCTAGAGAAGTTTTAGCAAGAAAATATGGAAATAAGGTTAAATTTTATATTAAATTTGGAAAGTTTCAAAAATTAAGTGTAGAAAGTTAGAAAAACCTTTACGTGATTGAAAAATAGTTGTAAAACCTTACGCATTTCAAAAATAAAGATTTTTGAGCTTTGCGATTGAAAAAATGTTTAAAATTTTTTACACAATTGAGAAAATGTTGAAAAATATTTTATGTGATTTGAAAACGTAATAAAAGTGTTACGCGATTGAGAGGAACAACAGTTTGCTATTAAGCCAACGTACTGGACCCGAAGATATTGATATATGGTTTTGGCCAGTGATGGCTCATTTTTTTTATGAGAAACCATGATGTTGATATTTGGTCGTGCATTGGATCATTAATTATGCATAAAAAGTCGTGAAGACTGTGTTTGTTGAGGTTGTATGCCGAGGAGATGAATTCACACCTCAGTGCTAGTGCGAATTGCGTAGTGAAGATCTATGAATGATCTTGGGGGCGTCGGGGGGCGGAATTCCACAAGTGGCCAGTTGGTAGCACCACTGTGTCATGGCAACTGATGCAAACGCACTGACGATCTCGACGAGACACTATTTCTATTCCCGATTTGGTGTAGAATATCTTGTATAAGCCATGATGCACACGATGAGAAAACTATAGCACTTGATTTGAGGCTGACGATATACAGACATGTCTTCTAGATCATTCTCTCCGAGGTTGATTTTAGCTCCATAGAGTAAAAAATTGGTCCATTGTACATATGCATAGTCAGTTGACATATTGATGTGATATATGTTTATATCTGTTGAATTATTAATTGATAATATGATTATACTTGATGATTTTGTACTTGAATAGCACTATGTGTTATTACTATTTCTTTGCTGCTACGTTGGTATGTGTTATTATACTTGATGTTAGTACTTGAATATCTCACCTTTTTACTATATTATTCTGTTTGTTCTATTTTGTGTTTATGTTCTATAAAGACCGTGATGGTGGTAAAGCGGGGATCTTCTTGGTTTTGTTAGGACGTAGCTTTGTGGAGGTACCGACGTGTGGAGTGTCCATCTGGAAACGGAGAGTTTTAAGAGTTTTTGTTGGGTTTGTACCGTGCTTTTAAGTAGGACCCGTCAGGGGGTATACTACTTTTTCCTTTTAAGTATGTAAGTCTTATATATTTTTGTTTTATGTTGTTAGTACTCTATGTTATGTATATATGATGTATATTATTCAGTTTGATATATCATGTGTTCTTTATGTTTTTTTACTAAGTTTAAGTTATCCGCGAAGGAAATTTTGAAACCCATACAGTATAATATTATATCTTTTATGAAATTGTTTTAGTTAGAGAGTTTTTGGTCTAAAATGTAATACCCTTGGGAGAGTGTTACATTTTAGGCTATAAATGCAAGTGTTTGGGCATCAAAGAAAAGTTGGCAATCAATCTGAATAAGTTTCTTGATCATCAAATTCATGTTTTACTCTCATTTCTCTAAAAACTCTATTTTAAGCTTCAAAGTGTGAATCCTTGATACCCATAGAGCTTCAATTTGTATTATTTACTCTTTGAGACAGTTTCTATCATTCAAACACTTTGTTTATTCTGTAAAGAAGGTGAGGTATTCCTCTAGTGAAAAAGGATGAGGTATCCCTTGTTGAAAAGATGAGGTATCCTTCAAAGGTATAAAGAGGGTGAGGTATCCCTCAAAGGTTGTAAAGGGTGAGATATCCCTGTTTTAAGGCTCAAAGCACAAGGGTGAGGTATCCCAAGGTGTTGTTGAGTGCTCCAATCAGTAAAGGTTTTCAAGCACTTGTTCAAACTTGAAGTTTAGTGGAAAATCACGAGTGGTTCGCTTGAGGATTAGACGTAGGTCACAAGGGGTGACTAAACCAAGATAAATCCTTATGTTTGATTCTCTCATCCCTATCTCTTTATATTTGTGCTTTAATTATATATGCTTGAGTTCAACTTTATATCTAGCTTATTTGTTTGATTTATCCTATAGGCCAAGTGATATTTGAGAAATTTCTAAAAGTTGTACCTTTGTTAGACTTATTCTACTGCATGTGTTGATCGAAAATATCAAAATGCATAATTTCTCAAAATTGTTTTAAAAATTTGTAATCACTCAATTCACCCCCCTTTGGATAATGGTTGCCATGGCTAACAAGTGGTATCAGAGCTTCGTGCTCTGTTGAAAACTGTAACACCCCAAAATTTGCTATTTTATAGTAATGACTGAATTGTACTATTTTGTGATTTATGTGTGCTGTAAATTTATTTTGACTATTTTGTGTCTATTTTTTTTATCATTATGTGTGATTTACTCCGGGTCAGGAAAATAATAATTTTCGAGCCGGGAAAAATCTTTACTGATTTATTCGGAGGCCGGAGGATCTTACTAAACTCGAATTCAAGAGATAAGTGTCATGATCTTTTAATTTTTAAAATTTATTTGTGAAATAAAAATATTCTATATTTTATTATCCAACATACAAATACTTACTGACTTGTGAGCAGTATGTTTTATCCATTGGGTAATAATTTCTATAACTATTATCCATTGGATAATAGCTTGTAGAGAAAGTTTTGATGACTTATTTGTGAACCAATTAGTAAGGGTGTCAAAATGGCTCGGGCCGGCCCATTTGGGGTCAAGCCATTTTCGGGCCGGCCCATTCGGACCATGTAAATTTCGGGCTGGTATTTTACTAGCCTAGCCTAGCCCATTTAGCCTTATGTAGTATTAAAATAGTGGGTTGGCCCGTTCCATTCGAGCTCAGCCCATTCGGGCCATGTAAGTTTCGGACTGCCATTTTGATAGCCCAGCCCATCCATTTTGTTGAGCTATTCGGGCCAGCCCATCGGGCTTGACCCATTTTGACACCTCTACTAATTATAATATTTGAAGCTTGATGAAAACCAATAGAAAATGGTCAACGAAAATGGCTAGACTAGTTAGCTATGTAACTAGATGAAACTAGATGACTTAAACTAAGTTAGCATAAAGTCTAGGCAGTAACTAAATGGAGCAAACTTAGTTTTCTACTCATTTGAGCTCTTCATTAAGCTCCACAGTTAGGAAGCCTCAAGCACCATCTAGAATTAGGTGATTCACTTACATCTAAACCAATAGAAACTTAGGTGATGAAAGCCTAATAATTTGTGACATAGGCCATGTGATAATCATAATTGATAGCAAAAATCTTTGACTCTCCTTTCCTACACACATTCACGGCAATCACTAGAGGGGGAAGGGTGTTTATGTTCATTCTATCTCATTTTGAGACCATAATCTTCCTATTCATTCTCTTTCATCTAAACTTGAACCAAGAACTCCATTTCTCTCCATTTTGAAGCTCACGGCCTCTACACCCAACACCAACATCCAAGTTTCCAAAATTTCATCCAACTTTATTTCCTAAACCCAAACATCTTTTAAACACTTTTCATGTTGTGAACTTAAGCTAGTTCATCCATCTTATGCTTGGATATCAAGCTTGAGTTTTCTACTCTTCAAGGTAAAAACTTTGTTTCTTAGTTCAAAGTTTGGTTCTTGAATTTCTAAGCCATGTTTGATCCATGGTTTCTCTTTGTCAAGCTTAGTTTGTGACTTGTATTGGTTTAAGTTTGTTAGGATTTTCTTTGGAGGCTACACGAAATTCATTGGAGGAATTAACTTGAAGGATTTTGTCTTCTTTGAGGTAAGAGGGAGATTAACCTCATCAACTATATATTAGTGGTGAGGAAATGACTTGTTTGTGGTAAAAAGTCCATAAGGATTTATTCACTTGTGTGATTTATAGCTTGCTTTGTTTGTTATGATTTTTGCTTAGTATGCTTTAGAGCTTTGATTTTATGCTTGATTATGTGATTTTGAAGCATGTTGATTTATTGTATTAAGTAGGACGTGATTCACGTGATGAGAAGTTGTATGAAGGTTCCAAAGAACCTATGGAGGCTCACGTTTTTTACACCACCAAGAGAACAAAATGTTTTAAATTATTTTCCTAAACCATAGATTGAATGATTTAATGATGAGAAATTGGATTAAGGGTTTTTATAAAGAATTATGTAATAGAAAATGATTAAATATGATTTATGAAGCATAAATGAATTTTTGGCCAACATGCCAAAGTTTAGTGTTTTAGATCCAAAATTATTTTCGTAAGTATAGACTTAGGTAATTAATTAACAAGAATTTAATTTAATGAATCTTTAGTAGAAAAAGGAAAGTAGATTTAATGTTTAGAATTAAATTAGCATATTTAAGTTATAATGAGGAATAAAGTTAAAACTTGAAATTTGCTAACGTATAGCTCACCCTTTGGGTTTTGAAGCGCGTTAGGAAATTTTGAGCTGTAATATCTAATTAAACCAAAGAAGTCAAATTTCTGTAAAGAATAGTAGAAAACATTACGATAAGAATTTTTAGTATGACAATATTCTAAATAAGGCCAAAATGCCTACCTTATGTAGCTAATTTTATAAATAAGTTTAGAAAGATATGAAATGTTTTACGTAAGTGACAAATGCTAGAAAAATCTTACACAGTTTAAAAATAGTGAATTTTAAGCTACGCGATTGAGAAAATGATTTAAAATCGCTACGCGAATGAGAAAAAGTTTAAAAATATTTATGTGATTGTAAAAACGTTGGAAAATGCTTACGCGATTTTAAAACATAATAAAAATGTTACGCGATTTCAAAAATGCCATAAAATGTTTATGCGATTGGAAATAACAACAGTTTGCTGTCAAGCTATAATGGTAGGCCCAGTGATATTAGACAGTGATACCGCCAAGAGATGATATGTGTATATGAAATATTGTAAGAATAATGTTTGTTTGTGTTTTTGAATCATACAGTATGCATAAAAAAACGTGTCAGCTTATTTGGTTAAGGCAATGGGCGTAGGAGATTGAAATTACACCTTCGTGCGGGTGAGAATCACGTAGTAATGATCTTCAATGATCTTGGAGACATCGGGGTGTGGAATGTCATATGTGGCCAGTTGGTAACATCTCTGCGCCATGGTATCCTATGTAAACACACCGACGGTCTTGACGGATTTACTACTCTTTTCGTAATTTATCAAGAGTGTCTTGTATTAGCCATGTAGCACACCATGATATGATATATTGGCACATGAGTTGAGGCTAACGATATATAAACATGTACTCCCTATCTTTCTCTTTGAAATTATGATTAGCTCCATGGAGTAGGGTTCGGTCTTAGTGCATATGCATAATGGGTCAGCATATTGATATGATAATTGTATTTATCTGATATATTATCTGTGATGTGAGAATATGACAATACATGATAATATGGTATCTGTACCTTTTACTATCATTTTTTATACTGCCTCATTGGTATTGATGTAGGGAATCTCACTTCTTTGTTGTATTATATTTGTCTTATTGTATATGTTTGATGAAGACCGAAGAGACAAGGAAGTTGGTAATTCTATTTACCACCAGTAATATATCTTTTTGTTGTGTTTGTTTTTATGGCGGCGAAGTTTTGGGTTTTGTCATAGTGCAGTTCCATAGGGGGGATTGACGCTTGGAGGTTTGATTATGGAAATGAATAGTTTGTTTACACCGGGGACTTAACTCTAAACCTTAGTGGTACTATGAATGGGACTCCTGTTTTAACGCAACATGCTTCTGTGCGTATTGAGTTCACTATACCAATACGTGAGCTCTGGGGTGTAGTTTCTATACTCCACAGGAGGATTCCATGATGTCGTCGACTAGGATGCCAGCCAGGCATGTGTTATATCAGCCAGGGTTCTTTAATGATGACACTGAGGAGGAAGAGGAGGAGGATCCTACTGAGGGCCCAAATCCTTAGTTTAGTTTGAGGGGTTATGGTTTAGTATTTTATATTTTCATTGTGTGTATTGTATATATTAACTTTTGGGGAGAAAGTGTGTATTTATGTAAATTATTTGTAAACAATGTTTCAAGATGTATGTAAATTATGGTGAGTTTATTTTTAGTTACATTTTATGTTTAAGGTTTTATTTATTTCAGTTATTCCGCAAATGAAATTTTAAAATCAGTGTTTACAAGATTAATTCTTTTACAACTTGGGTAAGTTATATTAGGATTAGTCTTAAATGTGATACCCTACTGTGGGTGTTACATTAGTTGGTATTAGAGCCTCGGTTAGAGTCGTTTGGGTTTTTGTGGTTAGGTCTATTTTGCTTAAGTTGTGTGATTTTTTGTGTTTGGTTTCCGAAAGGTTACATCTGACTCTTATTTGTGTTTTTGGTTGCTAGTAAAGAATGCTATGTCTCGTAATAGAGGAGTACGTGTGAACATGGGACGCAATGAGGACCCAATGACGGTAACAGCAGCAGCAATGTAGCGTATGGCAGACGTGATTGTGCAACAAAATCAACGAGCTGCACAACAACAAGAAGCTAATGCTAATGTCCTGAATTTGTCTGAATTTCGTCGTAATAACCTATTGTAGTTTAAGGGCGAGTTTGATTCAGAAAAGGCAAGTTTATGGTGTAACGCACCTAGATATAGTAATCACAGCACAATCGTCATTATGCCACAGTCACTAAACCCAGGCGTGTCACAACCTCAATATCAGTAATTTTTCAAAATTTAACATTGTTTCCATTATGCGTAGATAGAAAATACGAGCCACGATATGAAATATAATTATATCAACTTACAATCCAAATACAATAATAGTTTAATATAAAATACATAACCATAATCAATGCATAAGATAGCTTACAACAATATTAAACTCAAGTTTCACATAACATAATACAACTACCATATGAATGTTCGGTCTTCCCTGAAGTCTAACACATGAATGGAATGGTCCTGCACCTGATCTTCTTCAGTGTTCCCGACGGGTATTACTCACCCTTGCGACACGTCTAAATGGATAGGAGTATGAACATGTGTCATAACCAAAACCTCTCTAGGGAAGAGGCGGCAGTTACTCCACATCTCCCCAATGGGTATAGGGAACTCCACACGTATAGGTACGAAGGTGATGTTCATACTAGCACCGGGTTCATTACCACTGTGAACTAGGGTTACATCCCCAATGTAAACAATACACTCCGCATCACGGTCGAAATGCCAAGCTTCCGAGCCACTATGAAATTGTATCCACGTGTATAACAAAGGAGCTTATCCAGACGCCATCACGATGAAACAAAAGTCGATTCTCCAACAATAACTAAGTAAGTCAGACTTGGGCTCTTCACAGTCTTTATTTAACGCGAGATAAGACAGAGTAATAAAATAAAGAGGTAAGACACCCAACTTTCATTACCACTATGGCAGTAAGAAAACAACATGGCGCAGGGCACCCACATAGTCATGTAGTTCATATATTCATTAACAGCAACATTAGAATTTCAAGCAATAGTAAGAATCAATAACAATAGGTAGGTCGCAATAATATCTCAAGCAATCAGCATAATATCCAGACAATTATTACAGAATTAAAGCAGATATTTTTATAGTTACAAGTGTTCATGCTCAATAATTTATGAGACCGATAATGAACAGTGCACAATGCATTATGGTACCAAAAACCCTACTCCATGGAGCTAGACATAAACATTTTCGGAGTGAATGATCAAGGAGTAATGCTAGTATATCGTTAGCCTTTAAAAATAGTGTGCTTCATCTCATAAAAATATTTGCACAACAATGGCTTATACATGGCACCTCAATAGTTGATCATGATATACGACAGCATCCAGTCAGAATCATCGGTATGTTTGCATCGGTCTACCCCATGGCACAGAGGAACTCAGAACTGTCCATGTGAAGCACCCGCACGCCGATGCCCCCCGGGCCAACCACTATGACCCTCTGCTTAGTTTATTCGCACCCACACATAGGTGTTATTCAAACACCTAGGCACATATCACCTTTACCACAATGTCCAACAGACGACACATATGCATGACGACGCAATGTCCAATCATGTATGTTTATCAATTTAAATATATCCAACGGACAACACATATGCATGACGATACGATGTCCAATCATGTATGTTCATCAAAGGTACATTTATCATATTCAATTCTGCGACGGTACATAATTCATTATCAATGTCAATACATCATAATCTCATCAACAATTACTTAACCCCACATAGGGTCTTACAACAATATGGAACCACTCCTCAACCCCAATGTATGTTTATGATCCATCCATTATCAACATTCCCCATTAAGGGTTCAACGTTTCCAATAACTTAAGTCTTAATAAATTTTAAATTTCCTTAGGTTAAACAACCCTCAAAACCATGGCCTCACAAGCCTTTAAGATTCTAAATTTTCTTCCATTTTGTGCACTAGTCTCTTGATACCTAATTTCATAGCTTTTATTTCACATGGGGTCAACTCAATTCCTCAACATCAATATGTACTCACATATAGCTCATCAATTCCCACAAGTTCATATTTTGGATTCACATTTTCAAAGTCTTTAACTTTGGTCAATTATAAAAATTTTAGGGTAAATAACCCTTCAAAACCGTGGTATTCTCAAGTACCATAATTCAATGAAGAGAAAGAAGAATAAAAATGGAAGTTTTACCTCAAAGTTGGAAGCTTTGTCTTGGATGACAATGGTGGAGAAGTTGGTTTTTGAGAAAACCCTCCAAATAGAAGTTGTAGAGGAGGTTGAGAGGAGTGAAGAAATGGTGTTTGTGAAGAGAAAAATGAAAAGAATGGGTGGAGAGGGTGGCTGAATTTTCGTAGAGGAGACGTGGAAGAAGAGAGAAGGAAGAAAAGTTAGATTTTTGAAGAAACTTTCTAAAGGAAAGATGTAGAGAAGGATGAGGTGAGCATGGAAATGGTCTTGGTGAAGGAAAAAGATGAAGATTAATGGTCAAGAGGGGGCTGCAATTTCGTAGCTATGGAGGAGGGTAGAGAGAAGGAGGAGAAGACTTGAAGAAGATGAAGTTAGTGAGAGAAGTGGGTAGGTAAAAGTGAGATATTTTTAGGTGTAAGGCTTAAGTGTGGGAAGGAAAATTGCTTCCCCTTTGGGCCCAAGAGTCCACGGCAATGAGAGAAAAGAGAGGGGGAAAAATGAGCGTCCACAACAAGCCAAGGGTAGCTTGGTCATTTGGTGGTCAAAGCTTCTCAAAGAAGCTTTGAAGAAAGTACACCAATTTGAATTAAAGTGGATTTGATGGGACATAAAGTGGATTGCATTAGGATAAGATGATAGGATTCCTAATGCATGCTATTATCCAACGGACAATTGTTACAGTTGACAGAAGTCAGTATTAATTGTCCAACAGATAAAATTTACACAGCAGTTTATTACTCTGTCAGATAAAATTTTTTAAAAAATGTGAAACCTCGTAAATTGTGTCTAGCCTCGGGTTTAGTAAGATCCCCTGTCGATGTTTCCACAGATCAAGATTCTCGGGAAAAATGTCTCATTTTCTCAGCTCCGCTCAGTTTACATGCAAAACGAGAAATAATATTAAAATATTTCGAGTCTTTCGAAAAATACAAAAAAATTCACAATAATCCCAAATATTATAAAATAATCATTTATCATGAAATTATTAATTTTTGGGATGTTACCCCGGCTGAGCTCAGTGCACACGTAAAACGAAAAATAATATTAAAATATTTCACGTTCTCAGAAAAATCACATAAAAATTCCTAAAAATCACAAATATTATAAAACGACTATCTATCCTAAAATTATCAATCTTCGGGATGCTATAACACTCCCCTTCAAATAAAAATTTCGTCCTCAAAATTTTCATTTCTTAGAATAACATGGATGTAATTCCTTCATCTTGCCTTCCAACTTTCACATCGCACTTCAAGTCACGTCAATTTAGATTACCCTTACTAATGTGATCTTTTTGTCCCTATGTTGCTTTGCTCTCCTACCTTAACCTTTACAGAAAGTATTCCATGGGTCAAACTCTCTTTTAATCGTACTGTGTCCTGTTCGACGACATAACTGGAATTAGGGGCATACTTTTGGGATCATGACATATGGAAGATATCATGGAGATTTAAAAAGAAAGGGTAACATAGTTAGTTGATAGACTACCGGACCAATCCGAAGAGGAATTTGATATAGTCTGAAGAATTTAGGAGTGATTTTATTGGTAACTCAGACAAGACGACACACCTTTAGTAACGTCTCTCTTCATTTCTTACTACTAATACTTCTGATTTAGATTTTGATATACCTTGGTCATTTTTCTACTTCTCTTAAATTTCTCCCAACAGATCATTCGGAATAATAACTATGCCCAATCATACCTCATCCAGTGTCATTTCCTATAACAACCACATGTCCTTGAATTACCCTACCAACTTCTTCTCCCCAACTACCATAATGAAAATATTAGGTAGTTTTTGGTTCAAAACGTCCGCTATGACGTTCGCCTTTCTAGGACGACACTAAGACTAGAGGTCATACTCCTTCAAAAGTTCTAATCGCCTTCTCTATCTTGTGTTCAGCTCCCTTTTGTTGAATGAATACTTTGGCTCTTGAGATTACTAAAGACGTTGGATGTTGCTCCATATGGAAAGCATCTTTATACCTTCACAGTAATTATAATTGCAGTTAACACCAAGTCATGTGTTGGGTAATTCTCAATGCACCCTCAACTATCTCGAGGCATAAGTCACAACTTCCCAACTTTGCATGAGTACCCTAGACCTTGATGTGAAGCATCACGAAACACTTCAAATGTTTCACGGGGATCGGGTAGGACCAAAATTGGCGAGTATCCGAATGTTTCCCCAACTCCAGGAAAACTTTCTTCACATGTGTTGGTCCATAAAAGTTTGATTCTCTTCTCGTAAACTACATAAGAGATTCTACTATCTTGGAGAACTCATCGATGCTCCTTCGATAGAAACTAGCTAACCCTGCAAGTTACGAGCGTATCATGGTCTCCAGTCCTTCTCATTGCAAAATTGCTTCAACTTTTGACGGACTCACAATAATCCCTTCATTTGAATTCTCATGACTCAAAACTGAACCTCCTCAAATGAGAATTCGTACTCTAATACTTAGGCATTCACCCCTTCTTTTTTAAAGTCTGGAAAACTAGATCGAGATGTCCAACATGTCTCTCCATGCGTTCGAGAATAGATCAGAATGTTATTGACATAGACAACAACAAATTTGTCTAGGTAAGGATGAAAGATTTGATTCATGTTATTCATTAACATGACAAGATTATTTGTCACTTCGAGCGGCATCACGAGATACCCACAACGCCCCCAAAGCGCGTTCGAAAAGAAAAATCATTTCGAGAACATTTCCAATTCCCCATGAACTTAATGATGACAAGAATGTACATCTATCTTGGAGAGAATAATGAATCCTTTCTCACTAATCCATCGAATCGTTCATCGTTCTGCAAGGACACTCATCCTTGATCATAGTCTTGTCCATTTGACGATGGTCCTCATCTCACTGAGATGTTCCATTCTTCTTCTTAACTGACGGCACCGTAGCTCATCACGCAAAACTTTTTGACTACGAGAGTGACACTTTTAGTCCCCTAGCTTTTGTCCTCCAAAGAAGACATTAACATGTATCCTCAGGCTCCTTTCCCTCGCAAAGCTCCAACCTTGTTGGCCGTTATGAATTCAAAAGTCTTGGTTTCGAAAACCACTAAGGTTTTCATCAGAACGATCTAGTAGGATATGACTAGAAAATGATCGATCGATTCCTGAAATCATAAACTCTAATAGATATAACTTTAGGTATTCAAGTCAGATCAACAAAAGATTCGACTTTTAGTAGAACAGGATGAAGTAAACAAACTTGATTGTCAATGACAAGTCTTGGTAATAGGGATAAAAGTAACTGGATCAAAGTTAATGAAAATATAGATGAATTCAAATGATCCATACAATTACAAATTGTAAAAGGAGGGGTTACCCCCATAATTATACAGCACGATTACAGGATCGTCAATTGAGGCACAATTTTCATTGTTTAGATCTTCAAACTTAGAGGTCTCAGCACCTCCCAAGGTATAAATTCTAGCTTCTGCTTGTGGTTCCACAGCCCTTGCAGCATTGACTGAAGAACTTGCCTTCGCTTGGTTACAGTTGCGGGAAACGTGTTCAAGCTTTCCACATTTAAAACAGATGATTCCTGCAATTGTGCAATCCCTCGTTAGGTGTTCCTTTCTTCACTTGAGATAGAACATTCTCTTGGCCTTGCATCCCTTTGTTGAGTGGTCCTTTTCGTATTTCTTACCTTTCAGTAATGATGTCGGGGTCTGACTAGATCCACTGCCACTAGCACTTTCCCCATGAGTCGAATGTGGTTGTCGCTCTCCTGACAATCAAGAGTATGGTTTCCGCTTGAACTGATTGGCCTTTCTATTATTCCTCTTGGGGAGTCGCAGTCCATGATTATCCCAAGTTTGACTTTTCTTCAACAGATTTGGGACCTTAACCTCTAGTTCTCGCTATTGTGCAGTCCTCTGATCTTGATGAGCTGTTACATCAGTTATCCTTTGTCTTTCACCTGCAGTTGCAGTCATGCTTTCATCATCTCGTCTTGTGTAACACCCTCCCTAGGGTATCACATGTCTGACTTCCGACTCATAATCTGAAAATGTTTTCATAAAAGGTTTGAGTTAAAAACATGGGTTTAAAAAAAAAATTTCTTTCTTGCTGAAATATAAACTTACTGTAATCCATAAGTATTACTGAAAATATATTTAAACTAATTCATATACAACATTGACACCAATTAATATTTCACAATTTAAAGAGAAATATAAAATTAATGACTCTTTTTTTTTAACAAGAGTGAGACCCCATGACGGGTCCTACTTAATAAGTACGATACAACACTAACGTTAAAACTTAACATACTCATTCCTTATCTTGTATCCACTTGTTGCATCGAACTCTACTCCTTGTCTACTCGAACACCTTCGAACTTGAGATGACCACTCTTCAATGTTTTCATCTCTCTCGAGTGTCCATCGCCCGTTATATCTAAGACAACTCATTCTTTATCTTGTTTAATTTTAACAATACTGGGACATAGCAAGACAACATAACAAAGAGGTGAGATCACCTACACCAATACCAACATGGCAAAGACAGTAGAGATAACACAAGCAAAATATTTTACGGGGATATCATATCAAACTTCTAATAATATATTCAATATTAATCAACTGTCATCATCAAATCATTTATCAATTCAATTATTATAAACAACAATTACGATAATGTCCTAATTATCATCATCATCATCCAAGTATTCAAAACAATTGTCATAGCCAATATTCCTCAATTAATATATCACACGAGATATAAATGTTCGGATTATGCATGTACACAAGACTCGATTTCCTACTCCATGGAGCTAAAACTCGGGTCGGAGAAATGATCGAAAAGATCTGATCCTTGGTACCACATGCCTCGGACCACGTGCTATAATCCTCATTTTGATTTTGCACATCTAGCATATACACGCAGTCTTTATCGATCTTGATTAAGAATAGTGTCTCGGTCCGGATCATCGGTGTGTTGCATCGGTCTAACCTACGGGAAGAAGCGCGACCAACCACCCATGTAGGCAACCCGCACCCCGATGCCCCCAAGGTCAACAAGTGACCTACACTACGCATATCGCACCCACTCAATAGGTGTGTTTTCCTAGGCAATCACCATATCCAAATTCTCATCGGACCATTCCAATGCATGTATAATGCACCAAATCCAAATCAATCAAATATGTCATTTTCTCACAAACAAGTGTATGGACACTGGTTCAACAAGAATCATCTTGTACTTTCAACAATGCCGAAAATCATGTTATCACGTTTTCATAGTTGTAAAACACTTTTTTAGTATTTTCACAATCGCGTAACATTTCATTATGTTTTCACAATCCAAAAACTTTTCTCGTTATGTTTTCACAATACCATAACACTTCTTTTATATTTTCACAATACCGTAACATTTTTGTTACGTTTTTAAAATTCCAAAACGTTTTTATTACGTTTTTACAATCTTGTAACACTCATCTTTATTACGTTTACAAAATTTCGTAACATTTCATTACGTTTTCAAAATGTTGTAACTCTTACATTTGCACTTTTAAACCACGTACTAATTTTTAACATTTTTCTCAATCGCGTAAAAACATACGTTTCTCAAATCGCATAGTATTTTTCCACTTTGTTTCAAAATCGCGTAACTTAAAAATCATTCTTTTACGTCACGTAAATCATTTTCTATCATTCTCAAAATATTTAAAATACTTTCCAAATCTCATAACAATGTTCTATCATTTTCACAATCACGTAAAAATATTCTATCACTATTCAAATCACGTAGTGATTTTTCAACAATATTTCAATTCGTAAAATATTTAAACGCTTTTCAAATCGTGTAGAAATATTTAAACATTTTTCAAATCGCGTAGAAATATTTTCTTGTATTTCAAATTGTTTTTAAGATCGTAAAATATTTTTCACATTTTTCAATCACATAAAATATTCCTCAATATTCCAAACATTATTTTGGACTTAAATAAATCAATATCATTTTTAACACATTGTTCAAAATTGCGTGAAAGCTTAAAAATCACGTTTTTAAGATCGTGAAACATTTTTCATCACAATTTCATTACGTAAAATACTTCTTAACCTTCAAAAATTCCTCTTCAACTTTTTTCAAAATAATATAACTTTATATTTCATTTAATATATTTTCTTACTCAAGAAAATATTTTTCCACAGATCTTTACTCAAAAAATTCTTTTTAAAAATAAACTTCACAGAAATCACTTTTCCATTGATGTAAATCAACAACTTAACATTTTTCTAACGTATTTCAAAACTTGAAAATAAGTTATACGTTAGTAAATTTTCAAAATACCATTATATTCTTCATTTTCCCAAATCATTTCCAAACTCAACCTTCTTCAAAATAAATTGAAGTTCGAAAACATTTTCGTTTACAAAAACTTGATTTTTCAAGTGATAAATGCTCGATTCCCTTTCCAAAATCCTTGTATTAAATCCAGTTACGTTTCCACTTGGAAATTCACTTTGTTCATAAAAAAATCAAGGCATTACAAGCCTAAAAAAACGTGGACATGACTATTGAAACCATCAAATATTTTTCCTTTTAAATTGATATGGTTTTACACAAACAAAACCATTAAAAATCCTTTACAAAAACGTAAGACTCATAGTCTTTGAAAATCAAATCATTTGTTCATTTTCAATTTTTCACTTTCTTTGCAAATCCATTTTCACTTTCTTTACAAATCCTTTTTCACTTTCTTTGCAAATCCTTAAAATCATCATTGCTATTTTCATTTAAATCTCATGTTTAGTTAAACACTTAGAAACTTTTTACACAAAATAAATTAATAAAAATCCTTCTAAAAACCGTGTTCTTGTTCTCTTGAAAAACAAACCCTTTGTTTATTTTTCAAATTCTTCAAATCATCCGTTTTCATCATTCATGAAAATCTTAAGTTATAAACACCTATGTTGAGGTGTCTTGTTCGAAATCCACCATGTTCTAAGTACTCAAAAATCAATTCTTTTGTTCTTAAAATTTTTTAACATGAACCCTAATCAAGGGCATCAAAACCGTAGCTCTTCCTTGGCTATTGGAGCCAAAAATCAATTTCCTTTCCACCATCAAGTCATGGCATATACATATATATTTCATCATAAATAATATAAGCATACCATCAAAGCCATAAAAGCATGTATAGCATATCAAGCATATCATCAAAGCTATAAAATCATGCAAAGCATATCAAGCATAGAAAATTAATCAAAGCTCATAAACACCCACAAATTAATTACATGACCATGGATATGAATCCTCACATGGATTCCACATCCATCAAATAAAATACCATCTCTCACCACCATGCTTGGTTGGTGAGATGGATCTCCTCTTACCTCTTGAAGATCCTTAAAAACTTCTTGTTTTGCTTCTTTTTCCAAGTCCTTCATCACCAAGAGCTTCTCAAATACAAAACAAAATACATAGAAATTAGTATACTAAGCTTGATTAAGAGGAACCATGGATCAAACATGGCTTAGATCATGAAAAAGAGAGAAGAAAATGAAGTTTCCTTATACTTCACCTCAAAAACCCAATAACTTTGATCTTGAAGAAAGTCCATGAAGATGAATGATTTAGAGAAAATCTTCAACATGAAAGTTGCTTAGAACATCATGTAGATTCAAGATCTATGGTTGGATGAAATTAAAAGAGATTGGATGGTGATTTTAGGGTAGATAACCGAATGGTTTCTCTTGAAGCACAAAGATGAAATTTTTGATTTTTGATAGAAACTTGAAGCTTGGATTTGAAGCTCAAGATGAATGATTTTGGAAAAACTCATAACTAGAGATGTTCTTAGAATGGTGTTTAGGTTTAGAAAATCAAGTTGGATGAAATTTTTGAGTGATGGAAGGTGTTCTTGGAGTGCTTGGCCAAAACATGAAGAAGGAGAGAAATGGAGAGAAAACTTTTGTGTTTTGGTTCTTGATAATTTTGGAGACAAGAATGAATGATCAATAATGACCAAAGGTGATCAATTATGGTCTTCAAAGCTCCTAAATTCAGACCAAATTCGTAGCCCCCCCTTCTTGCATTCTTCTTGAGTGCAAATTGATCAATAATGATCAATTATGATGAAACATTGACCAAGACCACTAATAATGACATAAAACTTTTTCTTTGGCCTAAAAAGGCTACTCAAAATTGTCTCCTCCTTCCTATTGCTTATTTAAAATGTGACAAATTTTACTAGCCATTATTTGAAGCCATTTAAGCCATTGATTAGATCAATGGTTAGGATTTAAGTAGACTTTTGATTATAAGACTTAATCTAGGCCATTGGATCTTTCTCCTTTAAATTCTAACCATTAGATGTGTCTCCAAAATTAATGGTTAAGATTGCTTCTTCAAACTTTAAATCCAAGGGTCCTAATTAGTCTTTGCCATTTTAGAAGACCAAATCTCTACCCTTGATTAATTCTTCATCCAATGGTCATAAATGGTCTTTGTTACTTTTTAAGATTAAATCTCCACCCTTGATTTAATCTAAATCCAATGGTTATAAATGGTCTTTGTCATTTTTCAAGACCAATTCTACACCTTTGATTACATCTATGATTGATATCAAAGCCTTCCTAACTAAGCTTATTCTCACACCATTGATTAAATCAATGGTTATTATCCAAGCCTTCTTTATTAAGTTTGTTTCTTAGCCTTTGATTAAATCAATGGTTAATATTCAAACTAAGTATTCTCATCCAAGGGTATAGATCAAGTCAAGCTCTCTTTGTTGACTACGCTAAAGTATAGTATTTATTTTTGTATCCTACAAATAATATTTTTCTTGTATTTTTATCATCCGATAATTAAATACAATATAAAATACAAGATCAAGAAATTTTATAAAGCTGTTTAGGATTCGGTTTAGTAAGATCCCTGTCTCCGTCTAAAAGTACAAATTTTTCTATGCGTAGAAAATTTTTTCACTTTGTGGGACCCACCTGGGCCCACGTATGGCTACCTGGGCCCACATACCCCTTGCGAGACCCACAGATAGGAAAAATTTCAAAATCATCCATAAAATCACAAAAATTATAAAATGCACAAATATCAAATCAGATTACGTAAATTAATTACCTAACGGTAAAAATTAAATTACGTAAAGTTTTCCCCTACCGAAAATTTTTATTTTACGACACGGAGTAAATCACTCAAAACGATCAAATACGCTGACGGAATAAACAAAATAATTTTATAGTGCACAAAAATTACTAAACAGTAAAATTCTGTTAACTGTCAAAATTACTATTTAAGAGATGCAGAAATTTTGGGGTGTTACATCTTGCGCTCACATGAGTACATCTATTACGAGCCATTGCCCTCGCACGTCCACCGTGAGCCATTGACTTTCTTCAAAGATGGTCAACACATAAGACAACAGAACAAATGTAATCATCTCAAACAACATCGTCTCCTCTCAGAAACTAAACACAAAGAGTCACACAATTCAAATAAGACAAGTTAAATCCATGAATCCTAATAGTCTCCAACTCGAGCCTCTTTGTTCTGCCTTCCATGGCGAAATCTCTTATAAGTCGTCAACTCCCAAACAGCTCCTCAAACTAAACTTACACCAGTTATTTCTTTCTCCAGAAGAACGGTTTTCCAAAACCTTTTGATCTCCTTAAAAAAAAAACTCCTATTTTCCTAGTACAGTATGCCTTAGTGAAATCATAGTTTCATGTACACACAGAACATTACATATTGAGTAGGCCAACCTTCAATCATGCAACTGTATAACAGTAGCTACTAACATTCAACCAACGGCAAGTCATGCATTCCTTTCCCATCATCTCAATCAAGAGACAAGGAAATGCACAACAAACAAAATTCTAATATGCCTAAACATAGCAAGTCCATACCCCGGCTCAACAGGATGAACTGCTCTGATACCACCTAGTGTAACGCACCTAGATATAGTAACCACAGCGCAATCGTCATTATGCCATAGTCGCTAAACCCAAGCGTATCACAACCTCAATATCAGTAATTTTTCAAAATTTAACATTGTTTCCATTATGCGTAGATAGAAAATACGAGCCACGATATGAAATATAATTATATCGACTTACAATCCAAATACAACATTAGTTTAATATAAAATATATAACCATAATCAATACATAAGATAGCTTACAACAATATTAAACTCAGGTTTCACATAACATAATACAACTACCATATGAATGTTCGGCCTTCCCCGAAGCCTAACACATAAATGGAATTGTCCTGCACCTGATCTTCTTTAGTGTTCCCGATGGGTATTACTCGCCCTTGCGACACGTCCAAATGGATAGGAGTACGAATATGCGTCATAATCAAAAGCTCTTTAGGGAAGAGGCGGCAGTTACTCCACATCTCCCCAATGGGTATAGGGAACTCCACATGTATAGGTATGAAGGTGATGTTCGTACCAGCACCGAGTTCATTACCACTCTGAACTAAGATTACATCCCCAATATAAATGATACACTCCGCGTCACGATCGAAATGACAGGCTTCCGAGCCACTATGAAATTGTATCCACGTGCGTAACAGAGGAGCTTATCCAGACGCCATCATGATGAAACAAAAGTCGATTCTCTAACAATAACTAAGTAAGTCCAACTTGGGCTCTTCACAGTCTTTATTTAACGTGACATAAGACAGAGTAATAAAATAAAGAGGTGAGACACCCAACTTTCATTACCACTATGGCAGTAAGAAAACAACATGGCGCAGGGCGCCTACATAGCAATGCAGTTCATATATTCATTAACAGCAATAGTAGAATTTTAAGCAATAGTAAAAATCAATAACAACAGGTAGGTTGCAATAATATCTCAAGCAATCAGCACAATATTCAGACAATTATTACAGAATTAAAGCAGATATTTTCATAGTTACAAGTGTTCATACTCAATAATTTATGAGACCGACAATGAACAGTGCACAATGCATTATAGTACTAAAAACCCTACTCCATGGAGCTAGACATAAACATTTTCGGAGTGAATGATCAAGGAGTAATGCCAGTATATCGTTAGCCTTTAAAAATAGTGTGCTTCATCTCATAAAAATATT
The DNA here is from genome assembly GCA_029884605.1 of Ormosia emarginata. Taxonomy (NCBI): domain Eukaryota; kingdom Viridiplantae; phylum Streptophyta; class Magnoliopsida; order Fabales; family Fabaceae; genus Ormosia; species Ormosia emarginata. The sequence continues at coordinate 3,499,723 of JAQQTP010000063.1, forward strand.
TACGCAATAATGGCTTATACATGGCACCTCAACAGTTGATCGCGATATAGGACAACATCTAGTCAGGATCGTCAGTGTGTTTGCATCGGTCTACCCCACGACATAGAGGAGCTCATAACTGTCCATGTGAAGCACCCACACCCTGACGTCCCCCTGGCCAACCATTACGACCCTCCGCTTAGTCTATTCACACCCGCACATAGATGTTATTCAAACTCCTAGGCACATATCGTCTTTACCACAATGTCCAATGGATGATACATATATATGACGACGCAATGTCCAATCATGTATATTTATTAATTTAAATATGTCTAACGGACAACACATATTCATGACGACATAATATCTAATCATGTATGTTCATCAAAGGTACATTTATCATATTGGTGTGGTGTGGACTGTGATTAAAATTTAGAATGAAAATCAGTTGCCAAGTTCCACCAAAAATAAAAACCTTGCAACCAGTTGTAGTTAGCAAGGGTCGATCCATAGAGAACTAATTCAATTAACACTATAATTTGAATCCTAATTTAAACACTCAAAAACAATAAAACGAGGGTTTTGTTTGTTGAAATTAAAAACATAAATTGAATTCAAAACAAGAACAGTAAATATAATTTGGAAAATCAATTAAAAGAAAATGGTTAAGAGATGGAATCCACCACTAGATTTATAAGATTATGCTAGCCCACATATCCTTTATACCAATATGATCAATTATGTTTTTATGTGATTGTGAGATTAATTCTTTGTTTTCCTTAAGTTTTGATTAATTCAGCAACCGCTCAAATTAATCCCTAATCAATAGTTATTTGCAAAGCAACCGCTCTTACTCCTACCTATTGATTGCATTAAGATTTAGAAAATCAATCACACTAAGATCCAATCACACACCGGGATTAAATTACTTAGATCATATGTCTCACTAGTCCTACCACCGCAACCGCACATAGCAATCCAAGTTTTACCACTTTTGAAATTGGCAAAGAGTATAAAAACCTTTATACTAAATTAAGAACAGAAACATATGAATAAAAACACAATTGTATTGATATAAGGAAATATGTAAGAATCACATAATCAAAACTAGAGTTTCATCTTCCCTTAACCAATCAAGGAGTTTAGCCACACATGGCAAATTCAAAACCAAAAGAATAACAGAAGAAAAACATTGTCAAGAATAGAAGTGCAGAACAAAACTAAAGATCAAACTAGTTTCCAAAGGTTGGGGATGATTGATCTCCAATTGCTCAAACCCGAGACTCCAATCTTCGATCCAATCTCCTTCTCCCTTGTTCTTGGTCTTCTCCTTAGCCTCTTGGCAGTTTCCCAGTCCACACCCCCTTTTTAAGACCTTAGGCAATCCTATTTATAACTTTTTAGACCTAACACATCATTAGAATTCGTATTTAATGTTCTGATGCGATGAAATGACACGGCCCACCTCGTGTCAGGTTCTGGTAACACAAATTCAAGTGGTTTGCAAGTCAGAGAGAAACACGGCCCACCCCCTGTCATGTGACACGGGCCGTGTTGATGGTCGATGCTCAAAACTGGATCCTCTTATGAAGACAGAGATGTACACGGCCTACCCCGTGTCATATGACACGGGCCGTGTTGTTGGTCAGGTCCATGTTGAAAATCTTGAGAAGGACACGGCCCAACCCGTGTCATGTGACACGGGCTGTGTCACTTACTTTCTTTAAATTCCTCTCTCTTTCTTTGCTTCTAGGGGTGATATTGATCTCCTGAAAAACACAATGCAATTATGAGTGCTTATAAACACACTTAAGCATAGTTTCACAATAAAGATCCGATTAAACTTCATATCCAGAAACTTAGCTAAAAGTTAACAATTAAACACACATGAAGTCCAATTAGATCAAATATAAGACACTCAAGATATAGAAATAATCGACAGATCAAATACCACCACACTTAGCCTTTTGCACTCCTGGGCAAAACATAAGACCGAACCAGGAAACAAGGAAAAACAAAACAAATTCAAAAACTTAAAAAGACTCAATTTCCAATGATATTCAAGAAAGGCAAAAGATTGTAAGCAAGAAGAACAAGAAAAGATTCAAGGGGTCAAAACATTCAAGAGATAACAAATCTTCACATCTCAAACCAACAAGTAAGGTATCTTCAATTTGAAAAGCATGAATCAAGAATGATAGATCCTCACAAGATACACTCTCAATCTCTCAAGTGTTTACAAGGTAAGTATCTCACTCAATTCAGCCCATGAAAAATGCACTACCATAAGCTTGCTTATCTTCTACTTCTCTACTACTTAAACACATGCACACAAAAATCAAGAGGACTTTGTTCAAGGTTGTAATGGGGCCAAGGAAAGGGAAGGAAATAGTATGGATATGGCAAGATAAATACCAAAGAGAATAAAAGAATATTGGGGAGGAACTCAAATGACAAATAACAAGCATGAAATTTTTTCCCAATTCTATATAATACACATTCTCTTCACATATTCCTTTCCTTTTTCTTTCTTTCCTTTTACAACCTTGTTTGCATTGATTCTTTTTCTTTGCATTTTTTTTTCTCAACCAACACTTTGCATATTGTACATCAAGAACACAACCCCCACACTTGTACTATACATTGCCCACAAGTAAAAGAGCTCCTCCAATGAAAATGAACCAATATTCTCCTATTCCCTAAGGTAAGGTGAAATCATGGTTTTTTACATAAGGCATATAATGAGCTAAGACAAAGAATAGGAAATAAGCTCAAGGGGTTAATCAAAGGAAAATGATGCAAGGTTAGCTATTTGGCCAAAGTAGTTACTCAAGAAAGAAGAAAGAAGGCCTCAATCATGTTTATGTATGTAAGTGAAAATGTAACCTCAAAAAGAATCAAAGCAAGTTCTAGAGTGATTAAATGACATGAGTGAAAATCACACAAGAAAAAGGAGAATGGCATAAATGCTAAATTCATCCATCAATAGGCTCAAAATCTCACAAGGTATGCATCTATCAATCTCAATCCACCAATCAAACATCCAAAGCCAAGCATGTCAAATTCAAGACGGAAGAAGAAATTTGTAAATCATAACCCTGAATTTTACTTGCTTCAAACTCAAACTTCACAAATCTCAAAACATCATTGGAAATCAATCAAAAACACACTAAAAAAAATTAAAACAGAAAGTAGAATGTAAACTCCTCCCCTACACTTAAATTTTACATTGTCCTCAATGTAAAGCTCAAAAGAAAAATAATATCCATCAAAATCATCAATTAAACCAGGACAAGTAAAATAAAAGAAAGAGAGAAGAAACATCCTTATCAAATAAGGAGACTTCCACTGTTTGAAACATCATGAGAACAGTCACCAGGGTCCCATATCTTGAAGTGTAATGACCAAGTTAAACTTGAAGTAGCACGAGAGTTTTCACTATTGGGGTCCCATTAGTTCTCCTTAATTTCTTTGGAATTCACTAAAACGCTATCACCGAGATCCCAAGCTTTCTTATGCCCCTTCAAAATTTGTAGCAATCTCTCCTCCTATTCAGCAAGGAGGTTCTTGGTCACGAACACAGAAAGTTGTTTATCATTCACTGAGTATGCATACTTCCAATGTTCAGATAACAACTTCAGCTCCATCTCCCTTTGTGTCTTAAATTCTGCAACTATATCTTGTTGATCTCTGTAGCCAATTGCCCCACTTAGTTCTGCAAGTTATGAATGGTGGCCTTTGTCTCTTGCTGAAACTGAACATTATTAGTGGCCATTTGCTTCACCAACTCCTCTAGTGAAGGCTCAGATTACCTAGGAGCTTGAACTTGTTGATGCCTCAGAGGAAAAGGTGCTTGCCTCTACTGAAATCCTGGAGGTCCATAGGTTAGAGGTTGATTCTGGGGTTGCTTTCCATAGCTCAAGTTAGGATGATCCTTCCACCCCGGATTATACGAGTTTGAGTAGGGGTTGTAGTTGTTAGAAGGTCCAGAATATCCCCCTACTATTTTTACCTCCTCATTTGTGTCCTCTTGAAGAGTGGGACATATATCAGTGGGATGTCCTGAAGAGCAACAAATCCCACAAGCACTCACCGCTGCTTTTCCATTGTCCATTAACTGCTGAACCATGGCAGTCAATTGAGTCATTTGTTGTTGCAGACTGACCGTTTCTACCTCTTTTACTGCTCGCACTCCAGTGTCATTTCGAGTGAAAAATTATTGAGTGTTTGTAGCCATTCTTGAGAACAAATTCCTGGCCTCTTGAGGAGTCTTATCAACCAATGCTCCTCCACTAGCAGCATCAATCATATTACGATCCATCATTAGCAGACCTTCATAGAAGTACTGAATCAAAAGTTGTTCACTAATTTGATGTTGAGGGCAACTAGCACATAGCCTCTTAAACCGCTCCCAGTAATCATGAAGTGATTCCCCATGCTTTTGCTGGATGCCGCAGATTTCTTTTCGGATGGTTGCGGCCTTTGAGGTAGGAAAATATCTGTCTAGGAAAGCTCGAGCCATATCCTGCCATGTTTGGATGGATCCGGGTGGCAAGTAGTATAGCCACTCCTTTGCAGAATCTTTCAAAGAGAATGGGAATGCCCTTAGCTTGACTTGATCCACTGGAATTCTTGCGAGGCTTCATGCTAGAGCACACCACATGGATCTTCTTCAGGTGCTTGTTGGGGTCCTCTCCGGCTAATCCATTGAAAGATGGTAAAAGATGGATCAAGCCAGACTTCAACTCAAATGCCTCCTCATTTACTAGAATTTCTATGCATAGAGGCTGTTGATCTACATTTGGAGCACCCAACGTCCTTAGAGTAGATTCTTCCATCACCACTTCTTCAGGTGTCTCCTCAGATATCTCAGAATTTGATAGATCTATGTGGCGGGCAGCTTCGATGTCAGCAGGTGTGAATTGAAGAGGAAACTGTGAGCTGACTTATTCAAAGTAATGCCTTAGGTTCCTCAATTGCTTGTTTATGTCACCACTGGACATGAACACCTGCAAAATAGTCGGAAAGGAGGAAGAAAAGAATTAAAAAAAATGAAATAAAAACAGAGTGAAAAAAATAGGAAACAAACTAATAGCGCAATTGAACAATTAGTTCCCCGGCAACGGCGCCAAAATTTGGTGTGATGTGGATTGTGATTAAAATTTCAAATGAAAATCAGTTGCCAAGTTCTACCAAAAATAAAAACCTTGCAACCAGTTGTAGTTAGCAAGGGTCGATCCACAAAGAACTAATTCAATTAACATTACAATTTGAATCCTAATTTAAACACTCAAAAACAATAAAACGGGGGTTTTGTTTGTTGAAATTAAAAACATAAATTGAATTCAAAACAAAAATAGTAAATATAATTTGGAAAATCAATTAAAAGAAAATGGTTAAGAGATGGAATCCACCACTAGATTTATAAGATTATGCTAGCCCACATATCCTTTATACCAATATGATCAATTATGTTTTTATGTGATTGTGAGATTAATTCTCTGTTTTCCTTAAGTTTTGGTTAATTCAGCAACCGCTCAAATTAATCCCTAATCAATAGTTATTTGTAAAGCAACCGCTCTTACTCCTACCTATTGATTGCATTAAGATTTAGAAAACCAATCACACTAAGATCCAATCACACACTGGGATTAAATTACTTAGATCATATGTCTCACTAGTCCTACCACCATGCAATCACAAGATAGCAATCCTAGTTTTACCACTTTTGAAATTGGCAAAGAGTATAAAAACCTTTATACTAAATTAAGAACAGAAACATATGAATAAAAACACAATTGTATTGATATAAGGAAATATGTAAGAATCACATAATCAAAACTAGAGTTTCATCTTCCCTTAACCAATCAAGGAGTTTAGCCACACATGGCAAATTCAAAACCAAAAGAATAACAGAAGAAAAACATTGTCAAGAATAGAAGTGCAGAACAAAACTAAAGATCAAACTAGTTTCCAAAGGTTGGGGATGATTGATCTCCAATTGCTTGAACCCGAGACTCCAATCTTCGATCCAATCTCCTTCTCCCTTGTTCTTGGTCTTCTCCTTAGCCTCTTGGCAGTTTCCCAGTCCAGACCCCCTTTTTAAGACCTTGGGTAATCCTATTTATAACTTTTTAGACCTAACACATCATTAGAATTCGTATTTAATGTTCTGATGCGATGACACGGGCCGTGTCATTTGACACGGCCCACCCCGTGTTAGGTTCTGGTAACACAAATTCAAGTGTTTTGCAGGTCATAGAGAAACACGGCCCACCCCCTGTCATGTGACACGGGCCGTGTTGATGATCGATGCTCAAAACCGAATCCACTTGTGAAGACAGAGATGTACACGGCCTACCCCATGTCATATGACACGGGCCGTGTTGTTGGTCAGGTCCATGTTGAAAATCCCGAGAAGGACACGGCCCACCCCGTGTCATGTGACACGGGCCGTGTCACTTACTTTCTTTAAATTCCTTTCTCTTTCTTTGCTTCTAGGGGTGATTTTGATCTCCTGAAAAACACAATGCAATTATGAGTGCTTATAAACACACTTAAGCATAGTTTCACAATAAAGATCTGATTAAACTTCATATCCAGAAACTTAGCTAAAAGTTAACAATTAAACACACATGAAGTCCAATTAGATCAAATATAAGACACTCAAGATATAGAAATAATCGACAGATCACATATTCAATACTGCGACGGTACATAATTCGTTATCAACGTCAATACATCATAATCTCATTAACAATTACTTAACCCCACATAGGGTCTTACAACAATATGGAACCACTCCTCAACCCCAATGTATGTTTATGGTTGATAATCACATATTTTGTTCATTAAGAAACCCTTATGTTTAGTTATTTACACTCTTCATGTACTTAATTGACTGAATTTGATTATGTTTTATAAGTTTGAACTCGAATCGGACTTAATTGATTTTTTCAGCATTATTCGGGTCTTACACTTTTTCTGTATTTTAGCCATATATTGAGTTCTAAATGTCTGATAATTATGAATTTTACCTTGTAGGAAAGATAAGAGAGAGCTCTACAACTTTGATGAAGAGCTCAAAGTCAATTTCAGACATCTAGTAGAGCTAATTGGGCATGGAAATCAGAATACGGGATTTGTGACTGGAACCCGAACAGTGTGTAGTAACCAGAACATAATTCGAGTTTGGGTTTATAGAATGGGCTGAAAATTTGTAATCTTAAAGTTAAGACCCATATGTACAACTTTCATGACAAACACAAAACTTGATTCGGGCTCCTTAATGGAGATATTGGGTCTGAAAGTCAAAACAGAGGTGCTGAAACTGGTCCTGAGCAGTCTGTAGTAATTGGGTCATATCTTGGGCTGTAGGATGAATTTTTGGGTGCTTCCAGAGCCATTGGAAAGCTTAGACAATTTCCTAGAACTTTCATGAAGACCACTTGGCTCAGAAATGACGAAATCAATAAGTTCAGCAATGAATACTTTCAGAGACAAGGAAGCTCACCTACCAAGTTCACCTACCAAGCTCACCTACCAATCTCACCTACCAAGCTCACCTACTAATTCCACCTACTAATCTCATCTACCCATCTACTACTACTCTGAATCCTCTATAAAAGGAAGCATGTGGAGAGCTCTAAATACAACACACACTTGGTGTTAGAAATAGCTTTTCATAGTTCTTGTATATTTTTCCTTCATTGTAATGGAGAGCTAAGTCACTTCTAGTCAATTCGGGACTCTTGAAGAGATTGTGGCTTGGATTCTTGAGACCTTGGTTATGTAATGTATTTGATTTATATTTGAATTCCTCTTCTCTTCTTCTTCTGTTCTCTTGATCTTGAATGCATGAATGATGATATTTATGTTTGATCTGATTTGATCTTGGTTTAAGATTAAGTATTGTGATGAAATTTAGAAGCTGATTGATCTAAACTAATCACGTAATTGAAGAGGTTAGGTTACTGATTTGTGCCTAGGTTAATTGAATTCGGTGCTTAAATTGACATATATTTACATGAATGGTGCGATTGCAGATTTGTGTTTATCACTTGTCAATTGAATTACGGGACGATTGTCTAGTATGAATTCGGATCGATGCGAGAGATCTCGGTTAGATCCAAGTTAACCATTCAAATGTATTTCGGTGTTTGTTGAAAGGTCTATGATTGAATCCACCCAATCTCGGATAGATTTGAATTGATGTTCTTTTAATTGTTATTTCTCTTTAAATCCTGTCATGCGATCCTTGAACCATCAAAACCCCCTTTTTTCTAACTTCCACTTGATTTGATCAAATTGCATCTACGATCCTTGAGGAGACGATCCGGTCTTGTTCACTATACTACAAGTTTAGGTAATAACTTCGGTTATAATTTTGACTGAGTTCGGCGCTCGTCAAAATTTTGGCGCCGTTGCCGGGGACCTCGTATGTGTAATCTTTTCATTTTGAGTAACCTTACTAATTTTTGTTCTTTCTTACCTATTCTAACAGTTATTTTTCATTTACTAACATTGTTCATACCATACTAACGTTTTTATCTTAGCTTTTGAATTTTTCTGATTTAAGAAAGACGGAAAACAGTTATTACGGGTAACTATTGCAATTTTCGAACTGAAACATGCCAGAATTTGAAACTTGGTCGGTTGAAGGAAAAATGACCGATAAACAAGAAAATGGTGTGAGCTCACCCTGGTTTTTCGAAATTCTATCATTTAGACCATTTTTTCAATTTTTTATTATTTTTTATTGCATTTTCTAGTTTCATTTTTATGTAGATTTTGTCCTGTGTTGCTCCCATAAATTTTAAAAATGTTTAGATACATTAACTAGATTTATTTTTGCATATTTTGAGTGTTGATCCCATACTAACTCTTTCTTTTTAATTTTTTTTCTTTTTCTTTCATTATCATTTTGTTGCATTCTGTTGCATTTTAAGGATACAATGGACCATGCATAATGGAGTCAAAACTTGAGGAGTTGACTTCTTTGGTAAGACATATAGTAGTGAGACAACAATCACTGTGCAGAAGCTACACTTGTGTGTAACATTTGTTTTTGTTCATCTCACCCCACATATGCATGCCCTACACTTGTATGGTAGTTCTGTTTTTCCAGATCAATTTGTTTGCAAAGAAATTGGTTATTTCCCGATGAACCACAGTTCCAAAGAAGAACAACAGAGTTATGACCCCTTCTTCAACACATACAACCCTAGTCGGGAATACTATCCGGATCCGGGTTATGGCAATACGACATCACTACAAAGAACAATCATTTCAATATGAGCACCATTCCGGAGATAACAAGTCCATCAACCACAAAACTTGAGCCTTCATGGGAGGACTTGATGAAAACCCAAATTGAGTTCCGGCGAGAATTTCACCTTGCCACTATTCAGATTGAACAACCCAAATTGACAGTTGACAACCACTATTAATGAACCGAGATGTCAAGAGTCGGGCCAACTCTTTCCCCAAACAATTCCCAACTCCTGCATTCTAATTGTCATATTGATTTACAAGACTTAGTTGAGGAAACTCATGATGAGTTGTGTCTTTGAATTTCCGATTTAATTAGTTTTGATGATTCTATCAATTGCAACTCATGCTTTGATCATGATGGTGATATAAAATGTGTTGTGTGTGCTGAAATTTCGCTTATTTGAAAACTAATGATTGTTTACGCAGGATCTAATGATATAGAAGGGTCTATCAACAATGTAGTTGCGAGAATCTGAAACATATAGGAAGGTGGAGTTGAAGGCCATTGAGGAATTTTCAAAGAAAGAGGAAAGTCACAGATACTAGTAACTCCTGAAGTGGATTTTGTTTTTAGGCCATGGTCAGCATTATCAATGAAAGCAGGATTGCAAAATTACACGTATTGCATGCCATTGGTGAAGTCAAGGAAGACCAATGGGACCCCAATGTGAACCCTCATGCTTCAAGCTTCACTTGGTCGTTACACTTCAACCAATGGGACTGTAGTGGAAGCTATCATGTTGTGTCAACCATAACCTGGTCATCACGTTTCAACCAATGGGATCCTGATGGAGTCTTTTCACCAACCTCACTTAATAAGACCAATGGACACCATCTCAAGCTGAAAAATGTGGAAGTGAAAGTGATGGGCTTTTACCATCCACATTATAAAGATCACTAAGAAGTGTCCCAACGTCGAGCTAACGACGTTAAACAAGCGCTTATTGGGAGGCAACCCAACTAGATTTGTTTTCAAGATCTTTGGGGATGGTTTTTGCAATCTGAGAAGATAAAAACATACTTCACTTTAAATGGCTGAGTAAGGAGTCAGTAAGTTATACCTTGTTGACTCTTGATACGCATTCTTGTAGCCTGGTACATTATGAACTTCTTAATTGTGGAATCTCTTCAGAGATGAACAGAAGTGTTACAGTCTTGGGAATCTGACTCTAAAAGACCCGCATTTCCTCTTTAATTTTATATTATTCCAGTCATGTTATTTTGGTTTTACATTTTACTCATTTGTTTTGTGAGTTTTCAGGTTCTGTTGCAGCTTTGATTCTTACGCATCTTTTCTGCTTGCCATTATCTCGCCCCTCATCAGGTTATGTTGCTCTTTTCTTTTTCTTTTATTTATCACTTTCACATTGAGGACAATGTCTATATTAAGTGTGGGGGAGAGATTTTAGCATGTTTCTGTTTCTTTTGGTTTGTTAAAAAAAAATCAATCAAAAAAATAAAAAAATAAAAAAAAGGGGTTCATTGCATGATTGAATAACTTTTCTCCCTTCTTGAACTGATATGCTTGGTGATGGATGATTGAATTGATGAATTGAGTTTGATGGATGCATACCTTGTGAGATTTTGAGCCTAATGGATGGATTCAACATTTATGCCATTCTCTTCTTTCTTGTGTGATTTTCACTCATGTTAATGACCACTCTAGAACTTGCTTTGATTCTTTTTGAGGCTACATTTCACTTGCATGCATGAACATGATTGAGACCCTCTTTCTTAGCTAGTTTAACCAAATAGCCAACCTTGTTTTCAATATGATATCAAGCACTCTTTTGACCTCTCGAAAATTCTCTAATTCCTGCCAACCTTGTATATTTTCCTTTGCTTAACCCTTTTGAGCTTATTTGACCATTCCTTGTTTCTAGCTCATTATGTGCCTTAAATGAAAAATTGTGTTCTTACTGTACCTTAGGGAATAAAAGAACATTAGCCTGGTTAATGGATGAGTTTTTGAACAAGTGTGGGGGTGTGTGTACAAAATGGTTGTTAAAAAAAAAAAAAAGAGTGCCTAGAAAAAAAAAAGAAAAATGTATGTATATAGTTATGTTCATATATATAAAAAAAAAAGAAAGAGAAAAGGATTGGGAAATGAATATGTAAAGGGATATACATTAGAGTTGAGATGAACTTTTATGCTCGTTATTTGAACTCAGCTCTCATTTGCCTTTATTCTCTTTGGTATTTATCTTCTCATATCCATTTTATCCTCTTCTGTTACCTTGACCTCACTACAACCTTGAATAAAGTCCTCATGATTTGTGTGTGCATGTGTTTTGAGTAGTGGAGAAGTAGAAGATAAGCAAGCTTATGGTAGTGCAATTTTTATGGGTTGAATTGAGTGAAATACCTACCTTTTAAAACACTTGAGAGATTGAGAGGGAATCTTGTGAAGATCCATCATTCTTAATTCATTCTTTTCAACGGAAGTTTCCTTGCTTGTTGGTTTGAGATGTGAAGAAATGTTACCTCATTTATGCTTTGATCCCTTGAATTTCTTGTTGCTCTTCTTGCTTCATTGAGTCCTTTAGAGTTTTTAACTTTTAAGTTTGTGTCGTTTGTCTTTGTCTTCTAACTTTAGTTTTATATGTTTTGCCCAGGAGTGCAAAAAGCTAAGTGTGGGGGAATTTGATAATCACATATTTTGTTCATTAAGAAACCCTTATGTTTAATTATTTACACTCTTCATGTACTTAATTGACTGAATTTGATTATGTTTTATAAGTTTGAACTCGAATCGGACTTAATTGATTTTTTCAGCATTATTCGGGTCTTACACTTTTTCTGTATTTTAGCCATATATTGAGTTCTAAATGTCTGATAATTATGAATTTTACCTTGTAGGAAAGATAAGAGAGAGCTCTACAACTTTGATGAAGAGCTCAAAGTCAATTTCAGACATCTAGTAGAGCTAATTGGGCATGGAAATCAGAATACGGGATTTTGTTTGGAACCCGAACAGTGTGTAGTAACCAGAACATAATTCGAGTTTGGGTTTATAGAATGGGCTGAAAATTTGTAATCTGAAAGTTAAGACCCATATGTACAACTTTCATGACAAACACAAAACTTGATTCGGGCTCCTTGATGGAGATATTGGGTCTGAAAGTCAAAACAGAGGTGCTGAAACTGGTCCTGAGCAGTCTGTAGTAATTGGGTCATATCTTGGGCTGTAGGACGAATTTTTGGGTGCTTCCAGAGCCATTGGAAAGCTTAGACAATTTCCTAGAACTTTCATGAAGACCACTTGGCTCAGAAATGACGAAATCAATAAGTTCAGCAATGAATACTTTCAGAGACAAGGAAGCTCACCTACCAAGTTCACCTACCAAGCTCACCTACCAATCTCACCTACCAAGCTCACCTACTAATTCCACCTACTAATCTCATCTACCCATCTACTACTACTCTGAATCCTCTATAAAAGGAAGCATGTGGAGAGCTCTAAATACAACACACACTTGGTGTTAGAAATAGTTTTTCATAGTTCTTGTATATTTTTCCTTCATTGTAATGGAGAGCTAAGTCACTTCTAGTCAATTCGGGACTCTTGAAGAGATTGTGGCTTGGATTCTTGAGACCTTGGTTATGTAATGTATTTGATTTATATTTGAATTCCTCTTCTCTTCTTCTTCTGTTCTCTTGATCTTGAATGCATGAATGGTGATTCTGTTTATGTTTGATCTGATTTGATCTTGGTTTAAGATTAAGTATTGTGATGAAATTTAGAACTGATTGATCTAAACTAATCACGTAATTGAAGAGGTTAGGTTACTGATTTGTGCCTAGGTTAATTGAATTCGGTGCTTAAATTGACATATATTTACATGAATGGTGCGATTGTAGATTTGTGTTTATCACTTGTCAATTGAATTCTGGACGATTGTCTAGTATGAATCGGATCTCGATGCGAGAGATCTCGGTTAGATCCAAGTTAACCATTCAAATGTATTTGGTGTTTGTTGAAAGGTCTATGATTGAATCCACCCAATCTCGGATAGATTTCTGAATTATTTGTTCTTTTAATTGTTATTTCTCTTTAAATCCTGTCATTGCGATCCTTGAACCATCAAAACCCCCCTTTTTCTAACTTCCACTTGATTTGATCAAATTGCATCTACGATCCTTGAGGAGACGATCCGGTGTTGTTCACTATACTACAAGTTTAGGTAATAACTTTGGTTATAATTTTGACTGAGTTCGGCGCTCGTCAATGGTCCATCCATTGTCAACATTCCCCATTAAGGGTTCAACGTGTCCAATATCTTAAGTCTTAATAAATTTTAAATTTCCTTAAGTTAAACAACCCTCAAAACCGTGGCCTCACAAGCCTTTAAGATTCTAAATTTTCTTCCATTTTGTGCACTAGTCTCTTGATACCTAATTTCATAGCTTTTATTTCACATGGGGTCAACTCAATTCCTCAACATCAATATGTACTCACATATAGCTCATCAATTCCCACAAGTTCATATTTTGGATTCAAATTTTCAAAGTCTATAACTTTGGTCAATTATAAAAATTTTAGGTAAATAACCCTTCAAAACCGTTGTCTTCTCAAGTGCCATTATTTAATTAAATTCTTCTACTTCATTATGGATTATGCATGTCTCTAATTTCTTAGTTTCCAAAGATGCACCAAGGCATCCTTTAAACCTTAAACTTTTTCTCTAAAACCGTGGCCCCTCAAGGTTCTCAAAATCTCAATTTCTCTCCATTTTATGTATTAGTTTCTTGATATCAAATCACTTTAATTTTAGTTCACCAAAATCAATTCAATCCCTCATTTTTCCAAGCCAAGACCGTGGCTTCCCTTTTGGGTATTAAACCCTTAAAATTTTCCATTCATTAATTCTAATCTTGTCATCCAACATTAAATCACCTAAGCTTTATTTCTTTGTGTACAACAACCAATTTTTATCCTAAAATCCCACTCAAAACTGTGGCACCATGTTAGGGTAGGAAACTCCAAATTTTCCATTTAATAACCCTAACATGATTAAGCATATTTAACACATCCAATATATATAAAATCACCATTCAAGCATTTATTCAATTCAAGAACACAAAACATGTAAAATCATCAAATAAAGTGACCATACAAAGATGGAATCCTCCATCAACAAGCACACAAAGGTTCCCTCACCACCATTAGTGGTTGAAGTGAGTAATCTCCCTCTTACCTAAGGAAGAATCACGAAAATGACTCTTACTTTCTCCTTGGTGAATTCAGTTTTGGGGTCTTCAAAACCCTAGGATTTTCAATCATTAAGAACCAACATTAAACATGGTAAAGAATGAACCTTTGGTCTCCAATGAGACTCTAGAGTACGAAAATGAAGAGAAAGAAGAATAAAAATGGAAGCTTTATCTCAAAGTTGGAAGCTTTGTCTTGGAAGACAATGGTGGAGAAGTTGGTTTTTGAGGAAAACCCTCCAAATAGAAGTTGTAGAGGAGGTTGAGAGGAGTGTAGAAATGGTGTTTGTGAAGAGAAAAATGAAGAGAATGGGTGGAGAGGGTGGCTGGATTTTCGTAGGGGAGAAGTGGAAGAAGAGAGAAGGAAGAAAGGTTAGATTTTTGAAGAAACTTTCTAATGGATAGCTTCCCCTTTGGGCCTAATAGTCCACGACAATGAGAGAAAAGAGAGGGGGAAAAATTAGCTTCCCCAACAAGCCAAGGATAGCTTAGTCATTTGGTGGTCAAAGCTTCTCAAAGAAGCTTTGAAGAAAGTACACCAATTTGAATTAAAGTGGATTTGATGGGACATAATGTAGATTACATTAGGATAAGGTGATAGGATTCCTAATACATGCTATTACCCAATGGACAATTGTTACAGTTGACAGAAGTCAGTATTAATTGTTTAGTGGATAAAATTTACACAGCGATTTATCGCTTTGTCAGATAAAATTTCTCGAAAAATATGAAACCTCGTAAATCATGTACAGCCTCAGGTTTAGTAAGATCCCTCGTCGATGTTTCCACAAATCAAGGTTCTCAGGAAAAATGTCTCATTTTCCTGGCTCCGCTCAGTTTACATGCAAAACGAGGAATAATATTAAAATATTCTATGTCTTCAGAAAAATACAGAAAAATTCATAACAATCCCAAATATTATAAAATGATCATTTATCATGAAATTATTAATTTTTGAGATGTTACCCCGGCTCCGCTCAGTGCGCACGTAAAATGAAGAATACTATTAAAATATTCCACGTTCTCAGAAAAATACAGAAAAATTCTTAAAAATCACAAATATTATAAAACGGCTATTTATCCTAAAATTATCAATCTTCGGGATGTTACATATGGATACAAGAGTTGGAGAAGATCTTTGAAGGAATGAGATGTGCAGATGATCGCAAGGTGACTTATGCCACTTTTATGTTAAGGGGTGATGGTGAAAATTGGTGGAAAGCAACTCGAAGAGTACTACAAGCAAAATGACGGGAAATTACCTGGGAGGTATTTTGTGATGTATTTCTGGAAAAGTATTTTTTGGATAGTGTAAGGAACGCCAAGGAGATTGACTTCCTTGGATTAAGTCAAGGTGGAATGTTAGTGAATGAGTATGCTACGAAGTTTGAGAGCTTGTCTAAGTTCTCTCAGTATCTCTAAATCCAGCCTAATGAGGTTTGGAAATGCAGTAAGTTTGAGGAAGGCTTAAGGGTTGAATTGAAGAAGGGAGTACTGCCTATGCGAATGAACCAATTCTCGGCATTGATGGATATGTGTTGCAGACTCGAGGAATTGGACCCATCGCGAGATACAAGGGGTCGTAACTTTGGACCATCTAGGTTTCAAAGGGGAGGAAGCAACAACAACAACCAGTTTAAGCAAAAACCATATTCAAGGCCATCGGGAAGCCAACAACAACAACAACAGACACGTGGAAGAGGTCCTAGTGGCAATCGTTTTGGTCAAAATGTGACACCTCCAACGAGATGTTTAAAGTGTGGAAAGGGCTATATGATGAGGGACTGTACGATCAGGGGAATCATTTACTTTAGATGTGGAAAGCCTGGTCACATCTTAAGGGATTGTAATCAAGCGAAGGTGGAGCCTTCAGTGAGCAATGTTCGTGCTGCCAAGCCTCAAGCTGGAGGACAAGTATATATGATGAGTGGAGCTGAAGCCTCTCAATTCGATGATCTTATCAAGGGAGAGGGTGTCATATTAGGTAATCTTTTAACTATACTATATGATTCGGGTGCAACTCATTCGTTTATTGCATATGACTATGTGGATCGTTTGGAATTGCTTGTGTCTTCTTTGAACTTTCAATTGGTTGTTTCCACACCTACTGCCAAACCTGTTAGTACTTCTAAAGTATACCTAAATTGTCCTATTACTATAAATAATAGAGTCTTTTCTGTAGATTTAATTTGTTTGCCTCTTACCGATATAGATATAATCTTAGGAATGGATTTGTTATCTTCTAACTATATCCTGTTAATCTATTCTAAAATGACCTTAGTATTTCCTGGGGATGAGGTTTCTGTATTTTTTACTGTCAATCAAGTCAAATCTTTATTGAGGGATGGAGCCTAAGGATACATGTTGTTATCTTCTTTAGAAGTCAAGAATGAAAAAGATGTGAATGTTATTTCTATCGTAAATGAGTTTCTTGAAGTTTTTCCTGACGAAGTACCTGGATTACCACTGGAAAGAGAGATAGAGTTTTCTATCAATCTTGTACTAGGAGCGGGTCCTATTTCGATTGCACCGTATCGGGTGTCGCCATCAGAATTAGCAGAGTTAAAGAAGCAATTGGAGGAACTGTTGGAAAACAGTTTATGAGACCCAGTGTTTCACAATGGGGAGCTCTAGTGCTACTAGTCAAAAAGATGGATGGATCTTCGCGTTTGTGTGTGGACTACCGCCAATTGAACAAAGTCACAATCAAGAACAAGTATCCACTTCTAAGGATTGATGATTTGATGGACCAATTGAAAGGAGTAGTTGTTTTCTCTAAGATAGATTTGCGATCAGGTTATCATCAAATTCGTGTCAAGGTAGAGGATATACCTAAGACAACTTTTCGAACGCGCTACGGTCATTATGAGTATCTTATAATGCCGTTTGGAGTGACAAATGCTCCTGCGATATTCATGGATTACATGAATAGGATCTTTCATCCATAGTTAGACATATTTGTCATTGTTTTTATCTATGACATTCTAATCTATTCCTAAAGTACGAAAGAGCAAGTTGAATACCTCAGTATAGTTCTCTATATTTTAAAAGAGAAGAAGTTGTACACAAAGTTGTCAAAATGTGAATTTTGATTGGACGAAGTTCAGTTTCTGGGTCATGTAATTTCTAAGGATGGAATTGTAGTGGATCTAGCAAAGGTGGAGACAGTTCTTCAGTGGGAAAGGCCAACAATGGTGACTAAGATCCAAAGTTTTGTTGGATTAGCCGGATATTATTGAAGATTTATTGAAGGTTTTTCCAAGATAGCCGGACGTCTTGCACAACTCACAAGGAAGAATCAAGTTTTCGTCTAGGCAGAAGAATGCGAAGAGAGTTTCCAAGTGCTAAAGAAAAGGTTAACTACTGCACCAGTGTTAATTCTACCAGATCCGAATGAGTCTTTTAAAGTATACTATGATGCTTCTTATTAAGGGTTAGGATGTGTTTTGATGCAAAATAGAAACGTGGCAGCATATGCTTCAAGACAACTGAAGGTACATGAAAGGAATTACCCAACGCGTGATTTGGAACTAGCCGCAATTGTTTTTGCCTTGAAAATTTGGAGACATTTTCTATATGGAGCTACGTTCAACGTCTTCAGTGATCACAAAAGTTTAAAGTATTTGTTTGATCAGAAGGAGTTGAACATGAGGCAAAGAGGATGGTTAGAATTCCTTAAGGATTATGACTTTTAACTTCAATATCACCCTAGAAAGGCGAATGTCGTGGCAGATGCTTTGAGTAGGAAGATGCTCAGTGTAATACCCTCCTTAGGGCATCACATTTCTGACTACCAACTCCTAATTTGAAAATGATTTCATAAAAGGTTTGAGTTATAAAACATGGGTTTTAAAATTTCTTCTTGCTGAAAACGTAAAACTTATTGAAATTTATAGGTAATATTGAAAAATATATTTAAACTATTTAATATACAATATTGACACTAATTAATATTTAATAATTATTTAATAAATATAAAACTTATAGACTCAATTTTAAACAGTAGCAAACCCCATGACGGGTCCTACTTAATAGTACGGTAAAACACTAACGAGAAAAACTCAACATACTTATTTCGTCTTGTATCCATCCTAATGCGTCATGTACCTGTTTCTTGTCAACACTGCATACTATCGAATCCTGAATGACTACTCCTCAATGTTGTCACCAATCTCAGAATATTTGCTTCTTGTCACGTCTAAGAAACTCGTTCCATCTACTATATAATTTTAATAATACAAGCACAACAAAATAATATAACAAAGAGGTGAGATCACCTACGCCAATACCAATATGGTAGCATAGAGATAACACAAACAGCACACCATACAGATATATCATACCATAATTACAATTATGTCATCATCATAATGTATAAAATAACAATAATTACAATAATGTCATCAACATTATTTATCATCATCATCATCCAACATTCCTAAATTATTATATCACACAGATATAAATATTCAATATTTACGATAATGCCCTCAACATAACCCAGTTATTCAACAGTTCAATTATCATAACCAATGCTCAATAATGATGCATATGTTATGCATGTGCTCATAGACTCAATGTCCTACTCCATGGAGGTTTTCACAATTTCGAGAAGAATGCTCTGTTAATTGTCAGCCCTAGCTCAAAGACAATCTTCTAGATTAGCCCACAGACAATGCCCAGCCTTAGCCCATAGACAATGTCCAGCTTTCGAAAAGAATAGTGTTCTTATCGGGTATCGTCAATGTGTTGCAACGGACTGCATCGCCAAGTGGTATATAGTCCAGCCTTAGCCCACAGATAAATATCCACTGGTCGACCGCCGCGCCTTGATGCCCCCAAGATCCATCATAGACCTCACTATCAATTGACATTCTCTCTTCAACCACAAGGGTCACAATAGCATCAGCTATTAATTTTTGTTCAAAATTCAACATATGCCTCAATGCATATTTTTTCAATACATGTATAATGCACCAAATGCCAATCACAGGCAAAATTCATCATTTCCAATGCATGTTCAACGCACCAATGCCAATCACAGGCTAAATTTCATGATTTTCTCATACAGTGTCCATACACTGGTTCAACAGTAATTATACTGTATATTCAACAGCGAAATCATATTATCGCATTTTCATAGTCACAAAACACTTTCGTCGTGTTTTCACAATCGCGTAACATTTCTGTTACGTTTTCACAATTCTGCAACATTTCTGTTGTATTTTCAAATCACGTATTGATTTTTCCTCGTTTTCTCAATCACGTAAAAATATTTACACGTTTTCTCAAATTGCGTAGCGATTTTCCACCATTTTCAAAATCGTGTAACTTAAAAATCATTCTTTCAAGTCGCGTAAACCATTTTCCATCACTTTCAAAATATTTAAACGCTTTCTAAATCGGGTAGCGATATTTTAACGTTTTTCAAATCACATGAAAATATTTAAACGTTTTTCAAATCATGTAGCTTAAAAATCACGTTTTTAAGATACGTAAAATAATTTTCACCATTTTACACTCACGTAAAATATTCCTCAATATTCCGAACATTATTTTGGACTGTCAAACAAACCAATATCATTTCCAACATCATTTTTCATATTTCACCTTTCAGAAATCCTTTACTCAAAATAATATGACTTTTCACATTATTTTCCACATTTTCTTACTCAAGAAAATCCTTTTCACAATAATTCCACAAAATCACTTTTCCATTGATTTTAAATCAATGTTTCCATCTTAAAATTTACTAACGCGCTCCAAAACCCAAAGAATGAGTTACACGTTAGAAAATCTCAAATCACTATTATATTCTTCATTTTTCTCAAATCAATTTCAAAATCAATTCTCTTTAAAATAAATTGAGGTTCAAACACTTTCAACTTCTTTTTGTCTTTCATAAACGAAATTCCATCTTTCAAGTAACAAAACACCTTGTTTCCATTTTTTTTAATTCTTGTACTAAAAACACTTTGTTCAAACACTTTGTTTCCACTTTGAAATCATTTTGTTTCATAAAACCAAAACTATTCCAATTTCCTAAAAAAAAACCGTGGTACATGGTTTCAATGGCTATCAAATATTTTTCCTTCTAAATTAATTAAGTACCATTCTTGTTTTTACACAAACAAAACCATTAAAATTTCTTGCAAAAACCGTGAGACTCATGGTCTTTAAAATCAATTCATTTGTTCATTTTCATTTTCACTTTCTTTGCAAATCCTTAAAATCATCAGCTCATTGCTCTTTTCATTTAAAACTCATGATTAATAAAATACTTAGAATCTTTTGATTCAAAAACATCCTTCAAAAACCGTGAACACTTATTCTTTGAAAACAAACCCTTTGTTTATTTTCCTTACTTTTCTAAACATTCAATTTTACCATTCATGAAAATATTAATTTGTAAACACCTATTTTGAGGTGTAGAGACCGAAATCCTCATGGTCTTTGGAACCAAAAATTATTTTCCTTTCCATCATCAAATCATAGCATACATTTACATATTTCATCATAAATACCACAAGCATGCCATAATTAAAACAATAAATCATACTAAGCATGTAAGCACAAATAAACCATGCAAAGCACATCAAGCATAAGCAAATAATTCAAAACACATAAACACCCACAAATAATTACATGACCATGGATATGAATCCTCACATGGATTCACCATCCATCAAATACCACAACCATCTCTCACCACCATGCTTGGTTTGTGAGATGGATCTCCCTCTTACCTCTTGCTTGTTTAACATTTCTGCTAAATTTTGTGATGTTATAAGTTAATTTAAGCACTTTGCCGTAATACAGAAAATGCAAAATGACTATTTTAACTCAGAAAAAATAGCATAAATGCCATATTAAAGGAAAGTGATATGAAAAAGTTATTTCTAGGTCACAAATGAGTGAAAGATGATGTGGTTAAATTTTTAAGCCAAACAGAGTCAGTTTGGTATTTTTAAGCTTACCGAGTGAGTATTTAAGTACCGATTAGGTCACAGCAAATATAGAAAATTATGGAAATGATGAAACAAAATTTTTTATGGATCTTATAATTTATTCTAATGTTGTTGGAAGTTAGGAAACTCGATTAAATAAGATAAAAGTGTTTTTAACAGATACGAAATTAGCAAAAGGACAAAATTGCCCTTAGGGTCATCTTTTAAAAAGATGAAGTTTTCTCATCTTTCTTATCCCTCATTTTTTGTTCTGCGGAGAGGAAAGAAAACAGAGAAAAGAGAGAAAAGGGAAATAGGGGAGTGAAGGAAGAAGGAGGAAGGGGAAGAGGAAGGAGAGCTTGGAGCCTCTATGGTTATCTTCAAGCTTGAGGTAGGGGTGTTTATTTAATCATCTTCATCTCTTTTCTTTCCTTCTTCTAACACATAGGTTTTCATGGGTTGTTTGAGATGGTTAGAGAAATGTTTTTCAAAGATTGAATTAAATGATCATGTCCTATTGCCCGTTGATGTTTGGGTTATGTTCATGGGACTCTTTGAACCTTGTTTTGAAAGCTCATTGGTTGGGAAGTGCTCTTCTTGAGTTTGGATGGATTTGGAGTCAAGAATTCACGTGAGAACTATGTTTCATGGTATTTCAAACCCAACATAACCGATTAGGATGTGTTTCCTAACCGATTATGTTGTTGTTATTGGGTCATAATTTGTGAACAATAACCGATTAGAAGAGTTTCCTAATCAGTTATTGCATTTTGGCTGAGAATCATGTTAGAGGGCAACACAAAAATAACCTGTTATGGAGTGTATGTAACCGGTTATTGGTGAGAGGCAGCAACCTACATATAGCTTCAGTGAAAGCCTCTAACCGATTACTTGAATGGTGTAATCGGTTATGCTTTATAATCCTTGGTTTCCTATGCTTGTCTAACCGATTATTAAGGACTTCTAACCAGTTATGAATGTGTGGAAAACAAAATTTTGAGATTCTTAAGCATGATTTAAGACTTGTTTAAGCTTGTTAATTAATGGCCATGGATCAATGAGAGCATTTTCAAAGATGTGAAACCCTAGTTCTTCCTTAAAGGGTGAGATTAAGTTTAAATGGTTTGAGATCCATGTTTTCCTCTCTTTTTGGTTAAGGTTGAACTAGGATTTTATGATCAAAGTGTATTGGCTCCTTTGTGTAATGAAGTTGAGCTAGAGATGCATGATCGCTAGTTTTCTCCTTTCACTTTATTGTGTGAACCTTATGATTGATTCTAGAGTGGTTTGAAAGTTATGTTATTTTTAAATGGAGACAAGCATGAATATCTCAAGTAAAATATATATGGTTTATGAAATTATCTATAAATGTTTTGAATTGAGAATAGATAATTATTTATTGAGTGTTGAGATAGAACGAATACATGATAGTTGATGTAAGAATGACTTATGAAGTAGATTATGATAAGTATATAGTACGTAAAGAATGATGAAAATGGAGTATTGAGCCATGATATAATGTAATTTAAAGAAGTATATTGATTTATACATGTTATCAAATAATGTTGATGATTATGATATTGGGAAGTGATATAAAAGAAAAGGTAAAGGTAGATGAGGTTGAATGAGTCCCTCACTACAAATATGTATGGTAATGTACAAATGTAAAGTTAAATGATTATGGTAATTACTTCCCTATTATATAAGAAAAAGAAAGATTATGTACAAAGTGAAAGAAGGAAAGTATTTTAATATTATTGCATATTTTGTTTTCAAACTTGTTATTTGAGGTTTCCATGTATTGTAAATTTATGCTTGGATAAAAGGGTGCTAAGCAGCTTGAATAAAAGGGCGTCAAGCATAATGTTAAAAATGTTTGGTAGTGCAAGGAACAAAAGGGCGTCGTGCCTACCCAGAAAATAATACAAGGAACAAAAATGGCTTCATGGAACAAAAGGGCTTCCTAGAAACATTCAAATAACATGTGTTTTTCTAAATTAAAATCTTTAAAAAATCATTGCACAAGCATACTTTAGGGTTTCATTAGGCATAATCATACATCAACATGCATTGCATAGAATTGACAATTGTATGGGTAATTGTCTTATTTTTATTCAATGTGAAGTTTAAGAATAAAAGTTGGTTATAAAAGGTTTAAGATCAAAGTGTAGCTTAAAGGTGTGTAATGGAAAGTATGCTTGCTAACCTCTATAACTATTATAGTGAATATTTGTTGACTCATGTTGAGTTTCTATTTAATGATCAAATTGTTTTCTTTATTAAATGAATTATCTGCTTTGGGAATGGAAAGGAAATGAGTTTTTGGCTTATGCCACCTTTCCAAATAATTAAGTACAATTTGTGTTTTATCCAAAGTAGTTGGATTTACCATGATGTCATGATTTAAATTTTACTACTGAGAATTGTTAATTCTCACCCCAGTTCTTTTTTTTTATGTTTTTCATGATAAATCCAAAGAAGGATCAGAGCAAGCGCAAGGCAAAGCGTTGAAGATTTAGTTCAGTTGTATATGTAATTATATTTATGGTTCTGTAATTAAATTCACGTAATTAGTTTGTAAATGCTTGTAATCTCAGACATATCAGATAGATGTTTAGTAAAGAGCATTTTTCCTAAGTTGTAAAATGTCTTACTCTCTTACTTATGTAAAGGCTCTATATATTTATTCGTTATATAAATATTGATTTGGTTGTAAATTACTTTTAAGTAAGAAAGTGACATACTAATTTTATTTACTTAGTATACATAGGGTATACTACAGTGAATGGGATTAGGGTGTTACACAGGACCTAGAGAATTTAGTGGGGACAATTAGAGACATGGCCAACGCCAAGCAAGCCCAGGCAGAAAATACCAATAGAATTCTAGAACAACTCGAAGGAAACCAAAACATGAACGCAGTTGAGCTTCAACGTGGAAGAGATGAATACTTCAATCTATTGAAGTTCAGGAAGGCCAAACCCTCATCTTTCCAAGGCAATCCTAATCCTATCAAGGCGGAACTATGGATAAAAGAGCTGGAGATGATATTTAGGGTTATGGACTACAACGACACCCAAAAGGTACTTTTTGTCACTTATATGCTTGTAAGAGAAGCAAAATATTGGTGGAATAGTGCCCACAGAGTTGTGGAGGTGGACGGGACTTTGATTTCTTGGGAAATATTTAAAACTACCTTTTTCAATAAATATTTTCTAGAAAATCTGAGGAATGCCTGAGAATTGGAATTTCTTCATCTTGAACAGGGAAGAATGACAGTGGGTCAGTATGTCTCAAAATTTGAAGAGTTATCTAAATTCTCTGCTTATTACGTCCAAAAATTTTGAAGGTTATGGGACCCACGCAGATCTGTGACTTTCCGACACTTGTCAATAAGTGTCAAATTATAGAAGAATATAATGCCCGAGCTGGGCCTCCTTGGAAAATTCCTATCAACAGAAAAGGAAATTTGTCCCAAAACAAGGAAACTGAAACATAAGGTTTAAGGGTTTGGACCACCTTGTGGAAAGTGTGGCAAAAGTCACGAAGGAAGATCTTGTCTTATATGCTTTGGATATGGAGAGTATGGACACTACCGGAGCCACTGCGCACGTAATTTGGGGAATGTTGCTACTTCCTCCAACCCCAAACCAAGGACCACCAGAAGAGTCTTTACCCTAAGTGCCGAAGAAGCGGCCAGGTCGAATGATCTCATACAGGGTAAGTGCAACATTAATGAAAATGTTTTATATGTGTTATTTGTAACACCCCAACTTTTCCCAACTTTTAGCTAAATTATAATTTTGTCCTAATTGTACTGTTTTCTATTTTCTGTGTATTATAAATTAATTAGACTGTTTCATGATTGTATTTGATTATTTTGTGTGATTTATTCCGAGTCAAGGAAATAATAATTTTTGGACCTGGGAAAAATCTTTGTTTGATTATTTGGAGCTGGGGGATCTTACTAAACCCAATTCCGAATAATACGTGTATCAATCTTTTAATTTTTAGAATTTATCTGTAAAATAAAAATATTTTATATTTTATATTAATATTTTATTGGTTAGCACTAACCAAACTAACCATGGACCCAGAAAAAGTCTGCGGAACCCATATTTGGTTTGCAGGACCCACATTTGGTTTGTGGGACCCACATTTGGAAAACCAGTCAACGTTAATGGCTTGATTATTTCTAAACCAATAAGAAGGAGTCAATAAAAATGGCTTGAATAATTTCAGACCAATAGGAAATAGTCAACAATAATGGATGGACTTATTAGATTAGTGAATAGAAAATAAGACTAAGTTAGTTTAAAAATCTAATTAAGCTAATCTAAAGTGTTTAAGTGGTAATCAAATGGATTAAACCTAGTTAGTTATTTATTAAAATTTTAATTAGACAATGTACTAGCATAATCAAGAAGGTGATTAGTGATTCTAAGTAACTAGATGATTAACTAAATAACAAAGAAAACTAACTAAATTTACCTAAACCTAACTAGAATGGCTTAAGCATAATTAGGAGACTAAAATGAATCAAGATTTGATTAGTTCTTCCTAAGTGCAATTAAGGCCAAGCTCTTCAAGAAGGTTCAAGAACATGGTGAATTATCTCTCCTAGCCAATAGGAAACCACTTGGAGTTAAAGCCTTGAAGATCCACCCTTGAATTCATCTAAGGCTATTAGGAGCTCTTAAATGTCAACTAAAGTGGCCACCTCCTTTATGTGAACTCCACGGCCATGCATTAGGAGGGGACCAAATTTCACTTCATCATCTTCATTTCAATCATTCTAACCTATTCTCTCCTTTCTTTCTCTTCAAGAACACAAAGAAAACTCCATAGCTTTTCTCCTTGTGATATTCGGCCACCATCACAAAACCATACCTCCACTCTTCTAAAATTTCTTCCAACACCATTTCCTAAACCTAAACATCATTCTAAGAACTTCTCTAGTTGAGAGTTTCTTCAAAATCATCCATTTGACGCTTGGAAAACAACTTTGAAGTTTCTTTCCTACAAGGTAAAAATCCTTGTTTCTTGTTTCTAACATGATTCTTGATGTTCTAAGTCATGATTGATTCATGGTTTATCTTTTTCAACCATAGTTATGACTTCTTAAAATTGTTTAAGCTTGTTAGGGTTTTTCTTGGAGCTAGACGAAATCCATAGGAGGAGATCCAAGAAGGTTTTGTCTTTCTTATAGGTAAGAGGGAGATTTAATCTCATCAACCATGTATGGTGGTGAGAAAATGGATTGATTTCTGGTGAAGAATCCATAAGGATTCATTCACTTGGTTGTTTTAAAGTTGTTTCTATTTGTGATTGACTTTGTTTGCAAGCATGTCTATAGCTTTGATATATTTTGTATGTGTTTATAGATGCATGATAATTATTGTAGGATGTGAATAACATGTTGAGGATTTGCATGAGTGTTCCAAAGAACACAAAGAAACTCACAGTTTCATCATTTCAAAGAGGACCAAAATGTTCTCAAATATTTTTCTAAGGAAAGGATTAATTAATTTAATTGGATCAACGAATTTTACAAGGACTTAGATAGTTGAAAATAAATTAAAGATGATTTATGGAGGATATAGTAAATTTCGTCCAACATGCCCTTTGTGAGACCTTTGATCTAAATTTTTTTTTGTTAAGTGTAGACTATGTAATTAAATTAAAGAGAACTCATTTTTTAATAAATTTTAGAGAATAAAATAAACGAAGTTATTTTAGAAACTTAATTAGAGAAATTAAGTATGAATGAGAAATTATTGAACACTTGAAAAATACTAACATATAGCTCACCCTTTGAGTTTTGAAGTGCGTTAGCAAGTTTCAATGTGTAAATATTGGTTATAACTAAGAGAGATAATTTTTAAAGGAAAACGTAGGGAATTCCATTTAATGGATTTTCTAGACAAAATGCTGTTAAAATTAATTAAAAATAAACAAAGTAATGAAGGAAGTTTCCAAATATAATTTAGAACGTAGAGAAAATATTTACGTAGTTGAAAAATACTAGAAATAGCTTACGCGTATTTAAAATAATGTTTTTTAAGTTACGTGATTGAGAAAACGATTTAAAAATCTTACACGATTGAGAAAACGGTTTAAAAAAATTTTGGGATTTTAAAAACATTGAAAAATATTTATGAAATTTGAAAATGTTTGAAAAAGGTAACACAATTGTGAAAACGGGATAAAATCTTTATGCGACTAAAAGGAACAGTAAATTTATTGTCGAGCCAAAGTGGTGGACCCGGACATGTTGAGGAATAGTACTATCAAGTGGAGACGTACTATATTTGGAAATATTGAGATTGAGGGTATTTATGTAAATATGGTGACATATTGAGACTGAGGGTATTTATGTAATTATGGTTCTTATTTATGCATTGGGAGTTATGTCAATTTGGTTGAAATTGGCGATTGGCTGACGAGATGAATTACACCGTGTTGTGGGTGTGATAGGTGTAGTGTGGTTCATTGAGTGAACTTGGAGGCGTTAGTGTGCAGAGGATTCCACATGTGGACAGTTGGTAGCTCCTCTGGGCCGTGGTAACGGGTAACACACTAGCGATCTCGAAAAGCACTATTCTTAATTAAGATCTTGTGAAGACTGTCTAGTATAATGCCTGTTGTGCATGATGTTTTGACTGTGTAATAACTACACGATGATTTAACTGTGTACTATTTACACGACGTTTGACTGTGTAATAGTTGGTTGGGGCAGCCTGAGGTACTGATAGTTCTTCTAAGTCATTCTCTCTAATGTTATTGTGTTTAGCTCCATGGAGTAGGGATGAGTCTATGTACATTTGCATTTGGGGTCTGTATTGTTATGTGACATTTATATTTGGTTTGAGATATTTTGTATGTTGTGATAATATGATTTGTTGTTTTAATTATTATATCTGTATGTTTTGTCGTTTTCTTTATTGCTATGCTAGTAATGATGTAGATTGTCTCACCTCTTTGTATGCATTTTTTTGTACTATTTATTATGTTCCATAAAGATTTTGAGGAAGAGGAAGTGGTAGAGGAGCAGCCTCTAGATTGTTTGTACTCGGAGGAGGAGGAGCAATTGAACGAGCAGTTTGAGGAGGGCGAGCCTCAAGATCATCCATATCATATGGATTGATTACGATGTGGTATGGCATTACCGGAATATTTCTGTCTTCTAATGATCTCCCCGAAGAGGATCCTTTGGAGAATCAGAACTTTTAGTGTTATGCTTGGGCTAGTTTATGGTTTGCTTTAAACCAGACAGTTTATTATTTTATTAAATAGTTTGTAGTGTGTAAATTATTTGTACCTATTAAAGACAAAATCCTATGTATAATTATGGCGTGTATGTAATAGTTAGTTTTATTTCATGTTTTATTTATTTTATTTTATGATATAATGTCCAAAAAGAAAATTTTTACAACCCATATTATTATATATGAAGAAATGATTTATAACTTGGGTAAAGGTTTTATTATTATATTTATCGTAAATGTGACATCCCCAGTTGGGTGTTACATTAGTTGGTATCAGAGCCCAAGTTAGAGTCTTTTAGGGTTGTAGTTGGGTCTGTTTTTGCTTGTGTTGTGTGATTCTCTGTGATTTGTTTTTGAAAGTTTACATCTGACTTTGTCTCTGTTTTGTTTGACTGATTGAAGAAGAAGATGTCTGGCGGTCGAAGAACACGTGTGAACATGGAACGCAATGTTGATCCGATGATTATAGCAGCTGAAGCTATGTAGTGCATGGCGGAGGTAATTACTCAGCAGAATCAACAAGCAGCCCAGCAACAAGAGGTGACTACTGATGCTTTGAACTTGTCTGAGTTTAGACGCAATAATCCGCCACAGTTTAGGGGCGAATTTGATCCTGAGAAGACTAGTCTTTGGATCCAAGACTTAGAAAGGATATTTGAAGGAATGAGGTGTGCGGATGATCGAAAGGTGACGTATGCTACGTTTATGCTGAGAGGAGATGGTGAGAACTGATGGAGAGGAACTCGGTGATTGCTGCAAGCTGAGAGAACTGAAATTACTTGGGAGGTATTTTGCGAGGTATTTCTGGAGAAGTATTTTCTTGCTAGTGCCCGACATACCAAGGAAATGAAATTTCTTGGTTTATGTCAAGGAAGTATGACTGTTGGTGAGTATGCTGTCAAATTCGAGAGCTTGTCATAGTTCTCGAGGTATTTTCAAATTCAACCTGATGAGGTGCGAAAATGCCACAAGTTTGAGGAAGGACTGAGGGTAGAGTTGAAACGAGGAGTGCTACCCATGAGGATGAATGAATTTCTTGCTTTGATGGATACATGCCGACGACTCGAGGAGCTGGAGCTATCACGAGATCTGAGAAATCACAACTTTGGACCGACTAGGCTCCAAAGAACAGGCAACAACAACAATAGCTGGTTTCAACATAAACCTTATTCGAGACCACCGGGAAGTCAACCTCAACGTCCATCTGTTGGGGGAAGTTCTAGTGGTAACAGAACTGGTCAAAATGTGGCATTTACGCCGAAGTGTTTTAAATATGGAAAGAGTGGCCACATATCTAGGGATTGTTCCATTAAGAGGACAATCTGTTTCAACTGCAAAAAACTTGGATATGTTTCTAGGGATTGCAATTAACCAGAAAGGAAGCCAACTGTGAGTAATGTTTGTGCTACTCAGCCGCGATCTGGAGGGCGAGTATATACTATGACTGGAGCTGAAGCTTCTCAGTCTGAAGATCTTATTCAGGGAGAAGGTATCATTGAAGGTAATCTTTTGACTGTACTATATGATTCGGGTGCAACGCATTCATTTATTGCCTATGACTGTGTGGATCAGTTGAAATTACCTGTGTATTCTTTGAGTTTCCAATTAATTGTTTTTACACCAACTGCCAAGCCTATTGTTACATCTAAAGTATGTTTGAACTGTCCTATTACCATAAATGATCGAGTATTTTCTGTGAACTTAATTTGCTTACCTCTTGTTAAAATAGATATAATATTAGGAATGGATTAGTTATCTTCTAACCATATCCTACTAGATTGTGCCAGTAAAATCATAGTTTTCCCTAAGGATGAGAATTCTGGATTTTTAACTGCTGTCAAAGTCAAATCATTACTGAGGGATGGAGCTCAAGGATACATGCTACTGTCTTCTTTGGAAGTCAAGATTGAAAAAGATGTGAATGTTATTCCTGTTGTTAATGAGTTTCCCGAGGTTTTTTCCGATGATGTACCCAGTTTACCACCGGAAAGAGAGATAGAGTTTTCTATCGATCTTGTACCAGGAGTAGGTCCTATTTCAATTGCACCATATCGGATGTCGCCAATGGAGTTGGTGGAGTTGAAGAAGCAATTAGAGGAGTTGTTGGAGAAATAGTTCGTGCAACCGAGTGTTTCGCCATGGGGAGCACCAGTGTTGTTAGTCAAAAAGAAGCAATTGAACAAGGTTACAATAAAGAATAAGTATCCACCTCCAAGGATTGATGATCTGATGGACCAATTGAAAGGAGCAGTTATTTTCTCTAAAATAGATTTGCAATCAGGTTATCATCAAATTCGTGTCAAAGTAGAGGATATACCTAAGACAACTTTCCGAACTCGTTATGGGCATTATGAGTATCAAGTGATGCCGTTTGGAGTGACAAATGCTCCTGCTATATTCATGGATTACATGAACAGGATTTTTCATCCATACCTAGACAGATTTGTCATTGTGTTTTATCGATGACATTCTGATCTATTCCCAAAATCAAGAAGAGCATGCTGAACATCTCAGCATAGTTCTCCAAATTTTGAAAGAAAATAAGCTGTATGCGATGTTGGCAAAGTGTGAGTTTTGGTTGGAGAAAGTTCAGTTTCTGGGTCACGTAATTTCTAAGGAAGGTATTGCGATGGACCCATCGAAAGTAGAAACCATTCTAAAATGGGAAAGGCCAAAGACAGTGACTGAGATTCAGAGTTTTGTTGGAATGGCCAGATATTACCGAAGGTTTATTGAAGGTTTTTCTTAGATAGCAGGACCTCTTACACAACTCACATGAAAGAATTAAGCTTTTGATTGGACAGATGAATATGAGGCAAGTTTCCAAGAGTTGAAAAAGAGATTGACAACTGCACTAGTGCTGATTTTGCCAGATCCTAACAAGTCTTTTGAGGTGTATTGTGATGCTTCTTACTAAGGATTAGGATGTGTGTTGATGCAGAACAAGAATATGGTGGCTTATGCTTCAAGACAGTTGAAGGTACATGAGAGGAATTACCCAACATATGATTTGGAACCAGCCGCAGTGGTTTTTGTATTGAAAGTGTGGAGGCATTTTCTGTATAGAGCAATGTTCAATGTCTTTAGTAATCACAACAGTTTGAAATACTTGTTTGATCAGAAGGAATTGAACATGAGGCAGAGGCGGTGGTTAGAGTTCTTGAAGGATTATGATTTTCAGCTTCAATACCATCCAGGAAAGGCGAATGTGCTGGCGGATGCCTTGAGTAGAAAGGTGATCAGCGTTTCTACCATGATGATAAAGGAGGAGGAATTGATTAACCAGTTTAGAGATCTGTGGTAGTCAGTGGAATTGGTACCAAGAAAGATTCGTTTAAGTAAGGTTGTGGTTTTGAATGACTTGATAAATGTAATCGAAGAAAAATAGGATGAGGATCCGTTTTTACAGAATGAAAAGGAATTTTTGAAGCAAGGTCATAAGGCGACAGTGGAGGAGGGATCTTATGGAGTCTTAAAATTTGAGGGAAGAAGTTGTATACCTGATGATCCCGATCTTAAGCAATCAATTTTGGATGAAGCTCATACAAGTAGTTTAAGTATGCATCCAGGAATGACTAAGATGTATCAAGATTTAAAGCAGATGTTTTGGTGGCCAAGGATGAAGAGAGATGTGGCGGAACATGTAGCATCTTGCCTTGTTTGTCAGAAGGTAAAAGTGGAACATCAAAGACCTGTCGGTATGTTACAACCTTTAGATATTCCTGAATGGAAATGGGATAGTATATCAATGGATTTTGTTACTAGATTGCCAAGAACTAGAAAAGGTCATGATTCTATATGGGTTATAGTTGATAGGCTTACGAAGTCAGTGCACTTTTTTCCAATCAATATTAAGTATTCATTGGAACGATTAACCTAGGTGTACATTAGTGAAATTGTTAGACTTCATGGTGTGCCCACAAGTATAGTTTCTGATAGAGATCTGAGGTTTACGTCGAGGTTTTGGCGAAGTTTGCAAGAAGCCATGGGAACTAAGTTACGTTTGAGTTATGCTTATCATCCGCAAACTGATGGTTAAACGGAGAGGACTATCCAATCATTGGAGGATCTATTGCGAGCTTGTGTGTTGGAACAACAAAGCAGTTGGGATGAATTATTGTCTTTGATAGAATTTACTTATAATAATAGTTTTCATTCGAGTATAGGGATGGCACCCGATGAAGCACTATATGGGCGACGATGTCGAACACCTTTGTGTTAGTATCAGGATGGAGAAAGTATGACCATTGGACCTGATCTTGTACAATAAACTACGGAAAAGGTGAAAATGATTCAGGA
This sequence comes from Ormosia emarginata, assembly GCA_029884605.1. Taxonomy (NCBI): domain Eukaryota; kingdom Viridiplantae; phylum Streptophyta; class Magnoliopsida; order Fabales; family Fabaceae; genus Ormosia; species Ormosia emarginata. The sequence goes on from JAQQTP010000063.1 coordinate 3,532,703, forward strand.
GAAAATGAGGACGACTCAAAGTAGACAGAAAAGTTATGCTGACAAGCGAAGGAGACCTCTTGAATTTGAGGAAGGTGAGCATGTGTTTTTGCGAGTAACACCTATGACTGGTGTCGGAAGGGTTATCAAGTCCAAAAAACTCACTCCTAAATTCATCGGACCTTACCAAATCATTCGTCGTATAGGTCCCTAGCCTACCAAATAGCTTTACCACCTTTTCTATTCAATCTTCATGATGTATTCTATGTGTCTCAACTAAGAAAATATATTCCTGATCTAACGCATGTCATTCAGCCCGATGAAGTACAATTGAAAGATAATTTGACGAATGAGACACTTCCTGTTAAGATTGAAGACAGGAGAGTGAAGCAGCTTCAAGGGAAAATGATTAAGTTAGTAAATGTAGTAGGGAACGAGGTAATAGGAGATGCTACATGGGAGCTAAAAGATAAAATGAGGGAGCAATACCCTCAACTTTTCTAAGGTACGATATATTTTGGGGTAGAAATTTCTGTTAGTGGGGGAGAGTTGTAACACCCCAACTTTTCCCAACTTCTTGCTAAATTATAATTTTGTCCTAATTATACTGTTTTCTGTTTTCTGTGTATTATAAAATTAATTTGACTATTTCATGACTGTATTTGATTGTTTTGTGTGATTTATTCTGAGTCAAGGAAATAATAATTTTTGGACTCAGGAAAAATCTTTGTTTGATTATTTGGAGTGGAGGATCTTACTAAACCAAATTCCAAATAATACGCGTATCAATCTTTTAATTTTTAGAATTTATCTGTAAAATAAAAATATTTTATATTTTATATTAATATTTTATTGGTCAGTACTAACCAAACGGACCATGGACCCGAAAAAAGTCTACGGGACCTACATTTGGTTTGTGGGACCTACATTTGGAAAATCAGTCAACGTTAATAGCTTGATTATTTCTAAACCAATAAGAATGAGTCAATAAAAATGGCTTGAATAATTTTAGACCAATAGGAAATAGTCAACAATAATGGTTGGACTTATTAGATTAGTGAATAGAAAATAAGACTAAGTTAGTTTAAAAATCTAATTAAGCTAATCTAAAGTATTTAAGTGGTAATCAAATGGATTAAACCTAGTTAGTTATTTATTTAAATTTTAATTAGACAATGTACTAGCATAATCAAGAAGGTGATTAGTGATTCTAAGTAACTAGATGATTAACTAAATAATAAACAAAACTAACTAAATTTACCTAAACCTAACTAGAATGACTTAAGCATAATTAAGAGACTAAAATGAATCAAGATTTGATTAGTTCTTCTTAAAGGAAAACATAAGAAATACCATTTCATGGATTTTCTAGACAAAATGCTGTCAAAATTAATTAAAAATAAACAAAGTAATGAAGAAAGTTTCCAAATATAATTTAGAACGTAGAGAAAATATTTACGTGGTTGAAAAATACTAGAAATAGCTTACGCGTATTTAAATAATGATTTTTAAGCTACGCGATTGAGAAAACGATTTAAAAATCTTACGCGATTGAGAAAACGGTTTTAAAAAAAATTTTGTGATTTTAAAAACGTTGAAAAATATTTATGAAATTTGAAAACATTTGAAAAAGATAACGCAATTGTGAAAGTGCGATAAAATCTTTATGCGAGTAAAAGGAACAGTAAGTTTACTGTCGAGCCAAAACGGTGGACCCAGACATGTTGGGAAATAGTACTGTCAAGTGGAGACATACTATATTTGGAAATATTGAGACTGAGGGTATTTATGTAAATATGGTGACATATTGAGATTGAGGGTATTTATGTAATTATGGTTCTTATTTATGCGTTAGGAGTTGTGTCAATTTGGTTGAAATTGGCGAATGGCTGACGAGATGAATTACACCGTGTTGTGGGTGTGATAGGCGTAGTGTGGTTCATTGAGTGAACTTGGAGGCGTTAGTGTGCGAAGGATTCCACATGTGGAGAGTTGGTAGCTCCTCTGGGTCGTGGTAACGGGTAACACACTAGCGATCTCGACAAGCACTATTCTTAATCAAGATTTTGTGAAGACTGCCTGGTACAATGCCTGTTGTGCACGATGTTTTGACTGTGTACTAACTACACGATGATTTGGCTGTGTACTATTTACATGACGTTTAACTGTGTAATAATTGGTTGGGGCAGCCTGAGGTACTGATAGTTCTTCCGGGTCATTCTCTCTGATGTTAATGTGTTTAGCTCCATGGAGTAGGGATAAGTCTGTGTACATTTGCATTTGGGGTCTGTATTGTAATGTGACATTTATATTGTGTTTGAGATATTTTGTATGCTGTGATAATATGATTTATTGTTTTAATTATTATATCTGTATGTTTTGTCATTTTTTTTACTGCTATGCTGGTAATGATTTAGATTATCTCACCTCTTTGTATGCATTTTTCTGTACTATTTATTATGTTCCGTAAAGATTTTGAGAAAGAGGAAGTGGTAGAGGAGTAGCCTCTAGATTGTTTATACCCAGAGGAGGAGGAGTAACCGAACGAGCAGTTTGAGGAGGGCGAGCCTCAAGATCATCCATATCATATGGATTGATTACGATGTGGTATGACGTTACCGGAATATTTCTGTCTTCTGATGATCTCCCCAAAGATGATCTTTCGGAGGATCAGAACTTTTAGTGTTATGCTTGGACTAGTTTATGGTTTGCTTTAAACTAGACAGTTTACTATTTTATTAAATAGTTTGTAGTGTGTAAATTATTTGTACCTAGTAAAGACAAAATCCTATGTATAATTATGGTGTGTATGTAATAGTTGGTTTTATTTCATGTTTTATTTATTTTATTTTATGATATAATGTTCAAAAAGAATATTTTTACAACCCATATTATTATATATTAAGAAATGATTTATAACTTGGGTAAAGGTTTTATTATTATATTTATCGTAAATGTGACATCCCCAGTTGGGTGTTACATTATTTGATTCAGGAGCCACTCGTTCTATTATTTCTCATTATTGTGTTAGACGATTACAATTGCCTGTGTCTTCTTTACCCTATGACCTGATTGTGTCCACTCCTACCCAAAAATTTGTGTTGACTTCCTAAGTATGTTTAAACTATCCTTTTGAAATCAAAGACAGAAAATTTAGTCAAGATTTAGTCTGTTTACCTTTGAGTCATCTTGACGTTATCTTGGGGATGGATTGGCTTTCTAAAAATAAGGTACTCTTAAATTTTTCTGATAGGATTATAATCTTCTAACCCCTCTCTTATTCATCACCTTCTTTTCCTTTTAGTCCTCGTATCGAATCATCAGAGAAAATTGAAGGATACAGGTTTTTCTTTTCTTCTATAGAGATTGAGCAGTCTTTAAATGATATTTCTGTGGTGAAGGATTACCTTAAGGTATTCCCTGAAGATATTCTGGGATTACCACCTAAGCATGAGATAGAATTTAATATAGACTTGGCACCAGGGATAGGTCCTATTTCCATAGCACCCTATAGGATGTCACCCATATAAATAAGTGAATTAAAGAAACAATTAGAGGAGTTGCTAGAAAAACAATTCATTCGTCCAAGTGTATCACCCTGGGGATCTCCCATCCTTTTGGTTAAGAAGAAAGACGGTAGCATAAGGTTGTGCATAGATTGCCGACAATTAAACAGAGTGACCATTAAAAACAAATATCCATTACCTAGGATTGATGATTTAATGGACCAGTTAAAAGGAGCCTCTGTGTTTTCAAAAATAGATTTTAGGTCTTGGTATCATCAGATTAGAGTGAAACCCGAGGATGTTCCCAAAACTGCCTTTAGAACTAGGTATGGACACTATGAATTTCAGGTGATGCCTTTTGGTCTTACAAATGTACCCGCGATTTTTATGGATTACATGAATAAAAATTTTAGGTTATATCTTGATCAATTCGTTGTTGTGTTCATAGATGATATTTTGATTTACTCTAGAACCATGGAAGAATATGCCCAACACCTTAGGATTATGCTTGAGGTTCTTAGGGAGAAGAAACTGTATGTCAAGCTGTCTAAATGTGAATTTTGGATAAAGAAAGTGAAATTCTTAGGACATGATGTATCACAAGTAAGAATTTCAGTAGATCTAAGTAAAATAAAGGTTGTGGTGCAATGCAAGAGACCTAAGACAATTACGGAGGTTAGAAGTTTTGTAGGACTAGTGATAACTCCATAAAATGTAGTTATTTGCGCCTCATATTGGTGGTATATGATTCCTTGGTCCTTGTGCTTAGACATGATTGGAAGACTTTTCCTTCACTTTTTGTTCAAATTCATGTTGATGTCTTCCCTCCAATCTTGTTAAAATCTTGTTTATTCTTTGTTGGATTAAGTTGATTTACACTTGTGATTAACTAGGCGACTTCTCTAGGATGGGCTCTAAACTGATAAAATAAAGCAAGTCAAGGCCTTGCATTGGAGAAGGGAACTTAGCATGCATTCCAGCTTATCACGCCGCGGCGCAAGGTGAAGCACGTTGTGTGTAACACTCCTTGATATAGTAACCATAGCACAATCGTCATTACACCATAGTCACTAAATTCAGGTGTGTCACAGTCTCAAAAATAGTATTTACAAAAAAAAATTATTTCATTTATACATAGATTGAAAATATAAGCCCCGAATGAATGTATATTTAATATCCAACCATTAAAGTACAACCACTGAAGAAAAACATATTTCATATATAACATATTCATCCTTAACACAAAGCACTGACAACACTAAATATAGTACTTACATATTCAAATAAAATATAGCGGGTACTAAAGCACAAAAGGGGAAAGTAGTAACCCTAGGATAGGTACTACCAGTAGAGAAAGCCGCAACCCCATACATATGTGACGCTCAGAGTCCCAATCGACATATCAGGCATCAATGCCTCCACGAAGTTGCACCGTGCATAACCGAAGAAATCTCGTCCAGACCCCATATCGAAAATAATGAATCAGTTCAATCCAACCAGTAAGGATGTGGTCCCTCATCTTCTTCTTCACGATCTTTTATCATATATATATATATATATATATATATATATATATATATATATATATATAATGTAAATACAAGAATATAGGAAATAGGTGAGATATCCTACTTATATTACCAATTATGACAGTAAAGAAACAGAACAGCACAGAACGCCCACATAGCAGAACAACAACATTGAATAGTAATAATCACATACGATAAAAGAAACAACAACAGAGTCTCAGATAATGAACAATTAAAACATTTCAGATAATCATGACATCAATAAAACAATAGTATAATTAGCATATAAATGAGTGTCATATGATATGCGGACTCACAATGCCGACTCACAATGCATGTGCACTTGGTACCAAGATTTTCTATTCCATTTCAAAGATGAACATTCCAGAAGATCTACCCCCCTCAATGACAGTCTACGGGACCACGAAATGAATAGTACTTATGGGTTCCTCGTTAGTGCGTTGCAATCAACTTTCCGGCCAGGGGTATACAATGTGACAAAACAGGTCACTAGAGGGATCACTGCGCCCTAACGCACCTAGAGATCCTTCTACTAGATCGCACTATAATCAATTCTCGTTCATTTACCACAAAAAGATTAGTGATTTGTTGGGCCCGTAATACGTGCAATCAGTTTTCACCGTGCCTTATGCCCCCCATAGATCCATCACAGATCACACCATTAAATTCTCATTCATTCACTGAGTAAAGAATAGTGATTTGTTAGGCCCGTAATGCGTGTAATCGGTATACACCGCGCCTTACGGCCCCCATAGATCCTTCCACTGGATCTTACTTATTCAATTCTCATTCATAGGCTCATACAACCTTTTAACAGTCATCGATTGAGCAAATGTTCAATGCATGTTGACTCTATGCACAATCATGTATATTCAACAATAATGGTATACTTTCCATAACACGTCACAATTTGGCCAAGTTAGATATCAACATGTTCATATATATTTCATAATAATACTTTTCCATCATATGCCACAATTTGGCCAAATAAGCATTAATAGTATTCTAGTCCCAAACACGGACCCACAATAGTATAGTATTAATTTCTCAAGAGTGATAACACACTTTAATTAACATCTCTTATGAATTCATTTTCTAGAAGGAGTCCCTTGAAGTCCTTATTCAATCTTTATTCCTTTAAGTTGATCAAGTTCCTTAATCTAATCAATTATGCTCACTTCAAAATTACTCTAAGGTTTTGCAAGTCTCACAACTCTCTTGTTCTTCCCTTATATTCAAAATCATTCTAATCCATAAGATAAGGTCTTGTTCTTTATTCTTTCCATTTCATGGGCTCCTAAGGAATCTAAAATTCCCTAATCATCTAAGTCTCTATTTTAGCACTACATTTCGTGGCATTTTGCCTTAAGAATCCGTGAGCCTCATTATAACATAGTCTAACTCTTTTTCCTTCACCACAATGTTGAACACTTATCATTTAATCACTTAAGACCCAAGGTTGCACAAAGATCACAACTTAACCAATAAATCTCCTAGAGGTCGTGAGCCTCCCAATAGTATAAATCTAACCAATCTTTCCACCACATTGTTAGCTACTTGCATTAAATTACTTAAGTTCCAAGGTTGCTACAAATTTAAGTCTTGAACCCTAACAATTATTCAAGAGGCCGTGAGCCTCCCAATGGGTAGGAACCCAAAGTTTTCCATTTTATTCATTTGCTCTTTAACTCTTCATCACCTAAGTTCCAATTTTTACAAAACCACACCTTGAACACCCAAAAATTTGGCCTCTTGTCCGTGAATCCAAAAGGGCAAAGAACCTTAAAATCTCTTCACATAACAATCCAAGTAATCCAATATATTTTTATATAGTCATCAAGACATATAATAACAATCAATAAATTATACAAGTCAAAATAGCACAAAATCATGAAGAACATCACAACCAAGAGAGCAATTCCACATGGATTCCTCATCAACAACATAAAGAAAATGTTTCCTCACTACCAAGATAGGTTGAAGAGGATTATCTCCCTCTTACCTAAAGGAAGAACATGAAATCACCTCCTTGGTGTGCTCTTGGTGGATTCGGTTTTTGGCTCCAAAAAGCCTAAAAATCAAGCTCAAAGAATCAACACCAATGATTGAAAAAGAAGAGATCCATGGTCATTAATATGGCTATAGAAACAAAAAATAGGAAGAGAAAGTGAAGAATCAAAGAGTTACCTTCAAAGTCTCAAACTTTGTTCTTGAGAGAAAGTGAAAAAGATGATGGATTTTGAAGATCTCTAAAGAGAAAATGTTTAGAATGAGAGGGAGTGTGTAGAAATGGTGACGGTGAAGTGAGAAAATGAAAATGCTGATGGTCACCTATTAGGGCTGCAAAAACCGTGAGGGTAAATGGGAAGAAGAAGAGAGAAAATGGTGAAGATGTGATCTTTATGGATGGATCTAAGAAGAATGATGTCTAGGATGAGTAGTAGCTTAAGAAAAATGAAGACTTGAAATTTTTGCTATGGTAGAGGTGGGTGGAGATGGTGGTGCCGTGGAGAGGGTGAAGGAGAAGAGAAGATGAGAAAGTTGAGAGAAAAGATGAAGAGAGAAGATAGAGAAAGAAAGTGATAGTAAAGTGAAATGAAATGAAATGTGTAATTAGGTGTGTTTTGTGTAAGCGTATGAATTAAAATATGTGGCCACCAAGAGCCCTAAAAAATGTGTGGTGTAGAGGAGGAGAGAGGAAATGTGGCTTCTCCTACAAGCCTTGAGGAAATTGCTAGGAAGCTTCCTCCAAGCTTCTCCAACAAGCCAAAAGGAAGGTGCTAGGAAGCTTCCTCCTTTTGAAAAGTCAAAGTGATGTCATAGTGATGATGTCACCATTGTGATGTCATTAAAGTGTTCTCTAAAATATGACTAATACTGTACTTGATTTATTATGAGTGGACATAATTTGCAGTTAACAAAAACTGGTATTTATTGTCTAACGGATAATAAAATTATTATGCGATTTTTATTTATCAGATAAAAATCTCAAAAAATGTAAAACCTCATAAATTGTGTCTGACCTCGAGTTTAGTAAGATCCCCCGTCGATGTTTCCACAGTTCAAGGTTCTCAAAAAAAATATATCATTTTCCCGGCTTCGCTCAGTGTACACGTGAAACGAGGAATAATATTAAAATATTTTACATTCACAAAAAAATACAAAAAAATTCAAAAAAATCACAAATATTAGAAAATGACTATTTTTCATAAAATTATTAATTTTCATGGTGTTACACTGCAGCCCGCGGCGTCTCGCTCTCTGCCTGATGTGCATACTAAAGACAGAGGCTAGAGCATCGCGGCGCAAAGGATGTCACGTCGCAGCACACGTTTGTCTGCACTGGTTCCACTTAACCATGTAGGCATTCACGCTGCGGTGTGACAATGGTCACGTTGCAGTGTGATTTCATGGGCTTTGTCTATTAATACTATTTCATCAGATATTTTGAGGTGTTAGGTCGGAGATGAGATAGAACGCAGAGAACACCAGTTTTTTGTCATTTTCGAGAACTTTGAAGAGATTTAGAGGGGAAACTATCATCATCCAAGGAGGATCAAGCCTCCTAAGATCTCGTTATAGAGTTTTCCTTCTTTTCTCTTTATCCTCTCTTTTTCTAGGCCATGGGTAGGAAATCTCTCTTGAGATTTTCGGATTACATGGGTAGCTAAGTTGTTTATAGGGACTTCTCTGGATCCTTCTATGTACATTAGTGACTTTGTAACCTTTTAAGTTTATAATGATGTTTGGTTTTATTCACCCATGCCTCTCTTAATGCCTATAAATGTTTGGCCATCATTTATTGTGATTTGATAAAATCTCTTGTACTAAACATAGGAATCTAGGTTTTAGATCATGAATATGGGTGATGTATGTTTAATCTCATTCTAATTGTGGGGTGAATTAATTTATTAATAGGATAGGCATATACCTATTAGCTATGTATAGCCATTGTTAAGAATCAACCGTAATGCATGTTGTCTGCTTTAGTTCTCATGGACACATGTGGGCTAGGTAAATGGCATAGGGATAAATGACCTAGACATAGGCTTTTAGCTAATGTAGTTTTTTAGGCTAACAAAACTAGTCATCATTGTAGCTTAAAATGGTTGCAAGTTGACAAGTAAAGTAGTTGGTGAAGAAGGAGTCCCTATGCTCTCGTTACTATATTTTACTCCCGATTTATTGCCTTTTAGCCTTAATTTTGGCTACACACACTTCCCCCAATGTATATGTGCTTGAATAGAATTCATTAAGCTATTAGTTAATATTTGGCATTAGATATTATTCATTATCCCTGTGGAAACGATCTTTCTTATCATTGTATTACTTTCGCGACCCGTGCACTTGCAGTATACAAAAGGTCATAACAAGTTTTTGGCGCCATTGCTGAGGATAACGACTAATTTCTGAGTTTTGCCAATATTGACAATGAGTTTAATTAGTTTTAATTCAAGTTTTCTTATAGTTCATTTTAATCCAAGTTTCATTCTTTCATTGTGTCAGGTACTAATACCATGGCTAGTACCAATGATCATACGAAGCCCATGAGGGAATTTGCAACTCCTCAGATGGATAATCTACAATCAAGTATAAGGCGGCCTCCTATCCGAGCTATTAACTTCGAAATTAAACTAGCCATCATTCAAATGATCTAGACTTCGGTGTAATTTGGTGGTTTGCCAAGTGAAGATCCAAATGCTCACTTGTCAAATTTCCTAGAGATTTGTGACACATTCAAGCATAATGGAGTCTCTGAAGATGCCATTCGATTAAGGCTTTTCCTTTTTCTCTCAGAGAAAGAGCCACGAGTTGATTACAATCTCTACCCGCTAGATCCATAAGCACTTGGAGTGATGCTTGTGGCAAATTTCTGAACAAATATTTCCCACCTGCCAAGACTGCGGAGATGGTGAATGAGATTACTTCTTTCACTCAGGTTGATTATGAATCCTTGTATGAAGCATGGGAGAGATACAAGGATCTTTTGAGAATATGCCCTTATCACGAGATTCCTCCATGGCATCAAATCTATTCCTTCCACAAAGGGTTGTTGCCTTACCACCATCTAATAGTAGATGCAGCTGCAGGTGGTTCATTGCTTGACAAATCCTTTGATGAGGCATTCCAACTACTTGAAGAATTGGCCGCAAATAGCTACCAGTGGCCTTTCGCAAGAAATACTCCCAAGAAGGTAGCCGAAGTGCATGATATTGATGCAATTACATCACTTTCTGCTCAAGTGGCTGCAATTGCTAGTAAGTTGGATAGTATAGGAGTGAGTCCTCATATGAGCCCTTTTGTGCTTTATGATTGATGTGGTGATAATCATTCAACGGATAGGTGCCCTTCCATCTTGGAGAGTGCACAATATGCTGGGAACTATGGGCTACCACAAAACAATCTATATTCGCATCAATATAGCCCTGGGTGGAGAAATCATCCAAACTCCTCATGGAGATACAATCAAGGTGCATCATCTTCATTGGCTAGTAATGAAAGACAACCTTATCCTCCTAGTTTCCCTTCATAGTCAATACCTCCTATGCAAGACAAGAAACCATTTCTTGAAGACATGTTCATGAAGTTCATGGTCAAGTCTAATTCTTATATGTCGAAGACTGATGCTCATTTGGACAAGAACGATGCCAAGATTCAAAGCCAAACAGCTTCAATGAGAGCTCTAGAGACCCAAGTGGGTCAGTTAACAAATGCTATAAACAATAGGCCCTTGGGGTCTTTTCCAAGTGACACGATAAGCAATCTAAGAGGCGATCCCAAGGATTCACCATCTTGCAATGCTATTATCCTTAGAAGTGGAAAAGACATAGAAGGAAATCCTTAGACCAAACTACTTGTAGATGATGCTGAGGTGACACAAGATGAGGAGATTGTGTATAAGGAAGACCAAAAGAACAAGGATGAAGAAAAGAAGAAGGATGGAGACAAGAAGAAGGATGAGGAAAAGAAGAAGGATGACAAACCTCATACATTACCTCTACCTTTCCCTAACAGATTGGCTAAATAAAAGTTGGATGCCTAATTCCAGAAGTTTCTAGAAGTCTTCAGGAAGCTTCACATAAATATCCCATTTGTAGAAGCATTAGAACAAATGCCAAGTTACGTGAAGTTCATGAAAGATATTCTGTCCAAGAAAAGAAAATTAGGAGACTATAAAACAGTGGCACTCACAGAGGAATGCAGTGCCATCTTGCAGAACAAGCTATCTCCAAAGTTGAAAGATCTGGAAAGTTTTACCATACCATGCACAATTGGGAGACACTTTAATGGTAGAGCTTGTGTGATTTGGGTCGAGCATTAATTTGATGCCTCTCTCAATCTTCCAACGATTAGAACTGGGTGAAGTGAAACCAACTTCTATGACCTTGCAATTACCTGGCAGGACTTTCACATATCCTAAGGGGGTCATTGAGGATGTTTTAGTAAAGGTGGACAAGCTCATATTCCCTGCTGACTTTGTCATCCTTGATATGGAGGAGAACCATAATGTGCAGTTAATTCTAGGGAAGCCTTTCTTGGTAACCAGTAAGACCATGATTGATGTGGAAAAAGGTGAGCTCACCATGCAAGTGAATGACAAAAAGGTAACTTTTAACATTTATAAGGCCATGAAATTCCCTAATAATTAAGAAGAGTATTCTCATGTTAGTATGCTAGATCAGGTAATAAATGTTGCATTTCATGCTAATTTTCCTAATGATTCCCTTGCTTTAACTTTGACATCACATGATGAGCATGTAGATAGGGATGACATTAGGGAATGTATTAAACTGCTTGACACTTCTGCTAAGTTTTACAAGAAACTGAGCTTTGAGCCATTGCAGATCTCTTCTAACAGGCCTGTGTTGCAACCTTCCATCTTTTCTTCACCCAAGTTGGAACTCAAGCCATTGCCTGATCACTTGAAATATTCATACTTAGGAGAATCATCCACATTATTGGTCATCATTTCATCACTTTTATTAGAAGAACAAGAATCCAAGTTATTGAGAGTGCTGAGGTAGTACAAAAAGACGCAGGGGTGGACTATTGTAGACATTAAAGGCATTAGTCCTACAATATGCATACACAAAATTCTGCTGGAAGATGATGCCAAACCAATCATTGAGTACCAAAGGCACTTGAACCCCATTATGAATGAGGTGGTAAAAAAGGAAATCATCAAGTGGTTGGACGGGGGAATCATATACCCAATCTCAGATAGTACATGGGTGAGCCCTGTCCAGTGTGTGCCTAAAAAGGGTGGAATGACAGTTGTTGCCAATGAAAATAATGACTTAATTCTGACCAGAATAATCATGGGGTGACGTATTTGCATGGACTATAGGAAGTTGAACAACGCAACCAGAAAGGATCATTTTCCTTTGCCATTCATTGATCAGATGCTGGACAGATTGACAAGGCGTGCATATTACTATATTCTGGATGGATTCTCGGGGTACAATCAGATTGCTATAGCCCCTGATGATTAAGAGAAGACAACATTCACTTGCCCCTAGGGTACATATGCTTTTAAGAGGATGCCGTTTGGTTTGTGTAATGCGCCAACAGCCTTCCGGAGCTGCATGATGGCAATCTTTATAGATATGGTAGAGAAGTTCTTGGAAGTCTTCATGGATGACTTCTCAGTCTTCGGTGATTCTTTTAATGATTGCCTGAATAACTTGGCTCTGATTTTGCAAAGATGTAAAGAGACCAATTTGGTGCTTAACTGGGAGAAGTGTCACTTCATGGTCCAAGAAGGTGTTCTTGGCCATAGAGTGTCATGCAAAAGAATGGAGGTAGATAGAGCAAAAATAGAAGTGATTGAGAAACTTCCGCCACCAATCTCAGTGAAGGGAGTCAGAAGTTTTATGGGGCATGTTGGTTTCTACCGGAGATTCATAAAAGACTTCTCTAAGATTTCTAAGCCTCTTTGCAACCTATTGGAGAAGGACGTCCAATTTAACTTTGATGAATCTCCATGAGGCATTTGTGGAATTGAAAAAGAGACTTGTATCAGCCCCGGTGATTACCACCCCTGATTAGGAGTTGCCCTTTGAACTAATGTGTGATGCCAGTGACTATGTTGTTGGTGCAGTTTTGGGGCAGAGGAAGGATAAGGTGTTTCGCTCCATATACTATGTAAGTAAGACTCTTAATAACGCACAACTAAACTACACCACAACAGAAAAGGAACTTCTGGCAGTTGTTTTTGCATTTGACAAGTTTCGGTCATATTTAGTGGGTGCTAAGGTGATAGTCTATACGGACCACTCCACGATTAAATACTTGGTGGCCAAGAAGGATACAAAACCACGATTGATTCGGTGGGTTCTACTATTGCAAGAGTTTGACTTGGAAATTTGTGACAAGAAAGGGGGCTGAGAATCAAGTTGCTGACCACCTTTCTAGATTAGAAAATGAGGAATATCAAGTGGAACCAATCATAATCAGAGAGACATTCGCCAATGAGCAACTCTTTTTGTTGTAACTCAACTGGACCCTTAATATGTTGACATTGTGAACTACCTAGTAGGTGGTGTGATGCCTCCGGATCTCACCTCCCACCAAAGGAAGAAGTTCCTGCATGATAGCAGGCACTATCTTTGGGATGAGCCTTTCTTGTTTAAATAGTGCCCTGATCATATGTTGAGAAAATGTGTACCATTGGAGGAAGTTAAGCAAATTTTGAATCAATGTCATGTTACCCCTTATTGTGGTCATTATAGTGGTGATAGAACAGCAGCAAAGGTGCTCCAATCTAGCTTTTATTGGCTGTCTCTCTTCAAGGATGCATACTTCCATGTTGAAAAATGTGATAGATGTCAGAAATCAGGGAACATATTAAGGAGAAATAATATGCCCCTCAATTTCATTCTTGAAATGGAAATTTTTTATGTTTGGGGTATCAACTTCATGGGACCCTTCATTCCTTCCTATGGGAATCTGTATATTCTTGTGGCAGTGGACTATATGTCCAAATGGCTGGAAACTAGTGCATTTCCAACCAATGACTCTAAGGTAGTGATAAACTTCACGAAGAAACAAATCTTCACCCGTTTTGGTACTCCTCGAGCCATTATCAGTGACGGAGGGTCACATTTCTGCAATAAGTATTTTGAGACTTTTTTTGCCAAATATAGGGTAACTCACCGAATTGCCACTGCTTACCACCCACAAACAACTGGACAAGCAGAGGTATCCAATAGGGAAATCAAGCGAATACTTGAGAAGACTGTGTGTCCATCCGGCAAGGATTGGTCCAGACGGATTAATGATGCGCTATGGGCATACAGAACTGCTTATAAAAACCCTATTGGTATGTCCCCATACAAACTTGTGTTTGGAAAAGCTTGTCATTTACCCATCGAGCTCGAACATCATGCTTATTGGGTGATAAAGTAGCTGAATTTTGATTTGCAAGCTACTGGTGATAAAAGATTATTACAGCTCAATGAACTTAATGAATTTAGGCTCCAAGCCTATGAGAATGTAAAGTTGTATAAGGAGAAAGTTAATGGGTGACATGATAAGAAGATTATACAAAAGACTTTTGAGCAAGGCCAATAAGTCTTACTCTACAACTCCAGGCTCAAGCTCTTCCCAGGAAAGCTTAAATCCAGATGGTCAGGTCCATTCCAAGTGGTAAATGTGTTTCCCCAAAGGGCAGTTGAAGCTGTAGATCTTGATAGCAAATCATCCTTTAAGGTCAATGGCCAGTGCCTGAAGCCTTATTTGGGAGGAGAATATGATAGGCGGAAAACCTCTATCACATTGGCTCCCCCAACATGAAAAGTCAAAGAAAGTTCTGCCCAAACTATAAAAGAAGCCATTTTTTGAGATTAACTCACTCGTGCTCTTAATTCTTTCATTTTGAGTCTAGTGTTTGGAAACTTTGATTTTGATGCTTCATGATATTTTGGTTGTACATTTAATGATTTAAACAACTAGACTGATTTTGCAGGTGGGGGAGACTTTTCGGAAACAGAGGTAGCTGCCAAGGCTCCTCATGCCGCGGCGCCCACTCTTATGCTGCGGTGTTCTAGGCTCTGTCTTATCAGGGTTTCTAGCCTGAGAGCTTATCGTCGCGACATACCAATGTCATGTTGCAGTGTTCTATTCTCAGGTTATCAAGGCAAGTTGGCTGCAAGCATGACGCCGCGGCACACCAAATGCAACGCCGCGGCGTGTGGTATTATTCCAAAAAAAAAGTGTGAAACGTGCATTTTACTGAAACTAGCATCGTGACATATGATAATCACATATTTTATACATTAATGAACCCTCATTTTTAGTCATTTACACTCTCCATGTACTTAATTAATTAAGCCTGGTTATGTTTTGTAAGTTTGGACTCAAATTGGACTTAATTGATTTTTTTAGCATTATTTGGGTCTTACACTATTTCTGTATTTTAGTCATATCATGAGTTCTAAATGTCTAAAAATTATGAATTTTAACTTGTAGGAAAGCTGAGAGAAAGCTCTACAACTTTGATGAAGAGCTCAAAGTCTCATTCAGACATCTAGTGGAGCTAATTGGGCTTGGAAGTCAGAACACGAGTTTTGTGACTGGAACCTGAACAGTGTACAATAATTAGAGCATAACTCGAGCTGTAGGAACTTATTTGTGCTGAAATTTGGAAATTTGAAAGTTAAGACCATATCTACAACTTTCATGAAGAACACAAAACTCAAATCAGACAGCTTGAAGGTGATATTAGGTCTGGAAGTCAAAACAGAGGTGCTGAAACTGGGCCTAAACAGTTTGCAGTAACTAGGCCATATCTCAAGCTGTAGGTGGTGAAATGAGCTTAAATTTAGACATCTGAATGTTAAGACCCAGATCTACAACTTTTATGAATATGACTTTTCCATTTGATGACGGCGTCCATGAGTTAAGTAATGAATGATTTCAGAGACAAAGAATCTCAATAATCCAACCACTCAACCACTCATCCAACCACTCCACCCACTCATCCACCTACTCTTAATCAGCCCCCTTGTCATTTTGTATCCCTAATCCTCTATAAAAGGCATCATTGGCTAATCACTTGGTGCTCTTGGTGTTTGGCTTAGTTTTTTAGAAGTTATGGTTATGCTTGTTTATTATTTTCCTTTATTGTAATTCTCTCTTGCTCTAAATTGAAGCTATGTTCATCTTTATCTTCTTCTCTCTTTCTTTCTTCTTATCTATGAGTAACTAAATCTTCATCTTGCTTGGGTGAAAGAGTGAAGCTCTTGGTAATGAAATAAGGTTAAATTATTCTATTTCTTGTGCTTAAATGATATATTATCAAATGGACATTATATGTGTTGTATTTTATTTCCAATCAATTTAGAAACCTTCTTTATATAATGGAGATCTTGATTTATTGTAGACAATAGGATTGGCACAGTGAATGCTTGAACTCATTTACAAATATTGGTAGATAATTAAAGGAATCATAATATGATTGCATATATAATTGAACTTTGAATGTTATATTTTTCGATTGGAACCTCCGTTGTGTGTGGAGTTCAATTGAGTTATAAAGAGAAATAATCTTTCCTTTAATTTATTACCAAGAGTGGATCTCCTAACCCAAACAAGTTCTTAAATTCATTTATGAACATCTTTTATTACTTTTAGTGTTGTGACAAATCCTTTTCTTACCTCAATTAATTTTTTCTTCATCAATTCCCTGTGGATCGGCCTCGGACTCCTGAGAAATTTATTACTTGAGATAACCTACACTTGGGTTTGCATCCTTTAATTCCCGCAATCAAGTTTTTGGTGTCATTGTCGGAGACTTGATTTGAAGTTTTAATTTATTGAGGTTCTTTTTCTTTAATAAAATCTATTCTCTCTTCTCCCTCACTGGAGCAAAAGATCGGCTTGCCAATCCTTCAGTTTCTTTACTAACTCTCTAACTTTCTAACTATCTAACTTACTAACCTACTAACACTAACATACTAACTTTCTAACATTTATATTTATGTCATTTGTTTATGTTTACTAACTTTTAATTTATGTCATTTATTTTCTGCTTACTAACTTTTAATTTCTACTCTCTAACTTTTAATTTACGTCATTTATTTTCTGCTATCTAACTTTTTAATTTATGTTATTTATAATTGCTTTCTAACATAATGAAATAATCTTTCTTCTTCTCTTCTCTTTCGCCGACTCTGGTGGGGCTCTACCTCTCTCCGTTTTCATATTTTAAATTTATTTTCTGCAATTTACTTTCTATAATTTATTTTCTGTACTTTATTTTTTGTATTTTACATTCTGCACTTTATAACTTACTAATTATTAACTCTCTAATTATCTACCTTTTTACTTTATCAGTTATCTAACTTTTTACTTGTTAATATTTATTGGGTGGTTGATTTATACCACATCCTTGTTAATATTTAATAGCTGGGGTAAACTGTAGACTTGTACATTATTTTTTCTATTTTAAGTCATTTATTTATGCTTAAATGGTATCATGATTTAAATTCTGGTCGTTTAGTTAAAATTAATCTTGGTACTTTGTATATTGATTTGTTTGAATCACAATTACACACAATTGACACAATGGCTGAAAATAAAAGTGTACATGATGAACATGAAAATCAACCGTTGCGAACCATGCATGAATATTTGCAACCACCTCAAAATTCTAGTCCATCATGCTTTATCTTTCCGCTCAATGCCAATAATTTTATATTTAAGCTAGGTATGATTTCTTTACTTCCTAATTTTCATGGTTTAGAGTCTGAAAGCCCATATTTACATCTGAAAGAATTTGAGGAAGTATGTATTGCTTTCAATGACCAAAATTGCACTGAAGAGATTGTTAAGCTTAAATTGTTTCCTTTTTCTTTAAAAGATAAAGCAAAATCTTGGCTTAACACTTTGAAACCATGATCAATTAGCACATGGCAAGAAATGCAACCTGAGTTCTTGAAGAAATTTTTTCCAACACATAAAACCAATGCTATGAAAAGACAAATCCAAAATTTTTCTCAAAATTCAAATGAAGCATATTTTCAATGTTAGGAACGGTTTAAAGATTTGTTAAATTCTTACCCACATCATGGCTTTGAAAAATGGCACACTATAAGCTTCTTTTATGAAGGTTTAACACTTGAAACTAAACAATTTGTGGAAATAATGTGCAATGGTGAGTTTCTTGATAAAGAACCTGATGAAGCTTTAGACTATTTAAACTAGTTGGCTGAAAATTCTCAATCTTGACATAGTACTAACTCTTCTGAAAAGTCAATTAGATCTAACTTTGCAAGTGCTAATAAAGGAAAATATCACCTTAGTCAAGAGGAAGATCTAAATGTTAGGTTTACTAGTTTAGCTAAAAAGGTTGAAGTCATGGAATTAAGAAAAGCAAAAGAAATCAAATCTGTGCAAAATGAAGAAATTTGTGGCATTTGTGATGACTTAGGACACCCAACACATGAATGTCTAAATATTCTTGTTTTTAAATAAGTTGTACATGAGCATGTAAATGCAATGAATAATTTTAAAAAGCCATTTACTTCTTTTTCAGATACATACAATTCGAGATGGAGAAATCACCTGAATTTCAATTTGAGGAATAATAATCAGTCACAATTTATGCAACCACCACCTCCTCAGGCACAACAGGACTCTCAAAATTCTCAAGGATATGCACCTTATGTCCCACCATATAGGAAAAACCTTGAAAAAACACTGCATGCATTCATAGAAAAGCAAGAGACCATTAATAAACAAAACAATCAAACCATGACTGATATAAAAGAAACTCTTGCTAAACTTTCTTTTGAACTCACCATTCACGAGAAAGGAAAATTTCCTTCTCAACCTCAACCAAATCTCAAGGGTCAGTACAGTCTAAATGAGGGGAGTTTAAAAAACTAACAAATAGATCAAGTCAAGTCAGTGATAACTCTTAGGAGTGGAAAGGTTGTTGAAAAACAAATTCCTGAACCTTGTGAAAAAGAAGATGAACTAATTCTCCAAGAAAATAAAGAAGTTGATCAAAAGAAGACTAAACTCTCGTCTTCACCCCCATTTCCTCAAGCATTGAATAATCCAAGGAAATTGGACCACCACACTAAAATTTTTGAAATTTTGAAACAAGTGAAGATCAATATTCCTCTTTTAGATGCTATCAAACAGATTCCTTCTTATGCCAAATATTTGAAGGACTTGTGCACTGTTAAAAGGAAACTAAATGTGAAAAAGAAAGCATTTTTGGCTGAACAGGTAAGCTCCATTCTTTATAATAATAATGCGTTGAAATATAAAGACCCTGGTTGTCCTACAGTTTCATGTATTATTGGAGAACATAAAATTGAAAAGTTTTACTTGATCTTGGTGCTAGTGTCAATTTGCTTCCATATTTAGTTTATCAGCAACTCAACTTGGGTGAGTTAAAATTAACTTCTGTAACTCTTCTACTTGCCGATAGATCAAATAAATTTCAAGAGGAATAGTGGAAGATATGTTGGTTCAAGTTGATAAATTCATATATACTGTGGATTTTATTGTCTTGGATACTTAACCTATGGTTGATAGTTGCAAGTCAATTCTTGTTATTTTAGGCCGTCCATTTTTAGCAACATCTAATGCTTTGATAAATTGTAGAAATGGAATGGTGAAGCTAACATTTGGAAACATGACACTGGAGCTCAATGTTTTTAATATATGCAAGTAACCACATGAAGTCCTTGATGAAAAGGAGGAAGTTGAAGGAATTGAAGCCATTATAGATGATCATCTTCAAACAAGGAGTTCTTCTGACCCATTACAAATTTGTTTAGTCAATTCATTTAAGTCAGACATGCAATTAGAAGATGATATCTCTGAAATATGTTCTTTGCTTGATTGTACACAGGTAATGGAGTACAAGGGATGGAAACCAAGATTTGAAGAGTTAAAGCCCATGAATGATAAGGCTCATCAAGAAGTACCCACACCAGAACTAAAGCCATTACCTATTGGGTTGAAGTACACTTTTTTGGGAGAAAAGCAAAACTTTCCAGTGGTAATTTCCTCGTCTATCTGAAGAACAAGAAGGTATGTTAATAGAAGTACTTAAAAGGCATAAAAGTGCAATTGGATGAACATCAAAGGTATTAATCCATTAATTTGTATGCATAGAATACATTTAGAGGATAATGCTAAAACTTCTCAACAACCTCAAAGAAGATTAAATCCACACATGAAAGAGGTAGTTAGAGCTGAAGTCTTTAAATTGCTTGATATTGAAATTATCTATCCTATCTCTGACAGCCAATGGATAAGCCCTACATAAGTTGTGCCTAAGAAATCTTGAATAATAGTGGTTGAAAATGATAATGGTGAATTAATACCTATGCGAGTCTAATCTAGTTGGCATATGTATATTGATTTTAGAAAATTAAATATTGCTACTAGGAAAAATCATTTCCCCTTGCCATTTCTTGATCAAATTCTGGAAAGGGTAGCAAGACATCCATACTACTATTTTCTTGATGGTTATTCGGGTTATAATCAAATACCAATTGCATTGGAAGATCAAGAAAAGACTACTTTTACATGTCCATTTGGTACTTTTGCATATAGAAGAATGCCTTTTGGCCTTTGTAATGCTCTGGCAACATTCCAAAGATGCATGTTAAGCATTTTTAGTTATATGATTGAGCATTATTTAGAAGTTTTCATGGATGATCTGATAGTTTTTGGAAATTCTTTTGAAAATTGTCTTGATAATTTAAAAAAAGTTCTTAAAAGATGCGAAGAAAAGGATTTGTGCTAAACTGGGACAAATGTCATTACATGGTTACCTCAGGAATAGTGTTAGGTCATGTGATATCTTCTAAAGGAATTGAAGTTGATAAGGCCAAAGTTGAATTAATTGCCCATTTGCCTTTCCCAAAAACAGTCAAAGAAGTTCGTTCCTTTTTAGGACATGCAAGATTTTACAGAAGATTCATTAAGGACTTTAGTGTCATATCTAGATCATTATATAATCTTCTGTTGAAAGATGCACCATTTGATTGGACTCAAGAATGTCAAAAATATTTTGAAAAATTAATTGGTCTTCTGACATCTGCTCCTATCATGCAATCTCCTAACTGGTCTTTGCCTTTTGAGTTGATGTGTGATGCTAGTGATTTTGTTGTGGGTGTTGTTTTAGGCCAAAGAAAGGAAGGTAAGCCTCATGTGATTTCTTACGCAAGTAGAACTTTAAATAGTGCACAAATGAATTACACCACTACTGAAAAAGAACTACTTGTTGTAATTTTTGTACTGGACAAATTTCGATCTTACTTAATTGGTTCTTCTATTGTGATTTTCACTGATCATGCTGCTGTTAGATATTTGATGTCTAAGCATAATGTCAAACCAAGATTGGTACGGTGGATCTTGTTACTTCAAGAATTCAACATCATAATAAAATATAACAAAGGAGCCAAAAATATTGTCGCTAATCATTTGTCCAGACTTACAACAGGCTTACCTTTTGATAGCACACCTATCAATGATTCTTTTCCTGATGAATTTTTATTTTCTGTCAATTCCATGCCTTGGTTTGCTAACACAGTCAACTTTCTTGTAACAGGAAAGATGCCGCCTCAATGGACGCACGAAGATAGAAAGAAATTTTTGACAGAGGTGAAAAATTTTTATTGGGATGATTCATACTTGTTCAAATATTGTCCTGACCAAATCTTTCGGAGATGTGTGCCCAATAGTGAGGTAGGTAGTGTCATTAAATTTTGTCACTCAGAAGCATGTGGAGGTCACTATTTTTCAAAGAAAACAACTGCGAAAATCTTACAGTGTGGATTTTATTGGCCCACTTTATTTAAAGACTGCTATACTTTTTACAAAAGTTGTGAAAATTGTCAAAAGATGGGCTCAATTTCAAAAAGAAACATGATGCCTCTGAATCCCATCCTTGTCATTGAAATTTTTTATTGTTGAGGAATTGATTTCATGGGCCCATTTCCATCTTCATTTGGATATGTGTATACTTTGGTTGCAGTTGATTATGTCTCAAAATGGATTGAGGCGATTCCATGCCGACACAATGATCATAA
Source organism: Ormosia emarginata (assembly GCA_029884605.1). Lineage (NCBI taxonomy): Eukaryota > Viridiplantae > Streptophyta > Magnoliopsida > Fabales > Fabaceae > Ormosia > Ormosia emarginata. Next base: position 3,554,798 of record JAQQTP010000063.1, read on the forward strand.
CATGTTCTCAAATTTTTAAAAGAAAATATCTTGTGTCGATTTGGAATCCCTCGAGCTATCATCAGTGATGGGGGAACACATTTTTGCAATAAAGCATTTGAATCTTTAATGAAGAAATATGGTATTACACACAAAATTGCCACCCCTTATCACCCTCAGACAAGTGGACAAGTTGAATTGGCAAATAGGGAAATTAAACAAATTTTAGAAAAAACGGCTAACCCAAATCGTAAAGATTGGTCTTTAAGACTAAACGATGCACTTGGGGCTTACCGTACTGCTTTCAAAACATCCTTGGGCATGTCACCCTATCGGTTAGTCTATGAAAAACCTTGTCACTTGCCTGTAGAATTGGAACATAAAGCATTTTGAGCCATTAAAGCTTTCAATCTAAATCTTGATGATGCTTGCAAGATACGCAAATTGTAATTAAATGAATTGGAGGAAGTAAGAAATGATGCATATGAGAACTCAAAGATTTATAAAGCCAGAACAAAAGCTTTTCATGACAAGGTAATTTTGAAAAAATCTTTTGAAATTGGTCAAAAAGTTCTGCTTTATAATTCTCGCCTACACCTATTCCCTGGAAAATTCAGATCTAGGTGGAGTGGTTCTTTTGTTGTCAAACATGTGTATCCTCATGGGGCCGTAGATATTGAGAATCCTAGGAATGGTAATGTATTTAACGTCAATGGATAAAGGCTCAAACCATTTCTAGACAACCAAGTTGATGAGGTAGAATTCATCTCTCTTTCTGATCCTTGTTATGAATAGAATTTATTCTAATTTTGTTGTCTTGTTTTTGCAGTTCTTTGTGTTGCCGGTTAAGTGGCGGATAATGGTACTCCATGACTCTCAAGTCGGTTTATTTTTTAGTTTTCCAAAATAACTGAATCCTTCTTCTCCTTTAAAATGGATGTCATTCTTTCAAACCTGAGAAAACATTTTCCTTCTCTCCCTCAAAATGCTCTGACAAAAATCTACAAAGTTAGATATGAAAGATTGAGACTGTTAATGCAAAAGGTATGCCAGAAGATGTACGCTAGATAATTGAAGCAAAGGTCCGACTAGCAGGTAAGTCTTCAATTTCATTTGACTCATATATGCCAGGTCTTGGAAGAAGTTCATATTCTAAAAGGAGAAGAGCAAAAAGGTTACAAGTCTGTCACAAATGTGGACGATGGAATTATAACAAGCGATGTCGTTCTTTGGGGATGGGATATTATTCATTATCCCTATGGAAATGATCTTTCTCATCATTGTATTACTTTCACGACCCGTGCACTTGCGGTATACAAAAAGTAGTAAACTAGCTAGCTAGATATTACTTCTTTTAGAGATTTATTAAAGGATATTTCCTTCGAGAGAAAGATGAGTATAGAGATCGTCAACTTAAAAATATATGACTTTACCTTTGACCATACTGACCAGGAAAGGAATACCTATTGAATGGACCCCCGGTTGTGAAAAGAGTTTTCAAGAGTTGAAAGGTAGACTTACCACCACACCAGTATTAGTTCTTCCCGACCCACAAGGACCCTTTGAGGTGTACTACGATGCATATAAGCTTGGATTGGGATGTGTTCTAATGCAAAACAAGGGAGTAGTTGCCTATGCCTCTAGACAGTTATGATATGATTGTCATGGACTTACTAAACCAATGAATGATGGTAGAGTAAGGAGTAATTTTACTCCTAAGACGCATCTAAATTGGGAAGTATATTTAGTGATATGACTGTCAGAAACCTATTCGTAGTAAAACCAATTAAGGATGGCAGAGTAAGGAGTAAATTTTGGAAACAATTTATTACTCTTGAGATGTATCTTAGTTGGGGTAGTAACTATTTAGTGTTTATTTGTAGAAGTAGCAAATGGATTCTTGGATCTTAGGATAAATTGTCTTCTTTCTTAAAAATCACAAGTTTGGATATGAATGTTGATATGGTGGATTGAGAATGATAGAAATATGCCTTGTGAAATTTTGAGCCTATTGATGAATGGATTGAATATCTGCACTATTCTCTTCTTTCTTGTGTGATTTTCACTCATGGAATTGTTACTCTAGAACTTACTTTGATTCTTTTTTAGGCTACATTTTCACATGCATACATAAATATCATTGAGGCATTTTGAAATAGCTACTTTGACCAAATAGTCATCCTTGTATATTTTTCATTGTGTAACCCCTTTGAGCTTATTTGACCATTCCTTATTTTTAGCTCATTACGTGCCTTCAAAAAAAAAGAGAAAAATAAAAAAAATATTTTTCCCAACCTTAGGGAATAAGAGAGCATTGGCTTTGTTTTTAAATAAGTGTGGGGGTGTGTGTGCAAAATGATAAAAAAAAATCTGACCACCGTTGCAATCAAAGGATTATTAGAGTCTAGAATAAAGGTGGGTGCTTGGAAACAACAGGAAGAAAATGAGAAGGTTCAGGTCTAATAATGAATTCTATTCACCAATTTGGGATTGATCTTCAACAAAACATTAGTCAAATATTGGTGATTGTCCTTTATGATGAATGTTCTCAAACATTTTCTCCACTCTAACTGTACCATGATGCTCTTTTATTCTCTTTAGTATTTATCTTCTCATATCTATATTATCCCCTCTCCTTTACCTTGACCCCATTACAACCTTGAATAAAGTCCTCTTAATTTTTGTATGCTTGTGGTTTGAGTAGCGAAGAAGTAGAAGATAAGCAAGCTTATGGTAGTGCAATTGTCCATGGGCTAAATAGAGTGAAATACTTACCTTTTAAACACTTGAGAGATTGAGAGTGAATTCTGTGAGGATCTATCATTCTTGATTCATTCTTTTCAACTGAAGTTTTCTTGCTTGTTGGTTTGAGATGTGAAGAAATGTTACCTCATTAATGCTTTGATCCCTTGAATTTATGGTTGCTCTTCTTACTTCATCGAGTTTTTTTAGAGTTTTTAGCTTTTGAGTTTATGTCGTTTTTCTTTGTTTCCTAGCTTTGGTCTTATGTGTTTTGCCCAGGAGTGCAAAAAGCTAAGTGTGGGAGAATTTGATAATCACATATTTTAAACATTAATGAACCCTCATTTTTAGTCATTTACACTCTCCATGTATTTAATTAATTAAGCCTGGTTATGTTTTGTAAGTTTGGACTCAAATTGGACTTAATTAATTTTTTCAGCATTACTTGGGTCTATACTATTTTTGTATTTTGGTCATATCATGAGTTCTAGATGTCTAAAAATTATGAATTTTACCTTGTAGGAAAGCTAAGAGAAAGCTCTACAACTTTGATGAGAGCTCAAAGTCTCATTCAGACATCTAGTGGAGCTAATTGGGCTTGGAACTCAAAACACAAGTTTTGTGATTGGAACCTGAACAATGTACAGTAATAAGAGCATAACTCGGGATGTAGGAAATTATTTGGGCTAAAATTTGGACATTTGAAAGTTAAGACTCATATCTACAACTTTCATGAAGAACACAAAACTCAGATCGGACAGCTTGGAGGTGATATTGGGTCTGGAAGTCAAAACAGAGGTGCTGAAACTGGGCCTGAACAGTCTGCAGTAATTGGGCCATATCTCGGGCTGTAGGTGGTGAAATGAGCTGAAATTTAGACATCTGAAAGTTAAGACCTAGGTCCACAACTTTCATGAAGATGACTTTTCCATTTGATGACAACATCCATGGGTTAAGCAATGAATAATTTCGGAGACAAAGAATCTCAATAATCCAACTACTCATCCAACCACTCCACCCACTCATCCACCTACTCTTAATCAGCCCCCTTGTCATTTTGTATCCCTAATCCTCTGTAAAAGGCACCATTGGCTGATCATTTGGTGCTCTTGGTGTTAGGCTTAGTTTTTAGAAGTTATGGTTATGCTTGTTTATTATTTTCCTTTGTTGTAATTTTCTCTTGCTCTAAATTGAAGCTATGTTCATCTTTCTCTTCTTCTCTCTTTCTTTCTTCTTGTCTATGAGTAACTAAATCTTCATCTTGCTTGGGTGAAAGAGTGAAGCTCTTGGTAATGAAATATGGTTAGATTATTCTATTTCTTGTGCTTAAATGATATATTATCAAATGGGCATTATATGTGTTGTATTTTGTTTCCAATCAATTTAGAAACCTTCTTTGTATAATGGAGATCTTGATTTATTGTAGACAATAGGATTGGCACAGTGAATGCTTGAACTCATTTATAAATGATGGTAGATAATTAAAGGAATCATAATATGATTGCATATATAATTGAACTTTGAATGTTATATTTTCCGATTGGAACCTCCGTTGTGTCTGGATTTCAATTGAGTTATAAAGAGAAATAATCTTTCCTTTAATTTATTACCAAGAATGGATCTCCTAACCCAAGCAAGTTCTTAAATTTATTTGTGAACAGCTTTTATTACTTTTAGTGTTGTGACAAATCTTTTTCTTACCTCAATTAATGTTTTCTTCATCAATTCCCTGTGGATCGACCTCGGACTCCCGAGAAATTTATTACTTGAGACAACCTGCACTTGAGTTTACATCCTTTAAATCCCGTAGTCAACGTATAAAGCTTTATGCCACGGCATGACGCTCGTTGCTTAAATAATAGAGGAATAGGGTTTACGTTAAAACACAAACCATTTTTCCCTCTTTCTGGTTATTCCTGCTTTTCTCTCACACTTACTATCTCCTTCATTTTTGGTTCCCTGCATTTTCTTCAAATCCTCACCCCCATTTTCTCTCTAAGTAACCTATTATCTCACATACTCTCTTTTATTTTGCAACTTATTTTCCATTAAATATGATTTTTCCCTTCTTTTGAAGTTTGCATAGGTTTGTTTATGTGAGATCTTGTACATTTTGGGTTGCTTTTTGTTTCTATTATGTGGGTATTAAATGCTCTGCAGGTTAGCGTTGTTGAATACGTGAATTTCTTTTCAGAGAGTTCATGCACGCCGCGGCGGGCTCTATTAGCGTCGTGGCATTTCTGGGTTATTTTGAATGTCGCGGCGCTCAAGGTGAATGTTGCGGCATTCCCTTCTTAATTGCTTATTCTTGCACGTTTTTAATCATGTTCCTCTTTTTGCATTAATGGATATACTTTTTGCTCTTTTTACCATGCTTTATTTGTGCCACCATGCTTTGTGTTTATTTTAAATACTTTGTATTTTTGTTCACATATTTCGTTGTTTTAACTATGGGTCTCTTTTTTTTTTTACAAAACCAGGTACTCTAATCCTGCTACCATCATGCCTCCAAAATGCCAAAAGGGTGAGAGTAGCCAGCACCACAGGGAACCTTCTTCCCTTGTGGAGTTTGATAAAAGGAAATTCATTTCAGCAGCTGTCCAGAAGAGATATTTCATACTAGTCTCCAAGCTAGTAATTTCTGAGAGGGGTTTCAGCTTCAAGAAGGCCATTCACCAAGAGCTCGAGTAGACCATACAACACTACAAATGGAAGACATTTGTTAAATAACCAGTGTCTGCCATTCTACCCATTGTTCGTGAGTTCTATGCCAACGCTGCATTTTCTAACCCCCAGACTTCGAAAGTCACAGTGCGCGGCCCCTAATTCTCCTTCTTTGTTGAGAACATTAGAGCAACCTTGGATTTATCCGCCTAAATGGTAATGTGCGAGTACACTAATTTCTTCCAAGTAGGGCCTGAGGAGGGAATTGATCTTGATGTTGTCACTGCGCGAATTTGCACCCCGCAAGCACAACCTGTGATGTGGAGGATGATGATGAGGAGGAGGAGACTGCCACTGATAAGGATAATGTGTAGTTATGATGCATTTTGACTATTTTTTCTGTCTTTTGTATAGTACAGACACTATTTCCCTTAGGTTTGGGGGTGTCTAGCTGTTTTTATCTAATTTCTTATGTTATATATTTAGTACTGATCTTTTGATAGCTGGCTTTTATGTTAATGCTTTGTTTTGGTACATGGTGTTGCTGTGATTGCCCAATGATGAATATGGATGCAAATTTGCCTTAGGTTTTCTGTAAATCCATTTATGATCCTGGTTGCATGCTGGAGTAATCTAGATTCTTTTTGTGCATGATGAATTTCTCACTTGCATACTTGTGTAGCTTTGGAACTGATTTGAGTGCTTGTTTAGAGGATGTTTATGGGTTGTACACGTGAATGACTTCTTTTATCTTTGAAATTATTTTGCAACTCTCTTGAAGTGAAATCCTAGATTGTGTATGACTGAGGAAATGATTAGGGCATTGTTTGGACTGATTGAGCTTTTCAAGCTTACCCTTACATGATGATATCCATAGGTCCCCTTTGAAGCCTTGTACTTGTTTGGCCTTATATGTTTTTCATCACCTTCATTTTCCTAACCCCATGTAACCATTCTAATGCATATGAAAACATTGCATTCTTTCTCTGACCATCATTGCTTGTTGAGTGCATGATATGATATTTCTTGACTTGAGTCTTGTGATTGAAGGGTGTGAGTGCTTGTTTCAGTATAGAAGTGATTTGAAGGAACTATGTTTTGTGAAAGAAATTAGTTAAGGAAAAGAGAAAAAGAAAAAGAATTAAAAAAGAAAAGAAAAATCCAAAGTCAAAAATCCAAAAGGAAAAACAAATATAAGAGTGGTTCTGAAGAATCCGATTATTTCATTTTACACACCCTTGTTGTATAACTCAGTGACTCATGTCTTGAAATCGCATATTTTTGTTTCTCAATGTTTATTTGTTATCATTTCCCCTTTGTTCTTTAGCCCTTAACCATAGCCTTACATCACAAGCTATTTAAGTCCCTTTTAATCCTCAATTATGTATGATTTACATTAGTAGAGAGAGAGTTGAATTACAATCTTTTGGATTCTTTGATTCATTTCCATATGTATGCCCATAAGCTTATCCAAATGAGTGTGATTTGGATTGATGAAGTCTTCTTTGCTTGATGGTGGGAAGTCTGTTATGTATGTTAGGATGCTTTGATTGTCAGCATGAAAAGGATTGTGTATGTGTGAATCGAAGTGTGAGGCATAAGCATTCTTTGATGCTTTATGTAATCATCGCATGCTAGTTTTGAAATAATTTAAATTAGAATCCAATTTTTGTTGCCAGATGCATGTTGATGTATGTTATGCCAATGCAAGTGTAATCATACTTTGTTTTACTCAAGGACTAGCAAAAACCTAAGTTTGGGGGTGTGATAACTCCATATAATGTAGTTATTTATGCCCCATATTGGTGGTATATTGATTCCTTAGTCCTTGTACTTAGACATGATTGGAAGACTTTTCCCTCACTTTTTATTTAAATTCATGTTGATGTCTTCCTCTCTAATCTTGCTAAAATCTTATCTATTCTTTGTTGGATTAAGTTGATTTACACTTGTGATTAACTAGGCAACTTCTCTATTACAGGATAGGCTCTAAAATGATAAAATGAAGCAAGTCAAGGCCTTGCATTAGAGGAGGGAGCTTAGCATGCATTCCAGCTTATCACGTCGCGGCACAAGGTGAAGCACGCCACGGCGTCTCGCTCTCTGCTTGTTGCGCATACTGAAGACAGAGGCTAGAGCGCCATGGTGCAAAGGATATCACGTCACGGCATGCGTTTGTCTGCACTGATTCCACTTAACCATGTAGGCATTCATGCCGCGGCGCAACAATGGTCACGCCGCGACGTGATTTCATGGGCTTTGTCTATTAATACTGTTTCATCAGATATTTTGAGAAGTTCGGTGGGAGACGAGATAGAATGCAGAGAACATCAATTTTTCGTCATTTTAGAGAGCTTTGAAGAGATTTAGAAGGGAAACCATCATCATCCAAGGAGGATCAAACCTCCCAAGATCTCATTATAGAGTTTTCTCTCTTTTCTCTTTATCCTCTATTTTCCTAGGCCATGGGTAGGAAATCTCTCTTGAGATTTTCAGACTCCATCGGTAGCTAAGTTGTTTATAGGGATTCCTTTTGAACCTTTTATGTATATTGGTGACTTTGTAACCTTTTAAGTTTATAATGATGTTTGGTTTTATTCACCCATGTTTCTCTTAATGCCTATAAATGTTTGGCTATCATTTATTGTGATTTGATAAAATCTCTTGAACTAGACATAGGAATCTAGGTTTTAGATCATGGATATGGGTGATGCATGTTTAATCTCATTCTAATCGTGGGGTGAATTAATTTCTTCATAGGATAGGCATATACCTATTAGCCATGTATAGGCATTGTTAAGAATAAACCGTAATGCATGTTGTTTGCTCTAGTTCTTATGGGCACATAGTGGGCTAGGTAAATGACATAGGGTTAAATGACCTAGACATAGGCTTTTAGCTAATGTAGTTTCTTAGGCTAACAAAACTAGTCATCATTGTTGCTTAAAATGGTTGCAAGTTGCCAAGTAAAGTAGTTGGTGAAGAAGGAGTCCCTATGCTCTCGTTACTGTCTTTTACTCTCAGTTTATTGTCTTTTAGCCCTAATTTTGGCTACACACACTTCCCCGAATTTATATGCGCTTGAATAGAATCCATTAAGCTATTGGTTAATATTTGGCATTAGATATTATTCATTATCCTTATGGAAATGATCTTTCTCATCATTGTATTACTTTCACGACCCGTGCACTTGCGGTATACAAAAAGTAGTAACAACTAGCTAGATATTACCAGAGATTTATTAAAGGATAAGAATTGGCCTTTACCTTTGACCATGACCGGAAAGGAATACCTTTTGAATGGACCCCCGGTTGTGAAAAGAGTTTTCAAGAGTTGAAAGGTAGACTTACCACCACACCAGTATTAGTTCTTCCCGACCCACAAGGACCCTTTGAGGTGTACTACGATGCATATAAGCTTGGATTGGGATGTGTTCTAATGCAAAACAAGGGAGTAGTTGCCTATGCCTCTAGACAGTTATGATATGATTGTCATGGACTTACTAAACCAATGAATGATGGTAGAGTAAGGAGTAATTTTACTCCTAAGACGCATCTAAATTGGGAAGTATATTTAGTGATATGACTGTCAGAAACCTATTCGTAGTAAAACCAATTAAGGATGGCAGAGTAAGGAGTAAATTTTGGAAACAATTTATTACTCTTGAGATGTATCTTAGTTGGGGTAGTAACTATTTAGTGTTTATTTGTAGAAGTAGCAAATGGATTCTTGGATCTTAGGATAAATTGTCTTCTTTCTTAAAAATCACAAGTTTGGATATGAATGTTGATATGGTGGATTGAGAATGATAGAAATATGCCTTGTGAAATTTTGAGCCTATTGATGAATGGATTGAATATCTGTACTATTCTCTTCTTTCTTGTGTGATTTTCACTCATGGAATTGTTACTCTAGAACTTACTTTGATTCTTTTTTAGGCTACATTTTCACATGCATACATAAATATCATTGAGGCATTTTGAAATAGCTACTTTGACCAAATAGTCATCCTTGTATATTTTTCATTGTGTAACCCCTTTGAGCTTATTTGACCATTCCTTATTTTTAGCTCATTACGTGCCTTCAAAAAAAAAGAGAAAAATAAAAAAAATATTTTTCCCAACCTTAGGGAATAAGAGAGCATTGGCTTTGTTTTTAAATAAGTGTGGGGGTGTGTGTGCAAAATGATAAAAAAAAATCTGACCACCGTTGCAATCAAAGGATTATTAGAGTCTAGAATAAAGGTGGGTGCTTGGAAACAACAGGAAGAAAATGAGAAGGTTCAGGTCTAATAATGAATTCTATTCACCAATTTGGGATTGATCTTCAACAAAACATTAGTCAAATATTGGTGATTGTCCTTTATGATGAATGTTCTCAAACATTTTCTTTCTAACATGTACCATGATGCTCTTTTATTCTCTTTAGTATTTATCTTCTCATATCTATATTATCCCCTCTCCTTTACCTTGACCCCATTACAACCTTGAATAAAGTCCTCTTAATTTTTGTATGCTTGTGGTTTGAGTAGCGAAGAAGTAGAAGATAAGCAAGCTTATGGTAGTGCAATTGTCCATGGGCTAAATAGAGTGAAATACTTACCTTTTAAACACTTGAGAGATTGAGAGTGAATTCTGTGAGGATCTATCATTCTTGATTCATTCTTTTCAACTGAAGTTTTCTTGCTTGTTGGTTTGAGATGTGAAGAAATGTTACCTCATTAATGCTTTGATCCCTTGAATTTATGGTTGCTCTTCTTACTTCATCGAGTTTTTTTAGAGTTTTTAGCTTTTGAGTTTATGTCATTTTTTCTTTGTTTCCTAGCTTTGGTCTTATGTGTTTTGCCCAGAGTGCAAAAAGCTAAGTGTGGGAGAATTTGATAATCACATATTTTAAACATTAATGAACCCTCATTTTTAGTCATTTACACTCTCCATGTATTTAATTAATTAAGCCTGGTTATGTTTTGTAAGTTTGGACTCAAATTGGACTTAATTGATTTTTTCAGCATTACTTGGGTCTATACTATTTTTGTATTTTGGTCATATCATGAGTTCTAGATGTCTAAAAATTATGAATTTTACCTTGTAGGAAAGCTAAGAGAAAGCTCTACAACTTTGATGAGAGCTCAAAGTCTCATTCAGACATCTAGTGGAGCTAATTGGGCTTGGAACTCAAAACACAAGTTTTGTGATTGGAACTTGAACAATGTACAGTAATAAGAGCATAACTCGGGATGTAGGAAATTATTTGGGCTAAAATTTGGACATTTGAAAGTTAAGACCCATATCTACAACTTTCATGAAGAACACAAAACTCAGATCGGACAGCTTGGAGGTGATATTGGGTCTGGAAGTCAAAACAGAGGTGCTGAAACTGGGCCTGAACAGTCTGCAGTAATTGGGCCATATCTCGAGCTGTAGGTGGTGAAATGAGCTAAAATTTATACATCTGAAAGTTAAGACCTAGGTCCACAACTTTCATGAAGATGACTTTTCCATTTGATGACAACATCCATGGGTTAAGCAATGAATAATTTCGGAGACAAAGAATCTCAATAATCCAACTACTCATCCAACCACTCCACCCACTCATCCACCTACTCTTAATCAGCCCCCTTGTCATTTTGTATCCCTAATCCTCTGTAAAAGGCACCATTGGCTGATCATTTGGTGCTCTTGGTGTTTGGCTTAGTTTTTTAGAAGTTATGGTTATGCTTGTTTATTATTTTCCTTTGTTGTAATTTTCTCTTGCTCTAAATTGAAGCTATGTTCATCTTTCTCTTCTTCTCTCTTTCTTTCTTCTTGTCTATGAGTAACTAAATCTTCATCTTGCTTGGGTGAAAGAGTGAAGCTCTTGGTAATGAAATATGGTTAGATTATTCTATTTCTTGTGCTTAAATGATATATTATCAAATGGGCATTATATGTGTTGTATTTTGTTTCCAATCAATTTAGAAACCTTCTTTGTATAATGGAGATCTTGATTTATTGTAGACAATAGGATTGGCACAGTGAATGCTTGAACTCATTTATAAATGATGGTAGATAATTAAAGGAATCATAATATGATTGCATATATAATTGAACTTTGAATGTTATATTTTTCGATTGGAACCTCCGTTGTGTCTGGATTTCAATTGAGTTATAAAGAGAAATAATCTTTCCTTTAATTTATTACCAAGAGTGGATCTCCTAACCCAAGCAAGTTCTTAAATTTATTTGTGAACAACTTTTATTACTTTTAGTGTTGTGACAAATCTTTTTCTTACCTCAATTAATTTTTTCTTCATCAATTCCCTGTGGATCGACCTCGGACTCCCGAGAAATTTATTACTTGAGACAACCTGCACTTGAGTTTACATCCTTTAAATCCCGTAGTCAACGTATAAAGCTTTATGCCACGGCATGACGCTCGTTGCTTAAATAATAGAGGAATAGGGTTTACGTTAAAACACAAACCATTTTTCCCTCTTTCTGGTTATTCCTGCTTTTCTCTCACACTTACTATCTCCTTCATTTTTGGTTCCCTGCATTTTCTTCAAATCCTCACCCCCATTTTCTCTCTAAGTAACCTATTATCTCACATACTCTCTTTTATTTTGCAACTTATTTTCCATTAAATATGATTTTTCCCTTCTTTTGAAGTTTGCATAGGTTTGTTTATGTGAGATCTTGTACATTTTGGGTTGCTTTTTGTTTCTATTATGTGGGTATTAAATGCTCTGCAGGTTAGCGTTGTTGAATACGTGAATTTCTTTTCAGAGAGTTCATGCACGCCGCGGCGGGCTCTATTAGCGTCGTGGCATTTCTGGGTTATTTTGAATGTCGCGGCGCTCAAGGTGAATGTTGCGGCATTCCCTTCTTAATTGCTTATTCTTGCACGTTTTTAATCATGTTCCTCTTTTTGCATTAATGGATATACTTTTTGCTCTTTTTACCATGCTTTATTTGTGCCACCATGCTTTGTGTTTATTTTAAATACTTTGTATTTTTGTTCACATATTTCGTTGTTTTAACTATGGGTCTCTTTTTTTTTTTACAAAACCAGGTACTCTAATCCTGCTACCATCATGCCTCCAAAATGCCAAAAGGGTGAGAGTAGCCAGCACCACAGGGAACCTTCTTCCCTTGTGGAGTTTGATAAAAGGAAATTCATTTTTTGCAAGAGATATTTCATACTAGTCTCCAAGAGATATTTCATACTAGTCTCCAAGCTAGTAATTTCTGGAGACATTTGGGTTTTAGCATTCAAGAAGGCCATTCACCAAGAGCTCCTAAATGAAAGACCATACAACACTACAAATGGAAGACATTTGTTAAATGCTAGGGCCGAGGAGGAAATCTTGATGTTGTCCGCGAAGTGCAACCCCGGTGTTCGGGATCAATGGCAAGCTCGTTGTTCGTGAGTTCTATGCCAATTTGCCGCATTTTCTAACCCCCGGACTTCGAAAGTCACAAAGGCGTGCTGCCTAATTCTCCTTCTTTGTTGAGAACATTAGAGCAACCTTGGATTTATCCGCCTAAACGGTAATGTGCGAGTACACTAATTTCTTCCAAGTAGGGCACTGGCGAGGAGGAATTGATCTTGATGTTGTCCGATGCAATTTGAGATGCAAGCACAACCCGTGATGTGGAGGAGGATGATGAGGAGGAGGAGACTGCCACTGATAAGGATAATGTGTAGTTATGATGCATTTTGACTATTTTTTCTGTCTTTTGTATAGTACAGACACTATTTCCCTTAGGTTTGGGGGTGTCTAGCTGTTTTTATCTAATTTCTTATGTTATATATTTAGTACTGATCTTTTGATAGCTGGCTTTTATGTTAATGCTTTGTTTTGGTACATGGTGTTGCTGTGATTGCCCAATGATGAATATGGATGCAAATTTGCCTTAGGTTTTCTGTAAATCCATTTATGATCCTGGTTGCATGCTGGAGTAATCTAGATTCTTTTTGTGCATGATGAATTTCTCACTTGCATACTTGTGTAGCTTTGGAACTGATTTGAGTGCTTGTTTAGAGGATGTTTATGGGTTGTACACGTGAATGACTTCTTTTATCTTTGAAATTATTTTGCAACTCTCTTGAAGTGAAATCCTAGATTGTGTATGACTGAGGAAATGATTAGGGCATTGTTTGGACTGATTGAGCTTTTTAAGCTTACCCTTACAGGATGATATCCATAGGTCCCCTTTGAAGCCTTGTACTTGTTTGACCTTATATGTTTTTCATCACCTTCATTTTCCTAACCCCATGTAACCATTCTAATGCATATGAAAACATTGCATTCTTTCTTCGACCATCATTGCTTGTTGAGTGCATGATATGATATTTCTTGACTTGAGTCTTGTGATTGAAGGGTGTGAGTGCTTGTTTCAAGTATAGAAGTGATTTGAAGGAACTATGTTTTGTGAAAGAAATTAGTTAAGGAAAAGAGAAAAAGAAAAAGAATTAAAAAAGAAAAGAAAAATCCAAAGTCAAAAATCCAAAAGGAAAAACAAATATAAGAGTGGTTCTGAAGAATCCGATTATTTCATTTTACACACCCTTGTTGTATAACTCAGTGACTCATGTCTTGAAATCGCATATTTTTGTTTCTCAATGTTTATTTGTTATCATTTCCCCTTTGTTCTTTAGCCCTTAACCATAGCCTTACATCACAAGCTATTTAAGTCCCTTTTAATCCTCAATTATGTATGATTTACATTAGTAGAGAGAGAGTTGAATTACAATCTTTTGGATTCTTTGATTCATTTCCATATGTATGCCCATAAGCTTATCCAAATGAGTGTGATTTGGATTGATGAAGTCTTGTTTGCTTGATGGTGGGAAGTCTGTTATGTATGTTAGGATGCTTTGATTGTCAGCATGAAAAGGATTGTGTATGTGTGAATCGAAGTGTGAGGCATAAGCATTCTTTGATGCTTTATGTAATCATCGCATGCTAGTTTTGAAATAATTTAAATTAGAATCCAATTTTTGTTGCCAGATGCATGTTGATGTATGTTATGCCAATGCAAGTGTAATCATACTTTGTTTTACTAAAGGACTAGCAAAAACCTAAGTTTGGGGGTGTGATAACTCCATATAATGTAGTTATTTATGCCCCATATTGGTGGTATATTGATTCCTTAGTCCTTGTACTTAGACATGATTGGAAGACTTTTCCCTCACTTTTTATTTAAATTCATGTTGATGTCTTCCTCTCTAATCTTGCTAAAATCTTATCTATTCTTTGTTGGATTAAGTTGATTTACACTTGTGATTAACTAGGCAACTTCTCTATTACAGGATAGGCTCTAAAATGATAAAATGAAGCAAGTCAAGGCCTTGCATTAGAGGAGGGAGCTTAGCATGCATTCCAGCTTATCACGTCGCGGCACAAGGTGAAGCACGCCACGGCGTCTCGCTCTCTGCTTGTTGCGCATACTGAAGACAGAGGCTAGAGCGCCATGGTGCAAAGGATATCACGTCACGGCATGCGTTTGTCTGCACTGATTCCACTTAACCATGTAGGCATTCATGCCGCGGCGCAACAATGGTCACGCCGCGACGTGATTTCATGGGCTTTGTCTATTAATGTTGTTTCATCAGATATTTTGAGGTGTTAGGTGGGAGATAAGAAAGAATGCAGAGAACACCAATTTTTTATCATTTTCGAGAGCTTTGAAGAGATTTAGAAGGGAAACCATCATCATCCAAGGAGGATCAAGCCTCCCAAGATCTCTTTATAGAATTTTCCCTTTTTTCTCTTTATCATCTCTTTTTCTAGGCCATGGGTAGGAAATCTCTCTTGAGATTTTCATATTCCATGGGTAGCTAAGTTGTTTATAGGGATTTATTTGGATCCTTCTATGTACATTGGTGACTTTGTAACCTTTTAAGTTTATAATGATGTTTGGTTTTATTCACTCATGTCTCTCTAATGCCTATAAATGTTTGGCCATCATTTATTGTGATTTGATAAAATCTCTTGAACTAGACATAGGAATCTAGGTTTTAGATCATCGATATGGGTGATGCATGTTTAATCTCATTCTAATCGTGGGGTGAATTAATTTGTTAAAAGGATAGGCATATACCTATTAGCCATGTATATCCATTGTTAAGAATCAACTGTAATGTATATTGTTTGCTCTAGTTCTCATGGACACATAGTGGGCTAGGTAAATGGCATAGGGATAAATGACCTAGACATAGGCTTTTAGCTAATGTAGTTTCTTAGGCTAACAAAACTAGTCATCATTGTTGCTTAAAATGGTTGCAAGTTGCCAAGTAAAGTAGTTGGTGAAGAAGGAGTCCCTATGCTCTCGTTACTGTCTTTTACTCTCAGTTTATTATCTTTTAGCCCTAATTTTGGCTACACACACTTCCCCGAATTTATATGCGCTTGAATAGAATCCATTAAGCTATTGGTTAATATTTGGCATTAGATATTATTCATTATCCCTATGGAAATGATCTTTCTCATCATTGTATTACTTTCACGACCCGTGCACTTGCGGTATACAAAAAGTCGTAACAACTAGCTGGATATTACCAGAGATTTATTAAAGGATATTTCCAGACAGCTTTACCTTTGACCATACTGACCAGGAAAGGAATACCTTTTGAATGGACCCCCGGTTGTGAAAAGAGTTTTCAAGAGTTGAAAGGTAGACTTACCACCACACCAGTATTAGTTCTTCCCGACCCACAAGGACCCTTTGAGGTGTACTACGATGCATATAAGCTTGGATTGGGATGTGTTCTAATGCAAAACAAGGGAGTAGTTGCCTATGCCTCTAGACAGTTATGACCCAATGAGGAAAATTATCCTACCCATGATTTGGAATTGGCACCTGTAGTTTTCGCTTTAAAGGTGTGGAGATATTATCTTTATGGAGTCAAGTTTGAGGTTTTTAGTGACCATAAGAGCTTAAAATATTTGTTCGATTAAAAGGAATTGAATATGAGGCAGCGTAGGTGGATGAAATTTCTAAAAGACTATGATTTTGAATTGAAATACCATCATGGAAAAGCAAACATAGTAGCTGACGCTCTAAGTAGAAAATCATTACATGTAGCTACCCTTATGGTGCAGAAGATGAAGCTTCTTGAGGATTTTAGAGACCTGGGATATTCTATAGAAACCGCCTTTGGCAATTTGAAAATGAGTGTTGTAACCACATAGAATAAAAGCCCAACAACAAGACGTTTCTTTAGAAACCATTAGGAAGCAAATTGAGGAGAACATTCCAATAAGGTTTAGCCAAACCCTAGAAGGAATGCTTAAGTTTGATGACTGTCTATGCATACCTGATAACCTAGAATTAAGGCAAAAAAATTCTAGAATAAGCCCATAGGAGTAAATTCACTATTCACCCTAGTGTGAATAAAATGTACAGAGATTTTAAGAAAAGGTTTTGGTGGCCTAAGCTGAAAATAGACATAACAAGGTTTGTAGCTTCATGCTTGACCTGTTAGAAAATAAAGATAGAACATCATAAGCCTTCAGGACCTCTTCAACCCTTGAGTATCCCAGAATGGAAATGGGATAAGATCACCATAGACTTTGTGATGGGATTACCTAGAACACCACTAGGTTATGATTCAATTTAGGTTATAGTGGACCATCTGACCAAGAATGCGCAGTTTTTACCCATTAGGTCAAACTATTCTTTGGAAAAATTAGCACACATCTATATTCAAGATATAGTGAGATTGCATGGCATACCTTGCAGCATAACATCAGATAGGGACCCTCGTTTTACCTTGAGGTTTTGGAATGTGATACAGAAATCTTTTAGGACTAGGATTCAACTTAGCACAACCTATCACCCGCAGATGGATGGACAGTCTGATAGGACCATTCAATGTAACATCCTCCCTAGGGCATTACATTTGAGACTTCAAACATACCAAACTAGAACCAAGTTGTAAAAGATTTAATATTGTATGTACGGTTTTCAAAATTTCTTTTTGCGGATAACATAAGTTAACAAAATAAAAAGAATGCAAGTTATAATAACTTAATAATACACATCATATATACATATAAGACATAGGTCATTGACAACTTACATACATAAGATTTGTACTCAAAAGACATATATACAAACTCTGTAGCAAAACATAAGCTATCTCAACATCTTACACCTAATGAGAAGGGTCCTCAGACGGATCTTCTTCCGGATCCTCCTCTGTCTCCTCAGAAGATAAAAATCTCGGGTGGTACATGGTCCTATGGACAGATGTTCAAGCAGACGACACAATAGAGTCCTCTCTATAGGTACAATGATGATCACCCCACAATTCTCTAATAAGCATAGATAACTCTAAATGTACAGAAACATCAAAAGAAAACATAGGAACACTATGACGGGTCCTACTCAACGTTAGGGTCACATCCCCAACATAGATAACACACTCCGTATCCAAGTTGATATGCTAGGCATTAGTGCCTCCGTGAAATTGAACTCTAACAAAATCGAAAATATCTCGTTTCGACGCCATTTTAGAACTCAGAAAAATCACATCCAATAAAACCCAAGTGATCTTGTCTCGTCTTCTTCATAGTCTTTATCAAGTGTAACATACCAAAAATTAATAATTTTAGGATAAATAGCCGTTTTATAATATTTGTGATTTTTGAGAATTTTTTTGTATTTTTCTGAGAACGTAGAATATTTTAATGTTATTCCTCGTCTTGCGTGCGGACTGAGCGGAGCTGGGGTAACATCCCGAAAATTAATAATTTCATGATAAATGATCATTTTATAATATTTGGAATTTTTGTGAATTTTTTTGTATTTTCTATGAATGCGGAATATTTTAATATTATTTCTCGTTTTACGTGCGCATTGAGCAAAGCCAGAAAAATGAGATATTTTCTCGAGAACCTTGAACTGCAAAAACATCAACGGGGGATCTTACTAAACCCGAGGCCAGACATAGTTTACGAGGTTTTACGTTTTTTGAGATTTTTATCTGATAAATAAAAATCGCAGAATAATTTTATTATCTGTTCGACAATAAATATCAGTTTTTGTTAACTGTAATTTCTGTTCGCTGATAATAAATTTGATACAGCGTTAGTCACATTTTAGAGAACACTTTAATGACATCACCATGGTGACATCATCACTATGACATCACTTTGACTTTTCAAAGGAAGGAAGCTTCCTAGCACCTTCTTTTTGGCTTGTTGGAAAAGCTAGGAGGAAGCTTCCTTGCACCTTCTTATCGGCTTCTTCAAGAAGCCAATTCTTCTCTCCTCCTCTCCACCGCACATTTTTTAGAGCTCTTTGTGGCCACATAATTTAATTCACATTTACACAAAATACACTTAATTATACATTTCACTTCAAATCACTTTACTATCACTTTCTCTCTCTAACTTTTATTTTCACTTTTCTCCAACTTCTCTCTATCTTCTTCTCTTCTCCTCCTTCTCTCTAACTCCACAGCACCCACACCCTTCCACACTCCATGGATGCTTGATTTCAAGCTTCAATCTTGCTTGAATCTACACTTCTATTGAAGATCTTCCTTTCTTGATTGGAAACACTCTCTAAAAAGCTCACCTTTTCTCTCCATTCTCTTCCTCTCTCACGGCCAAGAAGACCCATTTTTGGGCATCCACTTCTCTTGCTCAAACAACCTCATTTCCTACCATTTCTCATCACCTAGAACACTTTCTCTTTTGTGACCACCACCAAAATCCACCATTTTCGTTTTGGATCTATCAAGCTTCAAAGTTGGAAACTTTAAGGTAAAGTTCATGACTTTTCCATCTTTTCTCCTCATTTTCGTGATCCTTGATCTCTTAGGTGATCAAGGATTCCTTTTCTAAGCTTTGATGATGATTTTGATGAGTTTTGATGTCCTTAGGATTTCCTTGAAGGTGTAGTACGAAAATCCCTACAAGGAACCAAGAGGCTTGCTTCCTTGTGTTGCCTTCAAGAGGTAAGAGGGAGATAATCCTCTTCAACCTATCTTGGTAGTAAGGAAACCTTTGTGTGATTGTTGATAGATAAATCCATGTTTGTATGTTCACTTTGTTTGGTGATTTTGCATGTTTAAGTATTCTTGAATTGGATTAATGCTTAAATGGTGATCTTGAATGTATTGGATATGTTGAAATTGCTTAATCATGTTAGGGTTGTTAAATGGAAAATTTGGAGTTTCCTACCCTAATGTGAGTCCATGGTTTTGGCTAGGATTTTGGGGTATATATTGGTTTTTGTACACAAATAAAATGAAGCTTATGTAATTAAAGGTTGAATGATAATGTTGGAATTAATGGATGGGAATTTTTGAGGGTTTTCTAACCTAAGGTGAGGCTATGGTTTTGGCTTGGAATTTAGGGAAATAGGAATGATTTTGTGTGAACTAAAATTTGAGTGATTATATATATTAAGAAATTAATGCATAAAATGGAAGAAATTGATGTTAGTAATGAACTTTGGAGGCCACGGTTTTGGTCATGGATTCTAGGAAGTTGGATTGATTTTGTGTAAAATAAGAGTTAAGTAATTAAATGGTAAGTGATCAATATTGTGATGAAGGAAAAAGGGTGGACTTATGTTGTAATGAGGCTCACGGATTTTTAAGACAAAATGCCATAAAATATAGTGCAAGAATGGAGACCTAGATGATTGGAAAATTTTAGATCCCTTAGGAACTCATAAATGGAAAGAATAAAGAACAAGACTTTATCTTGGGGATTTGAATGATTTTGAACATAAAGGAAGAACAAGAGAGTTTGTGAGACTTGCAAAATCCTTAGAGAAATCATATGTGAGCAACAATCGATTAGATTAAGGAACTTGATCAATTTAAAAGAATGAAGCTTGAATAAGAACTTCAAGAGAAATCTCTCTAGAAAATGAATTTATAAGAGATGATAATTTAAGTGGAACTTTATAATGATCTCATACGACTTGTTAAGCTAGGGTGAAACCCCGAAATGAACTTCTAAAAGTGTGTTATCACTCTTGAAAATTAACACTATACTATTGTGGGTCCGTGCTTGGGACTAAAATTCTGTTAATGCTTTAATTGGCCAAATTGTGGCATATTATGGAAAATGTGTATTGTGAAATATATGTGAACATGTTGAATATACATGATTGTGCATGGAGTCAACATGCATTAGACATTTGCTCAGTCGATGACTGTTAAAGGGCTGGATGAGCCTAGGATCATGCATTGAGTCAGCATGTATTGAATAAATTGCTCAGTCGATGACTGTTAAAAGGCTGGATGAGCCTATGATTATGCATTGAATCAGTATGCATTGAACAAATTGCTCAGTCGATGACTGTTAAAAGGCTGTATGGGCCTATGAATGCGAACCGAATAATATGGTCAGTGATGGATCTATGGGGGGCGTAAGGCGCGGTGTATACCGATTGCACGTATTACGAGCCTGACAAATCATTATTCTTTACACAGTGAATTATTGAAAATTAAATTGTGTGATCTATGATGGATCTAATTGAGGACCGTAAGGCGCGGTGCATACCGATTACATGCATTACGCGCCTGACAATCACTATTCTTTTTATGGTAAATGAGCGAGAATTAGATAGTGTGATCCTGTTGTAGGATCTGATTGAGGACCTTGAGGCGCAGTGGTTTATTTCGTGATGATGTTATCACTTTACTATACCTCTAGCCATGATAAACTGTTGCAACGCATCACATGCCTGACAAGCACTATTCACTTCATGGTCCAGTGTAGACTGCCATTGAGGGGGGCAGATCTTTTGGAACGTTCATATTTTAAATAGAATAGAAAAGTCTTGGTACCAAGTGCACATGCATTGTGAGTCGTCATTGTGAGTTGGCATTGTGAGTCTGCATATCATATGGCACTTTTTTATACAATGATTATACTATTGTGATATTGATGCCATGATTATCTGAAATGTTTTAATTGTTCATTATCTGAGACTCTGTTGACTGCTTGGGGCATTATTGATGTTTGCCTATTATTGTTGATTCTTAATGCTATGTGTTGTTGTCTTGCTCTTACTGTCTATTCTATTGTCACTGTTGATGAATATATGTGCTGAAATGTTATGTAGGCGCTATGCGCCGTTCTGTTACTTTACTGCCATAATTGGTAATGTAAGTAGGATGTCTCATCTCTTTCTTGTATCCTTGTATTTCTGTTATATATATATGTTTGATAAAAGATCGTGAGGAAGAAGATGAGGGACCACACCCTTACTACTTAGATTGGGCTGATTCATCACTTTCGATGCGACGTCTGGACGAAATCTCTTCGGTCACGCAAGGGTGCAACTTCATGGGGGCATTGATGCCTGTCGTGTCAACTAAAACACCGAGCGTTATGTACATATGGGGTTGTGGCTTTGTCTGCCAGTCGTACCTATCTCAGGGTTATTACTTTTCTCCTTTAGTGTTTTGTTCCTGCTATATTTTATTTAACTATGTAAGTATTATATTTTTTTTGTGTATCATTCATTGATTTGTGTTAAAGATGACTATATATATATATATATATATATATATATATATATATATATATATATATATATATATATGGGATATACTTTTACTTCAGTGGTTGTGTTAAACAATGCTTGGACACTATTATGCATTCATGCGGGGCTCTTATTTTCTATTCATATATAATGGAAATATAAATTTTTGAAAAAAAAAATAAATACTGTAATTGAAACTGTGACACACATGGACTAAGTGACTGTGGTGTGATGATGATTGTGCTGTGGTTACTATATCTAGGTGCATTACATCAAGCATAAACATAAAACAGAATAATACAACAAAGAGGTGAGATCCCCCACATCATATACTGTAACACCCCAGAAATTGCTTGTTTCGTGATTTATATTCATTTTATAATATTTGTGATTTTTGTGAATTATTTTGGTGACGTTGATTATTTTAATATATTTTTTGATTTACGTGCACACTGAGCGGAGTTGGGAAAATAAAATATTTTTTTCGAGGTTAGAAAACCTCGGACTGTAAAAACGTCGATGAGGGATCTTACTAAACCCGAAGCCGAACACAGTTTACGAAGTTTTCATTTTTTGAGATTTTATTTGACAAATAAAATCTGGGTACCTCCTATTATCCAATGGACATTAAATACTAGTTTTGTTAATTGTAACTTTTATTTATTAGATAATAGCTTTTAGTAAAATGTTAGTCATCTTTTCTAGAAAGTTCACTTTATGTGACATAACTTTGATGACATCACTTGGATGACATCATTGTTGACTTTTCAAAAAAGTGAAAATTGGCTTCTTGAAGAAGCTTTGTATAAAGCTTCCTAAGCAAGCTTCTTTTTGGCTTGTTGGAGAAGCCAATTCCTCTCTCCTCCCTTTTGTGTGCTCACGGTTTTGGGGAAGGAAAAAGATGACAACTTTGTCATCTTTTCTCTCAACATTTCATTGAATCTTTCAACCAAAAAGCTTCCACATTTCTCTCACATTTTCTCTTCTCTTTTCTCTCTGTAACACCCTTGTGGGGATGTCACATTTATCATTAAAATAAAATAAAGATAAATAAAATTCTACCCAAGTTGTAAAATATTTGTTACATAGTAATACTGGTTGTAAAATTTTTCTGGTTAAACAGAATATTACGAAATAAAATAACACGGAACATAAAATTAGTAAACTATCATCACACATAATATACATATATTTTTGTCATAAGTTATACAAATAATTTACAACTATAAAATATTTAACAAAAACAGTAAACCAAGCAGTAAGGAGTCTACATATACAAAACGCAGACGCGCCCAAGTACACATCACAGAACTCTAACCCTTTGAAGGATCACTCTCGGATGAAACTTCAGGTAATAAGTATCCAGGATGCCTCGACCCTCTACAGACCCTAGTCCGTGCTGTCGACACGCTGCTAATCTCACTAGGCGCATCAAACATACCACCCCAATGACGCCTAAGAGATAGCGGTAGCTCCACATGTAAATACAACATAGTAGAAAAGATAGGCACTCCATCAAACTTTGTACGGATGGTCACAGTCAGACGCCCTACGTACGTAACCGAATCTCTGTCCTCTCGCAGACGCCAGGCTTCAGAGCCTCCATGAAACTCAAGCGTCACGAATCCAAAGAATCCCGGCAGCGCCATACTCCCACAATCAATCCAGGGGATATGGATGGTCGGATGGTTCTCCCTCGTCAAACTGGTCCTCAGTTTGCTGCTCTTCCTCCTCAGGATATACACAATCAAGAGGCTGTTCCTCTTCCTCAAATTCTTTTATAATACAATTTAAAATACAGAAAAACACGTGCAATAAAGAGGTAAGACAATCTATGTCACCAAGAACATGGTAAATAAGAAAACGCCAATACAACAAATATAACACTTCATATAATATATCCTACAATATAGCATACCACAACAGCATAAATGATAATATAATATAACACAAATTAAATGCAATAGCATCATAACGTTACAAATAAAATGTTACAAATAAAAATATTATAATGTACAACACATAATCATATGTAATGTGACTCAACCCTACTCCATGGAGCTACAACCACAGACATCAGAGAGAATGACCTGCAAGTTCTATTAGTACCTTAGGTTGCCCAACCAACTATTGCACTGCCTCACATTGTGTCTATAGCCCACTGTCCAAAACATCGTGGTATAGTACACAGTTCAAACATCGTGTAACTACAGGCATTGTACTAAACTAGTCCTTACAAGATCTCAATTAAGTATAGTGCGTATCGAGACCACTAGTGTGTTACCAGTTACCACGGCCCAGAGGAGCGACTAACTGTCCACATATGAAATAATCCGCACACTAATGTCTCCAAGTTCACACAAGTTGAACCACACTATGCTTATCACACTGACAACACAGTGTAATTCATCTCGTCAATCAATCGCCAATTCCAAAACGAATCGACTTGACACTAAAAATATGAATAAGATTATAATTACCAAAATACCCTTCAATTTCAAATAATTACTAAAACACCCTCAAATCTTAATAATTATAAAAATACCCTCAAATCTCAAATCCAGTACGTCCCACTTGACAGTACTGTTTCTCAACCTGTCCAGGTCCACCACTTTGGCCCGACAGTAAAACTTACTGTTTCCGTCAATTGCGTAAAAATTTTATTGTGTTTTCACAATTTCATCGTTTTTACAAACGTTTTTAAATCGCATAAATATATTTTACTATTTTTGAAATCGCATATTGTTTTTAAATCGTTTTCTCAATCGCGTAAGATTTTTAAATCATTTTCTTGTCCGAATTCCTTAAAAATCACTATTTAAATAAACAAAAATAATATTTAATATGTTTGAGTTACGTAGAATATTTTCCATACCGTATACAATATATTGGATATCTTTTCTATCTTATTTGTCTGTTTTTAACAAAATTGACAGTATTTTGCTTAGAAAATCTATGATAATGGTTTTCTAACTTTTCTAAAAAAAATTCCTTTCATTTATATTACAACCAATTAATTACACTTTTGCAAACCACTAACGTGCTTCAAAACATAAAGTGAGCTCTATGTTAGAAATTTCACTAAAGCTACTGTATTTTCTCATAATCAGTAAAATTATTAGTTTTAGCTCTTTAAACTTAATCTAATCATTTTTATTCCTCAAGACTCATTGTACTAAAAAGCTTTTTGACATTATTATCAATCCTTGATTAAAAACAATTTTTAGAAACCAAAACACTTAACTTTGGCATGTTGGCCAAAATCTACAAAATTTTCCATTTGATCTTTAAATTCATTTTTCTTGTTCTAAATCAATTTGTATCTTGTCAATTTACCTAAGTCAATTAAATCACTCTTTTAGAAAATGGTTGAGAACATTTTGGTTCCCATTTTGTGTTGAGGCCGTGAGCCTTGGATTTGTGTTCTTTGGAACACTCATGCAACCCTTGCATATTATTCACATCATACTACTTATTCATGCATTACTAATACATACAATATATTCAAAGCTTGTAGACATGCATTACTAACACATACAATATATTCAAAGCTTGTAGACATGCATATTAATACAAATCACAACTAAGAAAGCTATTACAACAAACACACAAATGAATCCTTATGGATTCTACAATCACAAACAAGTCCATTTTCTTATCACCACCCAAGGATGATAAGATTTAAGTCTTCCTCTTACTTTAAGTGAAGACAAACTCTTCTCCTCTCCTTTCTATGGATTTCAGTTTCACCCTCCAAAAACCTAAGGATCTTAAACAAAATTTTAAAGAGTTACTACTATAAGAGAAAACTATATACCATGGATCAATCATGGCTTAGAACTTTAGAAATAAGATTAGAAATGAAAAACAAGGATTTTCACCTTCTAGGTAGAATCTCCAAAGTAGTTTTTCAAGCTCAAGATGATGGATTTTGAAAGAACTCTCAACTAGAGATGATCTTAGAATTGTGTTTAGGTTTAGAAAAGTGAGGTAGATAAAATTTTGGGTGAATGGATGGTGATTTGGATGGTTTGGCCGAATGGCTCTCAAGGGAAGCTTCAATGGAGTTTTGTTTTTGCAAGAGAGAAAAGTGATAGAAATCCTAACCAAACTAACCCTTCTCTCCCCCTTGTAGCCGTGGAGTCACCTTAGAGAGGTGTCCACTTTGGTGGCTCCATCCAAACCTTAGAAATGATCAAAGGCTAGGATAAACCCTTGGCCTCCAAGCTTAGCTCTCATTGGTGCATGCAAACCTAGTCATGCAATGACTAAGCTTGTTCTTGAAAGCTCTTGGCTTGCCTTGTCATGGCTTTGGCCGAAACTCGCCAAAGAGAAATCAACTAAGTTTGCTTCTTCTTAGCCATCTAGTTACACTTAGGTGAAACAATCTAGTTACTTGTCTAACTAGTTAATTACTTAGGTTAACTTAGTTAACTTGGTACTAATAGATTTTTATTAACTTAGGAACCAACTAGATAGTTAAATAATTTACTATCACTTAGTTACTTAACAAGTCTTCTAAACTAATTTAATTAGGTTTCAAACTAACTAGCTTAGGTTTTCTAGTTATAAACTAATTAGTCTAACCACTTTTGTTGACCTCTTCCTATTGGTTAGAAATTTCAAGCCTACTTCGTTGACTTGCTCTCATTGGCTTAGAAATTTCTTTAGCCAAAATCGTTGACTGTTTCTCTAAACGTGGGTCTCGCAAAACATTTTCGGGTCCACTGCCGCTTATTTATACTGCCTGATAAAATAATATTATAATAATATAAAATTATTTTATTTCACAGTAAAATCCTAAAAATTAAAAGATTAATAACAGTATCATTCAGAATTGGGTTTAGTAAGATCCCCCAGCTCCGAATAATTAAAATAAGATTTCCTCGGCTCGGAAATTATTATTTTCCTAACCCGGAGTAAATCACACAAAAAGTTTAAATAAAATCACAGACAGTAAAATAAAACTCTGTATCATACAGAAAAACAACAAACAGTACAATTCGGGACACAACGGTTATTTATCCTAAAGTTTGGGGTGTTACAACTCTCCCCTACAAACAAAAATTTCATCCCCGAAATTCGTTATACCTCAAAACAAATGAGGATACTGCTCCCTCATTTTATCCTCTAGCTCCCAAGTAGCATCACCTGTCACATCATTCCATATGACCTTCACTAACTCGATCATCTTCCCTCGAAGCTACTTCACTTTTCTGTCCTCTATTCTAACAGGAAACGTCTCATATGTCAAATTATCCCTTAGTTGTACTTCATCAGGCTGTATCACATGCGTTGGATCGGGAATATACTTCCTTAACTGAGACACATGAAATACATCATGCAGATTGGATAGAAAAGGCGGCAAAGCAATCTGATATGCTACAGGACCTATTCGACGAATAATCTGATACGGTCCAATGAACTTAGGAGTAAGTTTCTTAGATTTGATAACTCTCCTGACACCGGTCGTAGGAGTCACTCTTAGAAACACATGCTCACCCTCCTCAAATTCAAGAGGTCGCCTTCGCTTATCAACATAACTCTTTTGTCTGCTTTGCATCGTCTTCATCTTCTCTTGTATCAGTTTTACCTTTTTTGTTGTCTATTGTACAAGATCTGGTCCAATAGTCATACTCTCCCCATCTTGATACCAACACAAAGGTGTTCGACATCGTCTCCCATACAATGCCTCATAAGGTGCCATCCCTATACTCGAGTGAAAACTATTGTTGTAGGTGAATTCTATCAAAGATAAAAATTCATCCCAACTTCCACGTTGCTCTAACACACAGGCACGCAACAGATCTTCCAAAGACTGTATAGTCCTCTCTGTTTGGCCATCAGTCTGCGGGTGATAAGCTGAACTCAACCGCAATTTAGTTCCCATGGCTTCTTGCAAACTTCGCCAGAATCTTGATGTAAACCTTGGATCTCGGTCAGAAACTATACAGGTAGGTACACCATGCAATCTAACAATCTCACTGATATACATCTGGGTTAATCTTTCCAATGAATACTTAATATTGATGGGCAAGAAGTGGGCTGACTTCATAAGCCTATCAACTATAACCCATATCGAATCATGACCTTTCCTCGTTTTTGGCAATCCGGTAACAAAATCCATTGAGATACTATCCCACTTCCATTTTGGAATAGCTAACGGTTGTAACATACTAGCTGGCCTTTGGTGTTCCACTTTCGCCTTCTGACAAGCCAGACAAGATGCCACACGTTCCCCTACATCTCTTTTCATCCTTGGCCACCAAAATAACTTTTTCAAGTCTTGTTACATCTTGGTCATCCCCGGATGCAAACTCAAATCACTGGTATGAGCTTCCTCTAAAATTCCTTGCTTAAGCTCAGGGTCATCAGGTATACAAATTCTTCCTTTAAATCTTAAGATTCCATCTGGTCCTTCCTCTACCGTTGCCTTATGACCTTGCTTCAACAATTCCCTTTCGTTTTGCAAAAACGTATCCTCCTCCTGTTTATCTCGAATTATATCTTGTAATTCATTCAAGATCACAACCTGACCTAGGCGAATCTTTCCAAGCACCAATTCCACTGACACCCATAGATTTCTAAACTCGTTGAGTAATTCCTCCTCCTTTATCATCATTGCCAAAACACTTATCACTTTTCTGCTCAAAGCATCTGCTACCACATTAGCTTTTCCTGGATGGTATTGGAGTTGAAAATCATAATCCTTTAAGAATTCCAACCATCGCCTCTGCCTCATATTCAATTCTTTTTTATCAAACAGGTACTTTAAACTTTTGTGATCACTAAAGACATTGAACATAGCTCCATACAGAAAATGCCTCCATACCTTCAATGCAAAAACCACTGCGGCTAATTCCAAATCATGTGTTGGATAATTCCGCTCATGAACCTTCAACTGTCTAGAAGCATAAGCCACTACATTCCGGTCTTGCATCAACACACATCCTAACCCTTGGTAAGAAGCGTCACAATACACCTCAAAAGATTTGTTAGGATCTGGTAAAATTAACACTGGTGCAGTTGTTAACCTCTTCTTCAATTCTTGGAAACTTACTTCACGTTCTTCCGTCCAATCAAAAACTTGACTTTTTCTCATAAGCTGTGTAAGCGGGTCAGCAATCTTGGAAAAACCTTCTATGAACCTCCGGTAATATCTAGCAAGTCCAACAAAACTTCGAACTTCCGTTACTGTCTTAGGCCTTTCCCACTGTAAAACAGTCTCCACCTTCGATGGGTCTACCGTAATACCTTCCTTGGAAATCACGTGACCTAAAAATTGAACTTCCTCTAACCAGAATTCACACTTCGCCAATTTCGCGTACAACTTCTTCTCTTTCAGAATCTGAAGAACTATACCGAGATGTTCAGCATGCTCTTCCTTGGATTGAGAATAGATCAGAATGTCATCGATAAAGACAACAACAAATCTGTCTAGATACGAATGAAAAATCCTATTCATATAATCCATAAAGATGGCAAGAGCATTCGTCACTCCGAATGGCATTACCTGATACTCATAATATCCATAACGAGTTCGAAAAGCTATTTTAGGTACATCCTCCACCTTAACACGAATCTGATGATAACCTGACCTCAAATCTATTTTAGAGAATATCACTGCTCCCTTTAACCGATCCATCAAATCGTCAATTCTTGGAAGTGGATATTTATTCTTTATAGTCACCTTGTTCAGCTGACGATAATCTATACAAAGTCGAGAAGTTCCATCCTTTTTCTTGACTAAAAGCATTGTGCTCGCCACGGTGAAACACTAAGTCGCACAAACTGCTTCTCCAACAGTTCCTCTAATTGCTTCTTTAAGTCCACCAACTCCGTTGGCAACATCCGATACGGTGCAATTGAGATAGGACCTGCTCTTGGTACTAAATCAATTGAAAACTCGATCTCCCTCTCTGGTGGCAAACCAGGTTCGTCATCAGGAAAAATCTCTGGAAATTCATTGACAACAGGAATAGTATTCACTTCTTTCTCATTCTTGACCTCTAGAGAAGATAATAACATATATCCCTGCGCCCCATCTCCCAACAATGATTTGACTTTAACAACAGTCAAGAATCCAGACTTTTCTTCCTTAAGAAAGACTATGGTTTTGCTTACACAGTCTATAAGGATATGGTTAGAAGATAACCAATCCATCCCTAATATTACATCCAACTCAACAAGAGGCAAACAAATCAAGTTGACCGAAAACACACGGTCCTTTATAACAATAGGACAATCCAAACATATCTTAGATGTAAGTACATGTTTAGCAGTTGGTGTAGACACAACCAATTGAAAATTCAGAGAAGATACAGGCAACTTCAATCTTTCCACACAATCATATGCAATAAATGAATGTGTTGCACCAGAATCATATAACACAGTCAGAAGATTACCTTCAATGACACCTTCCCCCTGAATCAGATCCTCAGACTGTGAAACTTCAGTTCCAGTCATAGTGTATACTCGCCCTCCTGACCTCGGTTGAGTAGCACAAACATTTCTCACAGCAGGTTTCCTCTTCGGCTGAGTACAATCCTTGGCTATATGTCCAGGTTGTCTGCAATTAAAGCAAATTGTCCCTCTGATTGAGCAATCAGTAGAGATATGGCCTTTCTTTCCGCACTTAAAACATATTGGCGTAAACGCCACTCTCTGTCCAGCTCTATTACCACTAGCATTTCCCCCAACAGGTGGTCGTTGAGGTTGATTCCCCGATGGTCTAGAATATGGCTTGCGCTGAAACCGACTGTTATTACTACTACCACCCCTCTGAAACCTTGTTGGTCCGAAATTATGGTTTCTCAGATCCCATGATGGCTCCAACTCCTTGAGTCGTGCACAAGTATCCACCAACGCATGAAATTGATTCATTCTCAAGGATAACACTCCTTGTTTCAATTCCACTCTCAGCCCTGCCTCAAACTTCCTACATCTCCACACATCATTCTGTCGAGTTTGAGCATAATCTGAGAACTAAGACAAGCTCTCAAATTTAGAAGCATACTCATTAACTGTCATGTTGCCTTGACGTAAACCAAGAAATTCCATCTCCTTGGCATGTCTAGCATTCGCAGGAAAATACTTATCCATAAATACTTCAGAAAATACTTCCCATCTAATTTCTGTTCCTTCAGCCTGCAATAATCGGCAGGTTCCTCTCCACCAATGTTCACCGTCTCCTCTCAACATGAAAGTTGCATATGTCACTTTCTTATCATCTGTACATCTCATTCCTTCAAATATCTTTTCTAAGTCTTGTATCCATTGACTTGCTTTCTCAGGATCAATCTCACCTCTAAACTGCAGCGGGTTATTACGCCTAAATTCAGATAAATTTAGGGCATCAGCAGTAGCATCTTGCTGTTGAGCTACTCTCTGATTCTGCTGAGTAATTACTTCAACCATTCTCTGCATAGCCTCAGCAGCTGCAATCATCGGATCCACAGCACGATTTGCGTTCACACGTGTTCCTCTTCTGCCAGACATCTCCTTTCTTCAATCACAACAAAGCAAAGTTAGATACATCCTTTCGGAAGTAAATTACAGAGAATCACACAACACAAGCAAAAATAGACCCAACCACAACCCCAAAAGACTCTATCTTGGGCTCTGATACCAACTAATGTAACACCCTTATGGGGATGTCACATTTATTATTAAAATAAAATAAAGATAAATAAAATTCTACCCAAGTTGTAAAACATTTGGTCCATAGTAATACTGGTTGTAAAATTTTTCTGGTTAAACAGAATGTTACGAAATAAAATAACACGAAACATAAAATTAGTAAACTATCATCACACATAATATACATATGTTTTTGTCATAAGTTATACAAATAATTTATAACTATAAAATATTTAACAAAAACAGTAAACCAAGCAGAAAGGAGTCTACATATACAAAACGCAGACGTGCCCAAGTACACATCACAGAACTCTAACCCTCTGAAGGATCACTCTCGGATGAAACTTCAGGTGATAAGTATCCAGGATGCCTCGACCCTCTACGGACCCTAGTCCGTGCTGTCGACACGCTGCTAATCTCACTAGGCGCATCAAACATACCACCCCAATGACGCCTAAGAGATAGCGGTAGCTCCACATGTAAATACAACATAGTAGAAAAGATAGGCACTCCATCAAACTCTGTACGGACGATCACAGTCAGACGCCCTACGTATGAAATTGAATCTCTGTCCTCTCGCAGACGCCAAGCTTCAGAGCCTCCATGAAACTCAAGCATCACGAATCCAAAGAATCCCGGCAGCGCCATACTCCCACAATCAATCCAGGGGATATGGATGGTCGGATGGTTCTCCCTCGTCAAACTGGTCCTCAGTTTGCTGCTCTTCCTCCACAGGATATACACAATCAAGAGGTTGTTCCTCTTCCTCAAATTCTTTTATAATACAATTTAAAATACAGAAAACACGTACAATAAAGAGGTAAGACAATCTATATCACCACGAACATGGTAAATAAGAAAACGCCAATACAACAAATATAACACTTCATATAATATATCCTACAATATAGCATATCACAACAGCATAAATGATAATATAATATAACACAAATTAAATGCAATAGCATCATAACATTACAAATAAAATGTTACAAATAAAAATATTATAATGTACAACACATAATCATATGTAATGTGACTCAACCCTACTCCATGGAGCTACAACCACAGACATCAGAGAGAATGACCTGCAAGTTCTATTAGTAGCTTAGGCTGCCCAACCAACTATTGCACTGCCTCACATTGTGTCTATAGCCCACTGTCCAAAACATCGTGGTGTAGTACACAGTTCAAACATCATGTAACTACAGGCATGGTACTAAACTAGTCCTTACAAGATCTCGATTAAGTATAGTGCGTGTCGAGACCACTAGTGTGTTACCAGTTACCACGGCCCAGAGAAGCGACTAACTGTCCACATATGGAATAATCCGCACACTAATGTCTCCATGTTCACACAAGTTGAACCACACTACGCTTATCACACTGACAACACAGTGTAATTTATCTCGTCAATCAATCCTCAATTCCAAAACGAATCGACTTGACACTAAAAATATGAATAAGATTATAATTACCAAAATACCCTTCAATTTCAAATAATTACTAAAACACCCTCAAATCTTAATAATTATAAAAATACCCTCAAATCTCAAATCCAGTACATGCCACTTGACAGTACTGTTCCTCAACCTGTCTGGGTCCACCACTTTGGCCCGATAGTAAAACTTACTATTTCCGTCAATTGCGTAGAAATTTTATTGCGTTTTCACAATTTCATCATTTTTACAAACGTTTTTAAATCGCATAAATATATTTTACTATTTTTGAAATCGCATATTGTTTTTAAATCGTTTTCTCAATCGCGTAAGATTTTTAAATCATTTTCTTGTCCGAATTCCTTAAAAATCACTATTTAAATAAACAGAAATAATATTTAATATGTTTGAGTTACGTAAAATATTTTCCATACCGTATACAATATATTGGATATCTTTCCTATCTTATTTATCTGTTTTTAATAAAAATTGACAGTATTTTGCTTAGAAAATCTTTGATAATGGTTTTCTAACTTTTCTAAAAAAAATTCCTTTCATTTATATTACAACCAATTAATTACACTTTTGAAACCACTAACGTGCTTCAAAACATAAAGTGAGATCTACGTTAGAAATTTCACTAAAGTTACTGTATTTTCTCATAATCGGTAAAATTATTAGTTTTAGCTCTTTAAACTTAATCTAATCATTTTTATTCCTCAAGACTCATTGTACTAAAAATCTTTTTGACATTATTATCAATCCTTGATTAAAAACAATTTTTAGAAACCAAAACACTTAACTTTGGCATGTTGGCCGAAATCTACAAAATTTTCCATTTGATCTTTAAATTCATTTTTCTTGTTCTAAATCAATTTGTATCTTGTCAATTTACCTAAGTCAATTAAATCACTCTCTTAGAAAATGGTTGAGAATATTTTGGTTCCCATTTTGTGTTGAGGCCGTGAGCCTTGGATTTGTGTTCTTTGGAACACTCATGCAACCGTTGCATATTATTCACATCCTACTACTTATTCATGCATTACTAACACATACAATATATTCAAAGCTTGTAGACATGCATTACTAACACATACAATATATTCAAAGCTTGTAGACATGCATATTAATACAAATCACAACTAAGAAAGCTATTACAACAAACACACAAATGAATCCTTATGGATTCTACAATCACAAACAAGTCCATTTTCTTATCACCACCCAAGGATGATAAGATTTAAGTCTTCCTCTTACCTTAAGTGAAGACAAACTCTTCTCCTCTCCTTTCTATGGATTTCGGTTTCACCCTACAAAAACCTAAGGATCTTAAACAAAATTTTAAAGAGTTACTACTATAAGAGAAAACTATATACCATGGGTCAATCAGAGCTTAGAACTTTAGAAATAAGATTAGAAATGAAAAACAAGGATTTTCACCTTCTAGGTAGAATCTCCAAAGTAGTTTTTCAAGCTCAAGATGATGGATTTTGAAAGAACTCTCAACTAGCGATGATCTTAGAATTGTGTTTAGGTTTAGAAAAGTGAGGTAGATAAAATTTTGGGTGAATGGATGGTGATTTGGGTGGTTTGGCCGAATGGCTCTCAAGGGAAGCTTCAATGGAGTTTTGTTTTTGCAAGAGAGAAAAGTGATAGAAATCTTAACCAAACTAACCCTTCTCTCCCCCTTGTAGCCGTGGAGTCACCTTAGAGAGGTGTCCACTTTGGTGGCTCCATCCAAACCTTAGAAATGATCAAAGGCTAGGATAAACCCTTGGCCTCCAAGCTTAACTCTCATTGGTGCATGCAAACCTAGTCATGCAATGACTAAGCTTGTTCTTGAAAGCTCTTGGCTTGCCTTGTCATGGCTTTGGCCGAAACTCACCAAAGAGAAAGCAACTAAGTTTGCTCCTTCTTAGCCATCTAGTTACACTTAGGTGAAACAATCTAGTTACTTGTCTAACTAGTTAATTACTTAGGTTAACTTATTTAACTTAGTACTAATAGATTTAAATTTCTCTAGCCAAAATCGTTGACTGTTTCTCTAAACGTGGGTCCCGCAAAACATTTTCGGGTCCGCTGTCGCTTATTTATACTACCTGATAAAATAATATTATAATAATATAAAATTATTTATTTCACAGTAAAATCCTAAAAATTAAAAGATTAATAACAGTATCATTCAGAATTGGGTTTAGTAAGATCCCCCAGCTCCGAATAATTAAAATAAGATTTTTCCGGCCCAGAAATTATTATTTTCCTGACCCGGAGCAAATCACACAAAAAGTTCAAATAAAATCACAGACAGTAAAATAAAACTATGTATCATACAGAAAAACAACAAATACTTTTCTTGAATCTACACCTCACTTAAAGGCTTTTCCTTGTTGGAACCATCTTCAAAAACTCACATCTTCATCACTTTCTTTCAAGCTCTAGCTTGAAGCTTTTAGGGTAAAATTTTTTATCTTCATCTTCTCTTCTCTTTTCTATATTCAAGGCCATCTTTGGAGGGTCATTATACACTTGGTTCATCCCTTGTTCATCTCTCTATCCAAGCAACCAAAAACTAAACACAAAACCCTCACCTTTCTTCCATTGAAGCTCACGACCTCACCCTCAAAGACCACCCATCCATCTTCTTTAATTCTAACCAATCATATATCTTGAACCTATACACCCTTTTGAGAAACTTTCATGTTATGGTCATCATTTAGTTCATCTATCTTCAAGCACTTTCTTCATACCTAGGGTTTGAAGGTTTCAAAGGTGAAGTTTTAATCTTCACTCCTTTCTTTCTTTTTCTCAAGATTCTAAACCATCATTTTGATCAATAGGTGAGATCCCCTTTCATCAATACCAATGAGGCAGTATAGAAAATGACAGGAAAACATACAGATACAAAATATCTCTTATAGTCATATCATATCATATAATAGAAAATAAATAAAATAGGCATATAAAATAGGCATAATTGTCACACCAATATGCTGACCCACAATGCATGTGCACAATGACCCAATTCCTACTCCATGGAGCTACACATAATTTTGGAGAGAAAGATAGGGAGTACATGTCTGTATACCGTTAGCCTCAAATCATGTGTTGTTTATCATATCATGGCGTCCGCATGGCTATTACAAGACACTCTCAACCATATCACGAAAAGAGTAGTAACTCCGTTGAGACCGTCGGTGTGTTTGCAAAGGATACCACGACGCAATGGTGCTACCAACTGGCCACATATGACGTTCCACACCCCGACGTCCCCAAGGTCACTTAAGACCGTAACTACGCAACTCTCACCCGCACAAAGGTGTAATTCCATCTCCTAGGCCAATCACCTTACTTGATATACTTTTTCATGCATGATGTATGATTCAAAAATACATACAACTATTATTTTACAATATTTCACAAATACATGTCATTTCTTGATAGTATCACTTTTCAATAAAATGGGCCCCACCATGACAGCCCAACAGCCAACCGCATTGTAATTTTCAATCGCATAAACATTTTATTGCGTTTTTGAAACAGCGTGATGTTTTTCTTTCGTTATCAAATTTCGTAATATTTTTCAATGTTTTCATAAATGCGTAATTAATTTCCAACATTTTTAATTTACATAAATATTTTTAAATGTTTTCTAAATCACATAAATATTTCTAAACGTTTTTAAATCGCGTAGAGATTTTTAAATGTTTTCTCTATCGTGTAACCATTTAAAATTATTGTCTCAATCGCGTAACGTAAAAATCAAGTACGTAATCTAAAAATAGTAGTTTTTAAATTGCGTAATGGATTTCTAGCATTTTTCACTTATGTAAAATATTTTCTAAATTTTCTAAACTTATTTATAAAATTCTTTACGTAATTATGCATTTTGGCCTTCTAGAAAATATTTTCTTTCCAAAAATCTATAACATAATAATTTCTTCAATTCTTTACAAAAATTTGTCTTTCTTGATTTACTTACAAAAATATTAATTTAATTCCAAACATTAAATCTATTTGCCTTTTTATCTACTAAAAATTCATTACTTTAAATCTATTTTTGTTTTTATACTAAAAATTCATTAAATTAAATTCTTGTTAATTAAGTATCAAAGTGCACACTTAGTAAAATACTCTTAGATTTAAAATACTACTCTTTGGCATAGTAGCCCAAAAATTCATTTTTATGCCTCATAAAACATACTTAATCTTCATTTTATTTTATCACAAAATCCTTTAATCAAATTTCTTATCCTCAAATTCTTTAATCCATAACTTAAGAAATAATTTGAAACATCTTGTTCCCTTGGTGAGGTTCAAAACCGTGAGCCTACCTAGGTTCTTTGAAACCTTCATCAATTTTTCCTCATCACATAAACTTTACACCATAAGCATCATACTTCCTCAATAATCATCATGCTACCATAAGCATATAAACAAGCATATAATCAAGTAAACAAGCATATAATCTAATAAACAAGCATATAATCAAAGCTTAAAAATAAACCAACCATAAATAAAGTAAGCTTAAACCATACAAGTGAATAAGTCCTTATGGATTTTTCACCACAAACAAGGTCATCTCCTCACCACCAACATATGGTTGATGAGGGTAATCTCCCTCTTACCTTAAGGAAAACAAAACTCCTTCTTGCTTGATCTTCTATGAATTTCGTGAACCACCACACAAAATCCTAACAAACTTAAAGCAAACCAAAGTTATAAACAAAGCTTGAAGAAGAGAAACCATGGAACAATCATGGTTTAGAAACTCAAAAACTAACTTAGAAACAAAGAAGAAGAACTTTTACCTTGAAATCTCAAGAATACTAGCTTGTAGAAATGGTAGAAGATGAAGGATTTTGCTTAAGTCTTCAACATAAAAGTGTCTTAGAATGATGTTTAGATGTAGAAAATAAGATTAGATGAAATTTTGAAAGCTTGGAAGGTTGTCTTAAAGTGTTGGCCGAATGGTGTCTTTGGGGAGAAATGGAGAGAAATGCAATTTTGGCTAAGTGTAGAAAATGAAGACATGAAGATAATAGCTTAGGGGACAAAAGTGATATAATTATGATAGTCTACCTACAGCTTGTTGCCGTGGAATGCTATTGCAAGCATGGAGAAATTATTTGCATGGCCACCAAGGTGCAAAATTAAACACATGGCACCAAGTCTTGCTTTTGGTCAACACTTGATGAATTATTAGCTTTTGCATGTCCAAAAAAAAAAATCCCTTCATGGCCGTAGAAGTCCTTGCCATTTACTACCAATTATTGTTTCAATTTGTGACCATTTAAGTTTTGATTAATTCACTAATTCATCTAGCTTAATAATTAATTTAAACAAATTTTTGTTGACTTATTACCATTGGTTAATTTTTATGACTAGCCACCAAAAATTGACTTCTACTATCTAGTGACACATAGTCATCACATGACTAGTACCTAGCTAAAGCTATAAAAATTTATTACTCACATAATAAAATTTACGGCTCACAAACCAATAATTATTATACAGTGAATAATAAATTCACTGTATAAGAAAAATTAGTAACTGTATCCGTTTTGGGTTTAGTAAGATCCCCCAGCCTTGTATTAATAATACAAAATTTTCTAGCCAATAAAAATTTTTAGTGTTTCCGGGCCCACCGTGGGTCCCACAAACGGCCCAAAAATTTTGAAAATATTTTTATTCTTAGAAAAATCCAAAAAAATTCTCAAAAATCACAAAAATTAGAAAATTAATATTGGTGCAGAAAAAACAAAAATTGGGATGTTACAACTCTCCCCTGCTAAAAAAAAATTTCGTCCTCGAAATTTACCATACCTCAGAATAATTGAGGATATTGTTCCTTTATTTTGTCTTATAGCTCCCATGTAGCATCTCTCGTTGTTTCATTCCAGATCACTTTTACTAATGGAATATCTTTCCCTCTGAGCTGCTTCATCCTCCTATCTTCAATCTTAATAGGAAGTGTCTCATACGTCAAATTTTCTTTCAATTGTACCTCATCGGGCTGAATAACATGAGTTGGATCGGGAATATACTTTCTCAATTGAGATACACGGAAAACATTGTGCAAATTGGAAAGAAAAGGTGGCAAAGCAATTTGGTATGCGATTGGACCTATCCAACGAAGAATTTGATAAGGTCCAATAAACTTAGGAGTGAGTTTTCTGGATTTTATAACCCTTCCAACACCAGTCATAGGTGTAACTCGTAAAAACACATGCTCACCTTTCTCAAATTCAAGAGGTCTTCTTCTTTTATCAACATAGTTTTTCTGTCTACTTTGAGTCGCCTTTAGTTTCTCTTAGATCATCTTCACCTTTTCAGTTGTTTGTTGCACTATCTCAGGTCCAATTGTCATATTTTCACCATCTTGATACCAACACAAAGGTGTTCAACATCGTCGTCCGTAAAGCGCTTCATAGGGTGTCATCCCTATACTTGAGTGAAAACTGTTGTTGTAGGTGAATTCTACCAAAGGTAAAAATTCATCCCAACTCACTTTTTGTTCTAACACACAACCTCTTAACAAATCTTCTAGTGATTGTATTGTCCTTTTTATTTGACCATCCGTCTGCGGATGATAAGCAGAACTCAGATGAATTTTAGTCCCCATAGCTTCTTGTAAGCTTCGCCAAAACCTTAACGTAAATCTTGGATCCCTATCAGAAATGATACTAGTGGGTACACCATGAAGTCTTATGATTTCACCAATGTACACCTGGGTTAATTTTTTCAACGAATACCTGATATTAATTAGCAAGAAGTGAGCTGACTTTGTAAGCCTATCAACAATGACCCATATAGAATCATATCCTTTTCTGGTCTTTAGCAAACCCATAACAAAATCCATTGCTATACTATCCCATTTCCATTCTGGAATTGTTAAAGGTTGTAGCATACCTGTTGGCCTTTGATGTTCAACCTTAACTTTCTGACACACGAGACATGATGACATATGTTCAACAACATCTTTCTTCATCCCAGGCCACCAAAATAATCGCTTCAGATCGTGATACATTTTGGTCATTCCTGGATGTATACTCAATTTGCTGGTATGTGCTTCATCTAGAATAGCCTTTCTAAGATCAGGATCATTAGGTATACATATTCTGCCTTTAAACTTTAGGATCCCATCAGATCCTTCTTCAACCGTTGCAACTCCACCATGCTTCAACCGCTTTCTTTCTTCTTGTAAAAATTCATCATGATATTTCTTTTCTTTAATTTCTTCTAGTAAATCATTCAAAATTGTGACCTTATTCAAACGCATCCTTCCAGGACCTAATTCTACCGGCAAAGCCAAATCTCTGAATTTCTCTATTAGTTGTTCCTCTTTGATCATCATAGCAGAAACACCGAGCATCTTCCTACTCAAAGCATCTGCCACAACATTAGCTTTTCCAGGATGATATTGAAGTTGAAAATCATAATCCTTCAAGAATTCTAACCACCTTCTCTGCCTCATGTTCAACTCCTTCTGATCAAACAAATACTTCAGACTTTTATGATCACTAAAGATGTTGAATGTAGCTCCATATAGAAAATGTCTCCAAATTTTCAATGCAAAGACTACTGCAGCTAATTCCAAATCATGAGCTGGATAATTCCTCTTATGTACCTTTAGTTGTCTTGATGCATATGCTACTACTTTTCTATTTTGCATCAAAACACATCCTAACCCTTGATATGAAGCATCACAATATACTTCAAAAGACTCGTTCGGATCTGGTAGAATCAACATCGGTGTAGTAGTCAACTTTTTCTTTAGTTCTTGAAAACTTTCCTCACACTTTTCTGTCCAAACAAACGCCTGGTTCTTCCTGGTGAGTTGTGTAAGAGGTTCGGCTATCTTGGAAAAACCTTCAATAAATCTTCGATAATATCTGGCTAATCCAACAAAACTTCGGTTCTCAGTCACTGTAGTTGGCCTTTCCCACTGAAGAACCGTCTCCACCTTTGCTGGATCCACTGCAATTCCATCTTTAGAAATTACATGACCTAAAAATTTAACCTCGTCCAACCAAAATTCACATTTAGACAACTTTGCGTACAACTTCTTCTCCTTTAAAATCTGAAGAACTATACTGAGATGTTCAGCATGCTCTTCTTGATTTTGAGAATAGATCAGAATGTCATCAATGAAAATGACGACAAATCTGTCTAGATACAGATGAAAAATCCTATTCATGTAATCCATGAATATGGCAGGAGCATTCGTCACCCCAAACGGCATTACAAGATACTCATAATGACCGTAACTCGTTCGACAAGCTATCTTAGGTATGTCTTCTACCTTGACACGAATTTGATGATACCCAGAGTGTAAATCTATCTTAGAGAAAACAGCTGCTCCTTTCAACTGGTCCATTAAATCATCAATCCTTGGAAGTGAATATTTGTTCTTGATTGTGACTTTGTTCAATTGGCGGTAATCCACACACAAGCGTGAAGATCCATCCTTCTTTGTGACTAACAGCACTGGAGCTCCCCAAGGTGAAACACTAGGTCGTACAAACTGTTTTTCCAACAATTCCTCCAATTGCTTCTTCAGCTCTACTAACTCAGATGGTGACATCCGATATGGTGCAATCGAAATAGGACCCGCTCCTGGTACAAGATCGATAGAAAACTCTATCTCTCTTTCTGGTGGTAGTCCAGATACATCGTCAGGAAAAATTTCAGGAAACTCATTTACAACAGGAATAGCATTCACATCATTTTCACTCTTGACTTCTAAAGAAGATAACAACATGTATCCTCGTGCTCCATCCCTCAATAGAGATTCGACTTGATTGGCAGTCAAAAATCCAAAAATCTCATCCTCAGGAAATACTAAGGTCTTTTTAGAGCAATCTAACAGAATATGATTAGAAGATAACTAATCCATTCCTAAGATTATATCAATATCGATAAGAGGCAAACAAATTAAATCAACAGAAAAGACTTGATTTTTTATAGTAATAGGACAATTTAGACAAACTTTAGAAGTACTAACAGGTTTGGCAGTAGGTGTAGAAACAATCAATTGGAAATTCAAAGAAGACACAGGTAATTCCAAACGATCCACACAGTCATTTGCAATAAACGAATGAGTTGCACCCGAATCATATAGTACAGTTAAAAGATTACCTGATATGACACCTTCTCCCTTGATAAGATCATCAGACTGAGAGGCCTCGACTCCACTCATCATATAAACTCGTCCTACAACTTGAGACTTGTCAGCACAAACATTACTCACTGAAGGCTCCACCTTCGCTTGATTACAATCCCTTGCAAAATGACCAGGTTTTCCACATCTAAAGCAAATGATTCCCTTGACCGTATAGTCCTTCGTCATATGACCTTTTCCACATTTTCTACATTTCATTGGAAATGCTGCATTCTGACTGAAACGATTATTATTGCTACCTCCTCCATGTGACTACTGTTGTTGTTGCTGACTTCCCGATGGCCTTGAATATGGTTTGTGCTGAAAACGGTTGTTGTTACTGTTGCCTCCCTTTTGGAACCTCGATGGGCCGAAGTTACGGTTCCTGTTATCTCGTGATGGCTCCAATTCTTCAAGTCTACAACACATATCCATCAGTGCCGAGAATTAGTTCATTTTCTTTGGTATTACTCCCTTCTTCAGTTCAACCCTTAATCCTTCCTCAAACTTACGACATTTCTAATTTTCATCAGACTGAATCTGAAGATAACGTGAGAATTTAGACAAACTCTCAAACTTTGTTGCATACTCATTCACTGTCATTCCTTCTTGTCTTAATCCAAGAAATTCCATCTCCTTCGCATGCCTTGCGACTTCCGGGAAATATTTGTCCAAAAACGCCTCACGAAACACCTCCCACGTAATTACCCTTCGTTGTTCCTATAAAACTCTATGAGTAGCCTTCCACCAATTTTCACCATCGCCTAGCAACATGAAAGTGGCATAAGTCACCTTGCGATCATCTGCACACCCCATTCCTTCAAAAATTTTCTCCAACTCTTCTATCCACAGACTTGCCTTTTCCAGATTAAACTCGCCTCGAAAATGCGGTGGATTGTTTTGACGAAATTCTGACAGATTCTGAATATCAGCATTTGCCTCTTGTTGTTGTGCAGCATGTTGATTTTGTTGCACAATCACCTCTGCCATACGCTGCATTGCAGTTGCAGCCACTATCATTGGATCATCATTGTGTCCCACGTTCGCACGTGCACCTCTATTACGAGACATAGCTTTCTTCACCAACAACCAAAATGCAAAAAAAGTTAGATGTATTCTTTCAGAAACCAAATACAGAGATTCACACAACTTAAGCAAAACAGACCTAACCACAAGCCCAAAAGACTCTAACCGGGATGCTCTGATACCAACTAATGCAACACCCACCATAGGGTATCACATTTAAGACTAATCCTAATATAACTTACCCAAGTTGTAAAAGAATTAACCTTGTAAAAACACTGATTTTAAAATTTCTTTTGCGGAATAATAGATAATAAATAAAATACTTTAAACGTAAAATGAAATTAAAACTAACACACCTTATATTACATATTACAAACCTTGTTCACAAATAATTTACATAACTACACCTCCATTAGTTACATATACAATACAAACCAAAATAAAAATAAAAATATTAAACTAGAACTCCATCAAACTAAAGGTTTAGGCTCTCGTTGGGATCCTCCTGCTCCTCATCTTCAGTGTTGTCATCAAAGAAACCTGGCGGATATAGCACATGCCTGGTTGGTGTCCTAGCAGTCGACATCACGGATTCCTCGTGTGGAGTATAAATATTATTATTCCTACTCCAAAGTTCATGTACAGGCAAATAAAACTCTAAACGCACAGACACATGTTGTGTCATGACAGGAGTACCATCCCTAGTACCTCTTAAAGTCAGAGTTAGATCCCCAGTATACACAAACCTTTCCCTATCTAAGTTAACTCGCCAAGCATCAAT
This sequence comes from Ormosia emarginata, assembly GCA_029884605.1. NCBI lineage: Eukaryota > Viridiplantae > Streptophyta > Magnoliopsida > Fabales > Fabaceae > Ormosia > Ormosia emarginata. The sequence goes on from JAQQTP010000063.1 coordinate 3,598,727, forward strand.
TCCACCGTGGAATTGTACTATAACATACCCTAAAATTTGACGCCTCGCTGCCATACTATGCAAATACAGAAAAACCAGCTACTGATAGTGAAAAGACTTATCAACCTCCTCGCCTCCTCGGTCTTCATCAAATACCTACAATACACAAACACAACATAATAAAGAGGTAAGATCCCCTTTCATCAATACCAATGAGGCAGTATAGAAAATGATAGTAAAACATATAGATACAAAATATCTCTTATAGTCATATCATATCATATCATAGAAAACAAATAAAATAGGCATATAAAATAGGCATAATTGTCACACCAATATGCTGAACCACAATGCATGTGCACAATGACCCAATTCCTACTCCATGGAGCTAGACACAATTTCAGAGAGAAAGATAGGGAGTACATGTCTACATACCGTTAGCCTCAAATCATGTGTTGTTTATCATATCATGGCGCCCACATGGCTATTACAAGACACTCTCAACCATATCACGAAAAGAGTAGTAACTCCGTCGAGACCGTCGGTGTGTTTGCAAAGGATACCACGATGCAGTGGTGCTACCAACTGGCCACATATGACGTTCCACACCCCGACGTCCCCAAGATCACTGAAGATCGTAACTACGCAATTCTCACCCGCACGAAGGTGTAATTCCATCTCCTAGGCCAATTGCCTTACTTGACATACTTTTTCATGCATGATGTATGATTCAAAAATACATACAACTATTATTTTACAGTATTTCACAAATACACGTCATTTCTTGACAGTATCACTTTTCAATAAAACGGGGCCCACCATGATAGCCCAATGACCTAACCGTTGTAATTTTTAATGCGTAAACATTTTATTGCGTTTTTGAAACAGTGTGATGTTTTTCTTTCGTTATCAAATTTCGTAATATTTTTCAATGTTTTCATAAATGCATAATTAATTTCCAACATTTTTAATTTACATAAATATTTTTAAACGTTTTCAAAATCACATAAATATTTCCAAACGTTTTTAAATCGCGTAGAGGTTTTTAAATGTTTTCTCTATCGCGTAACCATTTAAAATTATTATCTCAATCGTGTAACGTAAAAATCAAGTACGTAGTCTAAAAATAGTAGTTTTTAAATTGCGTAGTGGATTTCTAGCATTTTTCACTTATGTAAAATATTTTCTAAATTTTCTAAACTTATTTATAAAATTCTTTACGTAATTATGCATTTTGGCCTTCTAGAAAATATTTTCTTTCTAAAAATCTATAACATAATAATTTCTTCAATTCT